>CM051529.1:45411442-46086392 GCA_028017165.1 Herpetospermum pedunculosum
TGTAATATTTATAAGGTAATTGCCCCTTATGAATATCATTAACATGAACTAATTTTGTTTCCTAGGGCCCAGCCCGTTAGCAGAAACCATACTTGTCATATCATACATCTAGCTGCATAACATAACTGCTTAATTTGGGTATTTCTTGCATAGCATATTCTTCCCTAACTCCATGACTCTACTTTACTTGACTCCATGAATGTAATGTAACACACATATATGTCATACTGAACCTAAGCATGCTTCAAAATCAATCATAGTAACATAGATCATGTGAAGCATAAAACTATACAAATAACATGACATAACATACTTTGCAAAACATCAAATATCATAAAACAACAAATCAATCAAGTATATATTCAAACAATATAATATAACTTACTTAGAATCAATAACACGATAAAACAATTAATTAAACATCACAATTATACCATACAACAATCAATTCGGTCACTTATGATAGAATCCACTTACCTCAAGCTTCAAATCTAAATCCTTTAAAGCTTCCTAAATAACATATGATACAAATTAAATTAGGTCTAACTTAAATTTAGTTTTGCTAAAGAAACTTCATCCACTAGCTAAAACACACTAACTTTACTAGCTAACCTAATTTGCATATTAATTCACATAGTTATAATTAATCATAAAATTAAAATTCAAAACTCATTAGATATTTTTTGTTAACATATTAAGCTCTGATTTATAGATAAAAATACATTAAAATAATTTACTACTTCATAGAATTCATTAAAAAAATTGAAAACACAAATTGTACTAGTTTTTACCGATTTTAATCCCTATGAAAATATGATCATGAAAGTTAATTTGAACTCCTTGAAAATATATTTAAGCTTACTTTATGCTACTGGACATGATAAAAAAAATTCAAAACAAATGTAATTAAACTTCTATATCAATCAATTTCGAGCTAGAACTAGGAAATAGCGTAAACCGATAAACACCATTTTAGAGCAATTTTAAAGATTGTTTTTTAAGCATTTTAATTCTGATTTTCAGCCCCAAAATCAACACTTTAAGATCTAAAACAACACCTAAAATTTTCCATGAGAACCCCTAAACGATTTCAAACAATAGAGAAAAAGAGGCTTACCGATGGTGTGTTTTTCCTCTCTACCGTAAACGATGAATGGAGGAAAATTTCCAGCAACTAATTAGATTCAAATGATGCTGGAATACCTTAGAAAAGATAGGTATGAACATGTTTAGGATCTATGAAAAATATCAAGAAAGAATCACTACGAAACTAGATGGAAAACAACTCATTTCTTACCGATTTGGTGCAACCGATGAACGATCTTGTAAAATCCAAGAACAACACTTGAAGCAACTTGAAAAACAAGTGATCCTTTCTCAAGATGAGATTTACAGAATTAGAATAGGTGCTAGAGAGAAAACCTTGGAGATTTCTTTAGACAATTTTGCAATGACAATGAAAGGACACATAGAACTTAAGAGTAAAGTTCATTGGAATTTGAAGCAACCAAGTGTTTCCTCTTCTCTTTGTATGAACATCCAAGAGGTCTTACAACATGTCCTTTGGCTCTTCAACTCACCCTCATAAATTTCTAATGACCCTTGGGTGAAAGTCTAAAAGATGTCTTAGGAAAACCTAACTAAGATTAAAGAACTTAATAAGTAAGATGACTATTTTCCTCCTCTTTTGTCTACTTAATTTGACTAGGATAAATTATGGAATGTAAATGTCAAGAATTATAGTTTACTTCTTTTATTACCTTGTAGTAAAATAGTTTATAAAATAATATAACTTATGGTAAAAGTTACAATTCACTATACTTATAAGTAACCACATCATACTTCCAATTTAAAGTTACATTCTTTGTTAATTAACCTTTTATGCATAAATATTTGACTCTCCTAATGGATAAATAACTAAATACAAATTCAATAAATTATTAATATATGAAATGAATTTCTCATATTATAACAATCATAATAAACAAACAACAATAGAAAATTACGAAAATACCCTTAATGGTAATGTGGGACATTACATTATCCATAATGCACGCATGAAAGAAGGGTCATCAGTACGGGAACATGTTATCGACATGATGGTCCACTTTAATATTGCTGAATTGAATGGTGCTATTATAGATGAATCCAGTCAGGTCAGTTTTATTCTAGAAACTCTCCCCAAGAGTTTTCTCTAATTCCAGAGTAATGCTGTTATGAACAAAATTACTTACACCCTCACTACTCTTCTAAATGAACTGCAAACTTTTGAGTCTTTGATGAAAAACAAAGGAAAAAGTGGAGAGGCAAATGTTGTCACTCATAGCAAGTTCAAGTCTGGAGGTTTGACCTCTGGAAATGTTGGGACTAAGAGCAAGAAGAGGAAGTTTAGTGAGAATAAGAAGAATAAAACAAAAACTGCCTCAAAAGGGAAAAGGGTCAAGGTTGACAAAGTTGCAAAAGGAAAATGTTTTCATTGCAATGAAGAGGGGCACTGGAAGAGAAACTGCCCTAAATACCTAGACGAAAAGAAGAAGTCAAAAGAAGGTAAATATGATTTACTTGTCCTCGAATCTTGCTTAGTGGAAGATGCTAAATCTACCTGGATAATTGATTCAGGAGCCACTAATCATGTTTGTTCTTCTTTTCAGGAAAGTGACTCTTGGAAACAATTGGATGATGGAGCAATGATCATGAAAGTGGGCACCGGGGAGATTGTGTCAGCAACTGCTGTCGGAAGCGTCAAGTTAATTTTCAATAGTTTTTATTTGCTTTTAGAAAATGTGTATTTGGTTCCTAAGATAAAGAGGAACCTAATTTCCGTTTCTTGTTTAGTCGAACAATTTCATTCCTTGAAGTTTTATAGTAACAAAGTTATCATTTCAAAAAATGGATTTGAAATTTGCTCGGCTTTTATTGAAAATAACTTGTATATGCTAAGACCGTTAGCATGTAAGACGCTTCTAAATACTGAATTATTTAAGACAGCTAAATCCAGAACGAAAAGACAAAAAGTTTCTCCAAAAGATGATACTTATCTTTGGCATCTAAGGCTAGGTCACATCAATTTAGAAAGAATTGAAAGATTAGTAAAGAGTGGTCCTCTAAGCAAGTTAGAGTTAGACACTTTACCAGTCTGTGAATCCTGCTTGGAAGGAAAAATGACTAAAAGACCTTTTACTGGAAAAGGATATAGAGCCAAAGAACCCTTAGAACTTATACATTCAGACTTATGCGGTCCGATGAATGTTAAAGCTAGAGGAGGGTATGAATACTTCATCTCCTTTGTAGATGATTATTCCAGATATGGGTATCTTTACCTAATGCAACATAAGTCTGAAGCCTTTGAAAAGTTTAAAGAGTATAAGACTGAAGTTGAGAATTTGTTAGGTAAAACCATTAAAACACTTCGATCAGATCGTGGTGGAGAGTACATGGATTTGATATTCCGAGACTATTTGATAGAAAATGGAATAACGTCACAACTCTCAGCACCTGGAACACCTCAACAAAATGGTGTTTCAGAAAGGAGAAACAGGACCTTGTTGGACATGGTTCGGTCTATGATGAGTTATGCTCCACTACCAGATTCTTTTTGGGGATATGCAATCGAGACTGCATTATACATACTAAATGCAGTTCCATCTAAAAGTGTCTCTAAGACACCTTTTGAATTATGGAAGGGTCGTAAAGCTAGTTTACAACACTTCAGAATTTGGGGATGTCCAGCACATGTGCTGAGAACAAACCCAAAGAAATTGGAACCTCGTTCTAAAGTGTGCCTATTTGTAGGGTATCCCAAAGAGACCAGAGGTGGTTACTTCTACCATCTAGAGGAAAATAAAGTATTTGTGTCGACAAATGCTACCTTCTTGGAAGAAGACCATATGCGAGACCATAAACCTCGCAGTAAAATAGTGTTAAATGAATTAATTCCCATTAAAGCTACTAACACATCAACAAGAGTTGTTGACAATTCCACCACATCTAAAAGTCAGATACATCCGTGTAAAGAATTGTGCACGCCTCATCGTAGTGGGAGGGTTATGACACAACCTGACCGTTACATGGGCTTAACTGAAGCTCAAGTTGTCATAGCAGATGATGACTTCGAGGATCCATTGACTTTTAAAGGAGCAATGAATGATGTTGACAAGGATGAATGGATTAAAGCCATGAACCTCGAAATGGAATCTATGTACTCAAATTCGGTTTGGGAACTTATAGATCCTCCTAGTGGGGTAAAACCCATAGGTTGTAAATGGATTTACAAAAGAAAACGAGGGGTAGATGGGAAGGTACAGACCTTTAAAGCGAGACTAGTGGCAAAAGGTTACAATCAAAGGGAGGGAGTAGACTATGAGGACACTTTCTCCCCCGTTGCCATGATAAAGTCTATACGCATTCTCTTATCCATTGCCACATATTTTGACTATGAGATATGGCAAATGGATGTAAAGACTGCCTTTCTGAATGGCAATCTTGAAGAGAGCATCTACATGAATCAACCAGAGGGATTCATAAACCAAGATCAGGAGCAAAAAGTTTGCAAGCTTACAAAGTCCATTTATGGTTTAAAACAGGCATCCAGATCATGGAATATTAGATTTGACAATGCAGTCAAATCTTTTGGCTTTGAACAGAATGTTGATGAACCTTGTGTATACAAGAAAATCATCAAGAATAAAGTAGCTTTTCTCGTCCTATATGTGGATGATATCTTACTAATCGGGAATGATGTGGGTTTTTTGACTGACATTAAAAGATGGCTAGCTAATCAATTTCAAATGAAAGATTTGGGAGAAGCACAATATGTTCTTGGGATCCAAATTATAAGGGATCGCAAGAACAAAATGCTAGCCTTGTCTCAGGCATCTTATATTGACAAGATTCTTGTCAAATATTCGATGCAAAATTCCAAGAAGGGCAATTTGCCTTTCAGACATGGAATTACACTATCTAAGGAACAATGTCCTAAGATACCTCAAGAGGTTGAGGATATGAGACGAATTCCCTATGCCTCAGCTGTAGGTAGTCGAATGTATGCTATGTTATGTACAAGACCTGACATATTTTATGCAGTAGGGATAGTCAGTAGATATCAATCAAATCCAGGATATGATCATTGGACTGCAGTCAAAACTATTCTCAAATATCTACGGAAAACGAGAAATTACATGCTTGTGTATAAAGCTAAGGATTTGATCCTTACAGGTGTTAAGTCTCTGAAAGTGACTTATTTAGGACCCATTTAGCTTAAGAAGATGTGCACTTTTAGGTGTTTTTGATAGCATTTGGCCTAGACCTATGCTTAAATATGAAAATGAGAAGAAGGTAGCTAAATTAGGACTTATGCACAATAGGAAAGAAAAGGGTTCAAAACCGAAGGAAAAGAATGAAAAAACTGCATTGCGACAGCATTGCGAAAACATTGCTGAGGCCGCAATTATTCAAGTGAAAACCGTAAGTTGACTGATCCTTTTCTGTTAATTTCCGTAATTTCAGGGATTCATTCTTTCTCCTCCATCCATTCTGATATATGACGTTGAAGATTGATGGTTCTCCTTGGCCCAAACGCACCTGCAAACTACTATAAAAGGGGGCCAAAGTCGGAGGTTCAGTCATCATCCGAAAGCGTAGAAGCCTTCTCACAGTCCACTTTTTCTCCCTGTTTTCCTTTGCCGTCTGTTGGAGTGAGAGTCTCAGCTGTTGGAATCGATAATCTGATAGGAAGGAGAGGAGATTCTTCTTCTCTCTCGATTGGATTCATCCAAGCAAGGCTGACCTTTCATCCCCTTCATTCGAGGCGACTGCAACGAAGCTTTCAAGCGCCATTTTACTGTTTTCTGTCGTTCTTCTTCTAATTTCCAGTTTTGATCATTGTTGTTCCTAGTTTAGTGTTTTAGTTACTGCATTTCGTTGTTGTCTGTCTTTGAATTACTGCCTTTAAGTTTCTCTTTGTTCGTTCAACATTCAAAGTAATCAGAGTGCAAGTTTCATTTCACGGTTTCCTTCTTCTGCTGCTACGGTTTTGTCTTGCTGTTTTAAGTTTATTTCCCTTCTAAGCATGTCTGTTTCATCTTACATTTTTGTTCTCTATACATCCATGAGTAGCTAAGTCACTTAGGGGCATGCTAATGACAGAACTATAGGCTAAAAAACGTGAACCAAGCATGTAGGATCGCCTTCGAAACATTGATTGTATGTAAGCTTCATCCCACGGGCAATTTCGATTGGCCATCCATTTTGTCCAAAGAACTCCTAACCTCTGGAAGGAGTACGAGTTCAGAGTCATATAATCATGCTAGCCTTTCATGGTAATCAGGAAACGGCCTAGGAATAGGCGTTTCCCTAGTACAAACTAAACACTTCTGTTTTAACAAGATGATTAAGACCTTACTTTGAAGTCGAGTAAACTTAGGAATCTAAGGCATGGAATCGGACGATACATGAGATAGAGTGAGTTTGATGCATAGAGAGTAGATCCAGTGCTTGAGAATCGTATAATAATGCCTATAGGATAGTCATTAGTAGCCCTTAACTCACCCAATTACACACTTTCGCTGCTGTTTAATTGCGGAAACATTGCGGTCCCCGCAATTCTGCTAAATTTTCATTCTGTTTAGCTGTTTTCTTCTTCGTTTATCAATTCCATCTCTTGTCCTTTGAGTCTAATTTCAACTTGCATTTGTTTATGTTATATTCCTTTACACATTCAGCAAAAATTAGATAATTAAAAACCAATTTTACCCCATCAAATCCACCCCATCTTTCTTAAATACACTTCGCGAATAGCTAAACATAAGTCTCTGTGGAAAAAACGAATGAAATATACTTACTACTTGCTGTGAGACCATGTATGCTTGCATGTTCTGAGTGCTCTCTCTACTTTCTTGCTTATTTATCTTTACACATTGAGCACGCAACAACAGGATACACCGACTCTGATTTCCAAACTGATAAGGATTCGAGAAAATCTACATCAGGATCAGTGTTCACCCTATGTGGAGGAGCAATAGTGTGGAGGAGCATCAAACAAGGATGTGTTGCAGACTCTACAATGGAAGCTGAGTACGTAGTTGCTTGTGAAGCAGCGAAAGAAGCTGTATGGCTCCGAAAATTCTTAACTGATTTGGAAATAGTTTCAAACATGGACAAACCCATCCTGCTTTATTGTGATAATAGTGGTGCTGTGGCAAACTCCAAAGAACCCAGAAGCCACAAAAGAGGGAAGCATATAGAGAGAAAATATCACCTTATTAGAGAGATTGTGCAAAGAGGAGATGTGATTGTAACAAAGATAACATCTGCAGACAACTGTGCTGATCCATTTACAAAGGCTCTTCAGGCTAAAGTATTTGAGGGTCATCTAGAGAGTCTAGGACTACGAGATATGTCTCACCTTCTCTAGTGCAAGTGGGAGAAAATGTTGGGTATATAGTATGCCCTAGATCACATTATTGTATGGCCCACTGGCTTTAGTGCAAGTGGGAGATTGTTAGGTTTTGTGCCCTAAAGCCTCGTAGTTTTGAAATGAACATTTTCTCTTTTATGAATAAAATAATTGTTATTTTATATTTTGTAAAACATTATCCAATATTGTGTAAAATCCAAGGTTATTAGTGTAATCTTGAACAATATGTAGTTGACATACAGAAGGATCATGTTCAAGTAATAACCTAAACAGTCTATAGTATATGGATAAGGTTGGGTGCCTCATCCTGGTAACACTATTGATACGGCCCACTTTGTAATAGTTACAAATGATTTGATCCAAATCGTTCATGTGGAGACATGTGAGTGGGGGTATCCTATACAATGAGTTTGTATAAGACTGGACCACGAAATATATAATCTCTCTTTATAAATCCGTTATTTGAGAAGATTAATATTTCACAGGATGATCATATGTGACTCGATCTAAATCCTGAGTGAATTATGGACTCCTATCTATGAGGCCTCGTCCTTTGATTTGCATGGGTGAGAATACTCTTTAAGATTGATTCAATAAACCTACCATCTTGGGGACTAGACCAAATAGAGAGTTGGGAACATAATTTCCACGAGATGGAATTCACTTCTTCCCATATAGGGAAAGTAGATGAGTAGTTCTCTTAAGTACTGATTTCAGGACTTGAACAATGGGGCCCCACCCTCTCACTGGCCCGAGAGGGACTTGGTTTATGGTTAGATCATAAGCATATTGTTCATTAGAGGATCAGTGGCACTTAAGGTACAAGATGCAATTACAGGGGTAAAACGGACATTTGACCCAGCTGTAATTGCGAACAACTCGTGAAGGATCGACTTGCATGTAATGATTATATCAATGGACACAACTTGTCCTACAGTGCATAAGAGTACAACTCTAGGTTTATAGTGGAGTAACCTAGAGTTAATGAATGAAAAATAATTGATTAATGAGTTTAATTAATTAATTTTTTCATCATTGGAGCTTATAATCTGTAGGTCCATAAGGTCCCCTTGCTAGCTCATAAGAATATTAAAGTGATCAATATTTTTGGAAGAAATTTGAAGTGTTCAAATTAATATTTAATATATTAGATATATTAAATAAAGGGAAAATATAATGTATTAGATACATTAAATATGAAAGGGAAAATTAATGTATTAGATACATTAATGAGAATAATATATATATATATTTATATATATAATATATTTGATATATTATATAATATATAATATAAATATATTTTGGCAAATAGTTTTGCCCTAGGTCATGTGTTATAAATAGGACCTAAGGGTTTAGCCATTGATAGAGAAGTGACTCCTAAAAGTTAGAGAGAATTCGCCGTCTTCCCAAGTTCCTATATTCTTCCTTCAGAGGTTCCACAACCTAGATCGAATATCAGAGTCATAGCGAGGAAGGCTTTGTGGATTCTTCAAAGGTAATCAAACTTCCATTCTTCATGCTTTTAGTTGCTTCAATTTTATACATAATCAAAGCGATCCCAATTCGTTTCTAGAAATATTTTAGAAACCAAAGGCTTCCGCTGTGAGTTGATGAGATCAATTTCCCTTCAATAGTAAGAGTGACCTATTAGCGCCGACTCAATAACTTATCATCTCAGGGATAAAGTCCAATAGGTAGCTGGGGACATAGTGTAGTAAGATGTAGTTCACTCCTAACCCACTTTTCAGGGTTAGTAGATAGGTTGTTCCCTTAATAGCTGACTCCGGGGCTTGAACAATGAGCGTTCACCCTCTCCTTATCAGAGAGGGTTAATTGATCTGTTGGTAGGACCACAGATCTATTGTTCATTAGAGGTGTCAGTGGTACTTAAGGAACAAAAAGTAATGTAGGGGTTAAACAGTTTAAATGACCCGGTTGCGATTACGAACAACATGTGAAGGGTCGACTTGCCCATGACGGTTATATCAAGAGGACATAATAAATCTACAGTGAGGAGAGTGCAACCCTCGGACTATAGTGGAGTCTCTGGGGGTTAACGAATGTTGATTAGTTCGGTTAAAAGAGTTTTGACCGGATAATCTCGTATCGTTGGAGCTCATGATCTGTAGGTCCTTTAAGTTCTCCTGGCTAGCTCGGATAATGTCGTGCAACAGTATAAAAAAAAGAAAAAGAAAAAGAATTTGAATTGTTAAAATTCGGCTTGTGGAAGAATGATGGACATATTTAAATATGATTTAAATATGGGAATGGCCTAAAACATGAATAGGATTCATGTGTAAAAAAGTCGATTTTCGGAAAACCGGGTTTAGTCATATTATTTAATTAATATTTGATATTAAATTAAATAATATTTATTAATTAAAAAATTTAATTAATAATTTTATATATATATATATATATATTTTATTTTTATTTTATTAAAAAGTTTAATAAATAAATTTTTTATTATTATTTTTTTAATAATAATAATAATTATATATATATATATATATATATATATATATATATATATATATATATATATATATATATGTGTGTGTGTGTGTGTGTGTGTGTTAGATAGTTTGATGGCTAGAGATAGAGAAAAAAATAACAAAAGGAGGGCAAGGGGTATACGTTTTCTTCTTTAAAAAAAAAAAAACTTAAGTTCTGAGTTTTTTTTTTACTCCTCTGCCTCCTTCACTTTTCTTCCATCTCTTTTTTCTTGGTTTTCTTTTCTCTTCTAACGGAGTCTCACAACTCCGTTGCTCGGCGCCGAGGATAGCGGGACTACCGGAGGTGGTCTTAGGCGCGTTCGTGAGAAGAGACTAGAAGAGTTTCGTGACGAAGAACGGTCGGCGGAACACGAAGAAAAATTAGAACTTCAAGGGTATGTTTTCTAATTTTTCTTATTTCCGTTTTTTTTAGCATGTTTTTTATTTTTTAAATTGATGAAATTAGAGTATCATCGATCCAAAATCGCTTCCGCTGCGTATATCGCTCCATCACTTTTGATCTCCGAGAGGAGTAGGAAGTTCTGATTATTCATGTTTTTGCTAGCCTTTCATGACAGTGAGGAGTTTAGAGATATTCACTCACCTAGCACACTAGTGAACAACATGCTTGTATGAATAGAAGTACAACGAGAGTTTGTTTCTAATGCTTGAAATACCGAGAGGGTTTCTATGATAATGTTGTGTGGTTAGCTTAAAAATTTGTTTCGCTAAATCATTATTGTGGTTTAGTACTTCAAGCTTACTTCTGACCTAACCTTATTTTTCTCATTTTCGTGAAGTTATTATGTTGTCTGCTACCTTTCGCGTTTATTTTGTCACCGCATTTTTATCGCATTGTTATATGTGGTTGTATTCTCTGTCTTTAGTTATTTCGTTAAGTTATTGTCTCAGCATTTTCGCTAGTTACTTGTTTTTGCGTTTTTATGTTCTGTCATTATTTCTGCAACCCAACCAAGAACATTTTGTCATCGGTTACATTTGTCTTCAAGCGATCTGTACTTAGCATAAACTTAATCAAATCTCTATGGATATGATATAAAAATACTTATTACTTACCTCATAAAATACATAAACTTAATCAAATCTTCATGACCGAGATAGAAGCTCATTGTTTGAACATACGCTGAGATAGAGAGACAAGAAGAATGAAGACCGACAATTTGGCAGCACGCCCCATCATGGGGATAGCTAAGAGAGTGTTGGTTAAGATGGGGGCCTAGAGATAATGGGTCGATTTTTTAATTGTGAAGATGGACAACTTTGACGTGGTGTTAGGGATGGAGTTTCTTCTCGAGCACAAGGTCGTGTTGATGCCGCTCGAGAGTGTTTGGTAATTGCAGGGTCAACCCCTAGGATCTTCCCGACAAGTCTGAGGCAACCATTGAGGGTAAGAATGATGTCGACTCTTCAGTTGAGAAAGGGTTCTTCTCGGATGAGCCCACCCTCATGGTTGTTCCTGCAACTGAAGATGAGAGTTCAAAGGTACCAGCCACTAGAGGGACCCAACGTACGTTGGACAAGGGCAGTGATGTCGTACCATATAGTATGTTTAGGTCTCTACCTCCCCGTCGAGGGATAGATCGTGAGGTCGAATTGTTACCAGGGGCGGGACCGCTCACAACTGGGTGAGTTCTTGAGGAAGACGAACACTGGGGGTTGGACTCCTGAGTGTCAAGTAGCCTTCGAGGACGTGAAGAAGGCGATGATGGAAGTATCAGTGCTTGGGGCTGCAAATGTTACCAAGTCCTTCGAAATTGAGATTGGTGCGTCAGATGTTGCGTTGGGCGGTGTCCTTCTCTAGGGGGCACCCCATCGCGTACGAAACTCGCAAGTTGAGTGATGCGGACATGAGGTATGTGACCTTCGGAAGGGAAAGGATGGAAATGGTTCGTGGCCTGAGGGCGGGGAACCAACGGTGCATTTCTCGAGTAGGGAAGTCGAGGAAGCGATCGAGACGCAAGGAGAAAATGGTGGATCAGAAACGTTGCCCCTTGAAGTTTCGAACAAGAGACAAGGCACTAGTCATGTTTAGACCGGAACAAGTCTGTTTGCGAGGTAGTCAAGGTCAACGCCTGGTGAAGAAGTTGGTGGAGACTATCCAGAGGGTTAGGAAGATGTTGTATCAGGTTCAACTTCCCTCATGGATGAAGATTCGTCTTGTCACCCATGTGAGAAGTTGAAACTTTATCACCCTCATCTTGGGGATACCACCCGCAATGAAACGTCAAGGTCGTCGTTGACATCGAAGACCTCAGTTAGGAGAGAAGTGGAAGGGGTCTCAATAGAGAGGGTACGCCATAGGACCGCGTCGAGGCCTGCAAGAGTTCATATTTAATGCGGGATCAATTGGAAGTGTGCTGAAGATCTAAAAACAATTGTTCACCGGACAACTGGGTTCGAGCAGAGTCGGTTGACAGGGACATCAACCATTTAAGTGGGGGAGAATGTCACGGTCAGACTTGTCCAAAGCGTGTTGCTTATGGCCGCATGGTCGTGACAACCCTCTTTGTCGTGTTTTCCTTATGTCTTTACCCTACATGTTTGTTTATTTCTTAATGTCTTTTAATAAGTATTGACGCCTCACCATTTTCCATGTGCAGGTCTGTCATTGGGGATTTACCTCATAATGTACTATAGAGAGGTAAGACTAGTTGTCTGTTTCATTCCTACAAAGAGTTGTATTGCTAACAAAGTTGTGGTTGTTATCGTGTTGCTTGCAACGTACAACAAACTTTTTTCACAAACGTTTGCTAAATGATTTCCAAAAATTTTGTTCTTTAACCCCGTTTTCTAAAATGTTTTAGGGTAAAGGTTGATTCATATGCCCGTAGTGCCACCGACGTTTCGAATTTGGGTTGGCTGACTTTCTTGCGAGCGAGAGCAAGTGTCCCACGATCGGATCGCGAGACTTAAATAAGTATGATGGTGAAACAATCCACGTGATATATTTTTACTTTATTTTCTATTAAAATAAGAAAGTTTAGTTTCATTTACTCTAAGTTCCTATATATTATAAGTTCCAACATATTATAAATTGATAAAAATGTACAAATATCTCAAATTAGTTTTGATTTATATACTTATGAATTTTTTTTTTAAGAAAATTGTAACATATGTCAATTTAGAGTAAAATAATTAAAAATATAGCACTTTTTAAAAAATATAGCACTTTTTAAACAAATTTGCGGATATGACAATTTATATCACTGATAATATGGTCTATCGCTGATAGTAGTCTTTTTTATAGAATTTTGTCAGTGATAATAGTCTATCCGTAATAGTCATAAACTCTATAGCCACTAATTTTTTTCCATATTTGCAAAAGGTTTTAAACTTTGCTAAATTTGCAATTATTTTGGGCCTGATTGTTGTTGCAACCAGCTTTTTTTTTTTTTATATAGTGGTAAAAATAATATCTAAATTAATTTGTCAATACTTTTATCATTTACTCTAAGTCTTACTCATTTTCATAAAAATAAAATTTGAGTACAATGGAGTTTGAGATAAAATTTGAGGACAATAATTATAGGTTGGAGATCGAATCTCCGACTTCAAGATAAGGAATGCATGCAAATTACTTAGCTCATTAATCAATTTCATAATTATTATTAACGTATACTTTAATTTTTTTTAATTATCATAAAATAGAGTTTTCAAATTGTTATAGAAATGGGTAGAATAGACCAATCTAGAGTTGAATGAAATATACAAATTATAAAACTTTTGACATTCCAAAATTTCATATTCTGTAATTAAATATAATTAGATAAAAATGTTAAGTTTAGAATTAATTTATGTAGAGGTAACCATTTTACATTTTAGCTTTTCACATTTCATTCATTTAATTTTTATGGGTGTATTTAAATTGTATTAACTATCTCATACCATTTTTTTTAATGAATTTAGGTTACATTTTATTGTTTTTAATATATCAATAGAAAAAGATATTGGTATTTTCTTTTTTCTTTTTTTTTGAAAAAATCGTTTTTTGAAGGATTTATTTGAAATTATATTTTTCCCAATTTGAAACCATTATTTATTTTAATTACTTTGCTTGTTTAACAATAATTATAAAGATTTTCAGGCTATTTTTCAAACTCGATCAAATTAGTTTATTAATTTGATTTCATATTATAATTAAATAAAAACTATTTAAATTATTTGGAAATTAAATGAACTTTTTTTATTCGAATCTTTTAATTTTTAATTTATTATGATAATTAATTATATTACTATTTATAATTGATTAAAAAAATTGTTAGGCATGAGGTTATGACTTTTTTACTCAACAAAAAGGAAGTAAGCTTGTAATTTACCATTAATTTGTTTTCAACAAACATTTTAAATAAAATAGTAATTCACTAATATCAAGAACAAAAAAAAAAATCAAATGGTAACAAAAGAATTCAAGACCCTAACTATACTCTCATTTTTTTTTAAATAGATTTGCTTACCTAATAATTTATAAACAAACATTCTTATTTGAAATATTGATTTAATATTTTGTTTTACCATATCTCAAAAAATATTTTAGAATAACTTGAGATCCTATAGCCTGCACCTTCTCTATTGTCATCAATATTTCCATCAATGTAACAAATAGTTACAAATATTGATGAAAAAAAAAGAACAAATAGCCGGTAGAATGATAAAATTAAAATGCGGTGAACGTGGATCGAACACGTGACCTTCAGATCTTCAGTCTGACGCTCTCCCAACTGAGCTATCCCCGCTAATTGTTTGTTATATTTATATTGTACCTTAGTAAATAGTGAAATACAAATTTGTTTTTTTGGCAACTTACATTTTTTTCAAGGATATTTAATTAGAGTACGTTGGAGGATTCAACCCCTGACCTCTTAGTCAAGGACAGAATTTTATGTCAATTGAGTTATGCTCGGTTTGGCACCATGTAACTTTCATTTTCTCTAACCAACTTCTTCTTTTTAGTGTACCAATTAACATTTATGTAATTAGTTTTTCAAAAAATATTTAAATAATTATAAAGAAAGGACAATTATTAAAATTATTTTATTATTAATAATTAGTGTTGATGGCATAAATTTAGAAATTCAGATAGGGCAAAGTAGTACCCAAAAAAAAAAAAATCCAAACAATCTCACATTTTAATAGACTATAGATATAGATAATCTGAGTAATACGCAAATTAAGAATTTTATATTTTAATATTATAATATCATATACTAAAAATTATCAGAATCGCATCGCATGTAAATGTTTAATTAGTAAAAAAAAAGTTCAATTTTATCTCTAATGTATCTAATATATCAAGACATTATTCTCTTTGTTATTCAATATAAATTTGAACATTTCAAAATTTTCTTTTTTTTTAACATAATTAATCAATCAATATTCTTGCGACATTATAGATATGAAATTATAAACTCCAATGATACAAACATAATTATTAAATTCTTTATCAATTAATTTTCATTTATTAGCTGAATGTTACTCTAACATGACCATGGAGTTGCACTCATATGCACGGTTTCAAGTTATGTCCATGAATATAATAATTTTATTTCATATATATCATTGACATGAAATTATAAACTTCAATGATACAAGATTAATTATTAAACTCTTTATCAATTAATTTTCATTAATTAACCAATGTTACTCTAACATGAACGTGGAGTTGCACTCATATGCGCGATAAATCAAGTTATTGTTGATAAACGTGGAGTTGATGAGTATAGTAATTTCATTTCAGGCAAGTTAGAGTTGTTCATTATTTTTTTCTAAAACCCATTTAGTAGCAATTATTTTAATACCCAACGCAATCCTGCTAAGCCTTAAATCTCACTATTTTTACAATACACAAATTTAATAAATTCACTTTAATTTAAAAGGGTGCAACTAATAATTAAAACTAAATACTATTGGTCCACTTATAGTTTTAAGGCACAGGTCCTCTACTAAAAAAAATCAGAAATTAGAATACTCTCACCCACTAGTAAGTGATAGCAAAAAAATATATATATATATAAACTATTTTTAAAACATTTCTTCAGAGGTAGATTACATGAGATAAAACTTTAGCAAGGTTTTAATTTAAAGGCAAATTTTGAATCATTTTCCAATTTTGTCCTCAAATCTTTAAAAAATTCAATGTCATTTTCTAAAGTTGGAGAGAATCAAACACATTTGACGATAGCACATAGTTTATGTTGTTGAACTATGTTGACTTTGACAATTGCTTATTTTACTTCTGCAAAACATCTATGCGTCAGTTGAAATTACAGACGAAATCACAGGGTTGGAACCTTAAAAACCACATGAAAAAAAAAAAAAAAAAAAACCTATTCCAGAAAATATGAGCTTGAGTTAATCTATGAAGGTTGTAAGTTACACATATACATATATAATCTAGGGGAAAACTGTTTATTCAACCTACAAAATTAGAACAATACAGAGATAACGAGTCTTATATTATATGCAGGCCAATGGCCGTAAATTAATTAGTTCTTTTTTAAAAAAAAGAACTTCATAAAAGTTCATCCTCATTGCATTTACATCTCAATGTCTTCAAGATCCGGCAGAGGAAATCGTAGGATTGCTGCAATTCCAGTTATCTGAGCAAGTTCTGTTCGTAACACAACAAATAGTTAGTAGACTTTGGGAAGTTCTCCTCTTTCTTTTCTCCTATTTTACCTTTGTTAAATAGGAAAAAAATGAAATGAGACATTACGCGGCGTGGTCGTAGGAAACGGGATTTTTTTTTTTTATACCCGTGAGTGTTTGAGTCAGCTTACGCGCACCTCGACTATTCTCACGGGACAGACCGCCTGACCCTACAACATTTGACTCCAAGGAAACCCGTAGAAAATTAATTCATAGGTAGCCACCAAGGATTGAACTGAAACGGGATATTTCTTTGAGTAGATTCGGATAAATAAAAGGATAGCATGACCCATTTAATGTATTCATCCAACAGAAAAGGTAAAGATGAACGAACTACTCGTTTTCGAATGTGACTCGACATGCATTGTAAGTCAGACCATATGTGTGTTGCTACTTTGCAAATCACATTCTCTGTTTCAGAAATGGTTTCAAATTCAATTGCAATTTGCAAATCCTATAAACATCAATGCCATTAAAAGTAATGATAAAATGTTAATGTATTCATCCAACAGAAAAGTTAAAGATGAACGAACTACTCGTTTTCGAATGTGACTCCACATGCTTTGTTAAGAAACAATTGTAAACAACTGCAAGAGGATTTTTGATATCAACCCAGAATGTGTTTTGTAATTATTCTTCTATCCCTTCTAATTTCTCGTTTTCAGAATTCAATATCCTAAATGTGATTTTATATTTGGAGGAGGTTAGCCAGTTGGATGAATCTTCAAGCCGCGAGTTTAGCTCTCAAAGTGAATTTTGCGGAATTGGTTAAGAAAGAAACCTTGTTAGAGACAGAAAGCTAAGATGAGATGGACTAAGGGGACTGTTTTTATTGGTCCTCTATTCTCTGAGGGTGGGTGCCTGATTAAGGCGGATGATGAGGTTGTGGAGGAGGTTGTTATTAGTCTGGTCACTAGTGCTTATAAGATTATCGCTAAGGTTTTAGCTAATAGGCTGAAAAAGAGTCCTTCCGTCAACTATTTCGGAGACCCAGGGTGCCTTCATTGCTGGTCGCCAGAGTTTGGACCAGGCCCTCATCGCCAATGAGTCAATTTTTGGATTATAGAGGAAGGGGGAAGGAGGAGGTTATCTTTAAGATTGATTTCGAGAAGGCTTATGATCACGTGGACTGGACTTTTATTGGCAAGGTTCTTGAAAAGAAAGGTTTTGGCCTACGTGGCGGACTTGGATTGGGACGTGCTTAACTTCGGTGATGTTCTATCTTGATTAATGGGAGTCCCAAAGGAAGGATTAAAGCTACTAGGGGCCTCCGTCAGGGTGATGCGCTTTCTCCTATTCTCTTCATGGTTGTTGTGGACATTCTAAGCAGAATTATCTCTAAAGGGGTGGAGGGTCAGATTCTGGAAGGCTTATGAGGTGGGTCGGGATAAAGTTTTGTTATCCCATCTTCAGTTTGCAGATGACACTATATTCTTTTGTTCGGGCAAGGAAGAGTTTTTCCTCATCTTGAACAACATTCTGACCTTCTTTGAATCCATGTCTGGGTTAAAGATCAATAGGAGTAAATGTCAGATTATTGGTTTAAACTGTGACTCGGACAAGGTGGCTAGTTGGGCAGCCCTAGTCGGGTGTGAGGTTGGGTATTTACCTTCTTCCTATTTGGGACTCCTGTTGGGCCATAATCCACGGAACATTCCGTTTTGGGAGCCGATGGTGGCTAAGGTTCGTAAAAGACTAGCGAGTTTGGAAGAAAAAGTTCTTTAAAGGGAGGGAGACTAACTCTTATTCGGTTTGTCTTGAGTGGCATTCCCACCTATTTCCTTTCCCTGTTTAGAGCCACGTGTTCCGTTTGTAAGTCTGTGGAGAAGCTCATGAGGGACTTTTTATGGGATGGGATTAAGGAAGGGAAAAGGGCGCACCTGGTGGGTTCGGATACAATCGAGAAGCCGGTGAGCCTTGGGGGCCTCCAGTTGGGGAATTTAAGCTATCGTAACAAAGCGTTGATAGCTAAGTGGCTTTGGCGTTTTCCCCTTGAAACTAATTCCCTGTGGCATAGGATCATTGGTAGTAATCATGGTCATTATCCCTCCCTTTGAGTGGGTCTCAGAGGAGATTAAAGGCACTTACAGGAACCCGTGGAAGGATATTTCTCTTGAGCTCCCCACTTTTACTAACCGTGTTCGATTTTCCGTGGGGAATGGGAATAACACCTTTTTTTTTGGGAGGACTTGTGGGTGGGAGAGCGTCCTCTCTGTTCCTTATTCCCTCGCTTGTTCCATCTTTCGGACATGAAAAATCGAGTTGTGGCTGATGTTGTCATTTCTTCGGGGGAACCCTTCCTTGTCCTTGGGTTTTCGTCGGGCGTTATCTGATAGAGATACGTCGGAGGTTTTGGCTCTTCTTTCTCTTATTGGGGATTGCGTTCTTTCGTTGGGGAGGAGAGACATTCGCATCTAGTCTCCCAGTCCTATTGAGGGATTCTCATGTGGGTCGTTCTTTCTTTGGTTGTTGGCTCCCTTCCCCAGGTGGTGAGTCGGGTTTTTTGGCTCTTTGGAAGGTGAAGGTTCCAAAGAAAGTTTTGTTTTTTACTTGGCAGGTTATACATGGTAGATCGGCTTGCAAGGAGGTCCTTCTCCCTTGTGGGCCCGCCTTGTTGCATCCTTTGTCGAAGGGCGGAGGAAGACTTGGATCACATCCTGTGGAACTGTGTTTTTGCTCGGTCCGTTTGGGATATGTTTTTGGAGGTGTTTGGCTTCCAGTTGGCCAGACCCAGGGATCTTAGGATGATGTTCGAGGAGTTCCTTCTCCATACGTCGTTTCGGGAGAAAGGAAAGTTTCTTTAGGAAGCAAGTGTGTGTGCTATTTTGTGGGGATTGTGGGGTGAAAGAAACAATAGGACTTTTAGAGGGGTTGAGACGAACCCGTGGGTTGTCTGGTCTCTTAGCACACTTCATGTTTCTTTGTGGGCGTCGATGAAGCGTTTGATTTGTAATTATTCCTTGAACGTTATTCTTCTAGATTGGAGCCCCTTTTATAGCGGGGTTCTTTCCTTCCTTGGGGCTGTTTTTTTGTATGCTCTTGTATTCTTTCATTTAATCTCAATGAAAGTTCAGTACCTTCTCAAAAAAAAAAATATTTGTTGATAACTACCGGCAAGCAGTCTACCAAATGAATGAAAGCTCTACACAAACATATACTTACGTTCTCCAGAGACGTGCATGGATGAAAATATATGAACGATGCCACCCGAATCCCTAACCGAATCGACCAAATTGACATACTTTTGTCGCTCCTTTATATCATTATTCCTGCAGAATATTATGTTGTTAAAATAAACAACCATGTAAATTTGAGAACTTATTGTTTCTTATATCATTATTTATTCCTGCAGAATATTATGTTGTTAAAATAAACAACCATGTAAATTTGAGAACTTATGGTTTCTTCTATGCAAATGTGCCATGCCGACTAATATATGCAGACAGAATGTGAAAGCTCATGAAGTGAACAAACTTTCTACCTGTACAACTTAAACCCAAAGGAAAACAAAGATTGCAAGAAATGTCTGTTGAATTTCATGCATGCTCAGATATGTCTGCAAATTAACTTTATCAACTTAATTTGATTGCACATCTACACAATAGTAGAGAGAAACTCATCACAAAATGGATAAAGGAAACACCACCTGAAGAGATCGTCAGTAATGAGAAGCGTTTGAATAGCCATTCGTTCATGGGCAACCTCCACATGCTTCGGTCCATAACAAGCACGGTCTGAGTCCTGCACAGTGGGAACATGAGTTCAACAAACCAAGACAGAATAGGAGTGGCTGTGAAAATAAATAAAGGAGGAATGTTTCTCTTCAGCCACAGACCATATTCAAGGAAGAAAATACGCAACGTTATATTCTGAGGGTATCTTTTAAACTAAGCAGAATCAGACAATCAACTTTAGATTGCCAAAGTGTTTTAAAAGGAGTGCCTTCCCATTAATCCCACAATTTATGCCCCAAGGCACAAGGGTTTTTTCAACTATTAAAAAAAAAAAAAAATTAACTAACCCAAATCTGATTTTTTTTCTTTAGGGGCGTTGCCCCCATACCCCACCAGGGCGCTTCGCCCCTGGACCCCGACCCGTAACGAACTAGTCGTAATGGGTCATAACAGATTCAAGGCATTCCAACTAATCCTAAAGGTTTTTTTTTTCATATTTATACTTCAACCATGCTATTTCTTTTTTATAATTTTTTCTATACAAAGTGCGCCTTGCGCCTAGGCTCCAGAGGATCTTTGCACCTTTTAAAACACTCTCGCCAACTACAGTATGAATGAAAGCCTATCCTATCTCACACTCATGCATACATATGAATGAGCCATTAATTCATGTCTGATGTCTCATGGAAGTTCACGAAGCAGACAGTAACAAAGTACCATTAAAATGATTCATAGTAGAGAGGCCTCATTCATCCTCAATATCCTTGAGAAATTTAAATGCTCTTAAGAGAATCCACTCAGCTTCTCCATATCCAATGGATCGCTTATACTTAGTTTCCATCCAAGTGTGCTACAAGGTAGAATGCAGGACCAGTAGACCAACCACTTATTAAACATATATATATATATATATATATAGAAATCCTTTTCAACAGAGATTTTGAATTTCCCAAAATTAATGACATCTTTTTTTGAGTCGATACCTCTAGGCTCCCACCATTCTTCCTAGTTCTAACTTTATTTAAATTCAACCCAAATCAAGTTCGATGCATAGAATCATAATTTGTTTTAACTTGGATTTGGATCACCTTTTCATGATGCCCCAAAAATGTAATAACAGAGAGATGCATATGAAGTTTATAAGCTTATCTTAATTAAAGAAACAAATACGCAGACAACTACAAGATGTTAATACATAAAAAAATAAAAGTCCAAAATCATTACTAATATGAGATATATTTAATAAAAATAACTTCAATGCAGAAAACCTAGAACTGGACACTCACATTTGAGAGCATGCTGAAGAAATCCTTTAGAGCTCGCACCTAGATAAAAGAAAAGGGGGCAAAAAGGAAAAAGGAAATTAACTTGAGGACATTAATGGTTGTTCATGTGAAGTTTGCAATATAGAGCATAAAGAACCTCTTGAGCTGCTTTAGTGTCTTTTATCATATTCATGACATTTGAAGCATCCAAAACCTCTCGTAAACTATGCCTATCAAGAAGAGAATACTATTAACTACTTTAGATTATGCCCGTATTAAATTTATTTTAAACAATTAAGCGTCAGAGAGAAAAATATAGACCATACTTGTATCCTGAGCTTGTATGTATAAGCACTATGCGGGATTTGTTCTCAATAATAGGCCTTAGCTGTCTTCTTTCAGCTTCCAATAATAAGTGCCGATGGAACTGGTCCTGATGCACAGAAAGTGAAACCAAAAATAAATTAAAATGAAAATAAATTCTAATGTAATTCGAACTGCAAAAAAAACAGAGAGAGATTAAAAATATGTAATAATTAATGTCTTCATCCACCAACAAGATTCATTACCAAAAGCATGTTTTCAAGTTCCATTTTTAAATATTTAAGAGAGATTGTTTGGATTTACTGCAGACCTTCGTAAATCCAGGACTAGCTATCACTGCACAGCGTACTACATTAAAATCAACGTACTTCAAGAAAGCCTACATAAAGCACAAAAACCAGTTAGAACTTAAAAAACCACACCTGATTTTGTTTATTAACATGAGAACATATTCAAGGCATTACAATACTTATTCAAGGCCTGTAAAATATTAAATATTTTATAAGAGCTACCTGCAAAACATTCTCGAAGAATTTATTCAAGGCCTGTGGAAGAGAAAAAAGAAGTTGGAGATATCAGTTTCTAACCTACTAACAACCAGAACATTATTGTCTGCTACACTGAACTTAAGAGAAGCGAAAAGTTACTCCAGCTAGCAGAATCATACCGACTCATAACCAGCAATAGCTGGCCCATGCTTGCGAGGAATTGAAGTTTCTATTCGAGCTCGAGTAATTGTCATACTGTTACATAAACATTACCGCAATATTTAGTAGACATAAAAAACCAAAATCACTTGCATAGCATCGCAATAGTTAGATAACACTCTAAGTGAACATTGAATACAGAAATTGTTCTTTTTACTGGATGGGAATCAGAATTTCAATGGAAAAATGAGCCAGGGCACTTAAATTTTGGCTAATGAGTCTGTCAACACATACACTGAACACTCAGATACTTCACACTCGTTAGACATGTTTTGGACTGTTGAACTACAATTTTAATTTGAAAAATTTTAAATAAAATTAATCAACATAGAAAGAATGGCAGGTGAAGTATAATAAATTGTGGAAGAGTATCAAATTTTAACTTCTCAATCACTTCTTTCATATTGCCTTTGAAATGTAAATATCATATATTATAATACCTTTTTTAGCATAAATACCATTTATGTTTTTTTTTTTGCTAATAAATTTCATCTCCATGTCGACAAATAATTGTTTTGTAATTATTCCCTCCTTCATAATCTCCAATTGAATTAATTTTCCTTCTAATATCCTGGGAAGTTTTTTAAATATTCCATTCCAGTCCATAAAACAGTTTTTTTTTTAATAAATGTCAATAAAACATTTTTTTAATAGAGAAAATAAAAAAAGACAGCATGCATATCTTCAAATAAACATCTATACGTGCTTCCAGATAAGCCGAGGATAGATAGGTTAGAAAAACTCAATGTCCATTCGTATGTCAAAATGATTGCTTACATATATTTACGTGGAATCCCTAAATGCTAACCCAATAACAACAAAATTACCTTTTTCCGACAAGGAGAACATGTGCTAATCCTTCTTGCATTAAAACCACGGCCAAATCAGCACTAGCAGCAGCATCTGAGGTGTATAGAAAGTCAGCAACCATTCATCAGCCTCCTCAACATATGCTAAAAACTATTATAGATAGCAATTATAATTATAACAAAGGCAACGCCTACCATAGCTAGCTGATCACTACCTATTTCAAAGTCAGAACAGTAGATCCTTCTTTCCTGATCTATCTTAAAATGAACTTAAATCAAATTTATCTTCATGTAGTTAAATATTTTCAACAATAAAATCAACCATATTGATTTCTTATAAATAGTAATTTCGCTCTAGTCATCCTAAGAATAGGTCAATTAGTTAAGGAATTATATCCTCAAGCAAAAAGACCCATGTTTGAATCTTCACCCCCACATGTTGAACTGAAGAAAAAAAAGTAACTTTGCTCTATATGAAGAAAATCTATGCGCAGTAGTATATTTAATGCAACCAACTCAACAACATTTCAATTATAACATGACAAAACCAGTAATAGTTTAGCCAGAAACATACCAGAAGCTTGATGAAGTACATCTAGGGCATAAGAGTCCCAAACATCCTAGAAAATGGGGAAACATTGCTCCTTGTCAATATATATTATATATATTAATGAGAACCCGCCTTTCATTAAGAAAAATGAAAGAGTGCAGGAGAAAAAAATCCAGCCTAACAAAAGGAGCCACTAAAAGAAGGCTAACTAGCTATATGCAAAATAACTCCAATGCAAGAGAATCAAACTAAGGGAAAGAAAATAATAATGAACTATAATTTCAATCATCAAACCATCTTTTAAGGGCTTGTTTGGTATGCAATCCGGATTTTGTTTTATGTTTTCAGATTCATTGAGTCGAGTGAAAAAGTGTTTGGTATGCAATCTAGATCTTTTTTTAAAAAATTGTTTCCGGATTCGGTGATCCAAACCATGGAAATTCTGAAAATAACATTTTTTTTTTGTTTTCAGTGTATCCAGATTTTGAATTTTAAAACGCAAAATTATATTTAAAAGGATAAAAAATTTAATGAATATAGTATTTCGAGTTATAAACTCAATTCATTTTTGTTGAATTAAAATATGTATAATATAATATATTATAAATTATATGATATTGTAAAATAACAATTATACAAAATTTATAACATAAAATATGTTCATAAATTAATTAATAATAATTTATATTCAACCTAATATTTAGTTGGTAACTACTTTGGTTTATAAAAATCTTATCAAACACATTTTTAACAATTAGTTAAATTGAGATCCAATTTCTAAATCGGCTTCCAACCGCATATCTGAAAACATGAAATACAACTTTGTTTTCATTGAATCCCTTTGTTTTCAAATCACCAACTAATTAGGCCCTTAATTTTTTGGAAGGGGTACACTGAGTGCAGAAAAACAACATTTTGGGAAATGTGCAGAGATTGAGAAGTTATATGTCACACAATGTTTAAAGGACAAAGAAAATTTTACCTTTCTCAAAACAAATGGCCGATTCGGCTCAAGTTCTAAAGTATGGTAAGCCCCTATCTGAAATTGAACATTAGTCATCATTAATAAGCTAAATCATCTCTGAATATCCAACGGTAATATATGGCTAATCTTGTAGGACACAAATCACTTAAATCAATAACAGAAAAACTTGAATATGACTTATATCACACTGTAGTTACCTTCACATACTCATTTTCCAGAATATTTTTTCCACGTATCCGCAAAATAGATCCAACTTTGTCATAATCTGCCACCTAAAAGATGTTCCATGAGAACAAGAGTTATATGGGATAGCATCTTCAAAGAAATTCCAATGTATTTTTTAAAAAAAAAGGTACCGGACTTTCATTGAGAATAAATGAAAAATAAGAGGGCATACAAAAAAAACAAGTCCAGAGAAAGGATCCCATAAACAAGGAAGGGGCTCCAATCAAACAAAATAATGTTCAAAGAATAATTACAAGGAAGGGGCTCCAATCAAACAAAATAATGTTCAAAGAATAATTACAAAACAAATGCGTCACCGACGCCCGCAAAGAAACATGGAACCTAGCAAGGGACCAAAGAGCACAAGGATTTGTCACAGCCCCCCGGAAAGTTCTATTGTTCATTTCCCCCATAACCCCAACAAGACAGTACACACCCCTGCTTGCAAAAGAAACTTCCCCTTCTCTCGAAACAGCGGATGAAGAAGGAACTCCTCGATCATATTCCTAAGATCTCTTGGTCTGGCCAACAGAAGACCAAACTCCTCAAAAAACAAATCTCAAACAACCCGAACAAAATCACAGCTCCATAACAAATGATCCAGATCTTCCTCCACCCTCCGACAAAGAATGCAACAAAAATGACCCATCAAAGAAGACGACCTCCTCACAAGTCAATTCCAAGGTATTAATCCTACCATGAATAACCTGCCAAATACAAAACTGAATCTTCTTTAGAACTTTCACCTTCCACAGGGCCAAAAAAACCGACTCATCCCCCGGGGACGGACCTAGCAGGCTAAAAAAGAACGAGCAACAGAAAAACCCCACCAAAGGGTTAGGTGTCCACAAGCGGGAATCCCTCCTCCCCGGCAACAAGACAGAACCCTCCAACAAAGATAAAAGAGCCAAAACCTCCATAGTTTCACTATCAGACAACGCACGGCGAAAGCCAAAGTAAAAAGAGGGAGAGCTCCCTGAATAAACCACGATATCAGCCACATAATGATTCTTCATAGTAGAGAGGTGAAATAACTGAGGAAACACGAAACAAAGGGGACGCTCACCCACCCAAGTATCCTCTCAAAACTAGGTATCCGTCACATTCCCCACCGAAAACCGAATCAAGATAGAAAAAGAAGGGAGCTCAAGAGAAATATCCTTCCAAGGATTCCTAAAAGTATCTTTAACCCCTTTCGAAACACACTCAAAAGGATGAGGATCATGCTTACTCGCAATGATCTTATGCCACAGGTAATAGATCCTTCCAAGGATTCCTAAAAGTATCTTTAACCCCTTTCGAAACACACTCAAAAGGATGAGGATCATGCTTACTCGCAATGATCTTATGCCACAGGTAATAGGTTTAATGGGGGCGCATCAGCCACTTGGCCAAGAAGGCTTTGTTGCGGGATCTTAGAATACCCAGCAAAAGGCCCCCAAGATCCATCGGTTTTACAATTGTATCCCACCCCACCAAATGCACACTTCTCCCTTCCTCTACGCCTTCCCATAAAATGTCCCTCATATGCTTCTCAAGAGCCTTCCAGACTGAAGAGGGAGCTCTAAAAAGGGAAAGGAAATAAACGGGAATCTCACTCAAAACCGTGCGAATCAACGTTAATCTTCCTCCTTTAGAGAAAAACTTTTTCTTGCAACTTGATAATCATTTTCGCACCTCACCACCGGATTCCAGAAGGGAATGGTCCTCGAGCTATGACCCAGGGGAAGCCCTAAATAAAAGCTGAAGAAGGATCTGTATGACTATGAAATGCATAATGCCAAACTAAAAAAATATTATTACTATTTCATATTTCTGAGTAATGGTTTCTGGGATTACAATCTTATGTTTTACTGTTGTTATATAAGGAACAGTGGATAAAATAGGATCCTAGTTGGTGAAGAAATCCATTAGTATCTTGGTTTCCAAAGTTTGGGTGAATTTCCTACTTCAAATTAGAATTTTTAGTTGAAAACAAATGGAGTTGTTAGTTCTATTTTGTCTCTTCCAAGAGGATTTCTCATCTTCTTCTTTTTGTAATTTACTTTTTACTTATTAATGTACTTTTCATCTCCTATAAGAAAAATCTACATTTATAGAATATGGGTAGTGGGAGCTCTACATATCCTGGACGGTGATGAACTAGCCTAAGCACTACCTTTTAAGTTTTAACCATCCTTTTAGTACCTTGAACAAAAGAAAAATGCACTTAAACCATTGAACTCATGGAATACTTCAAACGGTTCTCACAGGATCACTGATTCTTACATTCGTTTTGCCATGCCAATGCTATGTTGTTAGAATTTCATACCTCCTCAACTTTTATTTCTAGCTTGAGTTTCACTCGTTCTGCATCTCTTCCTCCAGAAGCCATCTCTCTTACGACTTTCCTGTCATCAATCATATGCAAGCCAAAAGAGTATATAAATAAGAAGGCTAAAGAACTCGGGGGAGAAGTCATTTTTAACCCTGTACTTAACTCATACTAAGCTCAATAAACCAATTTTAATCATAAACCTTCAATTTTATCAAATTGGACCCTAAACTTAAACACGCAGCGAAATTAGTTCCCTCAATTCAGTTTTCATTTTTTAAAAATTTGTAGCTAGATATGAACATTATTGTGGTTCAAACTTGGATGAAATAATTTTGTGAGTATTAGTTCTTCTAGTCATGTTTAGGTTAGATTTGAGCATTTCATTCCATAGTTGGAGTGTCTTTTTACCTGCTTGATTTTATGGCTACGTTTCTACATTGAATTTTTGTGGTTTGATTCATAGTGTTTATTTGTTCAAAATTTGTGTAAATTAGTTAATTTGTGGGTAATTTTCAACTTTTTAGTTTGGAGGAAGTACTCATTTCCCTACTCATTCAAGTTTAGGGTTCAATTAATAAAATTAAATTCAAAGGCTGAAATTTACTCACTTAGCTAACTGCTGGTGTTAAAAGTGAATTTTGTGTCCAAACTTATGTCGGACAAATAAACCCAAACCAAAATAAAATTGTACTAAAACAAGAAAAAAATAAATTAGAAATAAGAAGAACTCGAGCATGGCTGAAGGAGATATACCTAACGGTGACAGCCATAACAGTGTCTCCCGGAGCTATCAAATTGAACGCATGCCACAGATCATCTGAGTCAACTGGCACCATCTACCCCAACAAGATTCCAGAACAGAAATTAGCCACAAAAACATGCTGATAAATTGGATTCCACATAAAAATCTTCCGACGAGGAGAATCGCGTAATACATACTTTCAATCAAAGAAATTCGCTTCCAGAAAAGAACAAGATTGAACTAACAGATTTTAGCAATACCTTGACGCTACCAGGTCCATTCGGATCAAGCTGTTTGCGTACGATCTTCATGATTCCACTAGAAACTTTGATTTTGCAATATCTGCTTCAGTGCCTTTCTATAGTAAGGATTCACGACCCAACTTAATGGGTTATTACAAAAAAAATAATAACCTACTTCTCAAACCATTTATAATATTAACTTCGTTTTTTTTTTTTTTTTTTTTTTTTTTTTTTTTTTTTTTTTTTTTTTTTTGTCACCCTCAATTTTAGCATTTTTCATGTCACTGTTTTTCTGTGCAATCCTGGCCATGATCGCGCGAGATTTTCTTTTTTCAATTCTTTTTTTTTTTTTTGAACTTCAAAAAAAAATTGTGATTCTAGTCAAGATGGATTATAACTCAGATTTATTTTTTATAATGCTTCGAAAGATACCCCAAATATTTTTTACATTATTTTAAATAATAACCTAAATGTGAACGGAGAGAACGAGATTCCTAATGCGAACGTGGGAGAATCAAGCTCCAAACGGTGTTGCGGACCTCCAGTCAGTTTATAATTATTTTTTATTTTCTAATTCTCGTTTTTTTTAAATCTTGATCTTGAATTTATTAAATATTGGACTTTCAGGGTGGGTGTCAATAGTGTTTTAATCGTTTTTTGTCCTTAAAAATTCTCTGAGTGTCAATAATTTTTGTTTTTTTTAAATGGAAATCTAGTTGCAAATCTTCGTATCTTGACAAATTCATATCATGTTCATCATCCTTAAAAATTCTCATTGTTGTTTTTGAAGAATATTTTATAACGAAAAAAGCTTATGAAATATTACTTATTGATGTTACTTTGAAAGATACCCAAATATTTTTTATTGTTTTAAAAAATATTTCTTTATAAAGTTGCCCGCGCTCATCGGCATCGACACTTCAGCATCGACATCGACACTTTAGTGCGACGGTCTGAGGTTTTGCGCGGCAGCAATCCACGATAAGGGGCCGATCGGCGAAGGTTGGGTAGTTCTCATTTTGACAGCAATCCACGATAAGGGGCCGATCGGCGAAGGTTGGGTAGTGATTTCATATTTTTCATAACTTAAAAACCTCTCTTGTTTCAGTGTCGAAAACGGTCTGGGATTGAAATTTAATTTAGTGTAGGAGTGACGTCAGGACTACATAGGTAACCTATGGTTTTTGTTTAGACATTCTTACACTACTCTTTTTATCTCAGAAATGGGTTTTAATTGTTGGAAGTTATTTAGGTTGGGACCAAGATCTTCCCTAACCAATCTAAAGATCGTTTGGGTTTTCAAAGTAGCCTTAGTGATGGAAAGCCTTTGGCTTGGTGGGAAAGTTTGGTTGCTTGTTACTGTAATTATATGCATGTTTGTTTCTGGTTGTTCTAGATGAGTGATGTTGTGGAAATTAATATGTGCATTGTTTCTCATTCTTGGAATTAATTTATAAGTTGTGGAAATTAATATGTGTATTGTTTCTCATTCTTGTTATTAATTTATAAGTTGGAAGTGTCCTATTTTTTCTTGGTGAATGCTTCTGGATATGGTGTAGTTGGTTTGTTTGACTATTAATTGGGTCAACGACCTTATATGAATTGAGTGTCATGTCATGATAGAACATTCAGCTAGGGGGCCTAATGCATAATGGTGAATGATTCATGTTTTAATGTAGAAGTTGTGGCAATTATTCATCCATGTATGTTGATGTAATATGACTAGGAGCTAGGTGGGTGGATCTCGGCTCCACAGACTGGGGTCAGTTACCATCTGTTGGGGTAGAGGTCCACGTTTTAAAAAAAACTCACCTATGCTAGCTGGGGTAGAGTCTCTCAAGTTGCTCGCTTAAGTGCCACCAGTTAGTTGATATAGTTTTGATGGGTTAATTGTCCACAAGTCGATTTGAAAGTTTTGACAGAAAAATAAAGGTCCCACATGATTAAACTATTTAGTGCATGTTTGTTTGTGTATGCATGTTTAACCCATTTGGGGTTACTTACTGAGTAATTTTATACTCATCCTTTTTCAATTATTATTTTTCAGGAAATGGCAAAAACGTACGAGGCGAGTGACGGGATCGTTTGCTGTTTGTGCCATGAGGTCATTGTCAGCATGGCTTCCGCATGTGCCATAAGGTCATTGTCAGCATGGCTTCCGCATATTTGATATTTAAGTTTAAATGTTTTATTCTAGGTTATGCTATGAAACAATTTTAAAACAGTTTATCGAAAGGTTTTATTTGATGTTTTCAATATTTTAAATGAGATCCCAAATAATTATATTTTAGTTTATTTTAATGGAAATATTTATTTCTATATATTTTCTCAAGAGTTTTTCAAATGTTATCAGCATGCATTTAGTAGCGTTACTTAGTAGTTTAAGTTAGGAAAAGTCGGGTCGTTACAGTTGATAAATTGTTTGGTAAAGAGGTTATTCTTCGTAATAACCCAACTTCAATCACACGGATTTAATACAAATCAAAATGCCCTCAACTAAAATTTTAGGCTAACTAGTGTCTTTGGCTAATTTGGAAACAACAATTCAAATGAAATTGTATTGTGTTTTTCAGATATACTTTTGTGAATATTTTGGTTACACAATATTTTTTAGACCTATGTCAAATCCACCCTACTTAAACTAGCATAATATAGACCTCTTAGTGAGTGTGAGAATCAAAACCTAACCCTGTGAATCATAAAACAATGTTTAGGCTGTAATATTGAGAAGCCGGAAAATCAGAAGCATGTGTTTGGGATGCAGTGCTCTGAAACTCAAGTTTGAAAAAAATAAAAATAAATAAATTTGCTACTTTTTTTTTAACAAGAAACAATTGTTTTTTTCTTCTCTTATTTTTCGGTGTATATTTTGTGAATTGTGCCACAGACAATTATTTTTTTTGGAGACGTTTAGATTAAGCATTTTTGTTTATCATTAACAAACCTAAAAACATAACATATCAATCAGTTTGATTTTTTTTTTTCCAAATGCATATTTGGATAAGGAATTTAAAAAATGAAAGAAAAAAAAATGAAAAAAAAACTAAAACAAGAATGTAACAACAACCTACTATTTATTTGGATAAAATTTTTCAAGTATGTATCCCCTAAATACAAATCGAAATTTATAATTTCAAACATTTCTAGCTTCATATGAATCGTAAACGAGGAAAGAATTAAAAAATTTAGAAATGAAAAAAAAATTATACTTTTGTAATTAGGGAAAAATCTCATTCTATTTTGAAATAACTTTTCTGAGTAAATAAAAGTTAACATAAAAATAAGATTGTGATTGAATATTTTTAATCATTATTATTTTTAATTTTTAATTTGTTAACTTAAAAATTAAATATTAATATGAGTAAGTGGCTTAAAATATTTTTTTTTTCTTACACTAGAAAATTATACATATTTTGAGCTATACATGAATATAATTATAATTAGAGTTGTAAAATTCACCATAATTATAAGAAAAATTGGAAGAGAAATTGTGAAACCCACCATAATTATGAGAACAGTTGGAAGAAAATCGGTAGGACCCACTATAATTAAGAGAAATAAGTGATGGAACCACTATAATTATGAAGAAAAATGGTAGACTCCACCAATATGATGTAATATTAAGAAAAAACATGGGTTTATAGGAGGTTTGAAAGGAGTAACCCATGAGTTTGGCTCCCAAACCCGGGGTACTCAAACGCCCCCTTATAAATTCTAATTACACCAAATGTATTTTTTTTTAATTAAATTGGCTAATGTAGGTCCAATAAATAATTGAAATGACTTAAATATTCATATATTAAGTTTAGTTGTAATTACAATTAATCGATTAAAAATATTAAAAAAATAATGAATTGCTTAGAAAATTTTTTAAAAAAATATTCTCTTATTAAAATAAGATACAACATCTCGGCTCTTTGTATTTATATTTTTTTAAAATGAAAACCCTACAAACTTCTTTGGATTGACTATGTTGATGATGAAAATCAAAATATTTCAAGATTTATTGAATTATAGTATATAACGAGTTATATGTTAGATTATAGTATATAAACGAAGTATATATATTGGATTATATAAACGAAATATATATGTTGAAAATGTTGAAATATTTAAAAATATGGTAAAAAAAATAAATTAGTATACATTAAAACATTGAATACATTTTTTTTTTAATTGGTGAATACATAAATTAGTATACATTAAAACATTGAATACAATTTTCTTTAAATTGGTGAAAAATCAATTAAAAAAAAAACAATGAACTATATAAAAGCAATAGAAATAATTTAAATTTTATTTAATAAAAATAAATATACATTAGTGATAATTAAATTGAATAATGTAATTTTCCACTACTACTACACTTTCAAATAATTATCTATCGTGTAGAATAAAATTGAGTTTAGCCACTGAAGTTTGGAAGAATTTGAAGAGAAATTTTGTAACCTAAAAAATAATAAAGTTGGATTAAAATTTGGCCATTGGATCAAGATTTAAATATATAAAAAATACAAATTAAATGGAGAAAATAGGACAAAAACCAAATTGAAATGATACTGTAACGGTCAGAAATTCAAGGCCATGCATATGAAAGGAGAAAGGACGCCACACGTGGAAGAAGAAACGCCTGGCGGGTGCCCACGTGAGGCAGTCCAACGATTTTTCTTTTATTTATTTAATAATATTTTTAAATGATTAATTCCTTCTTCTTTTTTTATTTGAATTTTCAGATGCCGCCACATGTCTAAATGTCATTCGTTCGATTTATTTCCTTCGAAAGAATTTATAGTACATCTCCAAAAATTTCTAGTACATCATGGTATGAAGTTTCTCCATACCACTGCTTTAAATGACTGCCACTGGGTAGTGGTAGTTTAAACTTAACGAAATCGATTGTTTATCTGGGACCCACCCTTTTAAATACATTATTTTATCCTTCTAAAAAATAACTAATACATTATTTATTCAAATTCTCTCTCCTCAATTTTTTTTTTTGTTTTTTTTTTATTTTTTGCATTCTCAATTTTTTTTTCTTCCTTTTTAATATTTTCTCTCTAACTTCTTTAATTAATATTTTAAAATATATTCAAAACTTTTTTTTTTTCCATCTTCACCTTAAACCCTAAAAAACAACAAAGACTAAAACGCAACATACTTAAATATTTGCTCGGGTAGGATGGATGTAATCCAAATATTTTCTGCATTTTAGAAAAAATAAAAAAGAAATAAAATATTAGAAATGAAGAAAAAAAACAAAGAAAAAAGATAATAAATAAACAGATATAAATTATAGAAAACAAACCTTCTCCAAATGAACTTGAAAACTAGCTAACGGTGAAGATGAAGAAAATAAAGTTTTGAATATATTTTGTAACAAAACGAAGATAACGGAAGTGTGGAAACGAGAGAGAAATTGCACGAAGGAAATAATTACTCAAATGAATTCGATAATTTGAATTGAAAACATTACAAGCTTTTATAGCTAATTAAATAGTAAATTAATACTCATTACTTTTTCCACTCACCTTAATTTTCTCCCCTCATCCCACTAAGACATAATCCTAAAAAACCTACGACACTACCTACCTAAAGAGGTGGCACTAGCCTAAATAGGTGGCATCACCTTAATTTCAAAGATTTAAAACTAAATAAATTTGCACTAATTCTTAACACTACTCTCCCTTAGTGCAAATATACGATCCACAACACCAAGTACACTCCTGAATTCTTCAAACTTGGATTTACCAAGCGCCTTGATTGGTAAATATATCAGCAACTTCAAGGATGGTTTCATAGGAGTAGTAATTGACTTTGTCTCCTTCATGTCAAACCGAGATAACAAAGTATTTGCATACGAGACAAAGTATCCACCTGACTTTTCAACTTTCAAGCCAAGAAAACGTTTCGCTTCACCCAAACTCTTCACTTTAAAACGAATAGACGAACCATCTCGAAAAACAGATTTTTCTCTTGTATTTGGATCCATACATCTCCAAATTTTTCTGTGAGTACCATATCCCACAAAAATACAACGCCTAGCCTTTGAAACATGAACATAACAAATTGACCCAAAAACTCGAAGATAACTCACATTAGGTTTACAATGATATAATACCTCAAAAGGAGATAGATCTGACCCCGCCCATAGAGGTAGACGATTTATGACGTGACAGACTGACTGAATAATTGCTGTCCAAAGCTCCCTTGGAAGGTTCTTTGCATGCAACCAAGATAAACACATAAATGTAAGATGTGCTAATTTACGTTCAGCAACTCCATTCTGTTGCGGAATGTTAGGACATGCCATTTGGCGTTGAATGTCATGCTCTTTGCAATAATTCTGAAATTGATCAGACATATATTCTCCCCCATTATCTGTGCGAAGACACTTTATCGACAACATAAATTCCTTCTCCACTAGCTCCTTGAAGTGGATAAACTTGGAGAAAGTCTCACTTCTGGCCTCCAAAAAATACACCCAAGTGAACCGAGTAAAATCGTCCATTATAACCATAACATAACAACAACAAGAATAACTGGATATTTTTGTCGGCCCCATCAAATCTGAATGGACTAACTGCAATGCAATAGTAGCTCTGTTATTTGAATTTGGGAAAGGAAGACGATGTGATTTCCCAAATTGACAACCAGGACAAACCACATCATGACGAATTTCTTTAAAGATGAGAATATCATCAATAAGTTTCTTCATAGAAATTCTTTGCAACAATTGATAACCAACATGGCCCAACCGAGCATGCCAAAGTGTTGCACTATCATTCTGACATGTCTTTTCAACATATGCATCAACAAAACATAGAGGGAATCTTTCCTCTTTCCAGTAAACAAAACATCAGCATCAAATTGTTTAATATTAGAAACAATTTTCACATCATCTAGATCAAAGAGAACATACCTCCCAGAGTCGGCAATTTGAGAGACTGAAGCCAGATTCTTCTTTAAACCTGGAACATGATAAACATCTTCAAGAAAAATATCACCAACATTTAATGCACAATCCTTAACGTTAACTTGCCCTTCTTGAACAACAGGATGTATGAAATTATCCGCCGTCGCAATGACTCTTCTTTCTTGATGGATACGTACATCAGAGAGAAGAGAAACATTTCCAGTTGAATGATGAGAACAACCAGAATCAACAATCCAATCCTCATTATAATCTATAAAAGCATTAACATGCAAAATATTGGGTTGATTAATAACTTCAATTGATAAACATTGTTCCCAAGTAACTTGTTCAGGTTTGTTACTTTCCTGTACAACATTTGCTTCTGCTTCTTTGAGAATCACTCGACAATTTTGTCTAATATGGCCGAATTTTCCACAGCGTTGACACACCATCTTTACCCGACAATCACGTTTGATGTGTCCCGGCTTGCCGCACCTAAAACATTCTTTTAAATTGCCCTTGAACTGCCCTTCAACCTTGAAATCCTTGTCGTCATTTGAATAAAACCTTGGATAAGAATTAACTCTTCCCTTGTCTTTTGCATAAAGAACAGCTTCCACCTCAGAGTGAGTTTGCTTGTAGTTGCTAAACATTTGTTTCATCAATGCTTCCTGATTTGAAAGCAAATTTTCCAACTCAATGATAGAAGGTTGATTTACCCAACCTTGTATCGATGAAATAAATTGCATAAACTCCTTTCGTAGTCCACGAATAAGATAGCGACGCACACGAGCATCATTAATCGGATCATCCTTGTCTAATTCTGAAATTTCAGAATATAAAGTTTTAATTTTCAGAAAATATTCTGAAACCGGCAAATTACCTTGAGTCCTCCCAGCAAGTTCGTTCTCCAAATATTGCAACCTCGTCGTGTTCTTTTGAGTGAACAACTTTTCAAGTGTGTCCCACACTTTCTTTGGACAACTTACATCACGAACATGCTCAATGTACTCTTTGCCAATGGAAGTCCGCAAAGCAAATAAAGCTTTGCCACACTTGACCTTCCACTTTCTTCGTGCCTCAGAATTCTCCAGAGTATCTTCTGAAATTTTTGCATCATCACTGGAAACAAGATCCCACAGATCTTGCCCTTGTAGATAAGCTTCCATACATAGCTTCTAATAGCTATAATTATCACCGGCAAGTTTGTCTACACAAACACCGTTTCCACCGTTCATCTTCAACGAGTATTTAAACTCAAACACAAAACAAAGAACCTTGAAGTTTTGATACCATGTAACAAAACGAAGAGAACGAAAGTGTGGAAACGAGAGAGAAATTGCACGAAGGAAAGAATTACTCAAATGAATTCGATGATTTGAATTGAAAACATTACAAGCTTTTATAGCTAAATAAATAGTAAATTAATAATCATTACTTTTCCCACTCACCTTAATTTTCTCCCATGATCCCACTGAGACATAATCCTAAAAAACCTACGACACTACCTAAAGAGGTGGCACTAGCCTAAATAGGTGGCATCACCTTAATTTCAAAGATTTAAAACTAAATAAATTTGCACTAATTCTTAACATATTTTAAAATATTAGTGAAAGAAGTTAGAGAGAAAATATTAAAAAAGAAGAAAAAAAAAAATAAGAATGAAAAGAGTAAAAATAAAAATAAAAATAATAATAAAAATTGAGGAGAGAGAATTTGAATAAGTAATGTATTTGTTATTTTTTAGGAGGAAAAAATAATGTATTTAAAATGGTGGTGGGTCCCAGCTAAAAATTGGTTAAGTTTAAACTATCTCTCACCACGTGGCAGTCATTTAAAGGCGGTGGTATGGAAAAACTCCATACACGGATGTACTAGAAATTCTCCCAGTACATCTGGAGAGAATTTCTAATACATCGATGGTATAAAAGTTTTCAATTTCACTGCCTTTAAATGAATGACACGCGGCAAAATATTGTTTGATTGAACCCATTCTATTAAATATATTATTTTTTTAAACTATTTCGCCATGTGTCATTGGCATGAAAAACTCCATAACCAGGGGCGGATCCAGACATTAATGTTTGGGGGGCCAAAAAAAATTTATAACAAAACAAATTGAAGTTTTAATTGCTCTCATATTATGTTGATCTTAAAAAAAAAAAAAATATATTGGTGATAAAGAATATATAGGCGATTCAAAGGTTTCTTAACTGAGTTCAAATAAACTTAATACTATTATATAATTCAATTTTGGTTCTAATGAATCTCTGAATTTTAAGAAATATCGAATAAGACAAAGATTCATTACACTTAAACTTGAAAATTAGACGACCCATGAGATACAAAATTGAAAATTTAAAAATATATTGAACACTTTTTAAAGCTTGTGGATCTATTAAATACAAAATTGAAAATTCAAAAACTTATTAGACAGTTTGATTTTTTTTTTTTTTTTAAAAATACAATTTAATGTGAAATATTTTTCCAACATGTAGAGAGAGGTGTAATATAGACTAAATTACTTTTTTGGAAAAACTAACAAATAAACTAATACTAAGGATTAAGTTGAAGATTTGTTGAAAGTATAAAGACTAAAGTTGTACATTTGAAATTCTAATGACTAAAATTAATATAATTTTCAAAGTACAAAGACTAAAACGACGCCAAACCGAACATAGCTCGATTGACATAAAGTTGTGTCTTGACTGAAAGGTCAGTAGTTCAATCCCCCACCGGACTAAAACGATATTTCAACATTTTTTTAATATAAATATATATATATAAAATAAAACTTTAAAAAAAAAATCAAAAAAAAAAACTTATAGAATTAAATATTTAGAACTAAATATGGAGTGCTTTTATTATTTATATTGATAATAAAAAATATATTTAAGAAATTAGTTAGGTATGTAGTACAGAAAAAAAAATATTTAAGAAATTAGTTAAGTATGTAGTCCAGAAAAACTAAAAAAATTAATATGTAAGAACTAAAGATCACAAAATTGCATGACAATCACACTTACCACTACAAAAGATTGTCCTTTCATTTATTTTGGAGACCAAATTCTATATATTTGAAGGCATTATTTTACTTATGTATATTAAAAATTTCAAATATTTGGGGGCCATGGCCCCCTAGTCCCCAAAGAGATCCGTCCCTGTCCATAACACCGATGTACTAGAAATTCTCCCTACATCCGTGTTATAAAGTTTTTTCCATACTATTTATACTATTGTCTTTAAATGAATGACGTGGTGATTTTTTTAAAATATAAAAATAAGTGAATTTTTAGATGGGACTCACAAATCTTTTAATTAATAATTTTCTATCTTGGATTTTTTATTTTCATTCTCGTCCCTCTATCTCCTCTTCTTTTTCCTTCCCTCCTCTTCATCATCTTCAATTCGTTTCAAACAGTAAAATCAATAACAAATTTCCTTCTGTCTCCTCTTCTTTTCCCTTCCCCACTCATCTTCATCTTCATCAATTGATTTCAAACAATAAAATCAATAATAAATTTAGTCAAGAAGTTTCAAATTGTATATTTAATATATAAATTTTCAAAAATATTTAATAAGTCTTAAAGTTTTAATTTTGTAAGTTTGTATCTAATAAATCATTCATATGTTACATTTTTTTAAAAAAATCATAGATCTACTAAAGATAATTTTTTTATATCTTTGGAGAAGACCTAGATCGGATGATTTTGCCGTCAATGTCAAAATGGGGTTGGCTTAAAAATGAATACTCAGTGTGTGTTTGTCTCTCGTCGAAATTATTAGAAGATGGTCATTTGATTTTGATGTTTTAAATCCACTAGAGAAGATAAAGGCACGTGGAGAGTGAGAAAGAGGACTCGGTTGTTTAAACAAACTGGAAAAGATGAAGGAAAGGGGAGGGAGGAAAGAACCAAAAAAATCGAAAGGAAATAAAATTGTTAATTAAAAAATTGGTGTGTCCCACCTAAAAATCCGGTTATTTTTTATCTTAAAAGAATCGTTCATTCAAAGGCAGTAGTATGGAAAAACTACATATCACTGACATACTAGAAATTCTCCCATCTCCCTCAATGCCACATGCTTCATTAGCACGTAAAGCCATGTGTCATCCATTGATTGGTCGTGACTAATTATGAACCTTTTCTTTCCAATCTACTTTTGACCATAAATTCATAGTTTCATGTCCGATTCCAACCATTCAAGATCTGTTTATTAATATAGAGGATCGAATTCGACCTCTTGGTTGCTGCAGTATCGAACATACACTCTGAGCTATCTAGGCGATGTACTCCCCATTCCACCAAATGATTATTTGATAAATTTAAACTAAGACCATGTTTACTTATCTCCGAATGTAATCAATCAATGATAATTTGGATTGTGGGACCCACATCGATTATGTTTGATGCAGTTTACCAAAATCTGCAAACGTGATCGAAGTGTGGGCCCCACCTCAAAATATGTAATTTCATTATCCCATTTTTCTATTATTTTGAGGGTGCTCAATGAGATTATTGTTGATTATTACGTGGGTCCTGGGTCCAGGGGCGGAGCCACATGGGGTCAGGGGGCACGTGCCCCTCAAATTATTAGTTTTATATATTTATATATAAAATTTTGAAAATTATAACCATAAGTAGTCTATTTGTATATATGAAATCGAAAATTGTAGCAAAAAGTGTTGTCTGGTTCGTTGGCAAGAGGCACGAATTCCAATCATGATGCCATATGTTCCCCAAGTTCCAGCCCTCCAAAAATTGTTTTTTATTATTTTGTTTTCCAGTTTGTTTAAAAAAAAAACATAATTCTATTTTAATATTTTAAATTTTAAAATTGTTTTAGATTCTTAAAAATAAAAATGATAAATATTTCAAATTTTATTATTGGTATATTTGGTAGAGAATTCTAAAATAAAAAATAAAAAATAATTCAATTTAAAAAAATGATAAATATTTCAAATTTTATTACTTAATATATTTGGTAGAGAATTCTAAAATGATTTATTATTATTTTTGAATTAATATTACTTTTTATAAATATTATATATTCTAAAAAAAATAAAATTATATTTATATGAATAGAGAATTACAAGTTTAGTTTTTCAAATTTTAAATTTGTGTTTAATAGATTGTTTAGACTTATTAACTTTAATTTTGTATGTAATATGTCTTAAGTAATTTATTTTTTTTTCTTCTTAAAAATTAAGAGGACTCAATTAAATTTATGAACTTTAATTTTGTTTTTAATAGGTTTTAGATATTTAATTTTTTTTTGGCAGTAAAAATCAACTATTGAGGACTTCATTATACTTGAAAATTTTAATTTTGTATCTAATAAATATATTATTATTGTCAAACCGAAGTTCATTTGACATAAAATTGTGCCCTTAACTAAGAGTTCAGGGGTTCAACTTTTGCATTAATTAAATACTTTTGTAAAAAAAAAAAAAAATACTTTAATTTTTTCTATTATGTCTTTATTAGATACAAAATTAAGAGTTTAATGATCTATTTGACTCAAAATTGAAAGTTTTAGACTGTTTTACACATTTTAAAGTTCAAGAACTATACAGACATATATCGAAAATTTCAAAGACTAAATTTGTAGGTAACCCTATTGGAATTGTGCCCCTCCCGACCAAAATTCCTGGATCCGCCCCTGCGTGGGTCCCACCCTTTTTGTGTTTATTTTTTCCATGTGTGCCCCTTCCTCCATCTTTCTGTAAATGCCAAAGGAAGTCATCGTGGGGATGACAAAATTCTTGGGGCCGTGTACGGGGTCAAACCGAGAATTTTATTTGGGTCCCCGACCCCGAACCCGCCCCGAACCCGCCCCGAATAGTTTTTATTAATTTTTTTAAAAATATATTATATAATATATATTATATTTATATAAATTAGTAATATTTTATATTTTTTTAAAAACATTTAAGTTACTGTTAGTATATATATATATATTTTAATTTTTTTACTAAATTTATAATAAAAATGTTAAATATTTTTTTTTTACTTAATTTTAAATAAATAAAACAATAATAATACTAATATTAACTTGAAATATACACCGTTTTAATATATTTTTTTATATATTTTTTTTTTTCAAAAAAAATAAAATAAATCAATCAAAAAATCAATTTTTTTTTTCTGCGGCGACCCGATCCCCGAACGGGGATTCCCGACCCCGACCCCGACTTCTCGAAACGGGGAACGGGGATGAAAAATCCCCGCGAGGACGGGGATGAGGAGTGCATCCCCGACCCCGCCCTGTTGCCATCCCTAGTCATGGTCATGTCGTTGACATTCTTCTTCCCCTATCCTTTTATATTTCTCCTCCAGGCAACCTTGTCGCCACCCACCTCACTCCAACCGAATCTCGTCGTCGTAGCCGTCCACTTCACTCCGGCCCGCCGCGACCTATACATTAGAAATGAGTTTCTTTTTCTTTTTCTTTCAAAAAATGGGTTTTCTTATTTTTTTTCTTATCTTTCAAGATTTTTCTTTCTCTTTCCAAAAATGAGTTTTATTTTTCTTTCAACAAATTCTTTCACGTGCCAATCTCATTTCTTTTTTTTCTCCACAAGTTTTTTAATCTAAATTTGTGGAGAAAAAAAAACGAACATATTTTTGATATTAGATAAAAAATGAACAAAATGTAGAGAAAAAAAAATATGTTCCTTAATGTTGAAACCCATTGAAAACTGACAGTTGTTTTTCTTTGCCATGAAGAAACAAGAATGAGTTAATGGGAGAGGGAAAAGATTGAAGCTCCAATGACGAAAAACGAAGAATGGAAAAATAATAAACAGAGGGAAATAAAGATTTATGTTGAAAAATGAGTTTACGAATATCTACACGAGTCTGCACAAGAGTAACACTCGGACAACGAATCAAGACACGATTCTGAATACGATTAAAGGAAAGATGATATTATGGTAAACTCACAAATGATTACGTGCAAGTAAACACTATAAAATGTAAATCAATTAGGATTGAAGCTTTAATTCATTGTGGTTGTTGAGAAAAATTCATTACAATGTGGTAAACATGGTCTAAGTTGAATCATCAATTCAATAATATGACTTTTCAAAAAAAAAAAAAAAAAAAAACTCAATTCAATCGTCAATACTAGAATATCTCAACAACTAATCAATCTTTAACTGTCGTGCTTGAAGAAAAAAAAAAAAAACTCACTTTTGTGTATTGTATAATAAAATAAAAGTAGCCAAGAACCTAACTTACATAATCTATTAATTTATGACAAGAGGTAGAATGTTCGAAAAGCCCACTTCATAAAAATAAATAAAAAATAAAATAAAAGTAGATAAAAGAAAAAGAAACCCTAAACCCTTTCATGTACGTGAGTCTCACGCACTCTCTTCTTCTTCTTCTTCCCGCCAGCTCCTCCTCCCTTTCAGCAGCTCAGTGTTGCTGCCGCCGCCGCCGCCTCTCTCTCTCTCTCTCTATCGTTCAGTGCTGGTAAATCCGCCGTTGGTTGCTGATCTCCGCGGTACTCTCACTGTAAGTAACTTTCACTCTTTCTAGTTCCTATATCATTGCTACAGCTTTTCAAAATCGAAAACTGATGACCGTTCGATTCGGTTCAGTTTAGAAACTCGGATGACCGTCGCTGCACAAACTCGGTCCAAGTTGTTTTACCCGTCAAACTGCAAGGCCCCCTTCTGTTTTTTGTCTCCTTTTTTACCTTTTTCTTTATCGGAAATTTTGATCAAATGAGTTATTTTGTTATGCCTTTATCTAAGCAGGCGAGTTCTAGCTCGTTTGTTGATCTCATTCTGTTATTAATGAACGATTTTCGTCAAGGGAGATGATATTGGCTATTTGGCGGCTGCACTGCTCTTACAATTTTTTTGTATAATTTTATGCCATTAACTAAATTTGTATTCATCTAGAGAAATTCTTTTAATGGTTTGAGCTTTTAGACGTTATACAACCCATCCCGTGGACACTCCATTATAATGATGGGATCTTACTTATGACACTTCAAAAGCTTGCTGTGTATATTTCTGATGGGTCTTCAAAAGCAAAACCTATTTTGAATACACAAAATGGTTTAGGACTTCTGTGGACCTAATAGCCAAATAGAAGTAGGATACTTGAAATGGGATCGACTAATATTCATTTGGGGTGTATAAGTGGGGGAAGATTGAATGAAGTTAGCTCACTTGGGGGCTGTTTGGGGCGCTGAGTGAGTTGTTATAGTCGGTGGTTATAATAGTCTCTGGGTTATAATAGTAGTGAATAGTAAATACTATTAAAGTCAGTATAATTACTTTATTGACGGTGATTTATAATAGTCGGTGGGCCAAACGTGTCACCCAGTCCACCCAACTCCAAGTTGGTGCTCCAAACACGCTTTTGATGTTCTTACTTTTTGAATGTAGGGTTTACTTTTAGAGTTTTTGAGGATTTGGAATTCTTTTTTCCTATTGTGTAGATTTTCTTCCTTGCTTGAATATGACGTCAAGACCAGAACTGCAAGCTCCTCCTGAAATATTTTACAACGATGCTGAGGCTCGAAAATATACTTCATCCTCTCGTATCATTGAAATTCAGGTACTATTACTAGTGATCTTTAATTTATGCCTTTTCTAGTCTCAGTTTTGATATTAGAAAGTGGCATTAACATGTATGTAGCTCAAAAAGACAACTCTAGTTATTGAAAAGGATTTTGTAACTGGTAAATTTAATTGAATTTGAGGCTATTGACTTTGTTTCTGGCTTTTAAGAATAGGGTGGTTCCGTGGTGGGTCTTTTAGAAAAATAGGAGTGCTTTCTCAATGCTGTTTGAGTTTGTTTATTTGTATTTTTGGTCTATGTTGTAGGCCAAGATCACAGATAGGGCATTGGAGCTTCTTGTTTTGCCTGATGACGGAGTGCCCAGATTGCTCCTTGATATTGGTAATTCTCTTTAGTCTTTATCCACATGCAAGATTAGTCTGCAAACACATAGAAAGCTTCAAGTGCATATCTCTTATGGGCTTCTGAAATTGTAAATCGTGGATAATGAGATGGACATGAATTGCGAAAGTGACAAACTATTTCACTTTCTTGCTGCTTTTGCAGTTCTTTATAACACTTCAGTCAAAAGTGGATAGAATGACTTTATTTGTTTAAGCAATGGATAATTAATCTTTTGTTTTCCTCATGTGTCCTAGATGATGAATTTGAACATAATTCTTCTATTTTTATTTCCCTGTTTCTATAAATATTTTTAGTGTCTTATGGAATTCAATGCAAAGTATACATTCAAGTCAATTTGATGTGGCAATGGGCTACAGTGTATTATTGTGCTTGATAAAAAATAATTGGACAATTTCTAAACTGATGTAGTATGCTTTTCAATTAGCTTTCAGATATCATGCTTCAATTTTTTTTTTTGTAATTTTAAGTTCCTACGTTTGAAAAGATTATTCTGAACATGTATGTTCTGTGATTACTTCAGGCTGTGGATCGGGTCTTAGTGGGGAAACATTGTCTGAGCATGGACACCAATGGATTGGTTTGGATATCTCTCAATCAATGCTTAGTACGTGAATGGTTTAAATTAATCTAAATAAATAGTTAAAGACATTGTTACTTACTTCCAGGAACTTCATTCACGTTGCCTTCTTAAGAATGCTCTTTTTAAAAAATTCAGATGTTGCATTGGAGCGGGAGACTGATGGTGACCTTTTACTTGGTGACATGGGTCAGGTACTTCATTTGTGAGATTACAAGCAACCTAGTGTACATTTTTTTTCTTCTTTTCAAATCGACACCCTAGTTTGTTATTAGTGGTCAAATTAGCTAAAAGATTATAGTTCTTTAGCAATATGAGACAAAGGATTATTGTGTTTTAATAAGATTCCTGCATCATGTGTTCTTGAATTCTGGTGCAGGGCTTAGGAATTCGTCCGGGAGTTATTGATGGGGCTATTAGCATCTCTGCAGTTCAGGTTTGCTACTTTGATTTTGTTTGTGGTTATTGAGGTGAATTCTGTGATCATTTATCAACGTAAGGTTGTTGGGGGTTTAAGTTTCAACTTTATCCTAAATGTTTAAATTTTTAATGATTAACTAGGTGTTTGTTAAAAATAAGTTGATTATTTGAGGAGCATGTCTCACTGTTTTTCAGGTTAAAAGTTCCTCTTAAGAATTGCTTTTCTGAAACAGTTTTTTTTTGAACAATTAGGCCAGTTTGATAACGTTCTCGTTTCCTGTTTCCTATTCCCGTTTCTTCTTTCTAAAATTTTGAGAAACGTTTCCAAAAAATGGGCAACATAAGAGAAATTACAAAAAGTTGTTTCTCTTTGTTCCGTTTCTTTTTTTATTATTCTGTTCCTTTCAAGCCGTAGAATTTTCTGTTTGTTCGTTGGCCAAAGTAGCACTCAGACAAGCTTTTCCCATTTCAGTTCCTGGCTTTGAGACTTGAGTACTACATTGATTTTTTTAATTTTATTTCTTAATTTTGCAGTATTTTTTATATATTATTTTGATTTTGAATTTTGATTTTTGATTTTTTAATTTAAAATTTAAAATTTTGCAATATATATATTTCTATATTACTTTAATTTTTAGTACACTTGAACCAATTAGAATTTTGCAAATATATTTTATCACTAAAACATGCATTTTTTAGTCTCACTTTAATATTTTACAACCACGATATTTACAGAACTATATAATTGAGTTGGATCCGAGTCAACATCATTTAAGGTGGAATGACTCGAGTGAGAGATGACATTGCAAATCAAATTTGGCCAACATTGAATGATTAAAACAATTTTATTATTGTTGTTAATTTTGCATCGGGACTTACTTGTATTAGATAATGTAGACTTTTGATAATTGTTTTTTATATGTTTTAATGCATGTTATATATTTTTTATATTATATAACTAAATTCTATTTAAGCTATAAATAAAAGGAAAAAAAAAAATAAAAAAACAAGAAATAGTTATCAAACAAATTTCTATTTCTATTTAAAAAAAAAACAAAAAATAAGGAGTAGTTATCAAACATGTTTCTGTTTCTACTTCTCAAAAAACAAGAAACAAGAAAAAAGGAACTAGAAACAGAAAACGAGAACGTTATCAAACATGCCCTTATTTTCTTGTTAATTATCTTGCTTCAAAACATATTTCATTGATTAATATACTTGAGAAATTTAGGCTTCTGCAGAGTTTCCCCCTCGTCTATCTTATTCATTGATCTTCTACTTTTCTTTAATAATTTTATTTGTTACAATTGTATAGTGGTTGTGCAACGCTGACAAGTCCTCTCATAATCCGCGACTAAGATTGAAGTATGTCTTACAAATTTCTCCCCATCTTGAAGAATAATTTTCAGATTCACAAATCAGACATTTAATGTTCTTGTTCTTTAGATTTCTCATCTGGTTATGTCTTTTTTTTGGCTTAAATCATTTTAGGGCATTTTTTGAATCACTATACAAATGCTTAGCAAGGGGCGCAAGAGCAGTGTTGCAAGTTTATCCTGAAAATGTGCACCAACGTGAGTTGATTCTAGGTTTTGCTATGCGCGCTGGATTTGCTGGTGGTGTAGTCGTTGATTTCCCACACAGGTATGTGCTTGATTTTTTTTTTTTTTTTTTTCTAAATGAAAATGTATCCTGAAACCCTAGTCAAAACATTTTCTACTTTGCCTTTTGCTGATCTTAAGTTTTTTCCTTTGATTTTTTGCTCCCTTATCAAATTGTATGTCATTAATACAATGGAGGGAGGTGTGCTATTTTTATTCTCAAAGTAAAAAAGTTGCTAGATGAAGTGAAAAGAAAAGCAAACAAAGTGAAATCTTATTGTCATTCCAGAAGATTCTTCAGATGTTGCATTTGCTTGATTGAGTTGATTATTGCTATAGTTAGTTAGATATCAGTTATCTTATGGGAATTTGGATGGATCGCTAACTCAAGCATGATATTAATGCACAGTGCAAGAAGTAGAAAAGAGTACTTGGTGCTTACTTGCGGTCCGCCATCCATTAGTTCAACTGTTCCGAAGGGAAAAGATGGAGACAATGAGAGCTGTTCTGAGGATGAAATTGGTGAAGATGATGAAAATGAAACAGTATGCTTTCATGCACTTTCTTTTAACATGATTTTCAATTGTTTTTAATTTAAAAGACTGTTTGAAGAGATATCTTTTTGTTTTTTATTCTCATTTTTTCCTTTTATGTATATGAAAAGATGGTTTAGAAATTATTGCAGAGAACCCATGAAACAAAAAATGTTAATACATTGTTTTGCTATTTTTGTTCTAAAATGCTGTTGAAGAAGTTACAGAGTCCAATGATTTACCTGAAAACTCCTTTATTCTTAAAAATAAGAGAGATTCCCTTCAGAACTCAATGACACTGGTACAACCTATATATAGAATAGATCATGTTCAAGTAAGGTCGTGATATGATAGGAGAGTGTTTTTCAAATATGCCTCGTGTCCATGTGATTTCAGGTCATGATATGATAGGAGAGTGTTTTTCAAATATGCCTCGTGTCCATGTGATTTCTTTCATTTTTCTTAATGAAAGCTCGGATTCTTTAGCTTAACAGAAATAGTCCATAGACAAACTTTGGCGACGGAATCATTATGATTATCGTGTCATAATGGCTTTGATCTTTTAAGGCATTTTTTTTAAACACATTCTTCGGATTGTAGGTTCGTATGGCAGCACCAAGGAAAAGGCAGAAGGTCACAAAGAAAGGGAAAGGAAGAGATTGGGTACTGAAGAAAAAGGAACAGATGAGAAGAAAAGGGAACGTTGTGCCTCCTGACTCTAAATACACTGCTCGGAAACGCAAGGCTCGTTTTTGAATATTGCAATTTTCATTTTTGTTCTTGTGAGATTATTTAAAATGAATATATATAGAGAGAGATTATTTTAAATTTCTGAGTTTTGATTGAATTTTGACATTTTCTACCACATATACCACATATATATCGGTATATGGTGAATGTATTGAAGGCAGAAGAAATTTTGTAGTATCTTCATTAAAAAAAAAAATAATTTGTAGTATCTACAACGTGTTATTTTTTATTTATTATTATTTAATGTTCTAGTCCAAGTTCTGCTTCAGCAGATTTGATCCATCAGCTTTATTATGGATTTCGGTTAATAAAGGCGTTTTTTTTTGGTTTGATTTTGAAATGTATAAAAGGTTAAAAATCATTTCAAAGGTTAATAAAGATGTTTTTTTTTTGGGCTGGTTGCACAAATAGCAATCAGGTCCAAACTAATTGCAAATTTAGCAAACTTTAAAATGTTTTGCAAATATGGCAAAAAAAACCCGTTTCTATCACTGATAGACTTTATTATATCACTGATAGACTTCTATTAGTGATAGACTATTATCTCTGATAGACTATTATCACTGACAAAAATCTATAAAAAGCTGAGGTGATCCGCGATAGACTTCTATCAGTCATAAGATATCAGCGATAGAAATTGCTATATCCGCAATTTTTTTAAAAACATGCTATATTTGCAAACAATAAGTCTTAAATTGTCATTTACTACAATTTCTCTTTTTTTTTTTTTTTTTTTTTTTTTGATTTTGAAATGTATAAAATTACTTTTGTGAGGTTAAAAATCATTTCAAAATGTCATTAATCATTTAAAATTATTTTAATGTTTTGTGCTTATTTGAGAGTGATTTTAAAATAGTAAAAATTAACTTTATGGTATGTAAATGGGTTATTATCAAGAATAATCCTCATTTCAAACTTTTTATCAAGACTAACGTGATCGAGTACCAAGATTTTCATTTTACAAAAATAATTGATAAAAAAAAAAAAAATCTAAGAACCTAGTGGGATCTGGCCAAGATTCTTAATTTTTTTTTTTTTTTTTTTTTTTAATGGACAAAAAATTATAGAGGAGAATTTGAATTAAAAAAATCGTATAGATCTTGTTGCAATTTTTTTTTTCTCTCTATATATTTTGAAATTTTCTTAACAAACCATTCCGATAAAACGTCATAATAGGATAATTTGTAAACAAATGTGAAAACTTAGAATGACGTATTATAAAAATGCTAAATTAATTTATCTTTATCTAAAATTCATATCGTTAAAAATTCTTATTTTTTTTGTGCAACAATATTTTAATTAATGCAAAGATTGAACCTATAACCTCTTAGTGAAGGGCACAATCTTATGCCAATTGAGCTAGACTCGATTTGACATATGAAACATTATTTATCGATGGTACTTCAAAAGATACCCAAATATTTTCGACATTATTTGAAAAAATATTTAGATTTGAAGTTAAAAAAAAAAAAAAAATTGCAATCCTGGTCAATCTTGGGATGATAATTGCGGCCAATTAAAAAGTGATATTGAAAAGAGAGAAAATTCGATATTTTACGTTTAGCCTCGGGTTTGGTGAGTTTTTCACTAATTTTTACCATTTTGGATCGATTTTCAACACGTTTGTCTAAGGTAAGTGCTCTAATTTGAGTTTAAGGATTATCTTGATGCTTAGTGAGGGTTTGTATGAATTTTCCAGCTTATAATTGTTTGATTTCTTGCATGTTCTTCCTTTATTTGCATCCCAATAGCATGTGTGATTGATTAGGAGTGACGCCCGAGTCCTTATGCATGTTTTACCGTTAAAGATTAGGACGTATAATTGCCTCAATCGCTAGGTAACAAGGGTCTAAGCGTGACTAATTAATTCTAGCCTAAGTGACAGTTGGGGGAATTGAATTAATTAACGTTTGCATGATAGACTTAGGGAAAAAAGAGAAATCGAGTCAATTGATCGAATTCTTGATTAATTGGTTCGTCCCGATATTACCCGTTATTGTTCTTTAATTGGTTTAAGCGTAGCTAACTTAGATTAGTTAAAGAGCATGTTTAATTAGAATTGACGCCTCTAATTAATTCATTGAGATGTTTGCTACGGAAACGAGCAAACATTTCGCGTGCATGAGATAAAATTGCGAAGCATGATTAGAATCCCTATGATCTAAGAGCATCAAGAAAATCCCGATCCCTCGAATTAAGAGCACGTGTTACATTTATTTTTCCGCTCTTTACTTTTCCCAATTTAATTTTTCGTTAGTTTAATATCTTCCCAGTTTAGTTTTAATTAACTCCCCATTTAATTCACAGTTTTATTTTGAGTTTTAATTTAAAAGACAAATAGAAATTAGTTAAGAGAGATTGATTTAGATTCCCTGTGGTTCGACACCCGTTACCATTAGCTGCAAAGCTTAGTAGTTTCGGTATTATAAATTTCATTTTGGCGGGCTTCGACAACCCGGAATTTGTGAACGCACAAAAAGTTCACTACCAACGATTTAAACAAATGGACTGGTCGTTATATGAGAATGAGGGTTTGTATTGATATTACTAAGCCTCTGCGGCGGGGTCAGAAGTTCAGAACAATTGAGGGCAGGTCTGTATGGTGTCCCATTCTTTATGAAAAATTTTCGAACTTGTGCTTCAACTGTGGAATATTAGGGCATCCTTACCGAGAGTGTCAACATGGGAGTCTTGGCACCTCGGGGACGGGTCTCCATCAGTATGGGGAGTGGATGCGAGCAACAATCCTTAAGAAACCTGCTGCGGGTTCTTGGGAGGAGGTGGGTAGTTGTTACGTCTCCAAAAGTGACCTTTTTAGGACTTAATTAGCTTAGAAAGATGTTCACTCTTAGGTGTTTTTGATAGCATTTAGCCTAAACCTATGCTTAAATATGAGAATTAGAAGAAGGTAGCTAAATTAGGACTTATGTACAATAGGAAAGAAAAGGGTTAAAAACCGAAGGAAAAGAATGAAAAAACTGCATTGCGACAGCATTGCGAAAACATTGCTGAAGCCGCAATTATTCAAGTGAAAACCGTAAGTTGACTGATCTTTTTCTGTTAAGTTCCGTGATTTCAGGGATTCGTTCTTTCTCCTCCATCCATTCTGATATACGACGTTGAAGATTGATGGTTCTCCTTGGCCCAAACGCACCTGCAAACTACTATAAAAGGGGGTCAAAGTCGGAGGTTCAAACATCATCCGAAAGCGTAGAAGTCTTCTCGCAGTCCATCTTTTCTTCTGTTTTTTCTTTGCCGTCTGTTGGTTTGCGAAGCTCAGCTGTTGGAGTCGATAATCTGATAGGAAGGAGAGGAGATTCTTCTTCTCTCCCGATTGGATTCATCCAAGCAAGGCTGACCTTTTTGATCCTTCATTCGAGGCGACTGCAACGAGGCTTTCAAGCACCATTTACTGCTTTCTGTCCTTCCTTTCTAATTTCCAGCATTGTGTAGTTGTTGCTTCTGGTTTAGTGATTAGTCTACTTCATTTCGTTGCTTTCTGTCTTTGGATTATTTACTTTAAACTTTCCCGTGTTCGTTCAAACAATCAAAGTAATCAAATCACAAGTTTTCATCTCACAGTTTCTTGCCTTCGCATTCTACTGCTTTCCTTTACTGTTTTCAGTTCATTCCTCTTCTAAGCATGTCTGTTTCATCTCGTATTCCTACTTACTCCATATCCATGAGTAGCTAAGTCACTTAGGGGCATGCTAATGACAGAACTATAGGCTAAAAAACGTGAACCAAGTATGTAGGATAGCTCTCGAACCATTGATTGTATGTAAGCTTCATCCCACGGGCAATTTCGATTGGCCATCCATTTTGTCCAAAGAACTCATAACCTCTGGAAGGAGTAAGAGTTCAGAGTCATATTATCATGCTAGCCTTTCAAGGTAACCAGGAAACGGCCTAGGAATAGGCGTTCCCCTAGTACAAACTAAACACTTCTGCTTTAACAAGATGCTTAAGACCTTACTTTGAGTTGAGTAAACTAAAGAATCTAATGCATGGAATCGGACGATACATGAGATAGAGTGAGTTTGATGCATAGAGAGTTGATCCAATGCTTGGGAATCGTATTAACATGCCTATAGGATAGTCGTTAGTAGCCCTTAATTCTCCATTTTACACACTTTTACTGTTTTTACAATTGCGATAACATTGCGGTATCCGCAATTCTGCTAAGTTACCATTCTGTTTAGCTGTTTTCTTCTTCGTTTATTAATTCCATCTCTTGTCCTTTGAGTCTAATTTCAACTTGCATCTGTTTATGTTACATTCCTTTATATGTTCGGTAAGAAGTAGGCAATTAAAAACCAATTTGAACCCATCAAATCCACCCCTTCTTTCTTAACAAAACACTTCGTGAATAGCTAAAAATAAGTCTCTGTGGGAAAACGAATGAAAAAATACTCATTACTTGCTATAAGATCATGTATGCTTGCATGTTCTGAGTGCTCTCTCTCTCTTATTGCTTATTCTTATTAACACATTGAGCACGCAACAAGTTTTTGGCGCCGCTGCCGGGGATTTATTTAAGTGAAAACGAAGTTAGTTAAGTTTGAAAGACCAAGTTATTTTCCATTGAAACTGATCCATTTTCATTTCTTTTTCAGGTACCATTTAGGTTAGTTTATGAATGAGCCTCCAAGTAGTGATCTAGAGTTCAACCCTGAGCCCGAGAGATTACTTAGAGCTAGGAATAGAGCCAAGAAACGCCTCTTTAAACAACCTTCATTACCTCCATTAATTGCTGAAACCGCAAGGTTACCACAATCTCCTCAAGAAGAAATGGATAGAAGAGATCAAAACCTGGTGCCTGTCACTCGCAATCCCATCGAAATAGCGAATGATAAGGATAGCGCCATACTTTCTTACCTAGTACCTATGCCTGGGGAGCTGAACCCCAGCATAATCCGTCCTGAGATCACTGCCAACTCATTCGAGTTAAAGCCAGTGATGTTCCAAATGTTGTCCACTGTGGGACAATTCTTTGGAATGGAAAATGAGGACCCCCACAACCATCTTAGAAACTTCCTAGGAGTTAGTGACACATTCCTGATCCCTGGAGTTTCCCAAGAAGCCTTGAGGCTATATCTGTTCCCTTACTCTTTGAGGGACAAAGCCAAAACGTGGTTAAACTCATTACCCTCTGGATCTGTCCTCAATTGGACAGACTTAGCAGAAAAATTCCTAGTCAAATATTTCCCACCAGATAGGAATTCTACCTTTCGTGATGATATCATCAAATTCAAACAAGCTCCAAGTGAGTCTCTTCACGAAGCTTGGACAAGATTCAAAGATCTTCTCATTAAATGTCCACACCATGGCATCCCATGGTGTATCCAAATAGAGGTTTTTTTCAAAGGATGCAACCCCAGCACCAGACAAGTTCTAAATTCATCTGCTGGTGGTTCCATGTTGTCCAAGAGTTACAACGAAGCTTATGAGATCCTGGAGAAGATCTCAACATCTCACTGTAGGTGGTCAGATGATCCAGTCGAGCCAACTAGAGCTCAAGAAAAGGATGCTCTTAGCGCCATGAGCACCCAAATAAACGCCCTGACCAACCTAGTTAAGCAAATGGCTCAGGCCAATCTCCAAACCAGTGCCAATACCGCCACAGCCATGTCAATGGGCACCCAACCAAGTCAAGGCGAGGCACTTATCTGTGGATTCTGTGGGGAAGGGCACCCATATGAATACTGCCCTGGGAATCCATCCTCAGTCTGCTATGTAGGAAGCCAACAGCAGCCTAGGAATAACCCCTACTCACAAACTTACAACCCTGGTTGGAGGAACCACCCAAACCTGTCATGGGGTGGCCAACAGAATGTTAACCAAAATACTAACCAACCTAGACCGAGTGGAACACCTGGTTTCACTCCCCAACATAACCAATCAATGTATCAAAAACCTTACAACCAACCTGTAGGATCTTCTGTAGAAAACTTACTCAAGGAATACATAGCTAAGAATGATGCTACTCTTCAAAGCCAGCAAGCTACTCTTAGGAGCCTAGAGAACCAAATAGGGCAACTAGCCAATGAAATCAAAAGTAGGCCCCAAGGTAGACTTCCTGCTGACACCGAGGTGCCAAGGAGAGATGGTAAGGAACAAGTTCAAGCAATTGAACTTAGAAGTGGGAGACCATTGGTGAGCAACACCAAGGACACACCAAAGAGAGTAGAGAACACTGAGTCTAGTGCTCCACTGGAGTCTCTGCCAAACCAAGGTCCACCACCAACTAGCACATCAGGAGCCAGGCTAGAGCCAATTGTTGAGGAGATAGAAGAAATTCCAAGGCCTCCGCCTATCCTAAGGCGCCCTGACGTGCCTGCATATGTGCCACCACCTCCATATCCTCGAAGGCTAAAGAAGAAGCAGGCACAGGAAGTGCATTTTAATAAATTCTTAGAAATTCTTAAGCAAGTGCATGTCAACATTCCTTTTGTAGAAGTTTTACAGTCTATGCCTTCCTATGTAAAGTTTTTAAAAGATATTATTACTAACAAAAAAATAATTGGTGAGTTTGAAACAGTAAACCTCACTGAGGAGTGCAGTGCCATACTCCAAAACAAGTTGCCCAAGAAGGAGAAGGATCCTGGGTCCTTCACCTTACCTGTAGAACTTGGAGGCAAGCATGTGGGCAGAGCGCTTTGTGACCTGGGCGCCAGCATAAACCTCATGCCCCTATCACTATTCCGCCAGCTAGGAATAGGAGAAGCACGTCCAACCACTGTCACTTTACAACTTGCAGACAGATCCATTGCATACCCAGAAGGTAAGATTGAGGATATTTTAGTAAAGGTTGACAAGTTTATTTTCCTTGCAGATTTCATTATCCTGGATTATGAAGCAGACAAGGAGGTCCCCATCCTGCTAGGTAGACCATTTCTAGCCACAGGTAGGGCAGTAATAGATGTTCAAAAAGGTGAGCTCACTATGAGGGTTCATGATGAAGAGGTGAAATTTAGTGTTTATAAAGCCTTAAGGTACCCCTCTGATTCTGAGTCTTGTGCTAGCATGGATATTGTTGACTCACTAATGGAAGAACAATTAGAGCATGTACTATTAACTAAGCATGCTAATGAATATGTACAATTAGATGTAGCTGACTTAAATGTATCTGACATAATGGATATGCCTGTAGATAAACCACAACATGTATGTATGAATATAGACCTAACTGATAGACCTGTGAATCCTTTAAAGCCATCCATTGAGCATCCACCTGTTTTAGAACTGAAACCACTACCCACTCACCTCAAGTATGCATATCTAGGAAGTAATGAAACTCTGCCTGTTATCATTTCTTCTAAATTAAGTGAAAAACATGAGGTTGAACTGATTTTACTGCTTAAGCAACATAGGAAGGCTATTGCATGGACTATTGCTGATATTAGAGGCATTAGCCCTTCTTATTGCATGCATAAGATTATACTAGAGGAAGAGCACACACCTAGGGTAGATCACCAACGTAGGCTAAACCCCTCTATGAAAGAGGTAGTAAAGAAGGAAATAATAAAATGGTTAGATGCAGGTGTGATCTTCCCCATAGCTAGTAGTCAGTGGGTGAGCCCTATACAGTGTGTACCTAAAAAGGGTGGGATGACTGTGGTAGTCAATGAGAACAACGAACTGATTCCAACTAGGACTGTCACAGGATGGAGAGTGTGCATGGATTACAGGAAATTAAATAAAGAAACTAAAAAAGACCACTTCCCTCTACCGTTCATTGACCAGATGTTAGACAGAATAGCTGGTAGAGCCTACTATTGTTTCTTAGATGGTTATTCAGGGTAACCAGATTACTATAGACCCTAAGGACCAAGAGAAGACTACCTTCACATGCCCTTTTGGAACCTTTGCCTTTCGCAGAATGCCTTTTGGCTTATGCAATGCACCGGCAACGTTCCAAAGGTGCATGATGGCAATCTTCTCTGAGTTGGATGAGTCCATGATAGAAATATTCATGGATGACTTCTCAGTCTTTGGGGATTCATTTACAAACTGTCTAGAGAATTTAGGACAAGTCCTGGCTAGGTGTGAGGAGACCAACCTAGTCCTAAATTGGGAAAAATGCCACTTCATGGTGGATGAAGGGATTGTCTTAGGTCATAGAGTGTCGAGGGCAGGTGTAGAGGTCGATAGGGCCAAAATTGAGATCATAGAGAAGTTAGTAGAGCCCCAGAATGTCAAAGACATTAGAAGCTTCTTAGGGCATGCTGGCTTCTATAGAAGGTTCATTAAGGACTTTTCTAAGATAGCCAAGCCTCTGTGTGAGCTTCTAGAACTAAACAGGCCATTCATCTTCTCTAAGGAATGTGTAGTAGCTTGGACAACCCTTAAGAAAGCACTAGTCACAGCACCTGTTATAGTAGGGCCAGATTGGGATCTCCCATTTGAGATGTTATGTGATGCTAGTGACTATGCTGTAGGGGTTATGTTAGGACAGAAGATTGACAAACTAACACACCCTGTATATTATGCTAGTAAAACACTTAATGAGGCACAATGTAATTACACAACTACTGAGAAGGAGATGCTAGCAGTAGTGTTTGCTTGTGAGAAGTTTAGAAATTACATTGTAGGCACTAGGACAATAGTGTACACTGACCATTCTGCTTTAAAGTACCTTATGAGGAAGGCTGATGCTAAGCCTAGGTTGATTAGGTGGGTACTGCTGCTGCAAGAGTTTGACCTAGACATTAGAGATAAGAAAGGAAGTGAAAATGTGGTTGCGGACCATCTTTCCAGATTGCAGCACAATTGCGAAAAAATTGCGGAACCCGCAATTTCTGATGCTTTTATTGATGAACATGTCTTTGTTTTGGCTCATCGTGATAACGATGAGGAACCTTGGTTTGCTGACATTGCTAACTTCCTTGCATCACAGGTATTACCAGTTTTCAAGGGAGGACAAGAGAAGAAGAGGTTCCTTCATGAAGCAAGGAAATTCATATGGGATGACCCCACACTTTACAGAACCTGTGCTGACGGCTTGCTAAGGAAGTGTGTTTCAGCTGCTGAGGCAAAGTCTGTGCTGCAGCACTGCCACACAGCTCCTTATGGTGGACACTTTGGTGGCCAAAGAACAGCTGCAAAGGTATTTCAGAGTGGCTACTATTGGCCAACAATCTTCAAGGATGCCCACAACTATGCCCACAGCTGTGATGAATGCCAAAGAACAGGTAACCTCAGTCGAAAGAATGAGATGCCCCTCACCTACATCTTAGAGTTGGAGCTCTTTGATGTGTGGGGCATTGACTTCATGGGGCCATTTCCTCCATCATCAGGTAACCTTTACATTTTGGTAGCAGTAGACTACGTTTCCAAGTGGGTAGAGGCCAAAGCATGTCCCAATAATGATGCTAAAACAGTCACCAATTTCTTGCATAGGCACATTTTTACTAGGTTTGGGACACCTCGTGCCATCATTAGTGATGAGGGGTCACATTTCATTAACAAAGCTATGGAGAGAGTGTTGGATAAGTATAACATTAGACATAGAGTAGCCACTCCCTATCACCCACACTCGAATGGACAAGCTGAAATCTCAAATAGGGAAGTTAAGAACATCCTAGAAAAAGTGGTCAAACCTAATAGGAAAGACTGGTCCTTCAAGCTTGAGGATGCACTTTGGGCTTATAGGACAGCATATAAGACACCCCTAGGTATGTCCCCTTATAGGCTGGTATATGGCAAGGCTTGTCATCTTCCACTTGAGTTAGAAAACAAAGCATTTTGGGCCATGAAGGAATTGAATTTTTGTGTAAAGGATGCGGGAACATTGCGGTCTTTGCAATTACATGAGCTTGATGAGCTTAGACATATGGCCTATGAAAATGCTAAGATGTACAAGGAAAAAACCAAGATTTGGCACGATAGTAGACTTAGAGTTAAGGACTTTAAGAAGGGTCAACTTGTTTTGTTGTTTAACTCACGGTTGAAACTATTTCCAGGGAAACTTAAGTCTAGATGGTCAGGTCCATTTGTGATTACTAATGTGTTTGTTCATGGTGCCATAGAGATAAAGAACTTTCAGCAAGGCCAACCATTCATGGTTAATGGTGCAAGATTGAAGCACTACTATGAGGAAGGAGATGTGAAGACTCTCTCGGCCTTTCTCTTGACTGAAGCGTGACAATGAGAACGAGAGAGGACGAGTGATTCCTGTGCTCGTCAACATAAGGCTCATGCCTTAGTTTATTTTTTGCGATTTTCCGGTTATCGTTTGTGTGTTTTGTTGTAGGATTTTAATTACGAATTTGATGTTGTTTTTATTTCTTTTTGTAGGGAATCGAAAGAGGGAATCAAGGAGAGTAATTCCAGCTTTAAAAATCAGGAAACGATTGAGCCAAATCAAAGATACGGACGAGCAAAGATTGACATTTTGATGAAAAAATATCCCTAAAATTGCGCTGGAATTGTAGGATCCGCAAAATAGAGCCGTTGGGATTTAGCCGTTTCCTTTATATCCGTTAGAAGGCGCTTGATCGATACGATTCTCCCACTCTCTGAATTCCAAGAAAGCTGCGATTCTTTTCATCTTTGATTCTTCTCTCCAAATCTCCAAGACTCAACAATGGTGTTCACAAGGGCTGAAAGATCTGCAGCCAAGAAGAGGGCTGACGACGCTGAAACGGCTGCGAGAGATGCATTGCTTGCCTTGGCTGATGCTGAGGCTGCGCGAACGGAACGACTGGATAAGCTTCCGATTCGCAAGAAGAAGTGGAAGGTTGTCTCTGAGATACCTGCTGGACCCTCTGAACCAGCAGGCACACCCTCATGAGTGCCAACCTGACAGCAAAGGCAGCTGTATGGTTTGCCTTTGTAAGGAGAAAGCTGTCTCCTGTGACCCATGAGACGACCATCAACCAGAGCAGGTCGCTGCTGGTCTATGCCATTATGCGCGGTCTCACGGTCAATGTGGGGGAAATCATGTCAGCCGCCATTGCTGAGTGCGCCAAGAAAGGTAAGGGACTGATAGCTCCAAAATAGAGCTATTATTTACTCCCTAATTATAGCTATAACCATGACAAATATTGATTAAAATCCCTCTTTGTAGGTAAATTCATGGTTGAGAGCTCGAGGAGTCCGAGAACGTGTTTCGGGGCTAAAAGCGACGTTTTAGAGCTTAATGGATGCATCGGGATTGAAGGAGCTTGAAGAATTGAAGAAATGGCAAAATTTGCCATTGAAGGGCAAAAGTTGGCCACCAAACCCGAGAGCTAGCGTTGAGCGGCAGCGTCGAGACGCTGGCTCAACGCTGCTCGGCGTCGAGACGCTGGCCTAGCGTCTCGACGCTGCCCCGACGATTCCCGAAGATGGCCGAGCGCCAGCGTCGAGCGCGCGCGTCTCAACGCTCACTCAACGCCGACAGCGTCGCGACGCTGGCCTAGCGTCTCGACGCTCCGAATGTCTGAAGCGCAAAATTAAATATCCACCCGAGAGCAAGCGTCGAGCGACAGCGTCTCGACGCTGCGCGAGCGTCTCGACGCTACCCCGTGCGCGCGCGCTGCCAACTTAGGGCACAGCGTCGAGACGCTGCCCTAGCGTCTCGACGCTCCGACGGCTTTAAAAGCCTTTCTTCTCCGATTTTAGCCGCAAGTTTTGTTCCATTTTTGGTTTCTCCACCATTGTTAGGCTCGGGTGGGAGCTCTAAACTTGTATTTCTTCCATTACTTCATCAATAAAGCTCCAACATTATTGATTTCTCTTGATTTGCACAACGGTGAGCTAAGGTAAGTGCTCTAATTCGGGTTTTAGGGGTTATCTTGATGCTTAGGGAGGGCTTATATGAATGTCTAGCTTGGTTTTATTTATCTCTTGCATCTCTTGGTCTGTATTAAGAACGACTAACTTGCCTTTCCGATTAGGAGTGACGTCCATAATTAGTTACGCATGCTTAGTGGGCTAATATTGATTTTTGACAAACCTCGATACTTAGTAGCGAAAGTCTAGCTCGTGGCTAATCAATTCGAGCCCAAGTGACAGTGGGGGTATGAGTTGATTAACGTTTTCACGGCGGGCTTAAGACTAAGGGATAAATCGAATTAGTTTTAGGATTAATTCGTCTCAATGATACCCGTTACTGTTTGTTAATTGGTTTAAGCGTCATGAACTTAAATTAATTGGGAAGCATGTTTAATTAGAATTTACGCCTCTAATTAATTCTTTGGGGTGCTTCGGACCCGTTTGGGACGAAGCATTTTGTGTGCATGAAATAGAACAACTTTGCGAATTAGAATCCCTATGAACTAAGTGCATCAAGATGAACCCCGACACTCGAATTAGGAGCACGTGTTACATTTAATTGTTTTTTCGCTCTTTACTTTTCGCAATTATTTTTCCCGTTAGTTTAGATTTAATCAAACCCCCCTTTTTAATTGCTTTCAAGTCTTAGTTTTAAAAACAAATAGAAATTAGCTAGGAGAAAATAACTTAGGTTCCCTGTGGTTCGACACCCGTTACCACTAGCTGCAAAGCTTAGTAGTTTCGGTATTATAAATTTCATTTTGGCGGGACTCGACATCCCGAAATTGGAGTACCCCAAAAGTACCTCTACCAAAATTGGCGCCGTTGCCGGGGAACCATTTTATTTCTCTTAGTTAAATTTTATTTGTTAGAAAGAAAAAAAAAAAAAAAAAATGTATGGTTCCAAGGGATCTCTCTCTGATGAAGTCAGTGAACTGAAAGCTCAAATGTCTGATTTAGTTGCTTTATGTAAATCAACTGTTGAGGATTATCAGGCATACAACAGAGCTCGAGAGGAAAGTCAAGCTCGCACAGGTTTGTTATTGGAACAAATGGTTGCGCAAATGGCCACTACTAACTTTGAATTGCAGAAGGCAGCAACCATATTCCATCAAGAACAAGCTCAGCCTCAAGAAGAGCCCCGGGAAGACTCGTGCCCCGAGTACTTTCCTTTGATGTCTGACGAAGAAGAGGAGGCTGAGTTTAGTCCCGAGGAATATCCTGAGGAGACTGACGATGCGAATGAGCTGAGTGGAGCTGAGACTTCTCCAGGATTGAAATTCTGGGCAGAATTTCTCGCCTGTGATGAAGAAGATCTCAGAGAATTCTTAGAGGTAAGTAATTCTCCACCTGTTGATCTCGATTCAGAGCATGAATTTTGTATTGAAAATTTATTTGAAGAATCATGCATGGATGAGCTTGAGCATATTTCTGATGTTGAAGATATTTTCGGAAATCTTTTCACTGATGAGTTAGAACCAGCATGCTATGAAAATATTGTTGTGATGGATGAGGAAGTGGCAATTGTGCCTTTAGATTATTTATCTCCTTGTGTTGTGCCTCGTGATAATTCATGTAATCTAGGAGATTTATCTTGCATGCCCCCTTCCATCTGTGCTTCAGTTAGTGTTGGTTGCCTCGAGAATTTTGATGTGATCCCTTCCCATATCGAGTCTTTATTTTCTGTTCAGTTAGTCGAGTCTTTATTTTCTGTTGAGTCAGTTGAGTCTGCTTTTATTTTGTTTGAGTCTGTTGAGTCTTTATTTTTCCCAAATATCAAAAATACCAAAAAAATAACAACTCTGTCCGGCTGCCTACAAAAGTCGAAGAGCTTGCTTCTCTTAGTAGGCTTTGTTGATTCAAGGAAGAAGGGGCCGAAGAAGTACGAGAATTTTTATGTACCCTGACAGAGAGGAGGACACGTCGAGCATAACGACGTTAAAAAATTGCGCTTCTTGGGAGGCAACCCATGAGTATTTTAAATTCATGTTCTTACTTTTAGTTTTTATTTTCCTAGCTTAGCTTTTTCTTGCTTTCTTTTGTAGGAGTTTTGTGGCTTAAAGATCGGGACAGTGGGCGAACAGTGCACTGCTCCAACCGTCAACCTCGCAAAATTCGAGGGAGGTTTTCTGTTCCCTTTTATTTTGTGCGTTTTATTTGCTTAGTCTGAAGTGTGATACATAGAGGACTATGTATAATTCTAGGTTGGGGGTGGAGTTGTATGTTGGATGGATTCCATGTGCAGTTTGTTGAGCAGTGCTAATTTAAAATTTGAAGTGCTTGGGACTCTGTTTATATGCTTTCTAATTATGATGATCTAGGAAGTGTCTTTTTGGAATCTGAGCATTTGCATAATCTAGTTTTTGCATGATGTAGCTTTGCATTTATTAGATTCATGTCAAAAAATTTAAAATTTTTCCTGTTGCTCCCTTGCATCTATCGAGCACTTAGCGACCTCATCTTAGACTCCGTAGGCTTAGTTGATTGCATGTAGCATTAATTCTTGTTGTCACCCCGAAAGGCACCCCTAGGTAGCTTGTTGCATGAGAGTTAGTGGTCGATTAATCGAGTAGCATGAGCTAAGCCTAAATAAAAAAAAAAAAAAATAGAAAAGCATGTTTGGCTAGAAAATTCTCCCGAGGCGTTCCTCCTTCTTAAGTGCGCACTAAAGAAGTGAACGTTAGTCCTTAAAAATGTGAAGCTTTGGCTTAAGTTTGACATGTTAGGCAACTCGGGATGGGAAACAAAAAGAAAATAAAAAGTTGGGTTCGGAGAACCTTAACGAAGAGTACAAAGTACTCAAAGAAAAGAAAAAGGAATGAGAAAAATTTTAGGTCTCTTAATTTATTACTCTCTCTCGTGTAAGTCAAGTTTAGACTGTTCTTAATCGCTAGAAGTAGGGGGAAAACGGGATGACATGTTGCATGCAGTTTTTTCGAGCTTACGATGGTTTAGGATAGGTTGGCTAGCACACACACACACGTTAGGGAGCGATAGTTAATTTTTGATGTGATCTTGATTAAATGCATGCGCCGATTGCTTTCATGATTATGTTCTGTTTAGATTTGTGAAAAGCATCGAGGTTTGAATTAGAAGCATGTACGCATGGTCCTTTAGAGTCAAATTCTTTATTAGCCTTGCTCGAGGACTAGCAAGATTTAGGTTGGGGGTATTTTGATAGCTCCAAAATAGAGCTATTATTTACTCCCTAATTATAGCTATAACCATGACAAATATTGATTAAAATCCCTCTTTGTAGGTAAATTCATGGTTGAGAGCTCGAGGAGTCCGAGAACGTGTTTCGGGGCTAAAAGCGACGTTTTAGAGCTTAATGGATGCATCGGGATTGAAGGAGCTTGAAGAATTGAAGAAATGGCAAAATTTGCCATTGAAGGGCAAAAGTTGGCCACCAAACCCGAGAGCTAGCGTTGAGCGGCAGCGTCGAGACGCTGGCTCAACGCTGCTCGGCGTCGAGACGCTGGCCTAGCGTCTCGACGCTGCCCCGACGATTCCCGAAGATGGCCGAGCGCCAGCGTCGAGCGCGCGCGTCTCAACGCTCACTCAACGCCGACAGCGTCGCGACGCTGGCCTAGCGTCTCGACGCTCCGAATGTCTGAAGCGCAAAATTAAATATCCACCCGAGAGCAAGCGTCGAGCGACAGCGTCTCGACGCTCGCTCGACGCCGCGCAAGCGTCTCGACGCTGCGCGAGCGTCTCGACGCTACCCCGTGCGCGCGCGCTGCCAACTTAGGGCACAGCGTCGAGACGCTGCCCTAGCGTCTCGACGCTCCGACGGCTTTAAAAGCCTTTCTTCTCCGATTTTAGCCGCAAGTTTTGTTCCATTTTTGGTTTCTCCACCATTGTTAGGCTCGGGTGGGAGCTCTAAACTTGTATTTCTTCCATTACTTCATCAATAAAGCTCCAACATTATTGATTTCTCTTGATTTGCACAACGGTGAGCTAAGGTAAGTGCTCTAATTCGGGTTTTAGGGGTTATCTTGATGCTTAGGGAGGGCTTATATGAATGTCTAGCTTAGTTTTATTTATCTCTTGCATCTCTTGGTCTGTATTAAGAACGACTAACTTGCCTTTCCGATTAGGAGTGACGTCCATAATTAGTTACGCATGCTTAGTGGGCTAATATTGATTTTTGACAAACCTCGATACTTAGTAGCGAAAGTCTAGCTCGTGGCTAATCAATTCGAGCCCAAGTGACAGTGGGGGTATGAGTTGATTAACGTTTTCACGGCGGGCTTAAGACTAAGGGATAAATCGAATTAGTTTTAGGATTAATTCGTCTCAATGATACCCGTTACTGTTTGTTAATTGGTTTAAGCGTCATGAACTTAAATTAATTGGGAAGCATGTTTAATTAGAATTTACGCCTCTAATTAATTCTTTGGGGTGCTTCGGACCCGTTTGGGACGAAGCATTTTGTGTGCATGAAATAGAACAACTTTGCGAATTAGAATCCCTATGAACTAAGTGCATCAAGATGAACCCCGACACTCGAATTAGGAGTACGTGTTACATTTAATTGTTTTTTCGCTCTTTACTTTTCGCAATTATTTTTCCCGTTAGTTTAGATTTAATCAAACCCCCCTTTTTAATTGCTTTCAAGTCTTAGTTTTAAAAACAAATAGAAATTAGCTAGGAGAAAATAACTTAGGTTCCCTGTGGTTCGACACCCGTTACCACTAGCTGCAAAGCTTAGTAGTTTCGGTATTATAAATTTCATTTTGGCGGGACTCGACATCCCGAAATTGGAGTACCCCAAAAGTACCTCTACCAGGGACCATTGTTTTTCCCTAACACCATAACCAAACTATGTTTGCTTGCAGGAGTCCCCACTGAGCGAATGGAGCAGCAGATGGCTTACACAGGCCACTTGGAGCTGCCTGCTAGCCTGAGGCTGAAGAGAAAAGGGAATATGGAGTTTGAACTGGATAGGCTGGCTGCTGATCAGTCCCTATCCATGGCCTGCCTGATGGATATGCAGAGGAGGATGGCTCAATGGGCCACTTATGCGCAGGCAAGGGACAAGGAAGTTGCAGACCAACTTGGGTGCATCTTCCCTGACTTCCCCACAAATCTCCTGACTCCATGGGTGCCTCCACGACCACGACAACCAGATGAGGATGAAGACATTTGAGTGCTGGTTTGAATTGCACTGAAGGGAGTATTGCTGTTCCCTTAGAAAAAAAAAAAAAAAAAAAAAAAGACAATTTTCTGCTTTCTGATAGACTATGTGAATTATGCTGTTTTTCGTACACTTTTGATCTGTTTTAGATGCTTAGTTTTATGTTTTTAATTTTGCTTAGTATAGTCTGATGATAGGAGCCTAGGTAGGTTAGTTTTGTTTTATTTCTAGAAGAGCTTGAATAACTGGAAAGAGCATGCTTAGGGGCCTTAATCACTGTTATATCTGCCCTGATCTAATTGCGAAATAATTGCGGTACCCGCAATTTTCATGACTGAAAGCATGTTTTGGACTGTCTGTTTAGCTAGGCTGTGATCTGTTTAAATTCCATCTTTTGCTGCTATCATGACTACCTTATATAGCTTATCTAAATGCATGCTGAATGAGTGTCATAGGACACCCTTTTGATAGTTTAAATCAACCTCTAAAAAGCTCAGCATGCACAGCTTTAAGCCCTTATCTGTCTGTTTTTTTAAATTACTGCTGCTGTGGTATTTGCCGTTCGAATGTTTTGTCTATGCCTAGGGCTTTAGATTCTCTTTGTTTTACCTTAGACTAGATGCTTCTAGGATAGTTTGGGGGTGTGCCACCTCAGACACTCATTGGGGACAATGAGTAGTTGAAGTTTGGGGGAGGCCACCCTAGGCCTAGGAACATTCCTCTCTCCCTTAGAAACATAAGCATTCTTCTTCTCCTTTACAAAAAATGATGAACTGAAAAAAAAAAAAAAATGAAAAATAGAATAAAGAGGGGGGTCTCTCTTAGGTTGCTAAGTAATCAGTGCCAAGTGTGTGACCCACAAGTGGCATTGCATCAAAAGGCAACCAGAGGAGAGGCCCCACCTAAGTAAGAAAAAGGGAAAAGAATAAGGAAGAAGAATGTATACCTAGGAGTTATAACTTTGTGGCTTAGATGTCCTATTTAAACAGAACTCTGATCCTCAATTAGCTGAGCACAAAGTTGTAACTTGTAGGGTTGTTTAGGGAGATGAGTGTATATCCAATGTAGTGATGCCAGGGTTTAGGTTGTTCTCTAAAAGTACTACTGTCACCGTTAATACTAAGACTGGCATGACTCTAAGGAATCCTAGGCACATTGAAAATAAAGCTAGAAGCATGTACTGAGTCTGAGGTAAAGCTAGGCAGAATTTGAAACTTTAGGGATAGTGGCATGATATGACAAAAGCAAGAAGATCAGTTGTAGGGAGTTAATGGAAACAGATGGAGTGTTAGGCAGGCGAAGTCAGAAGAAGCTAGATAAGAGGGTAGTTTTAAGCTTAGAAGTGTGTCACAGGACAGCAGTGCTATAGATAGGGATATAGGGGAGTCAGTAAGTGGTTAAAGAAGAAGAAACAGCAGCCTAGGAAAGTCCTTAGTTTGCTTGAGGACAAGCAAAACCTTAAGTTTGGGGGTGTGTTACGTCTCCAAAAGTGACCTTTTTAGGACTTAATTAGCTTAGAAAGATGTTCACTCTTAGGTGTTTTTGATAGCATTTAGCCTAAACCTATGCTTAAATATGAGAATTAGAAGAAGGTAGCTAAATTAGGACTTATGTACAATAGGAAAGAAAAGGGTTAAAAACCGAAGGAAAAGAATGAAAAAACTGCATTGCGACAGCATTGCGAAAACATTGCTGAAGCCGCAATTATTCAAGTGAAAACCGTAAGTTGACTGATCTTTTTCTGTTAAGTTCCGTGATTTCAGGGATTCGTTCTTTCTCCTCCATCCATTCTGATATACGACGTTGAAGATTGATGGTTCTCCTTGGCCCAAACGCACCTGCAAACTACTATAAAAGGGGGTCAAAGTCGGAGGTTCAAACATCATCCGAAAGCGTAGAAGTCTTCTCGCAGTCCATCTTTTCTTCTGTTTTTTCTTTGCCGTCTGTTGGTTTGCGAAGCTCAGCTGTTGGAGTCGATAATCTGATAGGAAGGAGAGGAGATTCTTCTTCTCTCCCGATTGGATTCATCCAAGCAAGGCTGACCTTTTTGATCCTTCATTCGAGGCGACTGCAACGAGGCTTTCAAGCACCATTTACTGCTTTCTGTCCTTCCTTTCTAATTTCCAGCATTGTGTAGTTGTTGCTTCTGGTTTAGTGATTAGTCTACTTCATTTCGTTGCTTTCTGTCTTTGGATTATTTACTTTAAACTTTCCCGTGTTCGTTCAAACAATCAAAGTAATCAAATCACAAGTTTTCATCTCACAGTTTCTTGCCTTCGCATTCTACTGCTTTCCTTTACTGTTTTCAGTTCATTCCTCTTCTAAGCATGTCTGTTTCATCTCGTATTCCTACTTACTCCATATCCATGAGTAGCTAAGTCACTTAGGGGCATGCTAATGACAGAACTATAGGCTAAAAAACGTGAACCAAGTATGTAGGATAGCTCTCGAACCATTGATTGTATGTAAGCTTCATCCCACGGGCAATTTCGATTGGCCATCCATTTTGTCCAAAGAACTCCTAACCTCTGGAAGGAGTAAGAGTTCAGAGTCATATTATCATGCTAGCCTTTCAAGGTAACCAGGAAACGGCCTAGGAATAGGCGTTCCCCTAGTACAAACTAAACACTTCTGCTTTAACAAGATGCTTAAGACCTTACTTTGAGTTGAGTAAACTAAAGAATCTAATGCATGGAATCGGACGATACATGAGATAGAGTGAGTTTGATGCATAGAGAGTTGATCCAATGCTTGGGAATCGTATTAACATGCCTATAGGATAGTCGTTAGTAGCCCTTAATTCTCCATTTTACACACTTTTACTGTTTTTACAATTGCGATAACATTGCGGTATCCGCAATTCTGCTAAGTTACCATTCTGTTTAGCTGTTTTCTTCTTCGTTTATTAATTCCATCTCTTGTCCTTTGAGTCTAATTTCAACTTGCATCTGTTTATGTTACATTCCTTTATATGTTCGGTAAGAAGTAGGCAATTAAAAACCAATTTGAACCCATCAAATCCACCCCTTCTTTCTTAACAAAACACTTCGTGAATAGCTAAAAATAAGTCTCTGTGGGAAAACGAATGAAAAAATACTCATTACTTGCTATAAGATCATGTATGCTTGCATGTTCTGAGTGCTCTCTCTCTCTTATTGCTTATTCTTATTAACACATTGAGCACGCAACAGTAGTGGGGAGGGGTTTTGGGGTGGAAAGTTTTGCGGTAGGTGGGCATTTTGATAGATGGGGAGGAAGGGGTAGGAGCGATCAGGATAGTTGGCGACAAGACTAGGGGGCTGCGGTTATTCCTGTTCCGAAGGAAGGCGGGGAGAGTGTGGGAGTGCTTTTGAAGCAGGCCACCTCTCTGTAGATATGAAGTTGGAAGAGTCTGGAGTGAGGGTCGAAGGTTCTCTTCCTCGGGTCAGTAAAGGTGTGGTGAAAGATACAAATGGAGTGGGGACATATGTGGGTTTAGGGGGAGGGAGTTGTTCTTGAGGGTGAGGGACGAATGGTCATGTTTGGGGCTGCTGAAGGATCTGATTTGGGTTTGGACGGGCTAGTAGAGGATGGGCCGCTAGATGGGGTCTTGGGGAGCGGGTTTGGCTCTGAGATGAAGGTGAAAAATGGGGAACATGGCGGCAGTAAGTCGATGCCTACCACAGTGAGAAGGTATCGTAAATTTGAGATCGCCGGTAGGACATCTGGGGAACTTAGTGGGTCTAGGTTCGTTCTCGGTGGGGAAAGGAATGTTGTTGATGAGTTCCCCGAGGCGAGTTTGACAAAGAAGGGTAGGCCATTTGAAGTCTCAAAAGTTGACCTTATATCAACGGAGGTTGTGGATCAGTGTTAAGTCTCTGAAAGTGACTTATTTAGGACCCATTTAGCTTAAGAAGATGTACACTTTTAGGTGTTTTTGATAGCATTTAGCCTAAACCTATGCTTTAACATGAGAATTAGAAGAAGGTAGCTAATTTAGGACTTATGCACAATAGGTAGAAAAAGGGTTGAAAACCGAAGGAAAAGAATGAAAAATGAGCATTGCGAATGAATTGCGAAAACATTGCGGTGACCGCAATTATTCAAGTGAAAACCGTAAGTTGACTGATCTTTTTCTGTTAATTTCCGTAATTTCAGGGATTCGTTCTTTCTCCTCCATCCATTCTGATATACGACGTTGAAGATTGATGGTTCTCCTTGGCCCAAACGCACCTGCAAACTACTATAAAAGGGGGCCAAAGTCGGAGGTTTGATCATCATCCGAAAGCGTGAAGTCGTCTAGCAGTCCATCTGTTCCACTGTTTTTCCTTTGCCGTCTGTTGGTTTGCGAAGCTCAGCTGCTGGAGTCGATAATCTGATAGGAAGGAGAGTAGATTCTTCTTCTCTCCCGATTGGATTCATCCACGCAAGGCTGTCTGTTTGATCCTTCATTCGAGGCGATTGCGACGAGGCTTCAAGCACCACTTTACAAGCTTTCTGTCTTTCTTTTCTGTTTTACATTTCTGCTTCGTGCTGTCCTTTTCTTAAGTAGCTAGATTAGTTTATTTCGTTGCTTTCTGCCTTGTTGCTATTTACTTTAAAGCTTTCATCTGTTCGTCAAACAATTTCAGTAATCGAAGTACGTTTCTGCATTTCTCACTTCCCATTTCCTGCTACGGTTTTACTTCCTGTTCTAAGTTTATTCCTCTTCTAAGCATGTCTGTTTTATCGTCCATTTCTGTTCACCTTGCATCCATGAGTAGCTAAATCACCTAGGGGCATGCTAATGACAGAACTATAGGCTTAAAAAATGTGCATCAAGTATGTAGGATAGCTCTCGAATCATTGATTGTATGTAAGCTTCATCCCACGGGCAATTTCGATTGGCCATCCATTTTGTCCAAAGAACTCCTAACCTCTGGAAGGAGTAAGAGTTCAGAGTCATATAATCATGCTAGCCTTTCATGGTAATCAGGAAACGGCCTAGGAATAGGCGTTTCCCTAGTACAAACTAAACACTCCTGCTTAAACAAGATGCTTAAGTCCTTACTTTGAAGTCGAGTAAACTTAAGACTCTAATGCATGGAATCGGACGATACTTGAGATAGAGTGAGTTTGATGTATAGAGAGTTGATCCAATGCTTGAGAATCGTAATAAAATGCCTATAGGATAGTCATTAGTAGCCCTTAATTCACCCATTTACTCAGTTTCGCTGTTATTTAATTGCGGTAACATTGCGGTCCTCGCAATTCTGCCAGATTTTCATTCTGTTTAGCTGTTTTCTTCTTCGTTTATCAATTCCATCTCTTGTCCTTTGAGTCTGATTTCAACTTTAATTCGTTTATGTTATATCCCTTTTTACATTCAGCAAAAAGTAGATAATTAAAAACCAATTTTACCCCATCAAATTCATCCCATCTTTCTTAACAATCACACTTCGCGAATAGCTAAAAATGAGTCTCTGTGGAAAAAACGAATGAAATATACTTACTACTTGCTGTGAGACCATGTATGCTTGCATGTTCTAAGTGCTCTCTCTACCCTTTTGCATATTTATCTTTACACATTGAGCACGCAACAATCAGTCTCGCAATGAAAATCCTATGCTGTAACGTCCGGGGTCTAGGAAACCTGAGGACGTTCAGAGACCTAAAAGACGTAGTTCATCTCAACAATCCCGAAATGATTTTTCTGTCTGAAACAAAGTGTGGTGTAGCAAGGATGGAAGGGGTGCAGGTGACCTTGAACTATGATAGTTGTTTGACGGTTGAAAGTGATGGTAGCACTGAGGGGATATGTCTCCTTTGACAGAAGGAGATCTCAGTGGAGGTACGTTCTTTTTCTTCAAATCATATTGATTGCAGTGTTGGTTGGCACAAATTGACGTGGTATTTTTCGGGCATCTATGGGTGTCTGGAAAGTTAGAATAAAAGGTTGACTTATGTGCTTATTCGTCGTCTTTCTAATTCTGACGATTCCCCATGGTTGGGTTGGTGGGAAGAGATCTAAATGAGTGTGTGGGCAAAGGAGAAAAAAATGGGGGTGGGGGAGGAGTGGCAACACTCGATCAATGGAGATGTTCCGTGAGACAATCGGAGATGTCAATCTGAGGGATCTGGGTTTTTTGGGTCGGCTGTTTACCTGGTCTAACCGGTGGCAGGATGGGGAGGTGATTCTCAAACATTTAGATCAATTTTTGGGGAACACGACTTTTGAAAGGTTGTTTTCCCGAGTTAGGGTGAGTCATCTGGACTGGTATGCCTCTATCACAGGCTACTAGTGTCGAGGTTCAGGTACAGGTACCGAATGTGCGAGTTGCGAGATGGGTGCCTAAGTTCCGATTTGAGGAGATGTGGACCTTGGATCCCAACTGTGGGGACGAGGTCCAAGTGTTTTGGTCCAGTCTTGGGGAGCTGGGTGGCCCAGTGGAACGATCATTCAGGGATGCGTTGGATAGATGTCGTAAGGACCTCCAATAGTGGGGGAGCTTATAGAAAAGAGCTTTCCACAAAGAGATTGATATGCAACGAGCTTTGCTGCAACTTGCGTATGACACAGAGTCAGGTCCTGAATTTGGAGAGATCTGTTTGATTGAGCAGCGGTTAGAGAGAGCCTTGATGGACGAAGATGTTTATTGGAAACAACGCTCCCGGAAGAGTTGGCTTAAATGTGAAGATCATAACAATAAGTGGTTCCATCGAAAAGATTCTCTTCGAAAATAACAAAATCATATCTCTCATATCAAAGGGGCTCAGGGGCAGTGGGTGTCAGAGGGTGCCGCGATGGATGGTGTCTTTCTGGGTTATTTTGAAAGTTTGTTCAACACGTCTCATTCAGCTGAGCATGAGATTGAGGAAGTTATTCAACCCATCCCTTGCAAGGTGACTCCGAAGATGAATGATTCTTTGACACTCCTACTCCGAGCTGAAGGTGCAAGTGATGGAACTGAGGTCCTAAAACAACCAGAGGCGCAGCAGAAAAATGCCGAAACTGGCTGAGGATCTTCAGCAATCAATGAGCAACAAACGGGAGAGAGGAAAAATCTAACACTTAGAAAATTCCTTCAGCCCGAGTCCCACCAGTAATTTCCATTACCACCGGTAAGTACCACCGGTAAAAGTCAACCGGTAAAGGAACCACCGGTAAAGGCTTTGGTAAGGCACCAGTAAAAACACGATTTTCCACCGGTAAATGGCTTACCGGTAAGCCTCGATCGATAAATGCTTCACAAGCGTTTCAACCGGTAAAGGAAGACACCAGTAAATTTACCGAGGTGCGCCAGACCGGTAAGCTTCACAAGCCTACACCGGTAAATGACACACTGATAAATCTCAACCGGTAAGAGCATAACGGTAAAACTCGACCGAAGCACCGGTAAACCGACACCGGTATATTCACATCGGTAAACCGAACCGGTAAGTTTCCACCGGTAAACTGGTTCAAGTTTCACTAAACTTGCACTGGTAAACCGGTAGACTTACATCGGTAAGTTTTAGACCGGTAAGCTGGACCGGTAAATTGATAGAAAAATCTTCACAAGATTGTTACCGATATACCGGTCTGGCCACGACCGGTAAACACTTACCGACCAGCTCCTTCGGTAAAATCCCACCGGTATACTCGACCTGTAAATTCCACCGAAGAACCAACGCTCAAGGCGTTAAAAGCCTCCACTGGTAAATTTCACACCGATAAATCCTACCGATATACCGACTGGTAAGATCAAGACCGATAAATTTACCAGTGGGCTTAAAACTAGGCAAAACATACCTGGTTTTTGGATGCATATTCTCGTCTCCTCAGCAACTCTACAACCCCCTTTTACACTTCTACTCCTCCGGTCACAAGCTCTGCAAGTCGAGGACCACCCTTAGAGGAGTCCCAATTATCCTCGGGCTTAGTAGCGGAGTGGTGAGACTCCTTGAGCTAAGGGGGTTTGAAGAGAGGAAGAAAGAAAAAGATGAAAGTCTTGGTTTGAGTTTGTTGAACACTTCAACAACAAACCAACATCTAACTTCTTTTAAAACTTCAACTATTGAAGATAGAGATTGAGGGAAGAAGGATGAACACTTCAACTTCTTCAATTCTACACAAGAACACCTCAATTTCCAGCACCAAAATCACAAAGCTTCAACACCTTCAAGCTTCATCCATGGAGAGTTCTTCAATAGTTGAAGAAAACGTGAGAAAGCTTGAAGAGAGAGGGAGGAGAATTGTCTGACAATTCTTGAGAGAAAGAGAAGAACCAAACCCAACTCAATCTCATCCCAATTGCAAAAGGAAAAATAATGGGATCCACATGTTAAACACTTGGCCGAATTGTTCGGGGGAGCAAGCTTGTCCAAGGCGGTACGAAGAGTTCGAAGTCCGCTCAAGACTTAGCTTGTTGTTCAAGCTTGTAATAAAATAGTTGTTGCTTGCTTGATGCCTAAACCGATCCAGTTTATTATGTTTAATTAATTATGCATTGAATGTATGTTTTTAATTAAATTCCATGATTGTATGTGCATCAAGTATGTCGTATAGATTTAAAATCCCATCGTAGAAAGCATGCTCCATGCATTGAAAGTATGTTATAAGCGTTATAATATATAGTATGCATGTTTAAGAATTCATGAGTATTGATATAAGAGTTATATTAATTCATGAACTAGATGTTGTTTGCTTAATAGAATAATTGATATAAGTGTTATATTAATTATGAAATTAAACATCCAACATTAGTTGCCTTAGGTTCCGTTTGGGATTGCGGTAGCTTTCTAAATAATTGCTTATAACTTTTCTTTTAGAAAAATCAGCTTTAATAAGAAGTAATTTAGTGTTTGGTAAATTCCAACTTTAAACTTCAAAAAATTTATTGGAGCGTTTGTTAACTTAATGCTAAATTGCTACGATTTAGCTATAATTACTAGAACATACATATTATTTCAATTATATTTATATTAATGTTTAATATCTAAATTTATTATAAGATAATTATTTTTTTGAATTTTATATAATTTAAATTGTAAGTAACTTGGTTTAATATTAAACAATTTGATAAAAGTTTAGAAAAAATAATTGTTAATTTTTTTTGAATCAATCGTAATTTCATTCCTATAACATAAATATGAAAGCAAAACAAAAACAAATATTCAAGGATAGATTGGGAATATTAAATATAGTTAGAGAAGATGACAACTTTTTAGGGAAGTAGAATTCAGAAGCTGGTACTAACCTGATTTTGAACGGAAGAGTAAATTGAAAATAGATTTTAGATAAATTATTAAATAATCAGATTTACCAAACAACTTAAACAGTTAAGATTTTTTCTTAACCGTTTTTTACTATTCCAAACGCAATACCAAACGGGGCCTTAGTAGTATGCATGTTTGAGAAGCATGTAGTTTGTTGTAGTTAATCTTAGTTTTGCAAAGTGTTGTAAAATTGACATAGACTATTAAAATCTATAACAAAGACAAATGCATGCTCACTTAGGGTTGAATGTTTCGATCCATTTCATTAGATGAATAGGTCGATATCTTGTAAATGCTAAGGTTATGAGAAACTCACCTGGTGAAATCCTGTCTTAGGTTGGAGGTATTTAAGCTGACGGTTGACGGAACACCTCCTACTTGGGGACGATCCGGTAGTTGAGTAAAGTTAACCCGACTTTATGAGCATGCGTGAGAGGTGTGAGGTTAGTAAAATGTTTATAACCTAGACATCTTAGGTAAAAAGTTTACCTAGACTTAAGGTTTTATTTTCTTAGTCGGATAAAGCCTGAGTATTTTACCCTAAACCGTTTAAAATACTTAGTAGAGGTGTTGAAAAGGAATATATGATATATCCCTCTCCTCCTACGCTCTCCATGAATTTCACAACAAGAGAATTATGTTTGGCCTCATGATGTCAATAAGGCATCTCCAGACGGGTGGTGTTTGCATCTTTCAATAGCAAGGTGAATAGAGAAAGTATTTATAGTAAGTGGGAGAAGGAAGTACGTCAGTACATCCTGCAGTCTCCTCCATTGGATTGAACCGTGAGATTTCCATGTTCCGCTTGCAGGCTGCCCTAGGGGCACCATCCAAACGGAGGGCCGTTTCATAGGAGTCGGAACATCTCGATCACCATTTATGGATAAAGAAACATAGGGCCATTCCCAACACTGACATTCCATACGGTTGCACTGTTGGGGTCGTCCTTTGAATTCTAAAAATGGAGGGTCACACTTACGAGATTTGCTAAGGAGTTAGTAAATCTTGACCAAAAGCGCTAACTAAGATGTTATAGGAATACGAGTTATTTTGGTATTAGCATTTAGTCAAGAATGTCTTGGTTTAGTGAAGGAGTGCTTGACTGCCCTACGGTAGCGACCATTCTGACTCACTAAAGTTTCGTTGCAAGTTAATAAAGAGTTTTAGGTACTTTATTTTCTGCTAAATCTCTTGATTGGTTTTTAAATAGGTTAAAATTGTTTCACTAATAAATTTACATTCTTTTTCAGCATGTCTAGCTCTTTCGATTACGTACCAACTTCCATTATGTTAACCGACGATAACTACGTGACCTGGAAATCGAACTTGAATATGATTCTCGTTCGAGATGATCTCAGGTTTTTCTTAACAGAGGATTGTCCTCCCCCTCCCAGCTCATCAACAACTCGAATAGTTCGAGAAGCATACGATATATGGACGAGGGCTAATGATAAAGCCCGAGCCTACATCTTGGCCAACATATGTGATATGTTAGTCAAGAAGTATGTGGTTATGGTTTTCGCTAAGGAAATCATGTCTTCGATACAGGCGATGTTTGGACATTTGTCCTTATTGGTCTGTAATGATACCCTCATGATGAGGAATGCTGAGAAGAAACAACAAAGTAAATATGATTTACTGGTTGTTGAAACATGTTTAGTGGAAAATGATAGTCATACCTGGATTCTTGATTCAGGAACCACTAATCATGTTTGTTCTTCGTTTCAAGAAACTAGTTCCTGACAACCGCTTTATCGAGGTGAGATAACTCTCAGAGTTGGAACTGGAGAGGTTGTCTCAGCTAAAGTAGTGAGAGCTGTTAAGTTGTTGTATAGAGATAGTTTTTTTACTTGAAAATGTACTATTGGTTCCTAGCTTCAAAAGCAACCTCGTTTCTATTTCTTGTTTATTAGAACAAATGTATAAAGTATCTTTTGCAGATAATGAAGCAATCATTAGCAAAATAGGTGTACAAATTGTTCTGCTAAACTTGAGAACAACTTATATGTGTTAAGACCAACAGAGGCTGAAGCTATTTTGAACACCGAGATGTTTAAAACAGCTGAAACTCAAACTAAAAGGCAGAAGCTTTCTCCAAGTACCTATCTTTGGCACTCGAGACTAGGCCACATTAATCTCAATAGGATTGGGAGGTTGGTTAAGAGCGGTTTCCTAAATCGTTTAGAGGACAACTCTTTACCACCATGTGAGTCTTGTCTTGAGGGCAAGATGACTACACAATCTTTTTTCTGAAAAAGGTCATAGGTCCAAAGAACCTCTAGAAATCGTGCATTCGGATCTCTGCGGTCCTTTGAATGTCAAAGCACGAGGAGGGTATGAATATTTCGTCAGCTTCATTGACGATTATTCTAGGTACGCTATCTTTACCTAATGCATCGTAAGTCCGATACTCTTGAAAATTTCATTGAGTATAAGGCAGAGGTTGAGAACACGTTAGGTAAATCAATAAAAACACTCCGACCTGATCGAGGTGGAGAGTATATGGATACTAGATTCCAAGACTATATGATAGAACATGGTATAGTATCTCAACTCTCAGCGCCCGAAACACCGCAGCAGAACGGTGTGTCCGAAAGGAGAAATAGAACCCTGTTGGACATGGTTCGTTCTATGATGAGCTATGCTCAGCTGCCTAGTTCGTTTTGGGGATACGCAGTAGATACTTCTGTATACATTTCGAATGTTGTTCCTTCAAAAAGTGTTTCTGAAACATCTTTTGAGCTCTAGAGAGGGCGTAAAGTTAGTTTACGTCACTTCAGGATTTGAGGGTGTCCAACACACGTGCTGGTACCCAGTCCAAAGAAATTGGAACACCGTTCAAAATTGTGCCTATTTGTAGGCTACCCCAAGAAAATGAAAGGTGGTCTCTTTTACGATCCTCAAGAGGACAAGGTGTTAATATAGAATAATGCCACGTTCTTAGAGGAAGACCACATGAGAGATCATCAACCATCGAGCAAAATTGTTTTGTCCGAACTTTTCAGGAAAGCTACAAATGGACCACCAAAGGTTGTTGATCAGGCTGGTCCTTCTCAAGAGTTGAGAAAGCCTCGACGCAGTGGGAGGGATGTGAGACAACCCGACCGCTACATCGACTTGTCTGAAACTCAAGTCGTCATACCTGATGATGGCGTTGAGGATCCGTTGACCTTTAGGCAGGTGATGGATGATGTAGACAAGGACTAATGACTCAAAGCCATGGATCTCGAAATGTAGTCTATGTACTTCAATTCAGTCTGGGATCTTGTAGACCAACCAGATGGCGAAAGACCTATCGGTTGCAAGTGGATCTACAAGAGGAAACGAGACCAGGCTGGTAAGGTGCAAACCTTTAAGGCTCGACTTGTGGCAAAAGGTTATTCCCTAAGAGAAGGGGTGGGCTACGAAGAAACCTTTTCTCTTGTTGCCATGTTAAAGTCGATTAGAATACTTTTGTCCATTGCCGCATTTTATGATTATGAAATCTGGCAAATGGATGTCAAGACTGCCTTTCTGAATGGTAATCTTGAAGAAAATATCTATATGGCTCAACTAGAGGGATTCATAATTCAGGGTCAAGAGCATAAAGTTTGCAAGCTCAATCGATTCCATTTATGGGTTGAAGCAATCTTTTAGATCCTGGAATATAAGGTTTGATATTGCGATCAAATCTTATGGATTTGAACAGAATATTGACGAGCCTTGTGTATACAAGAAGATAGTCAATAAAGTAGTAGCTTTCTTAATCCTATACGTAGATGACATACTACTCATTGGAAATGATGTAGGGTTCCTAATTGGCGTAAAACTGTGGCAAGCAACCCAATTCCAAATGAAAGATTTGGGACAAGCTCAGTTTGTTCTAGGGATTCAGATCGTAAGGAATCGCAAGAACAAAACGCTAACACTGTTTCAGGCATCTTATATAGATAAAGTGTTATCTAGATATTCGATGCGAAATTCCAAGAAAGGTTCGCTGTCGTTTAGGCATGAAATTCATTTGTCTAAGGAACAATCTCCTAAGACACCTCAAGAGATTGAGGACATGAGACGTATTCCCTATGCATCAACAGTTGACAGTCTTATGTATGTTATGTTATGCACTAAACCTGACATCTGCTTTGCAGTAGGAATTGTCAGTAGGTACCAGTCCAATCCAGGATATGATCACTGGACAATAGTTAAAGATATCCTCAAGTATCTTAGGAGAACGAGGGACTATATGCTTGTGTATGGAGCGAAAGATTTGATCCTAGCAGGATACACTGACTCTGATTTTCAGACTGATATAGATTCTCGTAAATCTACTTCAGGATTAGTCTTCACTCTTAATGGAGGAGTGATAGTATGGAGGAGTATAAAGCAAGGTTGTATTACTGACTCCACCATGGAAGCTGAGTACGTCGCAACTTGCGAAGCAGCGGAGGAAGAAGTATGGCTTAGGAAGTTCTTAACAGATTTGGAAGTAGTTCCAAATATGAATTTGCCCATCAAACTTTATTGTGATAATAGTGGTGCTGTGGCGAATTTTGAAGAACCTCATAGCCATAAGTGCGGGAAGCATATCAACCGAAAATATCACCTCATCAAGGAGATAGTGCAACGAGGAGATGTCATCGTCACACAGATTGCCTCAGAGCACAATATTGCTGATCCGTTTACAAAGTCTCTCACGACTAAAGTGTTTGAGGTACACCTAGAGAGTCTAGGGCTGCGAGCTGCTCAGTAGAACAGTAGGAGAAACTTTGTATATATTGTATTTCTCTGTTTTTTCGACCAGCATGTACACCACATACGTTTTAGTCCAAGTGGGAGTTTGATGGGTTTTATGTCCTAAAACTCGTAGTTTGTAAACAGTTGTGAATGTAATTATTCTATTTTGTAATAAAGTGTTATTGAGATTTATTCAGTACACTTGTTATTGAATAAAGTGAAATTGTGTTTGTATTAACCTATGTCAATAACAAACACCCATGGCGATAACATGAGTACTTGAGATTCATGTATGACATGAATGTGGATCAAGTTCAAGTAGACAGCCAAAATGGTCTATAGTATATGGATAAGGCTGGGTACCTTATCCTGGTAACACTATTGGATGCGACTCACGTTGTATTGTACAAAACGATGTGATCCGAATCGTTTTACGTGGAGACGTGCGAGTGAGGGCGTCCTGTACAATGAGTTTGCACAAGACTGAACCGAGAAATCAAGTCGCTCTCTCTTTATAACACCGTTTACTGAAGAGATCGATCTTTTCATATGATGACCTAGGTAACTCGATCTCAATCCTGAGCTCGCTATGAACTCCTGTTTATTCAAGAGTATCCTTTGACTTGCACGAGTGAGAGTGGCCAGTTCGTCGACTCAATAAGTCTACCATCTTGAGGATAAACTCGAATAGGTAGCTGGGGACATAGTATAGCAAGACGGAATTCACTCCTACCCGCTTTTAGTGATAGTAGAGAGATTGTTCCCTTAATAGCTGACTCCAGGTCTTGAACATTGGGCCCATCCTCTCCTGATCAGAGAGGGATATGATATGTTGATTAGATCACAGATCGAATGTTACTAGAGGTGTCAGTGGTACTTAAGGAACAAGATGTAATGCAGGGGTTAAACGGTATAAATGACCCGCTGTGATTACGAACGACCTGTGAAGGATCGACTCGCCTATGATGGTTATATCAAGAGGACACAATATATCTACAGTGATGAGAGTATAACCCTTAGACTTTAGTGAAGTCTCCGGGGGTTAACGAATGTTGATTAGTTCAGTTAAAAGAGTTTAGCCGAATAATCTCGTATCGTTGGAGCTCATGATCTGTAGGTCCTTTAGGTTCTCCTGGCTAGCTCGGATATAGCCGTGCAACAATATAAGAGAAAAGAAAAAGAATTTGAATTTATTCAAATTCAGTTTTGGAAGAATGATGGGCATATTTAAATATGATTTAAATATGAGAATGGTCTAAAACATGAATAGGGCTTCATGTGCAAAAGATCGGTTTTCGGAAAACCGAGATTTGTCATATTATTTAATTAATATTTGATATTGAATTAAATAATATTAATTAATTAAAATATATATTATATATTAATTAAAAAAATATTTATTATTATTTAAAATTAATTTTGAATTAATTTTTAAAATAATATATATATAAATATTGACATGCAATTTTGCATGTATGACATGTGGAAGGATGATCTTAAAATCTCATTTGATGAGAGAACATTCAATTTGTGTGGATAGGAATGAAAATGTCTTTTACTTTTGGGTTTTGAAAAAAAAAATGATATGTTAAAAAGCTGCTGCAGAAAGTTTCATTCATTTTTTTTTTATGAAATTTAAGGGAGCTCTTTCTTGAAAAACTAAGTTCATTTGATGAACTTAAAGTTTTTCAACTGTTGCCTTCAGATGAGATATTGAAGCTGCTCAAGGCCTTCTCCCTTCTTCCACTTCCAAAATATCTTCTCTTGTAAAGGAGTCCCACCACTCTGTTGCTCGGCCCGAGAATAACGGGACTAATGAAGGTGGTCTTCGAAGTGTTCGAGAGGAGGTCCGTTGAGTTCGTGAGGAGTTTCAACCCGCGAAATTGAAGAAATTTGAACTACAAGGGTATGTATTCTTATTTCTCTTTTTCCGTTGTTTTGAGCATGTTTCTATTTTGTTAAATTGATGAAATTAGAGTATCAACGATCCAAAATTGCTTCTGCAGCGTTATACGCTCCATCAGTTGTATTGTATAATTGTGATGTTTAATTAATTGTTTTATTGTGGTTTTGATTGTAAGTAAGTTCTATTATATTGTTTGAATATATGCTTGATTGATTTGTTGTTTTATGATATTTGATGTTTTACAAAGTATGTTATGTCATGTTATTTTTGTATGTTTTTATGCTTCACATGATTTATGTTACTATGATTGGTTAGTGAAGCATGCATAGGTTGAGTATGACATATATGTGTGTTACATTACATTCATGGAGTCAAGTAAGTAGAGTCATGGAGTTAGGGAAGAATATGCTATGCATTTAATACCCAAATTAAGCAGTTATGTTATGCAACTAGATGTATGATATGACAAGTATGGTTTCTGCTAACGGGTTGGGCCATAGGAGACAAAATTAATTCATGTTAATGAGATTTATAATGGGCAATTACCTTATAAATATTACATGCAAAATTGACGGTTATGGATGGAGTATTTCTGCTTAGCATGACGCCAAATCAAGGATATAAGTATGTATGTAAAAATATGTAAGCAAATACAAGTATGTTAAGGTTGAATGTTTCATGGTCTACATGTTAGGATGTGATATGCAAACATGTAAGCATGATGTGTGTGTTTGAGCATGAAGGTTCCTTATGATAGGAACCACTTACAAGGTATTTTTATACTACCTCTTGTGGTTTTATACTTTTCAGATAGCCATGTAGATGATGGTGAATTCATCGAGGATGATTTTGGCATTGAAGAGGAAGAACCATGAGATGTGCACGAAATTTTAAGTCTAATTAATTATAATCACATCGTTAGTTTATGTTTATTTCATTTATAGACAATGTTTTATAATTTCCGCTGCTACAAATAAACTTTAAGTTTTATTTAAGATGATAAAACTTATGATTATGGAAGGATAAAGTTTTATTTAAAAAAAAAATTATGCCTTATGAGTAATTGTCCCAATTTAAGTTAATTAAATATATACAAAATTTGGGGTCATTACACAACACCTTGAAGCTGGAGTGGAGAGTTTCTGTCGGGAGGAAACAGAGTCCGAGGGGCCCGCGTGGGAGGCGACGTACACTGAAGTCGGGAGTCCGACTGTGCCTGCCTCTGGAGGGTCTCTGTCGGGCCACACTCGCCAGGAGGTGGAGAGAATCGCCCGTCTGGCAGACGAAGTAGAGCGGGAGGTCGAGAGTTCGACCGCATATATGCTTCTGGGGGATCCTTGGCGGACCGTTTCGGTCAGGAGGCAATGAAGGTCACTCGTCTTACGGAGGAGGCGGTGCGAGGGACTAGGACTCCCGTCCCGACTTCTTCTGAAGAGTTGGCCACCTCTTTGGGGCTGGCTGCGCCGAAGGTTAGAGAGAAGAGATCATGTTCGTCAGATCGTCCGCTTAAGAGACGATGGTTGACCCGTCCTTCGGCGGACGAGAGGGTTCTCCTTGTTCTCTTGGAAGGGGAATCTGAGTCGGTTCCAGTAGATGGACCGATGAAGTTGACTGTCCCCACCCTTGCTCGAGCGAGGATTGGGAGTTCTAGGCCGCCTGGGGCAGGTCCCGCGACTGGGGCTTTCTCAATCTAACCCCAAGGAGGTTGGGAGCTCGAGGATTGATGATGCGTGAGTTGCTGAGTTCAGCGTCCCGTTTCGATGTTAGGAAGATGTTGCCTCTGTTATTAGCGGGCAAGTGATTTGGCACGAGGTTGTGTGCGCCCTCCAACAGGTCGTTCAGGATGGGACGACCGAGCCCTTGCCCAAGCACGGTCATCTCATGGAAGGTCTTCGATCGTCGGTCCTCGGGCTCATGCAGGTGAGCTCGCCTAGACTTCCCCGACATATTTCCTTTTTTGTTTTTAAGTGCAGGTATTTACCTTCATGTGCTTGCTTCAGGCCATGGTTAGGATAACCCAGAGTTCGACCGTCTTTGGCTATGAGCTGAAAGCACAGGCGGTCAATCCCTCCTCCGCACATGCTGTCGTTGAACTCTCGAACCTCGGATCTCGTCTTGCGAAAGTTGTTGACGAGAGTGCCCGCCTCCGAAACGAGCTTTTTGAGGCCGTTGACGCCCTGACTGTGGGAAGGGAGGACTCGGTTGCAGACAAGGGTCGCTGTTGCGTGCTCAGTGTGTAAATAAAAATGCGATGTGAGAGCACTCAGAACATGCAAGCATACATGGTCTTGTAGCAAGTAATAAGTATTTTTTCATTCGTTTTCCCACAAAGATTTATTCTTAGTTACTAACGAAGTGAGATGCTAAATTAGAAAGGGTGGCTTAAATGGGGTGAATTGAAGATTAATGTGCCTAACTAATGAAGAATATACGAGATATGCAAGCATAAACGAAAGCAAGTAAAGAGATGGACTTAAATGTAGGAAGGAAAGAATTGCGGACTCAACAATGTTCCAGCAATAAAATCGCAAAAAGTAAAAGACTGGAAAAATGGCTAAGGCAAAAACAGAACTATAGAATTGCGCAGACAACAATTATCTAGCAATTAAATTAGCAACGTTTTAAGGGTGAGATGGGGAAACAAGGTCAACTAACGACTCCTCTATAGATTTTTTCATACGATTATTCAGCAGTAGCTCAACTTATCATGCATCAATTTAACTCATTCTCATGCATCTCTCGATTACATGCATTAGATCCTTTAGTTCACTCATATCCAAGTAAGACTTAAGCATCTATTTATATAAGCAAGTTAAGGAATTGTGCTAGGAAAACGCCTATTCCTAGGTCGTTTTCTGGCTACCATGAAAAGCTAGCATGAATGGACGACTCTGAACTCTTACTCCTTCCGGAGGTTAGGAGTTCTTTAGACAAAATGGATGGCCAATCGAAATTGCCCGTGGGATGAAGTACACATACATTCAATGCATTCGAAGCTATCCTACATGCTGAATTCACGTATTTCTACCTATAGATTCATCATTAGCAGACCCTTGGGTGATTAGTTACTCATGGATGATGTGGAAGTGGAAATACTAGATTGTTTAAGCATGATTATCAGTACGTAAATGGAAGCAAAGGAAGAACAGAAAGTGATAAGAAACTTGCGAAGTTGTAAATGATTCCTCTATTAAAATAAGATTCAAAGCTTAAAGTGTAAAGACTGTAAAGCAGTAAAGACTAAGCAAATGGAGACGAACAGAACAAATGACAGCAAACAAAAGTAAATAACAGCAGACAATAGAGAAAATGGAAGACAGAAAGCAGTAGAAAGCGATGTAAATGTGTGCGTGAACTCCTCGCCGCAAGCGCCTCGGATGAAGGGGAAGGTTAACGTTGTTTGGGGATGAATCCAATCAGAAGAGAAGAAGGATCTTCTCTTCTTCCTCTCAGATTATCGGTGCCAAAAGCTGATTCCTTCACTCCAACAAACGGGATAGAAAATGGAGAGAAACTGCGTTGAGATGGAGAGTTCTACGCTTCCAAGCTTGTTGTTCTCCTTCCCCCTTGACCTCCTTTTATAGCTCTTTGCAGGTACTCTTCAGTCAAGGAGAACCATCCATTCTAAACGACGACCCACCACGTGGCAGCAGGGGAGAAATTGGGCGGCTGAAAGATCACAACAAAACGGCGGACGGTTGGAACAACTTAACATTCGCAGCTTAAATATTGCGGAGACAGCAATGTTTCAGCAATTTTCCTGCAATGCATAATTTCAACTCTTTTAACTTCGTTTTTGATTCATTTTTGTTCCTTTTACAAATAAGTCCTAATTTAGCTTCATTCCTTGATTTCTCATATTTAAGCACGTATTAAACTAAATTCTAACAAAAACGCTTAAGAGTTTACTCATTTCCATGGTGAATAAGTCCCTAATTTATGCACTTTTGGAGACGTAACACACCCCCAAACTTAAGTTATTGCTCGTCCTCGAGCAATTATAAGGGCTTATTTGGGCTGCTAATACTCTATCTGACTACTTGCTGACTTCCTTAAGCTTACTATCCGTGGCATGACTGTCCCGTGACACTCTTCTAAGTTCAACTAACTTCACATTTTGCTTATTCTAGTTTCTCTTGCCTTTAAAACCTATTGTCTTTTATAAATTTCCTACAACTGATTTATCTGCCTATGTCATTAGGTACATTGTGCAGCTATCCCGAAGGTTTCAAATTCTACCTTGTTTTATCCTAGACTCAGTACATGCTTCTAATGCTTTTCTTTTAAGCTACCTAGGATTCCTTAGAGTCATGCCAATCTTAGTACACACGAGTAACAGTAGTACATTTCATAGAACAACCTAAACCCTGGCATCACTACATTGGATATACACTCATCTCCCCTAACATACCTTCAAGCTACAGCCCTGTGCTTAGCAAACTAAGGATCAAAGTTCATTCATACAGGACACCTAAGCACTTAGGCTATAACTTGTAGGCATACATTCTTCTTCCTTGGTTTTTCCTTTTTCTTTTCTTTTTCTGGTAGAGTCTCTCCTTATGGTTTGCCTTTTGATGCAGTGCCACTTGTGGGTTACACAAATGGCCCTGATTACTCAGCATCCTCAAGAGAGACACTACTCTTTATTCTTTCATTTTTTTTATTCATTTTTTTCAAAGAATAAGAATGCTTATGTTTAAAAGAGGGAGAGAGGAATGTTCCTAGGCCTAGAGGCTGCCTCCCCCAAACTTGAACTTCTCATTGTCCCCAATGAGAATCTGAGGTGGCACACCCCCAAACTTGTCCTAGAAGCATCTAGTCTAAGGCAAAACAAGTAGAACGTAAAACTTCTAGGCATAAAATGACCTTCGCAGAACAGATAACTCAGATGCAGAAGTTTGTAAAAACAACATGGTAAGGGCTTATAGAGGTGCATGCTGAGCAATAAAGGAAGCTAAATTAAACGAACAAATGTGTACTATGACACTCATCCAGCATACGCAGCAAATAGCTTACACAGTGAAGTCAGTAAGGCAGCAGAAAATCGAAATTTACACAGAGCTAGCCCATCCAAAAAGATATCGAACAGCATGCACAAACTAACAAAAATTGCGGACACCGCAAGGAATTCGCAATAAACCGACAGAGCAAATTTAGCTTTTTATCAAAAGCTCCTAGCATGCTATATTCAGACATCAACAACTACACAAAACAGCAAAAACTAACTAAGCTAACTACTCAGATACCATCAATCTAATCTAAACTACTCTAAACACACAAATTAACAATTAAAACATATTATTGATTGGATTAAAAATGGGGTAACAGTTCTCAGAAAAGCAGGGTTTTTTTTTTTTCAAGAGGGATCAGAAAACTCCCTCGAATGCCGTCAAGCTGGCATTCAATCATCCTTATCCTCGTCTCTCTTTTCCTTTGGAGGCGCCCATGGCTTCAGCAGACCAGCAGGGAAGGTGGGAAATATGCATCCCAGCTGCTCAGCCACCTCCTTGTCCCTCACTTGCGCATACTCAGCCCATTGGGCCATCTTGTGCTGCAGGTCCATCAGGCATGCCATGGACAGTGACTGTGCAGCAGCCAGGCCGTCCATCTCAAATTCCATATTGCCCCGTCTTCTCATCCTTAAGATTGTGGGCAGCTCCAGGTGACCTGTGTAAGCCAACTGCCTCTCATCCCTCGCAATAGGCACACCTGCACGTAAGCACAATTTAGTTATAGTGTTTGGGAAAAATAATTGGCCTTTACCTTTGCGTGAGCAGTCAATGATGGAGGCAGCAATGACTTCACCAACATCAATGGTGAGTCCCCGCATGATGGCATAGAGCAGCAACGATCGCCCCTGGTTGATAGTCATTTCGTGCGTCACGGGGGAGATGCGTCTGCGCACAAGAGAGAACCAGACGACCGCCTTGTCTCGAAGGGTTGCACTCATCAGGGTGTGCTTCCCATTCCGTGAGACCGCCCAGGCTGCCTCAGGTTTGCCGATTGTGTGCAAGGTCTCTTCTAAGACTGCCTCAGATGGCGAGTCAACGATCTTGACATACTCATAATATGTATGCCCTTTGAGAGCGTAGGCCTCATTGATGGCGTTGGCAGAGAAGTCGGTTTCTACCCCCCTTACTGTTGATAGGCACGCTTCAGGGTGTGTGAGATTGGCGTAGAAATCGTACACCATATCAGGATATGCTGGGATTGGAGGCCTGCAGAGTTCCTCCCAGCCATGGTTGATGATCCCTGCGCGCAAAAATTGCGGCAGGTCCGCCAATGCATCAAGGAATCCTCGCTCGTGGAGGAGTTCCTTCTTCATCAATTCGAGGCCCTTAGCCTCTGCTTCTTGGGAGACATACCTCGCAGCTCGAGGTTCGTCCTCTGGGTACATCTTCCTTTTCCCCTTCTCTTTTGCTTTGGCCGACTCAGAGGCCTCAATCTTCATCTTCTTTAAAGAAGGTTCAGCTCCAACCTTCTTCTTCTTGGCTCGTTTGGAAGTCTTCGACCGCTTGCCCTTGACAATCACTGGGGCCTTCTTCTTGTGTCGTGCCTTGGTGGCCAGATGTTGGAGACAATCCCTCAGTGTCTCGTCCATGGAGTCCTTGCTTCCCCTCTCCACAGGGCTGTTGTTGCGTGCTCAATGTGTTAAAATAATTAGACAATAAGATAGAGAGAGCACTCAGAACATGCAAGCATACATGATCTTATAGCAAGTAGTAAGTATTTTTTCATTCGTTTTCCCACAGAGATTTATTATAAGCTATTCATGAAGTGTAAAGTTAAGAAAGAAAGGGTGGATTCGATGGTGTAGAATTGGTTTTAAATTGTCTATTTCCTACTGAATACGTAGAGGGTAGCAACATAAACAAGTGCAAGTTAAAGCTAAACACAAACGAAAAGAGACGAGACTAATAAATGAAGACAAAAATGGCTAGACAGAATTGTAACTTTAGCAGAATTGCGGAAACAGCAATTCTACCGCAATTTAATTAACAACGAAAGTGTGTAAAATGATGAATTAAGGGCTACTAACGACTATCCTATAGGCTTTTTCATACGATTCTCAAGCACTGGATCAACTCACTATGCATCAAACTATCTCATTCTCATGTATCTTCCGATTTCATGCATTAGATTCTTTAGTTTACTCATGTCCAAGTAAGGTCTTAAGCATCTTGTTAAGGCAGAAGAATATGGTTTGTACTAGGAAAACGCCTATTCCTAGGCCGTTTCCTGGCTACCTTGAAAGGCTAGCATGATAGTATGACTCTGAACTCTTACTCCTTCCAGAGGTTAGGAGTTCTTTGGACAAAATGGATGGCCAATCGAAATTGCCCGTGGGATGAAGCTTACATACAATCAATGCTTCGAGAGCTATCCTACATGCTTGGTTCACGTTTTTTAGCCTATAGTGTTGTCGTTAGCATGCCCCTATGTGACTTAGCTACTCATGGATTTAGGGAGAACAGAAAGAAGAGATAAAATGGACATGCTTAGAAGAGAAATGAAGACAAACAGTAAGGGAAAAATAGTAACAGCAAAGCGAAGAAACTGTGAAATGGAGAATTGTGCTTTGATTACTTGATTGTTTGAATGAACAAAAAGGGAAGCTTAAAGTAAATAATGTAAAGACAGACAGCAACGAAATGAAATGATCTAGCTATTAGAAGAGAAACAGCAACTAAACAGAACTGAAATTTAGAATTGAAAGACAGAAAGCAGTAAATGATGCTTGAAAGCCTCGTCGCAACCGCCTCGGCTGAAAGGGGTGAAAGAATAGCTTTGCTTGGATGAATCCAATCGGGAGAGAAGATGAATCTTCTCTCCTTCCTATCAGATTGTCGATTCCAACAGCTGAGACTCTCACACCAACAGACGGCAAAGGAAAACACGAAGAAAGATGGAGCTGCGAGAAGACTTCTACGCTTTTGGATGATGCTTGAACCCTCGACTTGGACCCCCTTTTATAGTAATTTGCAGGTGCGTTTGGGCCAAGGAGAACCATCAATCTTCAACGTCGTACTTCAAAATGGATGGAGGAGAAAGAACGAATCCCTGAAATAACGGAAATTAACAGAAAAAGATCAGTCAACTTACGGTTTTCACTTGAAACATTGCGGTTTCAGCAATGTTTCCGCAATGCTATCGCAATGCTTGTTTTTCATTCTTTTCCTTCGGTTTTCAACCCTTTTCTTTCCTATTGTACTTAAGTCCTAATTTAGCTACCTTCTTCTAATTCTCATATTTAAGCATAGGTTTAGGCTAAATGCTATCAAAAACACCTAAGAGTGAACATCTTTCTAAGATAATTAAGTCCTAAAAAGGTCACTTTTGGAGACGTAACACACCCCCAAACTTAAGGTTTTGCTTGTCCTCGAGCAATCTAAGGACTTTCCTAGGCTGCTGTTTCTTCTTCTTTAACCACTTACTAACTCCCCTATATTCTTATCCATAGCAGTGCTGTCCTGTGACACACCTCTAAGCTTAAAACTACCCTCTCATCTAGCTTCTTCTGAATTCGCATGCCTAATACTCCTACTGTTTTTATTAATTCCCTACAACTGATTTACTTGCTTTTGTCCTATCATGCCACTATCCCTAAGGTTTCAAATTCTACCTAGCTTTACCCCAGACTCAGTACATGCTTCTAGTTTATACTTATGAGCTACCTAGGATTCCTTAGAGTCATGCCAGTCTTAGTATTAACGGTGACAGTAGTACTTTTAGAGAACAACCTAAACCCTGGCATCACTACATTGGATATACACTCATCTCCCTAAACAACCCTACAAGCTACAACTTTGTGCTCAGCTAATTGAGGATCAGAGTTCTTTTTAAACAGGACATCTAAGCCACAAATTTGTAACTCCTAGGTATACATTCTTCTTCCCTATTTCTTCTTTTTCTTTCTTTCTTACTTTGGTGGAGCCTCTCCTTTGGTTGCCTTTTGATGCAACGCCACTTGTGGGTTACACACTTGGCACTGATTACTCAGCAACCTAAGAGAGACTCCCCTCTTTATTCTATTTTTCATTTTTTTTTTCAGTTCATTATTTTTGTCAAGGAGAAGAAGAATGCTTATGTCTTAAGGGAGAGAGGAATGTTCCTAGGCCTAGGATGGCCTCCCCCAAACTAAAACTACTCATTGTCCTCAATGAGTGTCTAAGGTGGCACACCCCCAAACTATCCTAGAAACATCTAGTCTAAGGTAAAACAAAGAGAATTTAAAAGTCCTAGGCATAGGTAGAACATTCTAAAAGAAAATATCACAGCAGCAGAAAATTGAAAAACAGACAGGCAAGGACTTACAGCTATGCATGCTGAGCTTTTTAGAGGTTAATTTAAACTATCAAAGGGTGTCCTATGACACTCATCCAGCATGCATTTAGATAAGCTATATAAGGTAGTCATGACAGCAGCAAAAGATAGAATTTAAACAGATCACAGCCTAGCTAAACAGACAGTCCAAAACATGCATTCAGTAATAAAAATTGCGGGTACCGCAATTCTTTCGCAATCAAGCCAGGGCAGATATATCAGTCACTAAGGCCCCTAAGCATGCTTTGTCCAGTCATTCGAGCTCGACAAAAATAAACCTAAACTATCCTACCTAATCAGCTAGCAGCAGGCTATACTAGGCAATTTAAAAACGTAAAACTAAGCAACTAAAGCAGATCAAAATTTTACTAAAAACAGCATAATTCACATGGTCTATCAGAAAGCAGATTTTTTTTTTATTATTCTAAGGGAACAGCAATACTCCCTTGAGTGCAATTCAAACCAGCACTCAGATGTCTTCATCCTCATCAGGTTGTCGTGGTCGTGGAGGCACCCATGGATTCAGGAGATTCGTGGAGAAGTCAGGGAAGATGCACCCAAGTTGGTCAGCAACTTCCTTGTCCCGTGCCTGCGCGTAAGTGGCCCATTGAGCCATCCTCTTCTGCATATCCATTAGGCAAGCCATGGACAGCGACTGATCAGCAGCCAATCTATCCAACTCGAATTCCATGTTCCCCTTCCTCTTCAGCCTTAAGCCAGCAGGTAACTCCAAGTGGCCCGTGTAAGCCATCTGCTGCTCCATTTGCTCACTAGGGACTCCTGCAAGCAAACAGAGTTTAGTTATAGTATTAGGGAAAAACAATGGGCCCTTACCCTTCTTGGCGCACTCAGTAATGGCAGCAGCAATGACTTCTCCCACGTTGATCGTGAGACCTCTCATTATCGCATATACCAGCAGCGATCTGCTCTGGTTGATGGTTGTTTCATGAGTCACTGGGGACAGTTTCCTTCTCACGAAAGAAAACCAAACAGCCGCCTTAGCTGTGAGGTTGGCACTCATGAGAGTGTGCCTCCCATTGCGTGACACGGTCCAGGATGCCTCAGGCTGGCCAATGGTCCGAATGGCCTCTTCCAGGACTGCCTCAGTAGGCTCATCAACAATCCTCGCATAGTCAGTATGTCTTTGGCCCTTGAGGCCATAGGCTTCGTTGATGGCCTTTGCTGAGAAGTCCACTTCTACCCCTCTGACCACAGACAGGCCATCCTCAGGGCTAAGCACATTGGCGTAGAAATCATACACCATGCTTGTGTAAGCTGGATTGGGTGGTCTGCAAAACTCCTCCCATCCGTGGTTTGTAATTCCTGCGCGCAAGAACTGCGGCAGGTCAGCAGGTCTGTCGAGGAAGCCCTTCTCGTGCAGCAACTTTCTCTTCCTCAGCTCAATGCCTCTGGACTCAGCGTCAGAGGACACATACCTCACTGATTGAGGCTCATCTTCAGGGTAAAGCTTGGCCTTCCCTTTGTCTGTTGGTTTGGCTGACTCCACAGCCTCAACCTTGAGTTTCTTGAGCGATGGCTCAGTGCTTTCCTTCTCTGATGAAGGCGCCCTCTTGGCCTTCTTCTTTTTCAGCTTCTAGGACCGCTTGGCCTTGAGAATCTTGGCCTTCTTCTTCTTCTTGAGCTTTGCATTGATGGTGATCTGCTGGAGGCACGCCCCCAGTGTCTCCTCCATTGAGTCATCCTTCTGTGCAAGACTCTCCGGGCTTGCTTCCCTCATAGGAGAGAAAACCTCCTCTTCCTCACCTTCCCCACTGCCCTGCGTCGACTCTTGATATTCACCATACGGGAATTCAGGGTCATGTTGTGGGGAAGTGGGTGATGCCTCAGGGCTCTCTTCTGGCGGAGTATGCTCAGAACTCTGCGGTGATGAAGGCAGTTCAAGCCTCTGCGCTGGTGGTGATGGTGAAGAGCTGTGCGCTGGTGGTGCAGATGGCGAAGAACTCTTCTTGGCCGACTCGTGGGACACACGATCAGTTTCTTGACTCTCCACAGAGGGAGTCTTTTCTTTGCTCGGTTCTGCGGCCACCGCTAAACTCCATCTGCGCTTCTTGGGTGTGCCTGCTGGTTTAGAGGGTCCAGCAGGTATCTCTGTGACGACCTTCCACTTCTTCTTGCGAATCGGAAGTTTGGGAAGTCGTTCAGTTCGCGCAGCATCAGCCTCAGCCAAGGCAAGCAGTGCGTCTCTCGCAGCTGTTTCAGCGTCGTCAGCCTTCTTCTTGGCCGCAGATCTTTCAGCCCTCGTGAGCACCATTTTTGAATCGTGGAGGTTTGGAGAGAAGAATCACAGATGAAGAGAATCGCAGCTTTCTTGGAGTTCAGATACTTGGGAAATCGTATAGATCAACGCGCGTCTCAACGGATATAAAGAAAACGGAAAAATCCCAACGGCTATATTTTTGCGGATCTTGCAAATCCAGCGAAATTCTAGTGACCGTTGGAGATTTTTTCCATTTAAACGTCAATCTTTGCTCAACCGTATCTTTGATTTGGCCCAATATCTTCTTGATTTTTAAAGCTGGATTTAATCTCCTTGATTCCCTCTATTGATTCCCTACAAAAAGACATAAAATCAACATCAAATTCGCAATTAAAATCATACAAACTTATACACAAACGATAACCGGAAAATCAAAAAAAATAAACTAAGGCATGAGCCTCATGTTGACGAGCACAACAATCACTCGTCCTCTCTCGTTCTTAATTTCATGCTTCAGTCAAGAGGAAGGCCGAGAGAGTCTTCACATCTCCTTCCTCATAGTAGTGCTTCAACCTTGCACCATTAACCATGAATGGTTGACCTTGCTGCAGGTTCTTTATCTCGATAGCACCATGAACAAACACATTAGTAATCATGAAAGGACCTGACCATCTGGACTTTAGTTTGCCTGGAAATAACCTCAATCGTGAGTTAAATAATAAAACAAGTTGGCCTTTCTTAAAGTCCTTGATCCTGAGTCTACTATCGTGCCAAATCTTGGTCTTTTCCTTATACATTTTGGCATTTTCATAAGACATATGTCTAAGCTCATCAAGCTCATGTAATTGCAGAGACCGCAACGTTCCCGCATCGGTCACGCAATAATTCAACTATTTTAGTGCCCAAAATGCCTTAATTTCTAACTCAAATGGAAGATGACAAGCTTTACCATACACAAGTCTGTAAGGAGACATGCCTAGGGGTGTCTTATATGCAGTCCTATACGCCCAAAGTGCATCCTCGAGTTTAAATGACCAGTCCTTTCTATTAGGTTTGACCACTTTTTCTAGGATGTTCTTAATCTCCCTATTAGAAATTTCAGCCTGACCATTCGAGTGTGGGTGATAGGGAGTGGCTACTCGATGTCTAATGTTATACTTAGCCAACACTCTCTCCATAGCCTTATTAATGAAATGTGTCCCCTCATCACTAATGATAGCACGAGGTGTTCCAAACCTAGTAAAAATGTGCCTATGCAAGAATTTTATGACTGTATTGGCATCATTATTGGGACATGCTATGGCTTCTACCCACTTGGAGACATAATCTACTGCTACAAGGATGTAGAGGTTACCTGAGGAAGGAGGAAATGGTCCCATGAAGTCAATGCCCCATACATCAAAGAGCTCCAACTCTAAGATGTAAGTGAGAGGCATTTCATCCTTGCGACTAAGGTTACCTGTTCGTTGGCATTCATCACAGCTGTGGGCATAGTTGTGGGCATCCTTGAAGATCGTTGGCCAATAGTAGCCACTCTGAAATACCTTTGCAGCTGTTCTTTGGCCACCAAAATGTCCACCATAAGGAGCTGTGTGGCAGTGCTGCAGCACAGACTTCGCCTCAGCAGCTGAAACACACTTCCTTAGCAAGCCGTCAGCACATGTTTTGTAAAGTGTGGGGTCATCCCATATGAATTTCCTTGCTTCATGAAGGAACCTCTTCTTCTCTTGTCCTCCCTTGAAAGCTGGTAGTACCTGTGATGCAAGGAAGTTAGCAATGTCAGCAAACCACGGTTCCTCATCGTTATCACGATGAGTCAATACAAAGACATGTTCATCAATAAAAGCATCAGAAATTGCGGGTTCCGCAATTTTTTCGCAATTATGCTGCAATCTAGAAAGATGATCCGCAACCACATTTTCACTTCCTTTCTTGTCTCTAATGTCTAGATCAAACTCTTGCAGCAGCAGTACCCACCTAATCAACCTAGGCTTAACATCAGCCTTCCTCATGAGGTACTTTAAGGCAGGATGGTCAGTGTACACTATTGTCCTAGTGCCTACAATATAGTTCCTAAATTTCTCACAAGCAAACACTACAGCTAGCATCTCTTTCTCAGTGGTTGTGTAGTTGCATTGTGCCTCATTAAGTGTCTTACTAGCATAATATACAGGGTGTGTTAACTTGTGAATCTTCTGTCCTAACATAACTCCTACAGCATAGTCACTAGCATCACATAACATCTCAAATGGGAGATCCCAATCTGGCCCTACTATAATAGGTGCTGTAACTAGTGCTTTCTTAAGGGTTTTCCAAGCTACTAAACATTCCTTAGAGAAGATGAATGGCCTATTTAGCTCTAGAAGCTCACACAGAGGCTTGGCTATCTTAGAAAAGTCCTTAATGAACCTTCTGTAAAAGCCAGCATGCCCTAAGAAACTTCTAATGGCCTTGACATTCTGAGGCTCTACCAACTTCTCTATGATTTCTATTTTTGCTCTGTCAACTTCTACACCTGCCCTCGACACTCTATGTCCCAAGACAATCCCTTCATCCACCATGAAATGGCACTTTTCCCAATTTAGGACTAGGTTGGTCTCCTCACACCTAGCCAGGACTTGTCCTAGGTTCTCTAGACAGTTTGTAAATGAATCCCCAAAGACTGAGAAATCATCCATGAATATCTCTATCATGGACTCATCCAAATCAGAAAAGATTGCCAACATGCACCTTTGGAATGTTGCCGGTGCATTGCATAAGCCAAAAGGCATTCTGCGAAAGGCAAAAGTTCCAAAAGGGCAAGTGAAGGTAGTCTTTTCTTGATCCTTAGGGTCTATAGTGATCTGGTTATAACCTGAGTAACCGTCTAAGAAGCAGTAGTAGGCTCTACCAGCTATTCTGTCTAACATTTGGTCAATGAATGGTAGAGGGAAGTGGTCTTTTTTAGTTTCTTTATTTAGTTTCCTATAATCCATACATACTCTCCATCCTGTGACAGTCCTAGTTGGAATCAGTTCATTGTTCTCATTGACTACCACAGTCATCCCCCCCTTCTTAGGTACACATTGTATAGGGCTCACCCACTGACTACTAGCTCTGGGGAAGATCACACCAGCATCTAACCATTTAATTATTTCTTTCTTAACTACCTCTTTCATAGAGGGATTCAGCCTACGTTGGTGCTCTACTCTAGGTGTATGCTCTTCCTCTAGTATAATCTTATGCATGAAATAAGAAGGGCTAATGCCTCTAATATCAGCAATAGTCCATGCAATAGCCTTCCTATGTTGCTTAAGTAGTAAAATCAGTTCAACCTCATGCTTTTCACTTAATTTAGAAGAAATAATTACAGGCAAGGTATCATTACTTCCTAAATATGCATACTTGAGGTGAGTGGGGAGAGGTTTCAATTCTAATACAGGTGGATGCTCAATGGATGGTTTTAATGGATTCAAAGATTTTTCAGTCAAGTCAATATTCATACAAACATGCTGAGGGTTATTTACAGATATGTCCATTATCTCAGCTATGTTTAAGTCAGTTAATTCTAATCCTACATATTCATTAGCATGCTTGGTTAATAATACATGCTCCAATTGCTCTTCCATTAAAGATTCTACAACGTCCATGCTAGCACAGGATTCAAGGTCAGAGGGGTACCTTAAAGCTTTATACACACTAAATTTCACCTCTTCATCATGAACCCTCATAGTGAGCTCACCTTTTTGGACGTCGATCAGGGCCCTACCTGTGGCAAGAAACGGTCTGCCTAATAGGATGGGGACCTCCTTGTCTGCTTCATAATCCAGGATAATGAAATCTGCAAGGAAAATAAATTTGTCAACTTTCACTAGAATATCCTCAATCTTACCTTCAGGGTATGCGATGGATCTGTCTGCTAGTTGTAAAGTGACAGTGGTTGGACGTGTGTTAAGTCTCTGAAAGTGACTTATTTAGGACCCATTTAGCTTAAGAAGATGTACACATTTAGGTGTTTTTGTTAGCATTTAGCCTAAACCTATGCTTTAATATGAGAATTAGAAGAAGGTAGCTAATTTAGGACTTATGCACAATATGTAGAAAAAGGGTTGAAAACTGAAGGAAAAGAATGAAAAATGAGCATTGCAAATGAATTGCGAAAACATTGCGGTGACCGCAATTATTCAAGTTAAAACCGTAAGTTGGCTGATCTTTTTCTGTTTAGATCCGACTTTTCAGGGATTCGTTCTTTCTCCTCCATCCATTCTGATATATGACGTTGAAGATTGATGGTTCTCCTTGGCCCAAACGCACCTGCAAACTACTATAAAAGGGGGTCAAAGTCGGAGGTTCAGTCATCACTCGAAGCGCAGAAGTCTTCTCGCAGTCCACCATTTCCATCTGTTTTCCTTTGCCGTCTGTTGGAGTGAGAGTCTCAGCTTTTGGAGTCGATAATCTGATAGGAAGGAGAGAAGATTCTTCTTCTCTCTCGATTGGATTCATCCAAGCAAGGCTGACTTTTCATCACCTTCATTCGAGGCGACTGCCACGAAGTTTTCAGCAACCCTTTACTGCTTTTCTGTTCTGTTCTTCTTATTTCCATTTCTGATTATTGTTGTTCTTAGTTTAGTGTTTTACTTACTGCATTTCGTTGTTGTCTGTCTTGGATTCATTTCTAGAAAGCTTTCCTTTGTCATTCAAACACTCAAAGTAATCGAAGTACAATTCTGCATTTTACAGTTTCCACCATCTTCTGCTACGGGTTTTGCTTGCTGTTTTAAGTACATTTCCCTTCTAAGCATGTCTATCTTATCTGCCATTTCTGTTCTCTATATATCCATGAGTAGCTAAGTCACTTAGGGGCATGCTAATGACAGAACTATAGGCTAAAAAACGTGAATCAAGTAGGCAGATTAACACTCGAACATTGATTGTATGTGAGCTTCATCCCACGGGCAATTTCGATTGGCCATCCATTTTGTCCAAAGAACTCCTAACCTCTGGAAGGAGTAAGAGTTCAGAGTCATATAATCATGCTAGCCTTTCATGGTAATCAGGAAACGGCCTAGGAATAGGAGTTTCCCTAGTACAAACTAAACACTCCTGCTTAAACAAGATGCTTAAGTCCTTACTTTGAGATCGAGTAAACTTAAGACTCTAATGCATGGAATCGGACGATACTTGAGATAGAGTGAGTTTGATGTATAGAGAGTTGATCCAAAGCTTGATAATCGTAATAAACTGCCTATAGGATAGTCATTAGTAGCCCTTAATTCGCCCATTTACATACTTTTGCTGTTGAGTTAATTGCGGATTAATTGCGGTTCTCGCAATTCTGCTAAGTTGCATTCTGTTTAGCTGTTTTCTTCCTCGTTTATTAATTCCATCTCTTGTCTTTTGCATCTAATTTCAACTTGCATTTGTTTATGTTATATCCCTTTATATATTCAGCAAAAATTAGATAATTAAAAACCAATTTTACCCCATCAAATTCATCCCATCTTTCTTAACAATCACACTTCGCGAATAGCTAAAAATGAGTCTCTGTGGAAAAAACGAATGAAATATACTTACTACTTGCTGTGAGACCATGTATGCTTGCATGTTCTAAGTGCTCTCTCTCTCTTATTTATCATTTTTATTAACACATTGAGCACGCAACAAGTTTTTGGCGCCGCTGCCGGGGACTTATTTTAAGTGAAAACGAAGTTTGTTAAGTCTGAAACATCAAAGTATTTTCCATTGAATTTAATCCATCTTCATTTCTTTTTCAGGTACCATTTAGGGTAGTTTATGAATGAGACTCCAAGTAGTGATCTAGAGTTCAACCCTGAGCCCGAGAGATTACTTAGAGCTAGGAACAGAGCCAAGAAACGTCTTTTTAAACAAACCCTTTTACCTCCAATCATTGCAGAGACTACAATTCCTCCGCAACTACCTCAAGAAGAAATGGCTGGAGTAAATCAAAACCTGGTGCCTGTCACTCGCAATCCTATTGAAATAGCGAATGACAAGGATAGCGCCATCCTTTCATATTTAGTACCTATGCCTGGGGAGCTGAACCCCAGCATAATCCGTCCTGAAATCACTGCCAACTCATTCGAGTTAAAGCCAGTGATGTTCCAAATGTTGTCCACTGTGGGACAATTCTTTGGAATAGAAAATGAGGACCCCCATAATCACCTTAGGAACTTCCTAGGAGTTAGTGACACCTTCCTAATCCCTGGAGTTTCCCAAGAAGCCCTGAGGCTATATCTTTTCCCTTACTCTTTGAGGGACAAAGCCAAAACATGGTTAAATTCTTTACCCTCAGGATCTGTCCGCAATTGGACAGATTTAGCAGAAAAATTCCTAGTCAAATACTTCCCACCTGATAGGAATTCAACCTTTCGTGATGATATCATAAAGTTCAAACAAGCTCCAAGTGAGTCTCTTCACGAAGCTTGGACCAGATTCAAAGACCTTCTCATTAAATGTCCACACCATGGCATTCCATGGTGTATCCAAATAGAAGTCTTCTTTAAAGGATGCAACCCCAGTACCAGACAAGTTCTAAATTCATCTGCTGGTGGTTCCATGTTGTCCAAGAGTTACAAGGAAGCTTATGAGATCTTGGAGAAGATCTCAACGTCTCATTGTAGGTGGTCAGACGATCCAGTAGAGCCAACTAGGGCTCAAGACAAGGATGCTCTAAACGCCATGAGCACCCAAATAAATGCCCTGACCAACTTAGTCAAGCAAATGGCTCAGGCCAATCTCCAAACCAGTGCCAATACCGCCACAGCCATGTCAATGGGCACTCAACCAAATCAAGGCGAGGCACCTATCTGTGGATTCTGTGGGGAAGGGCACCCTTATGAATACTGCCCTGGGAATCCATCCTCAGTCTGCTATGTAGGAAGCCAGCAGCAGCCTAGGAATAACCCCTACTCCAACACCTATAACCCTGGTTGGAGAAACCACCCTAACCTGTCATGGGGTGGCCAGCAAAACACTAATCAAAATTCTAACCAACCTAGACCGAGTGGAACACCTGGTTTCACTCCTCAACATAACCAGTCAATGTACCAAAAACCTTATAATCAACCTGTAGGATCTTCTGTAGAAAACCTACTCAAGGAGTATATCGCTAAGAATGATGCTACTCTTCAGAGCCAGCAAGCTACTCTTAGGAGTCTGGAAAACCAAGTAGGCCAATTAGCCAATGAACTTAAAAGTAGACCCCAAGGTAGACTCCCTGCTGATACCGAGGTACCAAGGAGAGATGGCAAGGAACAAGTTCAAGCAATTGAACTTAGGAGTGGAAGACCCTTGGTGAACAACACAAAGGACACACCAAAGAGAGTAGAGAACACTGAGTCTAGTGCTCCACTGGAGTCTCTGCCAAGCCAAGGTCCACCACCAACTAGCACATCAGGAGCCAGGCTAGAGCCAATTGTTGAGGACGTAGAAGAAATTCCAAGGCCTCCACCTATCCTAAGGCGTCCTGACGTGCCTGCATATGTGCCACCACCTCCATACCCTCGAAGGCTTAAGAAGAAGCAGGAACAGGAAGTTCATTTTAACAAATTTTTAGAAATACTTAAGCAAGTGCATGTGAACATTCCTTTTGTAGAGGTTTTACAGTCTATGCCTTCATATGTAAAGTTTTTGAAGGACATTATTACTAACAAAAAAATAATTGGTGAGTTTGAAACAGTGAACCTCACCGAGGAGTGCAGTGCCATCCTCCAGAACAAGTTGCCCAAGAAGGAGAAGGATCCTGGTTCCTTCACCTTACCTGTAGAACTTGGAGGCAAGCACGTGGGCAGAGCGCTTTGTGACCTGGGCGCCAGCATAAACCTCATGCCCCTGTCCCTATTCCGCCAGTTGGGAATGGGAGAAGCACGTCCAACCACAGTCACTTTACAACTAGCAGACAGATCCATCGCATATCCAGAAGGTAAGATTGAGGATATTCTAGTTAAAGTTGACAAATTCATTTTCCTTGCAGATTTCATTGTCCTGGACTATGAGGCAGACAAGGAGGTTCCCATCCTGCTAGGTAGACCATTTCTAGCCACAGGTAGGGCACTAATAGATGTGCAAAAAGGTGAGTTAACTATGAGGGTTCATGATGAAGAGGTAAAATTTAGTGTTTATAAAGCTTTAAAGTATCCCTCTGACCTTGAATCCTGTGCTAGCATGGATGTTGTTGACTCACTAATGGAAGAACAATTAGAGCATGTACTGTTAACCAAGCATGCTAGTGAATATGTACAAGTAGACATAGCTGACTTAAATGTATCTGACATAATGGATATGCCTGTAAATAAACCACAGCATGTATGTATGAATATAGATTTAACTGATAGAACTATAAACCCGTTAAAACCCTCCATTGAGCATCCACCTATTTTAGAACTGAAACCACTACCTACTCACCTCAAATATGCATATTTAGGAGATAATGACACGCTGCCTGTAATTATTTCTTCTAAGCTAAGTGAACAGCATGAGGTTGATTTAATTTTACTGCTTAAGCAACATAGGAAGGCTATAGCATGGTCTATTGCTGATATTCGAGGCATTAGCCCTTCTTATTGCATGCACAAAATTATACTAGAGGAAGAGCACACACCTAGGGTAGATCACCAGCGTAGGTTAAACCCCTCTATGAAAGAGGTAGTGAAGAAAGAAATAATAAAGTGGTTAGATGCAGGAGTGATTTTCCCCATAGCTAGTAGCCAGTGGGTTAGCCCCATCCAATGTGTACCTAAAAAGGGGGGAATAACTGTGGTAGTCAATGAGAACAACGAACTGATTCCAACAAGGACTGTCACAGGGTGGAGGGTATGTATGGATTACAGAAAACTAAATAAAGAAACAAAAAAAGACCATTTCCCTATACCGTTTATTGACCAGATGCTAGACAGAATAGCTGGTAGAGCCTACTATTGTTTCTTAGATGGGTACTCCGGCTATAATCAAATTACTATAGACCCTAAGGATCAAGAGAAGACTACCTTCACTTGCCCTTTTGGAACGTTTGCCTTCCGCAGAATGCCTTTTGGCTTATGCAATGCACCGGCAACTTTCCAAAGGTGCATGATGGCAATCTTCTCTGAGTTGGATGAGTCCATGATAGAAATATTCATGGATGACTTCTCAGTCTTTGGGGACTCATTTAAAACCTGTCTAGAGAACCTAGGACAAGTCCTGGCTAGGTGTGAGGAGACCAACCTAGTCCTAAATTGGGAAAAGTGCCATTTTATGGTAGACGAAGGGATTGTCTTAGGTCATAGAGTGTCAAGGGCAGGTGTAGAAGTGGATAGGGCAAAAATAGAGATCATAGAGAAGTTGGTAGAGCCCCAGAATGTCAAGGCTATTAGGAGTTTCTTAGGGCATGCTGGCTTCTATAGAAGGTTCATTAAGGACTTTTCTAAGATAGCCAAGCCTCTGTGCGAGCTTCTAGAGCTAAATAGACCATTCATCTTCTCTAAGGAATGTGTAGTAGCTTGGAAAACCCTTAAGGAAGCACTGGTCACAGCACCAATCATAGTCGGACCAAATTGGGATCTCCCATTTGAGATGCTATGTGATGCCAGTGACTATGCTGTAGGAGTCATGTTAGGACAGAAGATTGACAAGCTCACACACCCTGTCTATTATGCTAGTAAGACCTTGAATGAGGCCCAATGTAATTATACAACTACAGAGAAAGAGATGCTTGCTGTAGTATTTGCTTGTGAAAAATTTAGAAACTATATTGTAGGAACTAGGACCATTGTATATACTGACCATTCTGCTTTAAAATATCTTATGAGAAAGGCTGATGCTAAGCCTAGATTGATTAGATGGGTGTTATTGCTGCAAGAATTTGATTTGGACATTCGGGACAAGAAAGGTTGTGAAAATGTGGTTGCAGATCACCTGTCTCGTTTGCAGCATAATTGCGAAAAAATTGCGGAGACCGCAATTTCTGATGCTTTTATAGATGAACATGTATTTGCTCTGGCTCATCGTGATAACGATGAGGAACCGTGGTTTGCTGATATTGCTAACTTCCGTGCATCACAGGTATTGCCAGTGTTCAAGGGAGGACAAGAGAAGAAGAGGTTCCTTCATGAAGCAAGGAAATTCATCTGGGATGACCCCACACTTTACAGAACCTGTGCTGATGGCTTACTAAGGAAGTGTGTTTCAGCTGCTGAAGCGAAGTCTGTGCTACAGCACTGTCACTCATCTCCTTATGGTGGACATTTTGGTGGCCAAAGGACAGCTGCGAAAGTATTTCAGAGTGGCTACTACTGGCCAACAATCTTCAAGGACGCCCACAACTATGCCCACAACTGTGACGAATGCCAAAGGACAGGTAACCTCAGTCGCAAGGATGAGATGCCCCTCACCTACATCTTAGAGTTGGAGCTCTTTGATGTATGGGGCATTGATTTCATGGGACCATTCCCTCCATCTTCAAGTAACCTGTACATCTTAGTAGCAGTAGACTACGTGTCCAAGTGGGTAGAAGCCAAAGCATGTCCTAATAATGATGCTAAAACAGTCACTAGCTTCTTGCATAGGCACATTTTCACTAAATTTGGGACTCCTCGTGCTATCATTAGTGATGAGGGGTCACATTTCATTAATAAGGCTATGGAGAAGATATTGGCTAAGTATAACATTAGACATAGGGTAGCTACTCCCTATCACCCACACTCGAATGGCCAAGCTGAAATTTCCAATAGGGAGATAAAGAACATCCTAGAAAAGGTAGTCAAACCTAATAGGAAAGACTGGTCATTTAAGCTTGAGGATGCACTTTGGGCTTATAGAACAGCATATAAGACACCTCTAGGAATGTCTCCATATAGGTTGGTGTATGGCAAGGCCTGCCACTTGCCACTTGAGTTGGAAAACAAGGCATTTTGGGCCATGAAAGAATTGAATTTTTGTGTAAAGGATGCGGGGACACTAAGGTCCTTGCAGCTACATGAACTTGATGAGCTGAGGCATATGGCTTATGAGAATGCCAAAATGTATAAAGAAAAGACCAAAATATGGCACGACAGTAGACTTAGGATCAAAGACTTTAGGAAAGGCCAACTTGTACTATTATTTAACTCACGATTAAAACTGTTTCCAGGCAAACTAAAGTCTAGATGGTCAGGTCCATTTATCATTACTAATGTCTTTGTTCATGGTGCAATAGAGATTAAAAATTTGCAGCAAGGACAGCCATTTATGGTCAATGGTGCCAGGTTGAAGCACTACTATGAGGAAGGAGATGTGAAGACTCTCTCGGCCTTCCTCTTGACTGAAGCATGACAAATAGAACGAGAGAGAACGAGTGGTTACTGTGCTCGTTTAGTCAAGGCCAATGCCTTAGTTTATTTTTACTGTTTTTTTCGCTTATCGTTTGTATGTTTTGTGATGTGTTTTTAATTGCGTATTTAATGTTTGTTTTATTTGTTTTTGTAGGGAATCGAAAGAGGGGATCAAGGGGAGTAAATCAAGCTTTAAAAATCAAGGAATGGTTGAGCCAAATAAAAGATACGGGCGAGCGAAGTTGGAGATTTTTATGAAATAATATCCCTACAATTGCGCAAATATTGCTGGATCCGCAAAAAGAGCCGTTGGGATTTTTTTTTCGTTGTATTTATAGCCGTTAGACCGCGCTCGTTCGATACGATTCTCCCATTCTTTGATCTCCAAGACTTCAGCGATTCTCTCCATCTTTGATTCTTCTCTCAAGATCTTCAAGATTTAGCTATGGTGTTCACACGATCGGAGAGATCCGCCGCCAAGAAGAAGGCCGACGACGCAGCTGAAGCGGCTGCGAGGGAAGCGCTTCTCGCCCTTGCAGACGATGGTGCCGTTCGCACCGGTCCCCTTCCTAAGCTTCCTATCCGTAGGAAGCAGTGGAGGGTGGTCACTGAGATCCCTGCTGGGCCATCTGAGCCAATGGGCACGCCCAAGAAACGCCGGTGGAGCGTCAAGACGGCCGCCGAACCAAGCACAGCCACGACTCCCTCTGTGGAGAGTCAAGAACCTGATCGTGCATCCCACGAGTCAGCCAAAGGAGGATCGTCGCCGTCTGAATCACCTGCGCGCAGTCCCCTCCCATCTGAACCAGTGCCAAGCGCAGAGTTGTCACCACCTGCACAGAGCGCCGAGTTGTCTCCAGCACCTCAGAGTTCTGATCCGACGCCTGCAGCAGCGCAAAGCCCTGAGCTGCCATCTTCGCCATTGAGTTCTGCGCAGACACCATCAGCAGAGTACAATCCTCCACGGCCTGATCCTGAATTCCCTTATGGGGATTATCAGGAGTCTACGCAAGGTAGTGGAGATGCTGGGGAAGAAGAAGTCTTCTCTCCCATGAGAGAAGACATCCCTGATATTCCTGCCCAGCAGGATGATTCCATGGAGGAGACGTTGGGGGCTTGCCTCCAGCAGATCAACATTAAGAAAAAGAAGAAGAAGGCCAAGATTGTCAAGGCCAAGAAATCCAAGAAGCTGAAGAAGAAGAAGGCCAAAAGAGTGCCTTCAGCAGACGAAGAAAGCACGGAGCCATCACTCAAACGCCTCAAGGTGGAGGCTGCTGAATCATCCAAACCAGCCGACAAGGGGAAGGCTAAACTCTACCCTGAAGACGAACCTCCGTCAGTGAGGTATGTCTCATCTGATGCGGAATCCAGGGGTGTTGAGCTCAGGAAAAGGGACCTGTTGCACGAGAAGGGATTCCTTGATCGCCTCGCTGACCTGCCGCAGTTCTTGCGGGCAGGAGTGCTCAACCATGGCTGGGAGGAATTCTGCAGACCGCCTAATCCAGCCTACACGAGCATGGTGTACGATTTCTACGCCAACGTGCTCAGCCCTGAGGATGGCCTGTCTATGGTCAGAGGGGTGGAAGTGGATTTCTCAGCCAAGGCCATCAATGAAGCCTTTGGTCTCAAGGGCCAAACTCACACAGATTATGCACGGATAGTGGATGAGCCGACTGAGGCCGTGCTGGAAGAGGCCATTCGCACAATTGGCCAGCCTGAAGCAGCGTGGACTGTCTCACGCAATGGTCGGCACACCTTGATGAGTGCCAATCTGACAGCAAAGGCGGCTGTGTGGTTTGCATTTGTGAGGAGAAAGCTGTCCCCGGTGACTCACGAGACGACAATCAACCAGAGTAGATCACTGCTGGTTTATGCCATCATGCGCGGTCTCACGGTCAATGTGGGGGAGATCATGTCAGCTGCCATTGCTGAATGCGCCAGAAAAGGTAAGGGGCCATTATTTTTCCCCAACACTATAACAAAATTGTGTTTGCTTGCAGGAGTCCCCACCGAGCGCTTGGAGCAGCAGATGCCGTACACAGGCCATTTGGAGCTGCCTGCGAACCTGAGGCTGAGAAGAAAGGGGAATATGGAGTTTGAGTTGGATAGGCTGGCTGCTGAACAGTCCCTATCCATGGCCTGCTTAATGGACATGCAGAGGAGAATGGCTCAATGGGCCAACTATGCGCAGGCAAGGGACAAAGAAGTTGCAGACCAGTTGGGATGCATCTTCCCGGACTTCCCCACCAACCTCCTAACTCCATGGGTGCCCCCACGACCAAGGCAACCAGATGAGGATGATGAGAATTGAGTGCTGGTTTGAAGAGCACTAAAAGGGAGTATTGCTGTTCCCTTAAGAAACAAAAGACAATTTTTCTGCTTTCTGATAGATATTGTGAATTATGCTGTTTGTGTTCAATTTTTGATCTGTTTTTAATGTTTAGTTTTATGTTTTTTCTTTTGCTTAGTCTAGTCAGATGTTAGTTGAATAGGTAGGATAGTTTAGTTTTATTTTTAGGATGCATGAGTTACAGGAAAAAGCATGCTAGGGGCCTGCATCAATGTTAAATCTGCCCGGATTGAATTGCGAAATAATTGCGGTTTCCGCAATTTTTGTGACTGATTGCATGCTTTGGACTGTCTGTTTAGTTAGGCTGTGATCTGTTAACTTCTATCTTTTGCTGCTAGCATGGCTACCTTATATAGCTGATCTTGAAGCATGCTGGATGAGTGTCATAGGACACCCTTTGATAGTTTAAATTTGCCTCTGAATAGTGCTCAGCATGCATAAACCATAAGTCCTTGAGACTTTCTGTTTTTTCAAATTTTCTGCTGCTGGAGTAGTTGCTTTTAGAATGTTTTGCCTATGCCTAGGATTTTTAAATTCTCTTTGTTTTACTTTAGACTAGATGCTTCTAGGACAAGTTTGGGGGTGTGCCACCTCAAACACTCATTGGGGACAATGAGTAGTTGAAGTTTGGGGGAGGCCACCCTAGGCCTAGGAACATTCCTCTCTTCCTTAGGACATAAGCATTCTTCTTCTCCTAAAAAAAAAATTTGTGATAAATAGAAAAAGTGAAAAATAGAATAAAGAGGGGAGTCTCTCTCAAGTGCTGAGTAATCAGTGCCAAGTGTGTAAACCACAAGTGGCATTGCATCAAAAGGCAACCCAAGGAGAGACTCCACCTAAGTAAAAAAGGGAAAAGGAGAAATAGGGGAAGAAGGATGTATGCTTAGGAGTTATAATCTTGTGGCTTAGATGTCCTATTTAAAAAAGAACTCTGATCCTCAATGAGCTAAGCACAAGGTTGTAGCTTTTAGGTTTGTCTAGGGAGATGAATGTATATCCAATGTAGTGATGCCAGGGCTTAGGTTGTTCTCTAAAAGTACCACTGTCACTGTTAATACTAAGACTGGCATGACTCTAAGGAATCCTAGGCACATTAAAAGTTAAGCTAGAAGCATGTACTGAGTCTGGAGTAAAGCTTGGTAGAATTTGAAACCTTAGGGATAGTGGCATGATATTATAAAAATAGCTAGATCAGTAGTAGGAGGTTAACAAAACCAGCAGGTATAGTAGGCAGGTGAAGTCAGAAGAGGCTTGATAAAGAGGTTAGTTCTAAACTTAGAGGTGTGTCACAGGACAGCACTGCTAGAGATAGGGATATAGGGGAGTCGGTAAGTAGTTAAAGAAGATAAAATAACAGCCTAGGTAAGTCCTTAGTATGCTTGAGGACAAGCAAAGCCTTAAGTTTGGGGGTGTGTTAAGTCTCTGAAAGTGACTTATTTAGGACCCATTTAGCTTAAGAAGATGTACACATTTAGGTGTTTTTGTTAGCATTTAGCCTAAACCTATGCTTTAATATGAGAATTAGAAGAAGGTAGCTAATTTAGGACTTATGCACAATAGGTAGAAAAAGGGTTGAAAACCGAAGGAAAAGAATGAAAAATGAGCATTGCAAATGAATTGCGAAAACATTGCGGTGACCGCAATTATTCAAGTTAAAACCGTAAGTTGGCTGATCTTTTTCTGTTTAGATCCGACTTTTCAGGGATTCGTTCTTTCTCCTCCATCCATTCTGATATATGACGTTGAAGATTGATGGTTCTCCTTGGCCCAAACGCACCTGCAAACTACTATAAAAGGGGGTCAAAGTCGGAGGTTCAGTCATCACTCGAAGCGCAGAAGTCTTCTCGCAGTCCACCATTTCCATCTGTTTTCCTTTGCCGTCTGTTGGAGTGAGAGTCTCAGCTTTTGGAGTCGATAATCTGATAGGAAGGAGAGAAGATTCTTCTTCTCTCTCGATTGGATTCATCCAAGCAAGGCTGACTTTTCATCACCTTCATTCGAGGCGACTGCCACGAAGTTTTCAGCAACCCTTTACTGCTTTTCTGTTCTGTTCTTCTTATTTCCATTTCTGATTATTGTTGTTCTTAGTTTAGTGTTTTACTTACTGCATTTCGTTGTTGTCTGTCTTGGATTCATTTCTAGAAAGCTTTCCTTTGTCATTCAAACACTCAAAGTAATCGAAGTACAATTCTGCATTTTACAGTTTCCACCATCTTCTGCTACGGGTTTTGCTTGCTGTTTTAAGTACATTTCCCTTCTAAGCATGTCTATCTTATCTGCCATTTCTGTTCTCTATATATCCATGAGTAGCTAAGTCACTTAGGGGCATGCTAATGACAGAACTATAGGCTAAAAAACGTGAATCAAGTAGGCAGATTAACACTCGAACATTGATTGTATGTGAGCTTCATCCCACGGGCAATTTCGATTGGCCATCCATTTTGTCCAAAGAACTCCTAACCTCTGGAAGGAGTAAGAGTTCAGAGTCATATAATCATGCTAGCCTTTCATGGTAATCAGGAAACGGCCTAGGAATAGGAGTTTCCCTAGTACAAACTAAACACTCCTGCTTAAACAAGATGCTTAAGTCCTTACTTTGAGATCGAGTAAACTTAAGACTCTAATGCATGGAATCGGACGATACTTGAGATAGAGTGAGTTTGATGTATAGAGAGTTGATCCAAAGCTTGATAATCGTAATAAACTGCCTATAGGATAGTCATTAGTAGCCCTTAATTCGCCCATTTACATACTTTTGCTGTTGAGTTAATTGCGGATTAATTGCGGTTCTCGCAATTCTGCTAAGTTGCATTCTGTTTAGCTGTTTTCTTCCTCGTTTATTAATTCCATCTCTTGTCTTTTGCATCTAATTTCAACTTGCATTTGTTTATGTTATATCCCTTTATATATTCAGCAAAAATTAGATAATTAAAAACCAATTTTACCCCATCAAATTCATCCCATCTTTCTTAACAATCACACTTCGCGAATAGCTAAAAATGAGTCTCTGTGGAAAAAACGAATGAAATATACTTACTACTTGCTGTGAGACCATGTATGCTTGCATGTTCTAAGTGCTCTCTCTCTCTTATTTATCATTTTTATTAACACATTGAGCACGCAACAACGTGCTTCTCCTATTCCCAACTGGCGGAATAGTGATAGGGGCATGAGGTTTATGCTGGCGCCCAGGTCACAAAGCGCTCTGCCCACGTGCTTGCCTCCTAGTTCTACAGGTAAGGTGAAAGAACCAGGATCCTTCTCCTTCTTGGGTAGCTTGTTCTGGAGTATGGCACTGCACTCCTCAGTGAGGTTTACTGTTTCAAACTCACCAATTATTTTTTTGTTAGTAATAATATCTTTCAAAAACTTTACATAGGAAGGCATAGACTGTAAAACTTCTACAAAAGGAATGTTGACATGCACTTGCTTAAGAATTTCTAAGAATTTATTAAAGTGCACTTCCTGTTCCTGCTTCTTCTTAAGCCTTCGAGGATATGGAGGTGGTGGCACATATGCAGGCACGTCAGGTCGCCTTAGGATAGGTGGAGGCCTTGGAATTTCTTCTATCTCCTCAATAATCGGCTCTAGCCTGGCTCCTGATGTGCTTGTAGATGGTGGACCTTGGTTTGGCAGAGACTCCAGTGGAGCACTAGACTCAGTGTTCTCTACTCTCTTTGGTGTGTCCTTTGTGTTGCTCACCAATGGTCTACCACTTCGAAGTTCAATTGCTTGAACTTGCTCTTTACCATCTCTCCTTGGCACTTCAGTGTCAGCAAGGAGTCTACCTTGGGGCCTACTTTTGATTTCATTGGCTAGTTGCCCTATTTGGTTCTCTAGGCTCCTAAGAGTAGCTTGCTGGCTCTGTAGAGTGGCATCATTCTTGGCGATGTATTCCTTAAGTAAGTTTTCTACAGAAGATCCTACAGGTTGGTTGTACGGTTTTTGATACATGGATTGGTTATGTTGGGGAGTGAAACCAGGTGTTCCACTCGGCCTTGGTTGGTTAGGATTTTGGTTAGCATTCTGTTGGCCACCCCATGACAGGTTTGGGTGGTTCCTCCAACCAGGGTTGTAAGTATTAGAGTAGGGGTTGTTCCTAGGCTGCTGCTGGCTTCCAACATAGCAGACTGAGGCTGGGTTCCCAGGGCAGTATTCATACGGGTGCCCTTCCCCACAGAATCCACAGATAAGTGTCTCACCTTGACTTGGTTGGGTGCCCATTGACATGGCTGTGGCGGTGTTGACACTTGTTTGGAGATTGGCCTGAGCCATTTGCTTAACTAGGTTGGTCAGGGCATTTATTTGGCTGCTCATTGCACTTAGAGCATCCTTGTCTTGAGCTCTAGTTGGCTCAACTGGATCATCTGACCACCTACAGTGAGATGCTGAGATCTTCTCCAAGATCTCATAGGCTTCGTTGTAACTCTTGGACAACATGGAACCTCCAGCAGATGAGTTTAAGACTTGTCTAGTGTTGGGGTTGCATCCTTTGAAAAAGACCTCTATTTGGATGCACCATGGGATGCCATGGTGTGGGCATTTAAGAAGAAGATCTTTAAACCTTGTCCAAGCTTCGTGAAGGGACTCAGTGTCAGCTTGTTTGAACTTGATTATGTCATCACGAAAGGTAGAATTCCTATCAGGTGGGAAGTATTTGACTAGGAATTTCTCTGCTAAGTCTGTCCAATTAAGGACTGATCCTGAGGGTAATGAGTTCAACCACGTTTTGGCTTTGTCCCTCAAAGAGTAAGGGAAAAGGTATAGCCTCAAGGCTTCTTGGGAAACTCCAGGGATGATGAATGTATCACTGACTCCTAAGAAGTTTCTAAGATGGTTGTGGGGGTCCTCATTTTACACTCCAAAGAATTGTCCCACAGTGGACAACATTTGGAACATCACTGGCTTTAACTCGAATGAGTGGGCAGTGATTTCAGGACGGATTATGCTGGGGTTCAGCTCCCCAGGCATAGGTACTAGGTATGAGAGAATGGCACTATCCTTATCATTCGCTATTTCGATGGGATTGCGAGTGATAGGTACCGAATTTGGAATTATTCCAGCCATTTCTTCTTGAGACAATTGCGGCGGAATTGCGGTTCCCGCAATTACTTGAGGTAAATGGGGTTGTTTAAAGAGACGTTTCTTGGCTCTATTTCTGGCCCTAAGTAATCTCTCAGGCTCAGGATTGAACTCTAGATCACTACTTGAATGCTCACTCATAAACTAACCCAATAGTACCTGTAAAAGAAATGGACTAGATTAGTTACAATAGTTGGTAACTTGGTGTTTCAAACTTAACAAACTTCGTTTTCACTTAAATAAATCCCCGGCAGCGGCGCCAAAAACTTGTTGCGTGCTCAATGTGTTAAAATAATTAGACAATAAGATAGAGAGAGCACTCAGAACATGCAAGCATACATGATCTTATAGCAAGTAGTAAGTATTTTTTCATTCGTTTTCCCACAGAGATTTATTATAAGCTATTCATGAAGTGTAAAGTTAAGAAAGAAAGGGTGGATTCGATGGTGTAGAATTGGTTTTAAATTGTCTATTTCCTACTGAATACGTAGAGGGTAGCAACATAAACAAGTGCAAGTTAAAGCTAAACACAAACGAAAAGAGACGAGACTAATAAATGAAGACAAAAATGGCTAGACAGAATTGTCACTTTAGCAGAATTGCGGAAACAGCAATTCTACCGCAATTTAATTAACAACGAAAGTGTGTAAAATGATGAATTAAGGGCTACTAACGACTATCCTATAGGCTTTTTCATACGATTCTCAAGCACTGGATCAACTCACTATGCATCAAACTATCTCATTCTCATGTATCTTCCGATTTCATGCATTAGATTCTTTAGTTTACTCATGTCCAAGTAAGGTCTTAAGCATCTTGTTAAGGCAGAAGAATATGGTTTGTACTAGGGAAACGCCTATTCCTAGGCCGTTTCCTGGCTACCTTGAAAGGCTAGCATGATAGTATGACTCTGAACTCTTACTCCTTCCAGAGGTTAGGAGTTCTTTGGACAAAATGGATGGCCAATCGAAATTGCCCGTGGGATGAAGCTTACATACAATCAATGCTTCGAGAGCTATCCTACATGCTTGGTTCACGTTTTTTAGCCTATAGTGTTGTCGTTAGCATGCCCCTATGTGACTTAGCTACTCATGGATTTAGGGAGAACAGAAAGAAGAGATAAAATGGACATGCTTAGAAGAGAAATGAAGACAAACAGTAAGGGAAAAATAGTAACAGCAAAGCGAAGAAACTGTGAAATGGAGAATTGTGCTTTGATTACTTGATTGTTTGAATGAACAAAAAGGGAAGCTTAAAGTAAATAATGTAAAGACAGACAGCAACGAAATGAAATGATCTAGCTATTAGAAGAGAAACAGCAACTAAACAGAACTGAAATTTAGAATTGAAAGACAGAAAGCAGTAAATGATGCTTGAAAGCCTCGTCGCAACCGCCTCGGCTGAAGGGGGTGAAAGAATAGCTTTGCTTGGATGAATCCAATCGGGAGAGAAGATGAATCTTCTCTCCTTCCTATCAGATTGTCGATTCTAACAGCTGAGACTCTCACACCAACAGACGGCAAAGGAAAACACGAAGAAAGATGGAGCTGCGAGAAGACTTCTACGCTTTTGGATGATGCTTGAACCCTCGACTTGGACCCCCTTTTATAGTAATTTGCAGGTGCGTTTGGGCCAAGGAGAACCATCAATCTTCAACGTCGTACTTCAAAATGGATGGAGGAGAAAGAACGAATCCCTGAAATAACGGAAATTAACAGAAAAAGATCAGTCAACTTACGGTTTTCACTTGAAACATTGCGGTTTCAGCAATGTTTCCGCAATGCTATCGCAATGCTTGTTTTTCATTCTTTTCCTTCGGTTTTCAACCCTTTTCTTTCCTATTGTACTTAAGTCCTAATTTAGCTACCTTCTTCTAATTCTCATATTTAAGCATAGGTTTAGGCTAAATGCTATAAAAAACACCTAAGAGTGAACATCTTTCTAAGATAATTAAGTCCTAAAAAGGTCACTTTTGGAGACGTAACAGCTGTCAAGACTGACATCCCTTAAGAGGGAAAACACCTCTTCTTCCTCCGCCGGCTCGTTGCTTGGCACCGAATCTTGGTGCTCTTCAGGTGGAGCTTCAGGCTCCGGCGTCTGTGGAGAAGGTTCGGGCTCTGCCTGGCCGTCTCAAAGGATGGACGGCCACTCCCTCGGCTCTCCTCACTGGGAGTCTTTTTCTCCTTGATCGGTGGATCATCCATCGCGATTCTCCACTTCCTTTTCTTGGGTGTTCCAACCGGATCAGAGGAACCAGCAGGTACCTCAGTCGCCACCTTCCACTTCTTCCTTCGCACAGGTAACTTCGGAGGCCGTGAGGGTTGCGCAGTGTCGGCGTCTGCTAAGGAAAGCAGCGCCTCCCTCACAACTTCTTCTGCGTCAGGCGACACTTTCTTGGGCGTGGACCGATCTGCTCGTGTTGACACCATTGTCGTTTTTTGAGGATCTGAATGTGGGAGATGCAGAGGAAGGAGAAGGCTGAATGTTTGAAGTTCCAACGGTGTGATAAAACGTAGAGGGCAGGGATCCCCCAACGACGGCTATTTGTACTCAAGTACTCTCCAACGACTATTTTCTGTTGCGTACTCCGCAAATCCTCCGCAATTAATCCGCATAGCCGTTAGGATTTTCTTGATTTGAGTTGCAAGATTTAGCAACCAAATCTCTGAATTTGCCAGATCTTCTTCGTGGATCTTCTCCTTTTGATTCATCTCCTCCATTGCCTCTTAAAGATCTCCCATTAATATCCATTTAATCAAAACAAAAATCCGTAATTAAAACCAAAAATAAACAAACAAAACACAATCTAAAAATACTTGAAGAAAAAACTAAGGCATGGCCTTCTGATGGATGAGCACAGTGGTCACTCATCCCCTTTCGAATTTCTTCTTAGGCTTCAGCTAGGAGGAAGGCCGAGAGTGTCTGCACATCTCCTTCCTCATAGTAATGCTTCAACCTCGCGCCATTCACCATGAACGGTTGCCCTTGGTGTAGGTTCCGAATCTCAATAGCACCATGAACAAAGACGTTAGTTATCACAAAAGGACCTGACCATCTAGACTTAAGTTTGCCTGGAAATAACCTTAACCGTGAGTTGAATAATAAGACATGCTGCCCCTTTTTAAAGTCCTTGAACCTAAGTCTATTATCATGCCAAATCTTAGTTTTTTCTTTATACATTTTAGCATTTTCATAGGACATATGTCTTAGCTCATCTAACTCATGTAATTGCAGAGACCGCAAAGTTCCAGCATCGGTCACGCAATAATTCAGCTCTTTTAAGGCCCAAAAGGCTTTGATTTCTAATTCGAAGGGAAGATGACATGCTTTTCCATACACCAGCCTATAAAGAGACATACCTAAGGGTGTTTTATATGCAGTCCTATATGCCCACAGTGCATCATCAATTCATGCTAAACGACTATGATTGTTGGTACATAATAAATATTTCATTCCCAAAATAAACTACTCCTAACATACGAAATCTAAGCAAAGCATGATAAAATCCTAATTTAAGAGTTTAGGGATCAGAAATCTCCCTTGTCAATCTGCCTCATATGGATGTTCTTCAATGTTTCGAGGCATCACTTCTGCTCGTTTAAGACACTTAAGTCTTGATTTACGGGGTCGGACATTCTGCCACACCTTGAATTTGTTGATTCTTTCCAAGAGACTGCATGTTATAACATCCCAAGGTTTGTACTTTATGTGCGTTGGTACAACATAGGGTTGATGCGATGGGACTTCTTTTTCTGGCACATCTCTTTCTAACTCCTTCAGCTGGAGCATTTGTGGTGGTGGTGGCTGTTACGTGCTCAATGTGTTAAAATAAATACGCAATAAGATAGAGAGAGCACTCAGAACATGCAAGCATACATGATCCTATAGCAAGTAGTAAGTATTTTTTCATTCGTTTTCCCACAGAGATTTATTATAAGCTACTCGTGAAGTGTAAAGTTAAGAAAGAAAGGGTGGATTTGATGGGGTAGAATTGGTTTTAAATTGTCTATTTTCTACTGAATACGAAGAGGGTAGTAACATAAACAAGTGCAAGTCAAAGTTAAACTCAAATGAAAAGAGACGAGATTAATAAACGAAGACAAAAACAGCTAGACAGAATTGTAACTTTAGCAGAATTGCGGAAACAACAATTCTACCGCAATTTTAATAACAGCGAAAGTGTGTAAAATGGAGAAACAAGGGCTACTAACGACTCCTCTATAGGTTTTTTCATACGATTCCCAAGCATTGGATCAACTCACTATGCATCAAACTCACTCATTCTCATGTATCTTCCGATTCCATGCATTAGATTCTTTAGTTTACTCATGTCCAAGTAAGGTCTTAAGCATCTTGTTAAAGCAGAAAGTTACGGTTTGTACTAGGGAAACGCCTATTCCTAGGTCGTTTTCTGGCTACCTTGAAAGGCTAGCATGAGTGTATGACTCTGAACTCTTACTCCTTCTAGAGGTTAGGAGTTCTTTGGACAAAATGGATGGCCAATCGAAATTGCCCGTGGGATGAAGCTTACATACAATCAATGCTTCGAGAGCTATCCTACATGCTTGGTTCACGTTTTTTAGCCTATAGCATTGTCATTAGCATGCCCCTATGTGACTTAGTTACTCATGGATGTGGGGAGAACAGAAATAAGAGATGAAAGAGACATGCTTAAAAGAGAAATAGACTGAAAACAGCAAGGTAAGACAGTAGCAGCAAAAGTTAAGAAACTGTGAAATAACAAATTGTGCTTTGATTACTTGATTGTTTGAATGAACAAAGGGAAGCTTGAAGTAAACAATGTAAAGACAGACAGCAACGAAATGAAATGAACTAACTATCAGAAGAGAAACAACACTCAAATAGAGCTGGAAATTGGAAATGGAAGACAGAAAACAGTAATTAAGCTTGAACGCCTCGTTGCGAATGTCTCGACTGAAGGGAGAGAAAGATCAGCCTTGCTTGGATGAATCCAATCGGGAGAGAAGAGGAATCTTCTCTCCTTCCTATCAGATTGTCGACTCCAACAGCTAAACCTCTCAAACCAACAGACGAATGGGAAAAACAGGAGAAAAGATGGAGCTGCGAAGAGGCTTCTACGCTTTCGGATGATGATTGAACCCTCGACTTGGACCCCCTTTTATAGTAATTTGCAGGTGCGTTTGGGCCAAGGAGAACCATCAATCTTCAACGTCGTACTTCAAAATGGATGGAGGAGAAAGAACGAATCCCTGAAATAACGGAAATTAACAGAAAAAGATCAGTCAACTTACGGTTTTCACTTGAAACATTGCGGTTTCAGCAATGTTTCCGCAATGCTAACGCAATGTAGTTTTTTCATTCTTTTACTTCGGTTTTCAATCCTTTTCTTTCCTTTTGCACACAAGTCCTAATTTAGCTACCTTCTTTTAATTCTCACAAATAAGCATAGGTTTAAGCTAAATCCTATCAAAAACACCTAAGAGTGTGCATCTTTCTAAGCTAAATAAGTCCTAAATAAGTCACTTTTGGAGACATAACACACCCCCAAACTTAAGGTTTTGCTTGTCCTCAAGCAAACTAAGGACTTACTTGGGCTGCTGTTTCATCTTCTTTAACCACTTACTGACTCCCCTATATCCCTATCTGTAGCAGTGCTGTCCTGTGACACACTTCTAAGCTCAAACTATCCTCTTATCTAGCTTCTTCTGACTTCGCATGCCTAATATTCCTACTGTTTCATTAACTTCCTACAACTGATCTACTTGCTTTTGTCATATCATGCCACTATCCCTAAGGTTTCAAATTCTACCCTAGCTTTACCCCAGACTTAGTACATGCTTCTAGTTTTTACTTTCGAGCCACCTAGGATTCCTTAGAGTCATGCCAGTCTTAGTATTAACAGTGACAGTAGTACTTTAAGAGAACAATCTAAACCCTGGCATCACTACATTGGACATACATTCATCTCCCTAAACAACCCTACAAGCTACAACTTTGTGCTCAGCTACTTGAGGATCAGAGTTCTTTTTAAATAGGACATCTAAGCCACAAAGTTACAACTCCTAGGTATACATTCTTCTTCCCTACTTTTTCCTTTTTTCTTTCTTAGGTGGAGCCTTTCCTTTGGTTTCCTGTTGATGCAATGCCACTTGTGGGTCACACACTTGGCACTGATTACTCAGCAACCTAAGAAAGACACCTAACTTTATTCTGTTTTTCATTTTTTTTTTTTTTTTTTTAGTTCATCATTTTTGTAAAGGAGAAGAAGAATGCTTATGCTTTAAGGGAGAGAGGAATGTTCCTAGGCCTAGGGTGGCATCCCCCAAACTTAAACTACTCATTGTCCCCAATGAGTGTCTGAGGTGGCACACCCCCAAACTTGTCCTAGAAGCATCTAGTCTAAGGTAAAACAAAGAGAATCTAAAAGCCCTAGGCATAGACAGAACATTCTAAAAGTAAATATCACAGCAGCAGAAATTTGAAAAAAACAGACAGATAAGGACTTAAAGCTATGCATGCTGAGCTTTTTAGAGATTAATTTAAACTATCAAAGGGTGTCCTATGACACTCATCCAGCATGCTTTAAGATAAGCTAGATAAGGTAATCATGATAGTAGCAAAAAAATAGAATTTAAACAGATCACAACCTAGCTAAACAGACAGTCAAAAATATGCATTCAGTAATAAAAATTGCGGGTTCCGCAATTATTTCGCAATAAAGACTGGGCAGATATATCAGTGAGTAAGTGATAGCTCCAAATTAGAGCTATTATTTACTCCCTAATTCTAGCTAAAACCATGTTCGATATTGATTAAAATGCCTTTTTGTAGGTAAACTCATGATAGAGAGCTCGAGGAGTCCGAGGACGTGTTTCGGGGCTAAAAGTAACACTTTAGAGCTTCATGGACGCATCGGGAGCCAAGGGGCTTGAAGCAATGAAGAAATGGCAAAATTTGCCATTTAAAGGCAAAAGTCGGCCATCAAACCCGAGAGCAACATTGCATGGGCGGCAGCGTCGAGACGCTAGCTCGACGCGGCCAGCGTCGAGACGCTGGCCAAGCGTCTCGACGCCGCCCAGACATCATCCGTCGCACGCGCGCGCGCCCCCAGCGTCGAGACGCCACCCGAGGGTCTCGACGCCGCCCCGATTGCCACACGCAGACGAAGCGCGCAGCAGCGTCGAGACGCCGCCCGAGGGTCTCGACGCTTGCCCGACATTTTTCCGGATTTTGAAGCGCCCCAGCGTCGAGCGCGCGCGTCTCAACGCTCGCTCAACGCCGATGGCGTCGAGACGCTGCCCTAGCGTCTCGACGCTACCCCGTGCGCGCGCGCGCTGCCAACTTAGGGCACAGCGTCGAGACGCTGCCCTAGCGTCTCGACGCTCCGACGGCTTTAAAAGCCTTCTTCTCCGTTTTTTTGGGGGACTTCTTCTTAGATTTTGGTTTTTCCACCATTGTTAGGCTCGGGTGGGAGCTCAAAACTTGTATATTTCCCATTATACCTTCAATAAAGCTTCAACATTAGCGTTTTTGCTTGATTTGCACAACGGGGAGCTAAGGTAAGTGCTCTAATTTGAGTTTAGGGGTGAATTTTGATGCGATTTATGAGGGTTCGTTCTTAATTCCGTGACTTAGCATGACTGATTGGGCGAATTTATTTCTTCTAAGCATATCACATGAATGTGTTTGAATGATTTAGGCCTAGACACCCTTGATTTCCAGCATGTTTGATTGTTAAAAATTATGATGCCGTGCCTCTCTTAATCGCCAAGTAACACAGATAAGTTGAGCCATAGGTAATGTGGGTTTCCAGTTGATCTTTGGCGGCAATTTATCTTGAACGAAATAGGCAAATCGGAATATTAGCTCAGGCGTCCTAGTTAAACATCCGTCGTAATGCTCCCGTTACTGTCAATTAGTCAATATGGGTGGCGTTTGCCCCCTATTAATTCATTGCCACGTTTAATTAGAATCGAATATCCGCCTCTGTTCTTTACTTAATTTAGGATTGATCCCCTTAGATTAATAAAAGAACAGTCCGCTTTGCACTCCACGTTTCTAATTAATTATTTGGGTTACTTGTATTAGTAGTTTCGTGCAAGTAAATTACGTGTTCAATTATGCTCTTGCTAAGTATGTTTGAATCCCAATGAATTGAGCCGCATCAAAGTAAACCCCGACCCTTAAAATTAGGAGCACGTGGTCCGTTTAATTTTCCGCGCTTTACTTTTCGCATTTATTTTCCCGTTAGTTTATATTTCGTCAAACCCCCCCCCCCCCCCCCCCATTTTAATTGCTTTCGAGTCTTAGTTGTAAAAGCAAATAGAAATTAGTTAAGAGGAAATAATTTAGGTTCCCTGTGGTTCGACACCCGACTACCACTAGCTGCAAAGCTCAGTTGTAGCGGAATTATAAATGTATTTTGGCAAGCCTCGACAGCTTGAATTTAGAGTACCCCAAAAGTACATCTACCAAAATTGGCGCCGTTGCCGGGGAACCATTTAGTTTCTCTTAGTTAAATTTTATTTGTTAGAAAACCACAAAAATATTTTTCTTTTCTTGTGTCTTCTTGTTTTAGCATGGCAGATCTTCTACAGCAATTTTGGGGGCGAGCTACGAAGATGAGCGCCGAAGACCTTCTCCGAATTTTTGGGGAGGAGGTCATTATCAAGATGTACCCCGATTTTGATGAAGGAATTGAGGAATTTCTGACATTCGGAGACGAGAATAGTGAGACCGAGGAGGATGAGCTTGACCTCGAGGAGCATCCCGAAGAGATTAGTGATGCGAACGAGCTAAGGAGTGGAGCTAAGACTTCTCCAAAGTTGGTTACTCTAGAAGAATTTCTAGCAGAATATCTCTCAGATGAAGAGGAACCCGGAGAGTTTTATAAGGTAAGTATGTCTCCACCGATTAATTTTGACTTGGAGCATGATTTTTGCATTGAAAATTTATTTGAAAATTCATGCGCTGATGAGCTCGAGCGTCTGTCTGATACTGAGAGTATTTTAGGAAATCTTTTCTTTGAGGATGTAGAGCCAGCATGCTATGAAAATGTTGATGTGATGGATGAGGAAGTGGCAATTGTGCCTTTAGATTATTTATCTCCTTGTGCTATGCCTCGTGATAATTCATGTAATCTAGGAGATTTATCTTGCATGCCCCCCTCCATCTGTACCTCTGTTAATGTTGGTTGCCTCGGGAATTTTGATGCGATCCCTCCTTTGGTCGAGTCTTTATTTTCTGTTGAGTCTGTTGAGTCTTTTATTTTCCCATATATGAAAAACACCAAAAAAATAACAACTCTGTCCGGCTGCCTCGAAAAGTCGAAGAGCTTGCTTCTCTTAGCAGGTTTCGTTGATTCAAGGAAGAAGGGGCCGAAGAAATACGAAAATTTTTACGTACCCTGACAGAGTGGAAGATACGTCGAGCATAACGACGTTAAAAAAAAATTGCGCTTCTTGGGAGGCAACCCATGTGTTTTTAAATTCATGTTTTTACTTTTAGTCTTTATTTTCCTAGCTTAGCTTTTTCTTGCTTTCTTTTGTAGAAGTTTTGTGGCTTAATGATCGGACCAGTAGGTGAAGAGTGCACTGCTCCAACCAACAACCTAACAAAATTCAGGGGAGGTTTTCTGTTCCCTTTTATTTTGTGCATTTTAACTGCTTAGTCTGAAATGTTGATACATAGAGGACTATGTATAATTTTAGGTTGGGGGTGGAGTTGTATGTTGGATGGATTCCATGTGCAGTTTGTTGAGCAGTGCTAATTTAAAATTTGAAGTGCTTGGGACTCTGTTTATATGCTTTCTAATTATGATGATCTAGGAAGTGTCTTTTTGGAATCTGAGCATTTGCATAATCTAGTTTTTGCATGATGTAGCTTTGCATTTATTAGGTTCATGTCAAAAATTTTAAATTTTTTCCTGTTGCTCCCTTGCATCTATCGAGCACTTAGCAACCTCATCTTAGACTCCGTAGGCTTGGTTGATTGCATGTAGCATTAATTCTTGTTGTCACCCCGAAAGGCACCCTTAGGTAGCTTGTTGCATGAGAGTTAGTGGTCGATTAATCGAGTAGCTTGCGCTAAGCCTAAAAAAAAAAATAGAAAAGCATGTTAGCAAGAAAAATCTCCCGAGGCGTTCCTCCTTTTTAAAGTGCGCACTTAAAGAGTGAACGTTAGTCCTTAAAAATGTGAAGCTGAAGCTTAAGTTTGACATGTTAGGCAACTCGGGATGGGAAAGAAAAAAAAAGAAAATAAAAAGTTGGGTTCAAAGAACCTTAACAAAGAGTACAAAGTACTCAAAGAAAAGAGAAAGGAATTAGAAAATTTTAGGTCTCTTAATTTATTACTCTCTCTCGTGTAAGTCAAGTTTAGACTGTTCTTAATCGCTAGAAGTAGGGGGAAAACGGGATGACATGTTGCATGCAGTTTTTCCGAGCTTACGTTGGTTTTGGATAGGTTGGCTAGCACACACACACGTTAGGGAGCAATAGTTAATTTTTGATGTGATCTTGATTAAATGCATGCGCCGATTGCTTTCATGATTATGACCTGTTTAGATTTGTAAAAAGCATCGAGGTTTGAGTTAGAAGCATGTATGCATGGTCCCTTAGAGTCAAATTCTTTATTAGCCTTGCTCGAGGACTAGCAAGATTTAGGTTGGGGGTATTTTGATAGCTCCAAATTAGAGCTATTATTTACTCCCTAATTCTAGCTAAAACCATGTTCGATATTGATTAAAATGCCTTTTTGTAGGTAAACTCATGATAGAGAGCTCGAGGAGTTCGATGACGTGTTTCGGGGCTAAAAGTAACACTTTAGAGCTTCATGGACGCATCGGGAGCCAAGGGGCTTGAAGCAATGAAGAAATGGCAAAATTTGCCATTTAAAGGCAAAAGTCGGCCATCAAACCCGAGAGCAACATTGCATGGGCGGCAGCGTCGAGACGCTGGCCAAGCGTCTCGACGCCGCCCAGACATCATCCGTCGCACGCGCGCGCGCCCCCAGCGTCGAGACGCCACCCGAGGGTCTCGACGCCGCCCCGATTGCCACACGCAGACGAAGCGCGCAGCAGCGTCGAGACGCCGCCCGAGGGTCTCGACGCTTGCCCGACATTTTTCCGGATTTTGAAGCGCCCCAGCGTCGAGCGCGCGCGTCTCAACGCTCGCTCAACGCCGACGGCGTTGAGACGCTGCCCTAGCGTCTCGACGCTACCCCGTGCGCGCGCGCGCTGCCAACTTAGGGCACAGCGTCGAGACGCTGCCCTAGCGTCTCGACGCTCCGACGACTTTAAAAGCCTTCTTCTCCGTTTTTTTTGGGGGACTTCTTCTTAGATTTTGGTTTTTCCACCATTGTTAGGCTCGGGTGGGAGCTCAAAACTTGTATATTTCCCATTATACCTTCAATAAAGCTTCAACATTAGCGTTTTTGCTTGATTTGCACAACGGGGAGCTAAGGTAAGTGCTCTAATTTGAGGTTAGGGGTGAATTTTGATGCGATTTATGAGGGTTCGTTCTTAATTCCGTGACTTAGCATGACTGATTGGGCGAATTTATTTCTTCTAAGCATATCACATGAATGTGTTTGAATGATTTAGGCCTAGACACCCTTGATTTCCAGCATGTTTGATTGTTAAAGATTATGATGCCGTGCCTCTCTTAATCGCCAAGTAACACGGATAAGTTGAGCCATAGGTAATGTGGGTTTCCAGTTGATCTTTGGCGGCAATTTATCTTGAACGAAATAGGCAAATCGGAATATTAGCTCAGGCGTCCTAGTTAAACATCCGTCGTAATGCTCCCGTTACTGTCAATTAGTCAATATGGGTGGCGTTTGCCCCCTATTAATTCATTGCCACGTTTAATTAGAATCGAATATCCGCCTCTGTTCTTTACTTAATTTAGGATTGATCCCCTTAGATTAATAAAAGAACAGTCCGCTTTGCACTCCACGTTTCTAATTAATTATTTGGGTTACTTGTATTAGTAGTTTCGTGCAAGTAAATTACGTGTTCAATTATGCTCTTGCTAAGTATGTTTGAATCCCAATGAATTGAGCCGCATCAAAGTAAACCCCGACCCTTAAAATTAGGAGCACGTGGTCCTTTTAATTTTCCGCGCTTTACTTTTCGCATTTATTTTCCCGTTAGTTTATATTTCGTCAAACCCCCCCCCCCCATTTTAATTGCTTTCGAGTCTTAGTTGTAAAAGCAAATAGAAATTAGTTAAGAGGAAATAATTTAGGTTCCCTGTGGTTCGACACCCGACTACCACTAGCTGCAAAGCTCAGTTGTAGCGGAATTATAAATGTATTTTGGCAAGCCTCGACAGCTTGAATTTAGAGTACCCCAAAAGTACATCTACCAGTAAGGCCCCTACGCATGCTTTTTCCAGTCATTCAAGCTCTCTAAAAATGAAACTAAACTATTCTACCTAATCAGCTAGCAGCAAGTGTTACGTCTCCAAAAGTGACCTTTTTAGGACTTAATTAGCTTAGAAAGATGTTCACTCTTAGGTGTTTTTGATAGCATTTAGCCTAAACCTATGCTTAAATATGAGAATTAGAAGAAGGTAGCTAAATTAGGACTTATGTACAATAGGAAAGAAAAGGGTTAAAAACCGAAGGAAAAGAATGAAAAAACTGCATTGCGACAGCATTGCGAAAACATTGCTGAAGCCGCAATTATTCAAGTGAAAACCGTAAGTTGACTGATCTTTTCTGTTAATTTCCGTGATTTCAGGGATTCGTTCTTTCTCCTCCATCCATTCTGATATACGACGTTGAAGATTGATGGTTCTCCTTGGCCCAAACGCACCTGCAAACTACTATAAAAGGGGGTCAAAGTCGGAGGTTCAAACATCATCCGGAAGCGTAGAAGTCCTTTCGCAGCTCCATTTGTCTTCGTGTTTTCCTTTGCCGTCTGTTGGAGTGAGAGTCTCAGCTGTTGGAATCGACAATCTGATAGGAAGGAGAGAAGATCCACCTTCTCTCCCGATTGGATTCATCCAAGCAAAGCTATTCTTTCATCCCCTTCAGCCGAGGCAGTTGCGACGAGGCTTCCAAGCAACATTTACTGCTTTCTGTCTTTCTTTTTCTAGTTTACATTTCTGCTTTGTGTTGTTCTCTTTCTAATAGCTAGAACACTTCATTTCGTTGCTTTCTGTCTTTGGATTATTTACTTTAAGCTTTCCTGTGTTCGTTCAAACAATCAAAGTAATCAAATCACAAGTTTTCATCTCACAGTTTCTTGCCTTCGCATTCTACTGCTTTCCTTTACTGTTTTCAGTTCATTCCTCTTCTAAGCATGTTTGTTTTATCTTATAGTTCTGTTCTCTATATATCCATGAGTAGCTAAATTACATAGGGGCATGCTAATGACAAAACTATAGGCTAAAAAACGTGAACCAAGCATGTAGGATAGCTCTCGAACCATTGATTGTATGTAAGCTTCATTCCACGGGCAATTTCGATTGGCCATCCATTTTGTCCAAAGAACTCCTAACCTCTGGAAGGAGAAAGAGTTCAGAGTCGTATAATCATGCTAGCCTTTCATGGTAGCCAGGAAACGGCCTAGGAATAGGCGTTCCCCTAGTACAAACTAAACACTTCTGTTTTAACAAGATGCTTAAGACCTTACTTTGAGTTGAGTAAACTAAAGAATCTAATGCATGGAATCGGACGATACATGAGATAGAGTGAGTTTGATGCATAGAGAGTTGATACAATGCTTGGGAATCGTATTAAAATGCCTATAGGATAGTCGTTAGTAGCCCTTAATTCTCCATTTTACACACTTTCGCTGTTTTTACAATTGCGATAACATTGCGGTGTCCGCAATTCTGCTAAGTTACCATTCTGTTTAGCGGTTTTCTTCTTCGTTTATTAATTCCATCTCTTGTCCGTTGAGTCTACTTTCAACTTGCATTTGTTTATGTTGCATTCCTTTATATGTTCGGTAAGAAGTAGGCAATTAAAAACCAATTTGATCCCATCAAATCCACCCCTTCTTTCTTAACTTTACACTTCTCGAGTAACTTACAATAAGTCTCTGTGGGAAAACGAATGAAAAAATACTCATTACTTGCTATAAGATCATGTATGCTTGCATGTTCTGGGTGCTCTCTCTCTCTTATTTCTTATTCTTATTAACACATTGAGCACGCAACAAGTTTTTGGCGCCGCTGCCGGGGATTTATTTAAGTGAAAACGAAGTTAGTTAAGTTTGAAACACCAAGTTATTTTCCATTGAAACTGATCCATTTTCATTTCTTTTTCAGGTACCATTTAGGTTAGTTTATGAATGAGCCTCCAAGTAGTGATCTAGAGTTCAACCCTGAGCCCGAGAGATTACTTAGAGCTAGGAATAGAGCCAAGAAACGCCTCTTTAAACAACCTTCATTACCTCCATTAATTGCTGAGACCGCAGGGTTACCGCAATCTCCTCAAGAAGAAATGGATAGAAGAGATCAAAACCTGGTGCCTGTCACTCGCAATCCCATCGAAATAGCGAATGATAAGGATAGCGCCATACTTTCTTACCTAGTACCTATGCCTGGGGAGCTGAACCCCAGCATAATCCGTCCTGAGATCACTGCCAACTCATTCGAGTTAAAGCCAGTGATGTTCCAAATGTTGTCCACTGTGGGACAATTCTTTGGAATGGAAAATGAGGACCCCCACAACCATCTTAGAAACTTCCTAGGAGTTAGTGACACATTCCTGATCCCTGGAGTTTCCCAAGAAGCCTTGAGGCTATATCTGTTCCCTTACTCTTTGAGGGACAAAGCCAAAACGTGGTTAAACTCATTACCCTCTGGATCTGTCCTCAATTGGACAGACTTAGCAGAAAAATTCCTAGTCAAATATTTCCCACCAGATAGGAATTCTACCTTTCGTGATGATATCATCAAATTCAAACAAGCTCCAAGTGAGTCTCTTCACGAAGCTTGGACAAGATTCAAAGATCTTCTCATTAAATGTCCACACCATGGCATCCCATGGTGTATCCAAATAGAGGTCTTTTTCAAAGGATGCAACCCCAGCACCAGACAAGTTCTAAATTCATCTGCTGGTGGTTCCATGTTGTCAAAGAGTTACAACGAAGCTTATGAGATCCTGGAGAAGATCTCAACATCTCACTGTAGGTGGTCAGATGATCCAGTCGAGCCAACTAGAGCTCAAGACAAGGATGCTCTTAGCGCCATGAGCACCCAAATAAACGCCCTGACCAACCTAGTTAAGCAAATGGCTCAGGCCAATCTCCAAACCAGTGCCAATACCGCCACAGCCATGTCAATGGGCACCCAACCAAGTCAAGGCGAGGCACTTATCTGTGGATTCTGTGGGGAAGGGCACCCATATGAATACTGCCCTGGGAATCCATCCTCAGTCTGCTATGTAGGAAGCCAACAACAGCCTAGGAATAACCCCTACTCACAAACTTACAACCCTGGTTGGAGAAACCACCCAAACCTGTCATGGGGTGGCCAACAAAATGCTAACCAAAATACTAACCAGCCTAGACCGAGTGGAACACCTGGTTTCAATCCCCAACATAACCAATCAATGTATCAAAAACCTTACAACCAACCTGTAGGATCTTCTGTAGAAAACTTACTCAAGGAATACATAGCTAAGAATGATGCTACTCTTCAAAGCCAGCAAGCTACTCTTAGGAGCCTAGAGAACCAAATAGGCCAATTGGCCAATGAACTCAAGAGTAGGCCCCAAGGTAGACTTCCTGCTGACACCGAGGTGCCAAGGAGAGATGGTAAAGAACAAGTTCAAGCAATTGAACTTAGAAGTGGTAGACCCTTGGTGAGCAACACAAAGGACACACCAAAGAGAGTAGAGAACACTGAGTCTAGTGCTCCACTGGAGTCTCTGCCAAACCAAGGTCCACCACCAACTAGCACATCAGGAGCCAGGCTAGAGCCAATTATTGAGGAGATAGAAGAAATTCCAAGGCCTCCTCCAATCCTAAGGCGACCTGACGTGCCTGCATATGTGCCACCACCTCCATATCCTCGAAGGCTTAAGAAGAAACAAGAACAGGAAGTGCACTTTAACAAATTTCTTGAAATTCTTAAACAAGTGCATGTCAACATTCCTTTTGTAGAAGTTTTACAATCTATGCCTTCATATGTAAAGTTTTTGAAGGACATTATTACTAACAAAAAAATAATTGGTGAGTTTGAAACAGTAAACCTCACTGAGGAGTGCAGTGCCATACTCCAAAACAAGTTGCCCAAGAAGGAGAAGGATCCTGGTTCCTTCACCTTACCTGTAGAACTTGGAGGCAAGCATGTGGGCAGAGCGCTTTGTGACCTGGGCGCCAGCATAAACCTCATGCCCCTATCACTATTCCGCCAGCTAGGAATAGGAGAAGCACGTCCAACCACTGTCACTTTACAACTTGCAGACAGATCCATTGCATACCCAGAAGGTAAGATTGAGGATATTTTAGTACAGGTTGACAAGTTTATTTTCCTTGCAGATTTCATTATCCTGGATTATGAAGCAGACAAGGAGGTCCCCATCCTGCTAGGTAGACCATTTCTAGCCACAGGTAGGGCACTAATAGATGTTCAAAAAGGTGAGCTCACTATGAGGGTTCATGATGAAGAGGTGAAATTTAGTGTTTATAAAGCCTTAAGGTACCCCTCTGATTCTGAGTCTTGTGCTAGCATGGATATTGTTGACTCACTAATGGAAGAACAATTAGAGCATGTACTATTAACTAAGCATGCTAATGAATATGTACAATTAGATGTAGCTGACTTAAATGTATCTGAAATAATGGATATGCCTGTAGATAAACCACAACATGTATGTATGAATATAGACCTAACTGACAGATCATTAAATCCTTTAAAGCCATCCATTGAGCATCCACCTGTTTTAGAACTAAAACCACTACCCACTCACCTCAAGTATGCATATTTAGGGAGTAATGAAACTCTGCCTGTTATCATTTCTTCTAAATTAAGTGAAAAGCATGAGGTTGAACTGATATTACTGCTTAAGCAACATAGGAAGGCTATTGCATGGACTATTGCTGATATTAGAGGCATTAGCCCTTCTTATTGCATGCATAAGATTATACTAGAGGAAGAGCACACACCTAGAGTAGATCATCAACGTAGGCTGAATCCCTCTATGAAAGAGGTAGTAAAGAAAGAAATAATAAAATGGTTAGATGCTGGTGTGATCTTCCCCATAGCTAGTAGTCAGTGGGTAAGCCCTATACAGTGTGTACCTAAAAAGGGTGGGATGACTGTGGTAGTCAATGAGAACAACGAACTGATTCCAACTAGGACTGTCACGGGGTGGAGAGTATGTATGGATTATAGGAAGCTCAATAAAGAAACTAAAAAAGACCACTTCCCTCTACCATTCATTGACCAGATGCTAGACAGAATAGCTGGTAGAGCCTACTATTGTTTCTTAGACGGTTATTCAGGGTATAACCAGATTACTATAGACCCTGAGGACCAAGAAAAGACTACCTTTACTTGCCCTTTTGGAACTTTTGCCTTTCGCAGAATGCCTTTTGGCTTATGCAATGCACCGGCAACTTTCCAAAGGTGCATGTTGGCAATCTTCTCTGATTTGGATGAATCTATGATAGAGATATTCATGGATGACTTTTCAGCCTTTGGGGATTCATTCACCAACTGTCTAGAGAATTTAGGACAAGTCCTGGCTAGATGTGAAGAGACTAACTTAGTCCTTAATTGGGAAAAGTGTCACTTCATGGTAGATGAGGGGATTGTCTTAGGTCATAGAGTGTCAAGGGCAGGTGTAGAAGTTGACAGGGCAAAGATAGAGGTCATAGAGAAGTTGGTAGAGCCTCAGAATGTCAAGGCCATTAGAAGTTTCTTAGGGCATGCTGGCTTCTATAGAAGGTTCATTAAGGACTTTTCTAAGATAGCCAAGCCTCTGTGTGAGCTTCTAGAACTAAACAGGCCATTCATCTTCTCTAAGGAATGTGTAGTAGCTTGGACAACCCTTAAGAAAGCACTAGTCACAGCACCTGTTATAGTAGGGCCAGATTGGGATCTCCCATTTGAGATGTTATGTGATGCTAGTGACTATGCTGTAGGGGTTATGTTAGGACAGAAGATTGACAAACTAACACACCCTGTATATTATGCTAGTAAAACACTTAATGAGGCACAATGTAATTACACAACTACTGAGAAAGAGATGCTTGCTATAGTGTTTGCTTGTGAGAAATTCAGGAACTATATTGTAGGCACTAGGACAATTGTGTACACTGACCATTCTGCCTTGAAATATCTTATGAGGAAGGCTGATGCTAAGCCTAGGTTGATTAGGTGGGTGTTATTGCTACAGGAATTTGATTTGGACATTCGAGACAAGAAAGGAAGTGAAAATGTGGTTGCGGATCACTTTTCTCGATTGCAGCACAATTGCGAAAAAATTGCGGAACCCGCAATTTCTGATGCTTTTATTGATGAACATGTCTTTGTTTTGGCTCATCGTGATAACGATGAGGAACCTTGGTTTGCTGACATTGCTAACTTCCTTGCATCACAGGTATTACCAGTTTTCAAGGGAGGACAAGAGAAGAAGAGGTTCCTTCATGAAGCAAGGAAATTCATATGGGATGACCCCACACTTTACAGAACCTGTGCTGACGGCTTGCTAAGGAAGTGTGTTTCAGCTGCTGAAGCAAAGTCTGTGCTGCAGCACTGCCACACAGCTCCTTATGGTGGACACTTTGGTGGCCAAAGAACAGCTGCAAAGGTATTTCAGAGTGGCTACTATTGGCCAACAATCTTCAAGGATGCCCACAACTATGCCCACAGCTGTGATGAATGCCAAAGAACAGGTAACCTCAGTCGAAAGGATGAGATGCCCCTCACCTACATCTTAGAGTTGGAGCTCTTTGATGTGTGGGGCATTGACTTCATGGGGCCATTTCCTCCATCATCAGGTAACCTTTACATTTTGGTAGCAGTAGACTACGTTTCCAAGTGGGTAGAGGCCAAAGCATGTCCCAATAATGATGCTAAAACAGTCACCAATTTCTTGCATAGGCACATTTTTACTAGGTTTGGGACACCTCGTGCCATCATTAGTGATGAGGGGTCACATTTCATTAACAAGGCTATGGAGAAAGTATTGGCTAAGTATAACATTAGACATAGAGTAGCCACCCCCTATCACCCACACTCGAATGGACAGGCTGAAATTTCAAATAGGGAGATTAAGAACATCCTAGAAAAAGTGGTCAAACCTAATAGGAAAGACTGGTCCTTTAAGCTTGAGGATGCACTTTGGGCTTATAGGACAGCATATAAGACACCCCTAGGTATGTCTCCTTATAGGCTGGTATATGGCAAGACTTGTCACTTACCACTTGAGTTAGAAAACAAAGCATTTTGGGCCATGAAGGAATTGAATTTTTGTGTAAAGGATGCGGGAACACTGCGGTCCTTACAATTACATGAGCTTGATGAGCTTAGACATATGGCCTATGAAAATGCTAAGATGTATAAGGAAAAGACCAAGATTTGGCACGATAGTAGACTTAGAGTTAAGGACTTTAAGAAGGGTCAACTTGTTTTGTTGTTTAACTCACGGTTGAAACTATTTCCAGGGAAACTTAAGTCTAGATGGTCAGGTCCATTTGTGATTACTAATGTGTTTGTTCATGGTGCCATAGAGATAAAGAACGTGCAGCAAGGCCAACCGTTTATGGTTAATGGTGCAAGGTTGAAGCACTACTATGAGGAAGGAGATGTGAAGACTCTCTCGGCCTTCCTCTTGAATGAAGCATGAAATTAAGAACGAGAGAGAACGAGTGGTTACTGTGCTCGTTTAGTCAAGGCTAATGCCTTAGTTTATTTTTTGCACTTTTTTCCGGTGATCATTTGTACATATGTTGGTGTGATTTTAATTGAGTATGTAATGTTTGTTTTATTTATTTTTGCAGAGAATCAAGAGAGGGGATAAAGGAGATTAAATCCAGCCAAAGAAATCAAGAAGATGTTGAGCCAAATCAAAGATACGGTTGAGCAAAGATTGCAATTTAAATGAAAAAAAATCTCCAACGGGCCTTAAAGATTGCGCAGGAATTGCGGGATCCGCAAAAATATAGCCGTTGGGATTTTTTTTTCCCGTTTTCTTTGATGGAGCGCATGTAGCGCAGCGGAAGCGAGACGGATCATTGGCACTCTAATTTCATCAATTTAGCTAAATAAGAAACATGCACAAAGCTTTGAAATAAAAGGAATTAGAACACATACCTCTTGTAGTTCTAAAGACTTCTCTTCCAAAGCTCAAATCTCCTCACGAACCCTTCGAAGCTTCCCTCGAACTCCTCGAGAACCACCTCCGGTAGTCCCGCTATCCTCGGGCCGAGCAACGGAGTGGTGGGACTCCTTTATGAAAGAAAAAGTTTGGAAGAAGAAGATGGGAAGATGAAAGTGATGAGGATTTTGTGAGAAGAAGTCTAACACTTAGCTTTCTAATTTCTCAAGTAACATGAACTCTTCATGCTTATCCAAACATTCAAACTCTTTGAAAATTCATCAACTTCAAACCATTTGAACTTCATCCAATTTATAGGCAATTCACATGCAACAAAGTCTTTGCTTAGCATGACACCTCAAATTGGATGGATTAGTCTTTAACCAAGTGTTCCAAAATTGATGAGTTTATATGCATGTTGTTGGTGATTCACAATCCACTTCACAACTTGGATAAACCCACTCAACTTGGATAAATCCACTCAACATGGATAATTCCACTTTGACTTATAATCACACTTGTAATATTTTGTCATTTTAAAATTAATTCATAATTAATTTTAATAAGCAAAATAAATTATAATTAATTAAACTTTTTAATTAATTAATATTATTATTTAATTCAATATCAAATATTAATTAAATAATAAGACTAATCCCGGTTTCTTAAACCGAATCATCACACATGAATCCCTATTCATGTTTTACACCGATCCCATATTTAAATCATATTTAAATATGGCCATCATTCTTCCAAAACCGAATTTCAATAAATTAAAATTCTTTTTCTCTCATATTGTTACACGGCTTAATCCGAGCTAGCCAGGAGAACCTAAAGGACCTACAGATCATGAGCTCCAACGATACGAGATTAACCGGTCAAACTCTTTAACCAAGCTAACCAACATTCGTTAACCCCCGGAGACTCCACTAAAGTCCAAGGGTTGCACTCTCCTCACCGTAGATATATTTTTGTCCTCTTGATATAACCATCATTAGTAAGTCGATCCTTCACAGGTCGTTCGTAATTACAGCTGGGTCAAAATAACCGTTTTACCCCCGTAATTACATCTTGTTCCTTAAGTCCCACTGATCCTCTAATGAACTATTGGTTTGTGGTCCAACCACCAAACCGATTGGTATGTGATCTCATCACTATACCAAGTCCCTCTCGGGCCAATGAGAGGGTGGGATCCCTAGTTCAAGACCCGGAGTCAGCACTTAAGGGAACAACCTCTCTACTAATCCCTCAGAGCGGGTAGGAGTGAATTCCATCTCGCAGGACTATGTTCCCAGCTACCTACCCGGTCTTATCCCCAAGATGGTAGGCTTATTGAGTCGGCGATCTCGGGCCACTCTCACCCATACAAGTCAAAGGATAAGCCCGAATAAACAGGAGTTCATAGCGTGCTCAGGATTCAGATCGAGTTACCTAGGTCATCATATGAAAAAGTCGGTCTTTACAGTAAACGGAGTTATAAAGAAATAGCGACTTGTTTCGCGGTTCAGTCTTATGCAAACTCATTGCATAGGACACCCCCACTCACATGTCTCCACATGAACGATTTCGGATCACATCGTTTGTACTATACAAAGTGGGCCGCGTCCAATAGTGTCCCCAAGATAAGGTACCCAGCCTTATCCCTATACTATAGACCGTTCTGGCTATTACTTGAACTTGATCCACAATCATGTCACACATGAAGTTCAAGTATACAACCTATAGCCATGGGTTCTTTGGTTATTGGAGTTAGGTTAAAAGTAAAAACAATTCATTTTATTCAATAACAACTTTACTGAATAAATCTCAATAACAACTTTATTGCAAAATAGAATATACATTCAGTTTACAAACCACGAGTTTTAGGACATAAAACCCAACAAACTCCCACTTGGACTAAAACGTCAGTGGAGTATTACATGCGGGATGAGAAAAACTGGAATATCAAATATTTCCATGGTTTTTCTCCCACTATCCTACTGTACAACTCGTAGTCCTAGACTCACTAGGTGCCCCTCGAACACTTTAGCCGTGAGGGACTTTGTAAACGGATCAGCAATATTGTGCTCTGAGGCGATCTGCATGACGATCACGTCTCCTCGATGCACTATCTCCCTGATGAGATGATATTTCCGCTCTATGTGCTTTCCACGCTTATGGCTTCTTGGTTCTCTCGAATTTGCCACAGCACCAGTATTATCACAATAAAGTGTGATAGGCAAATTCATATTTGGAACAACTTCCAAATCCGTCAAGAACTTTCTAAGCCATACAACCTCTTTCGCAGCTTCGCAAGCCGCGACATACTCAGCTTCCATGGTGGAGTCAGCAATACAACCTTGCTTTATACTCCTCCATACTATTGCCCCTCCGTTAAGAGTGAACACTGATCCCGATGTGGATTTCCTCGAATCCTTATCGGTTTGAAAATCAGAGTCAGTGTATCCTGTAAGGATCAAATCCTTCGCGCCATACACGAGCACATAGTCTCTCGTTCTCCGAAGATACTTGAGGATGTGTTTAACGGCAGTCCAATGATCATATCCTGGATTGGACTGGTACCTACTGACAATTCCTACTGCATAGCATATGTCGGGTCGTGTACATAACATGGCGTACATCAGACTACCGACTGCTGATGCATAGGGAATTCGTCTCATATCCTCAACTTCTTGAGGTGTCTTAGGACACTCTTCCTTTGACAATTGAATTCCATGCCTGAAAGGTAAAGAACCCTTCTTGGAATTCTGCATCGAATATCGTATCAACACCTTGTCGATATAAGATGCTTGAGACAACGCTAACGTTTTGTTCTTACGATTCCTTACGATTTGAATCCCTAGAACAAACTGAGCCTCTCCCAAATCTTTCATTTGGAATTGGGTCGCTAGCCATTGCTTAACGTCAGTCAGGAACCCTACATCATTCCCAATGAGTAGGATATCATCTACATATAAGACTAAGAAAGCTACAACAGAATTGACTATTTTCTTGTAGACACAAGGTTCGTCAACATTCTGTTCAAAGCCATAGGATTTGATCGCAGTATCAAACCTTATATTCCAGGATCTAGACGCTTGCTTCAACCCATAAATGGATCGATTAAGCTTGCAAACCTTTTGCTCTTGACCCTGAATTATGAACCCCTCTGGTTGAGCCATATAGATACTCTCTTCAAGATTGCCATTTAGAAAGGCTGTCTTGACATCCATTTGCCAAATTTCATAATCATAAAACGTGGCAATGGACAAGAGTATTCTAATCGACTTTAACATGGCAACAGGGGAGAAGGTTTCTTCATAGTCCACCCCTTCCCTCTGGGAATAACCCTTTGCCACAAGTCGAGCCTTAAAGGTTTGCACCTTACCGGCTTGGTCTCGTTTCCTCTTGTAGATCCACTTACAACCGATAGGTCTTTCACCATCAGGTTGCTCTACAAGATCCCAGACCGAATTGAAGTACATCGACTCCATTTCGAGGTCCATGGCTTTAAGCCACTGGTCCTTGTCTATGTCATTCATTGCCTGTTTAAAGGTCAATGGATCCTCAACGCCGTCATCAGGTATGACGACCTGGGTTTCCGTTAAACCCATGTAGCGGTCGGGTTGTCTCACATCCCTCCCACTACGTCGAGGTATTCTCAACTCTTGAGAAGGACCAGCCTGATCAACAACTCTTGTTGACCCATCTGTAGCTTTCCTGGAAAGTTCGGTCAAAACAATTTTGCTCGAAGGTTGATGATCTCTCATGTGGTCTTCCTCTAAGAATGTGGTGTTTGTCGATACAAGCACCTTATCTTGTTGAGGATCGTAAAATAGACCACCTTTCGTTTCCTTGGGGTAGCCTACGAATAGGCATAATTTTGAACGATGTTCCAATTTTTTTGGATTGGGCACCAACACATGTGCCGGACACCCCCAAATTCTGAAGTGACGTAAACTACCTTTACGCCCTCTCCATAACTCATAAGGTGTTTCTGAAACACTCTTAGAGGGAACCATGTTCAAAATATATACAGCAGCCTCTACTGCATATCCCCAAAACGAACTAGGCAGTTGAGCATAGCTCATCATAGATCAAACCATGTCTAACAGGGTTCTATTTCTCCTTTCGGACACACCGTTCTGCTGCGGTGTTCCGGGCGCTGAGAGTTGGGATAGTATTCCATGTTCTATCATATAGTCCTGGAATCTTAAATCCATATACTCTCCACCTCGATCTGATCGGAGTATTTTAATCGTTTTACCTAATGTGTTCTCAACCTCTGCCTTATACTCCTTGAACTTTTCAAGAGCTTCGGACTTATGATGCATTAGGTAAAGATAGCCGTACCTAGAATAATCATCAATGAAGCTGATGAAATATTCATACCCTCCCCGTGCTTTAACATTCATCGGACCACAAAGATCTGAATGTACAAGCTCTAGAGTTTCTTTGGACCTATGACCTTTTTCAGAAAAAGATCGTTTGGTCATCTTGCCCTCAAGACAAGACTCACATGGTGGTAAAGAGTTGTCCTCTAACTGATTTAGGAGACCACTCTTAACCAATCTCCCAATCCTATTGAGATTAATGTGGCCTAGTCTCAAGTGCCAAAGATAGGTACTTGGAGAAAGTTTCTGCCTTTTAGTTTGAGTTTGAGCTGTTTTAAACATCTCGGTGTTCAAAATAGCTTTTGCCTCTGTTGGTCTTAACACATACAAGTTGTTTTCAAGTTTCGCAGAACATATATGTACACCTCTTTTGCTAATGAACGCTTCATTAAAATCAAAAGATACTTTATACAAATGTTCAAGTAAACAAGAGATAGATACAAGGTTCCTTTTAAAGCTAGGAACCAACAGTACATTTTCAAGTAAAATGAAACTATCTCTATATAACAACTTGACAGTTCCCACTGCCTTGGCTGAGACAACCTCTCCTGTTCCAACCCTGAGAGTTATCTCACCTTCAGCAAGCAGCTGCCAGGAACTAGTTTCCTGGAAAGAAGAACAAACATGGTTAGTGGCTCCTGAATCCAGTATCCAGGCAGAACTATCATGTTCCACTAAACATGTTTCAACAACGAGTAAATCATATTTACTTAGTTGTTTCTTCTCAGCTTTCCTCGCCATGAGGGTATCATGATAGACCGATGAGGACGGTTGTCCAAACATCATCTGTAATGAATCCATGATCTCCTTAGCGGAGACCATTACCTCATGCTTCTTAGCTAACACATCGGATGTGCTGGCCAAGATGTAGACTCGGGCTTTATCATTAGCCCTAGTCCACCTGTCAAATGCATCTCGAACAGTTCGAGTTGCAGATGAGCTAGGAGGGGGAGGACATTCCTCTGTTAAGACAAACCTAAGATCATCGATAACAAGAATCGTATTCAAGTTCGATTTCCAGGTCGTGTAGTTATCGCCGTTTAGTTTATCAGAAGCTAGTAATTGGATAAACGAGCTAGACATGCTGAAAAGAATGAATTCTATTAGTGAATTGAACTTAACCTATTTTTAACAACCAATCAAGAATTTTAGCAAAAGTAATAATGTACCCAAAAAAAATCATTATTAATTTGCAACGATACTTCAGTGAGTCAGAGCAACCGCTACCGAGGGGCAGTCAATCACTCCTTCACTGAACCAAGACATTCTTGACTAAATGCTAATACCAGAATAACTCATATTCCTATAGCACCTTAGTTATCGCTACTTCGGTCAAGAATCTACTAACAACTTAGTAATCCTTGTAAGTGTGACCCGCCATTTTCAGAACTCAGAGGTCGGCCCCAACAGTGCAACCGAATGGAAATGTCAGAGTTGGGAATGGACCTAAGAGACCCTATCCATTTCTGGAGATTGAGTTGTTCCGACTCCCACGAAACGGCCCTCCGAATGGACGGTGCTACTATGGGCAACCAGCAGGCGGAACATGGGAATCTCACGGTTCAACTTAATGGAGGAGACCGCAGGATGTATTGACATACTTCCTTCTCCCACTTACTATAAATACTTTCTCCATTCACCTTGCTCTTGATTTATGCAAACACCATCCGAATGGGGATGCCCTATTGACATCACGAGGCCGAGCATAAATCTCACGGTGTGAACTTTGCGGAGAACGTAGGAGGAGATTGATATATCATATATACCTTCTCAACACCACTACTAAGTATTTTAGAATGGTTTGGGTATAGTTTTACTTAGGCATTATCCGGCTAAGACAATAAAACCTAAGTCTAGGTATAACATACTTTTACCTAAGATGTCTAGGTGATAAACGTTTTATAACCTTACACCTCTCACGTGCATGCTCATAAAGCCGGGTTAAATTAACTCAAGTACCGGATCGATCCCCAGGTAGGAGGTGTTCCGTAAACCGTCATCTTAAATACCTCCAACCTTAGTGCAGGATCAAAACGGGTGAGTTCTCTCGTAACCTTAGCTTTACAAGATATCGACCTATTTTAACTATTAAAACGAATCGATACTAAATTCCTAATCGCATTGGAATTCTTTAACCCTTAGTGAGCATGCATTTATCTTTGTTATAGATTTTAAATGTCTATCTCATTTTACAACACTTTATAAAACAAAGACATTCTATAACATGCTTCATAAGCTAGAATATAACCATTACATTCAATTTATAACATGCTTCCCAAGCAAGAATATAACAATTATATTCAACTAAGGCAACTATGTTGTATGTTTAATTTCACAATTAATATAACACTTATATTAATTTTACTTTTAAACAAGCAACATCCAATTCATAAATTAATATAACACTTATATTAATTCTCATGAATTAAGCATGCATACTATACAACATAACACTTATATTATACTTTCAATGCATGCATCATGCTTCCTATGGTGGGATTTGAAATCTATATGGCATACTTTATGCACATACAAGATACTTTAATTAAAACATACATTCACAATGCATAATTAATTAAACACACTAAAGTGGACCGGTTTTGGCATCACGGACAAGCAAGCAACTAAATTATTACAATAATAATTCATCAACTAAGTTGAGACGCTTCCGAACCCTTCGAACCGCCACGAACCAGCTTGAATTTGCTTGAACCGACCAAAAAAAAACAGCAACTTCAAAACTTAAAAAAAAAAAAACTGAACCGGTCCATAACAGCTGTCCCGACTTCAACAGCCCGTAACTGGACCAATACCGACCCGAACTGGACCAAACGAATGCTGAACCGGACCTCCAGAGGGTGAAGAACAAGGAACCGGTCTGACTTTCAGTGAACCGGACCATCCGAGGACCGAACCGGACTGTTTCTTCCACCTTGCGCTGAACCGGTTTTGTGCTGGAATTTTGCAGAAAAAAAAAACAGCAAAAAAACAGCATGCTGTTTTTTTTCGACACCCGAGCTTCTGTCTTTGAATTGAAAGCCTATATGAACTCTAATGACTCCAAATTTTTTACAGACTCTTCTTCACACATTAAAGCCCATACACGCCCGGGCAATTACAAAACAAAGTACAAATAAAAGCTCAAAAAAAATGCCAAAACCGGAATCACACTTTAGACGCCCAGAAAAATAATTTCTAAAACAAATACCCACCGAGCTTAAATTGATGCAAATTGAGTGACCAAAAAACGCTCTGATACCAATTGATGGAGCGCATGTAGCGCAGCGGAAGCGAGACGGATCATTGGCACTCTAATTTCATCAATTTAGCTAAATAAGAAACATGCACAAAGCTTTGAAATAAAAGGAATTAGAACACATACCTCTTGTAGTTCTAAAGACTTCTCTTCCAAAGCTCAAATCTCCTCACGAACCCTTCGAAGCTTCCCTCGAACTCCTCGAGAACCACCTCCGGTAGTCCCGCTATCCTCGGGCCGAGCAACGGAGTGGTGGGACTCCTTTATGAAAGAAAAAGTTTGGAAGAAGAAGATGGGAAGATGAAAGTGATGAGGATTTTGTGAGAAGAAGTCTAACACTTAGCTTTCTAATTTCTCAAGTAACATGAACTCTTCATGCTTATCCAAACATTCAAACTCTTTGAAAATTCATCAACTTCAAACCATTTGAACTTCATCCAATTTATAGGCAATTCACATGCAACAAAGTCTTTGCTTAGCATGACACCTCAAATTGGATGGATTAGTCTTTAACCAAGTGTTCCAAAATTGATGAGTTTATATGCATGTTGTTGGTGATTCACAATCCACTTCACAACTTGGATAAACCCACTCAACTTGGATAAATCCACTCAACATGGATAATTCCACTTTGACTTATAATCACACTTGTAATATTTTGTCATTTTAAAATTAATTCATAATTAATTTTAATAAGCAAAATAAATTATAATTAATTAAACTTTTTAATTAATTAATATTATTATTTAATTCAATATCAAATATTAATTAAATAATAAGACTAATCCCGGTTTCTTAAACCGAATCATCACACATGAATCCCTATTCATGTTTTACACCGATCCCATATTTAAATCATATTTAAATATGGCCATCATTCTTCCAAAACCGAATTTCAATAAATTAAAATTCTTTTTCTCTCATATTGTTACACGGCTTAATCCGAGCTAGCCAGGAGAACCTAAAGGACCTACAGATCATGAGCTCCAACGATACGAGATTAACCGGTCAAACTCTTTAACCAAGCTAACCAACATTCGTTAACCCCCGGAGACTCCACTAAAGTCCAAGGGTTGCACTCTCCTCACCGTAGATATATTTTTGTCCTCTTGATATAACCATCATTAGTAAGTCGATCCTTCACAGGTCGTTCGTAATTACAGCTGGGTCAAAATAACCGTTTTACCCCCGTAATTACATCTTGTTCCTTAAGTCCCACTGATCCTCTAATGAACTATTGGTTTGTGGTCCAACCACCAAACCGATTGGTATGTGATCTCATCACTATACCAAGTCCCTCTCGGGCCAATGAGAGGGTGGGATCCCTAGTTCAAGACCCGGAGTCAGCACTTAAGGGAACAACCTCTCTACTAATCCCTCAGAGCGGGTAGAAGTGAATTCCATCTCGCAGGACTATGTTCCCAGCTACCTACCCGGTCTTATCCCCAAGATGGTAGGCTTATTGAGTCGGCGATCTCGGGCCACTCTCACCCATACAAGTCAAAGGATAAGCCCGAATAAACAGGAGTTCATAGCGTGCTCAGGATTCAGATCGAGTTACCTAGGTCATCATATGAAAAAGTCGGTCTTTACAGTAAACGGAGTTATAAAGAAATAGCGACTTGTTTCGCGGTTCAGTCTTATGCAAACTCATTGCATAGGACACCCCCACTCACATGTCTCCACATGAACGATTTCGGATCACATCGTTTGTACTATACAAAGTGGGCCGCGTCCAATAGTGTCCCCAAGATAAGGTACCCAGCCTTATCCCTATACTATAGACCGTTCTGGCTATTACTTGAACTTGATCCACAATCATGTCACACATGAAGTTCAAGTATACAACCTATAGCCATGGGTTCTTTGGTTATTGGAGTTAGGTTAAAAGTAAAAACAATTCATTTTATTCAATAACAACTTTACTGAATAAATCTCAATAACAACTTTATTGCAAAATAGAATATACATTCAGTTTACAAACCACGAGTTTTAGGACATAAAACCCAACATTCTTTATATCCGTTGGAAGGCGCGAGGATCTGTACGTCTCTCTCATCATCTGATCTTCGAGCAAGCTGCGATTCTCTTCATCTTTGATTCTTCTTTCCAAATCTCCAAGATCCAACAATGGTACTCACAAGAGCCGAACGATCTGCGGCCAAGAAACGGGCTGACGACGCTGAAACGGCTGCAAGGGAAGCACTTCTTGCCCTCGCAGATGCTGATGCTGCGCGTACCGAACGTCTTCCCAAGCTTCCGGTCCGTAGGAAGAAGTGGAGGGTCGTCACAGAAATCCCTGCTGGACCCTCTGAACCAGCAGGCACACCCAAGAAGCGCCGGTGGAGTGTCGAGGTGGCCGCCGAACCAAGCAAAGCAAAGACTCCCTCTGTGGAGAGTCAAGAAACTGATCGTGCGTCCCACGAGTCGACCAAGACGGGTTCGTCGCCATCTGCATCGCCTGCGCACAGCCCTTCACCATCTGAACCAGTGCAGAGCCCAGAGCTCTCTTCATCACCGCCAGCGCAGAGCCCTGAGCAGCCGTCTCACACTTCTCCACGGCCTGATCCTGAATTCCCATATGGGGAGTACCAAGAGTCAACGCAGGGCAGTGGAGATGCTGAGGAAGACGAGGTCTTCTCTCCTATGAGGGAAGACAGCCCGGAGAGTCTTGAACAGAAGACTGACTCAATGGAAGAGACATTGGGGGCGTGCCTCCAGCAGATCACCGTCAAGGCCAAGCTCAAGAAGAAGAAGAAGGCCAAGATTCTCAAGGCCAAGCGATCCAAGAAGCTGAAGAAGAAGAAGGTCAAGAGAGCACCTTCATCAGAGAAGGAAAGCACGGAGCCATCGCTCAAGAAACTTAAGGTTGAGGCTGCGGAGTCAGCCAAACCAACAGACAAAGGGAAGGCCAAGCTCTACCCTGAAGATGAGCCTCAATCGGTGAGGTATGTGTCCTCTGACGCTGAATCCAGAGGCATTGAATTGAGGAAGAGGGAGTTGCTGCACGAGAAGGGCTTCCTCGACCGACCTGCTGACCTGCCGCAGTTCTTGCGCGCAGGAGTTATGAACCACGGCTGGGAGGAATTTTGCAGACCGCCCAATCCAGCCTACACGAACATGGTGTATGATTTCTACGCCAATGTGCTCAGCCCTGAGGATGGCCTGTCTGTGGTCAGAGGGGTAGAAGTGGATTTCTCAGCCAAGGCCATCAACGAAGCCTATGGTCTCAAGGGCCAAACACATACAGATTATGCACGGATTGTTGATGAGCCTACTGAGGCAGTTCTGGAAGAGGCCATTCGGACCATTGGCCAGCCTGAAGCTTCCTGGACCGTGTCACGCAATGGGAGGCACACTCTCATGAGTGCCAACCTCACGGCTAAGGCGGCTGTTTGGTTTTCGTTCGTGAGAAGGAGATTGTCCCCAGTGACTCACGAGACTACAATCAACCAGAGCCGATCGCTGCTGGTGTATGCGATAATGAGAGGTCTCACGATCAACGTGGGAGAAGTCATCACTGCTGCTATTGCTGAGTGCGCCAAGAAAGGTAAGGGACCATTGTTTTTCCCTAATACTATAACTAAACTCTGTTTGCTTGCAGGAGTTCCCATCGAGCGCATGGAGCAGCAAATGGCTTACACAGGCCACTTGGAGTTACCTGCTGGCTTACGGCTGAAGAGGAAGGGGAACATGGAATTCGAGCTGGATAGGCTGGCTGCTGATCAGTCCCTGTCCATGGCTTGCCTGATGGATATGCAGAAGAGAATGGCTCAATGGGCCACTTACGCGCAGGCACGGGACAAGGAAGTTGCAGACCAACTTGGCTGTATCTTCCCTGACTTCCCCACAAACCTTCTGACTCCATGGGTGCCCCCACGACCACGACAACCTGATGAGGATGACGACATCTGAGTGCTGGTTTGAATTGCACTGAAGGGAGTATTGCTGTTCCCTTAGAAAAAAAAAGACAATTTTCTGCTTTCTGATAGACTATGTGAATTATGCTGTTTTTCGTACACTTTTGATCTGTTTTAGATGCTTAGTTTTATGTTTTTAATCTTGCTTAGTATAGTCTGATGATAGTTGACTAGGTAGGTTAGTTTTGTTTTATTTTTAGAGAGCTCGAATGACTGGAAAAAGCATGCTTAGGGGCCTTAATCACTGTTATATCTGCCCTGACTTGATTGCGAAATAATTGCGGTACCCGCAATTTTTATTACTGAAAGCATGTTTTGGACTGTCTGTTTAGCTAGGCTGTGATCTGTTTAAATTCCATCTTTTGCTGCTATCATGACTACCATATATAGCTTATCTAAAAGCATGCTGGATGAGTGTCATAGGACACCCTTTGCTAGTTTAAATCAACCTCTAAAAAGCTCAGCATGCACAGCTTTAAGCCCTTATCTGTCTGTTTTTTTTTATTATTCCTACTGCTGTGATATTTGCCGTTTGAATGTTTTGTCTATGCCTAGGGCTTTATATTCTCTTTGTTTTACCTTAGACTAGATGCTTCTAGGATAGTTTGGGGGTGTGCCACCTCAGACACTCATTGGGGACAATGAGTAGTTGAAGTTTGGGGGAGGCCACCCTAGGCCTAGGAACATTCCTCTCTCCCTTAGAAACATAAGCATTCTTCTTCTCCTTTACAAAAAATGATGAACTGAAAAAAAAATGAAAAATAGAATAAAGAGGGGGGTCTCTCTTAGGTTGCTAAGTAATCAGTGCCAAGTGTGTGACCCACAAGTGGAATTGCATCAAAAGGCAACCAGAGGAGAGGCCCCACCTAAGTAAGAAAAAGGGAAAAGAATAGGGAAGAAGAATGTATACCTAGGAGTTATAACTTTGTGGCTTAGATGTCCTATTTAAAAAGAACTCTGATCCTCAATTAGCTAAGTACAAAGTTGTAACTTGTAGGGTTGTTTAGGGAGATGAGTGTATATCCAATGTAGTGATGCCAGGGTTTAGGTTGTTCTCTAAAAGTACTACTGTCACCGTTAATACTAAGACTGGCATGACTCTAAGGAATCCTAGGCACATTGAAAATAAAGCTAGAAGCATGTACTGAGTCTGAGGTAAAGCTAGGCAGAATTTGAAACTTTAGGGATAGTGGCATGATATGACAAAGGCAAGAAGATCAGTTGTAGGGAGTTAATGGAAACAGATGGAGTGTTAGGCAGGCGAAGTCAGAAGAAGCTAGATAAGAGGGTAGTTTTAAGCTTAGAAGTGTGTCACAGGACAGCAGTGCTATAGATAGGGATATAGGGGAGTCAGTAAGTGGTTAAAGAAGAAGAAACAGCAGCCTAGGGAAGTCCTTAGATTGCTTGAGGACAAGCAAAACCTTAAGTTTGGGGGTGTGTTACGTCTCCAAAAGTGACCTTTTTAGGACTTAATTAGCTTAGAAAGATGTTCACTCTTAGGTGTTTTTGATAGCATTTAGCCTAAACCTATGCTTAAATATGAGAATTAGAAGAAGGTAGCTAAATTAGGACTTATGTACAATAGGAAAGAAAAGGGTTAAAAACCGAAGGAAAAGAATGAAAAAACTGCATTGCGACAGCATTGCGAAAACATTGCTGAAGCCGCAATTATTCAAGTGAAAACCGTAAGTTGACTGATCTTTTCTGTTAATTTCCGTGATTTCAGGGATTCGTTCTTTCTCCTCCATCCATTCTGATATACGACGTTGAAGATTGATGGTTCTCCTTGGCCCAAACGCACCTGCAAACTACTATAAAAGGGGGTCAAAGTCGGAGGTTCAAACATCATCCGGAAGCGTAGAAGTCCTTTCGCAGCTCCATTTGTCTTCGTGTTTTCCTTTGCCGTCTGTTGGAGTGAGAGTCTCAGCTGTTGGAATCGACAATCTGATAGGAAGGAGAGAAGATCCACCTTCTCTCCCGATTGGATTCATCCAAGCAAAGCTATTCTTTCATCCCCTTCAGCAGAGGCAGTTGCGACGAGGCTTCCAAGCAACATTTACTGCTTTCTGTCTTTCTTTTTCTAGTTTACATTTCTGCTTTGTGTTGTTCTCTTTCTAATAGCTAGAACACTTCATTTCGTTGCTTTCTGTCTTTGGATTATTTACTTTAAGCTTTCCCGTGTTCGTTCAAACAATCAAAGTAATCAAATCACAAGTTTTCATCTCACAGTTTCTTGCCTTCGCATTCTACTGCTTTCCTTTACTGTTTTCAGTTCATTCCTCTTCTAAGCATGTTTGTTTTATCTTATAGTTCTGTTCTCTATATATCCATGAGTAGCTAAATCACATAGGGGCATGCTAATGACAAAACTATAGGCTAAAAAACGTGAACCAAGCATGTAGGATAGCTCTCGAACCATTGATTGTATGTAAGCTTCATTCCACGGGCAATTTCGATTGGCCATCCATTTTGTCCAAAGAACTCCTAACCTCTGGAAGGAGTAAGAGTTCAGAGTCGTATAATCATGCTAGCCTTTCATGGTAGCCAGGAAACGGCCTAGGAATAGGCGTTCCCCTAGTACAAACTAAACACTTCTGTTTTAACAAGATGCTTAAGACCTTACTTTGAGTTGAGTAAACTAAAGAATCTAATGCATGGAATCGGACGATACATGAGATAGAGTGAGTTTGATGCATAGAGAGTTGATACAATGCTTGGGAATCGTATTAAAATGCCTATAGGATAGTCGTTAGTAGCCCTTAATTCTCCATTTTACACACTTTCGCTGTTTTTACAATTGCGATAACATTGCGGTGTCCGCAATTCTGCTAAGTTACCATTCTGTTTAGCGGTTTTCTTCTTCGTTTATTAATTCCATCTCTTGTCCGTTGAGTCTACTTTCAACTTGCATTTGTTTATGTTGCATTCCTTTATATGTTCGGTAAGAAGTAGGCAATTAAAAACCAATTTGATCCCATCAAATCCACCCCTTCTTTCTTAACTTTACACTTCTCGAGTAACTTACAATAAGTCTCTGTGGGAAAACGAATGAAAAAATACTCATTACTTGCTATAAGATCATGTATGCTTGCATGTTCTGGGTGCTCTCTCTCTCTTATTTCTTATTCTTATTAACACATTGAGCACGCAACAGCAAGCTATACTAAACAATTTAAAAACTTAAGACTAAGCAACTAAAACAGATCAAAATATTAACTAAAGACAGCATAATTCACACGGTTCACAACAAAGCAGTTTATTTTTTTTTTTTTTTTGTAAGGGAACAACAATACTCCCTTGAGTGCAATTCAAACTAGCACTCAGATGTCTTCATCCTCATCATCAGTCCCTCGTGGTCGTGGAGGCACCCATGGAGACAGTAGGTTTGTGGGAAAGTCAGGGAAGATGCATCCCAGTTGGTCAGCAACTTCCTTGTCCCTTGCCTGTGCGTATGTGGCCCATTGAGCCATCCTCTTCTGTAGATCCATCAGGCACGCCATGGACAGTGACTGAGCAGCAGCCAATCTATCCAGCTCGAACTCCATGTTCCCCTTCCTCTTCAGCCTCAAGCCTGTAAGCAGCTCCAAGTGGCCTGTGTAAGCCACCTGCTGTTCCATCCGCTCAATGGGGATTCCTGCACGCAAGCATAGTTTAGTAATAGTATTAGGGAAGAACAATGGACCCTTACCCTTCTTGGCGCATTCAGCAATGGCAGCTGACATGACTTCACCCACGTTGATCGTGAGACCTCGCATGATTGCATAGACCAGCAGTGATCTGCTCTGGTTGATTGTGGTCTCATGTGTCACGGGGGACAGCTTCCTTCTCACGAAGGAAAACCAGACAGCCGCCTTAGCTGTGAGGTTGGCACTCATGAGAGTGTGCCTCCCATTTCGTGACACGGTCCATGATGCTTCAGGCTGTCCAATGATTCGAATGGCCTCCTCCAAGACAGCTTCTGTAGGCTCATCAACGATCCTTGAATAATCAGTGTGTTTTTGGCCCTTGAGGCCATAGGCTTCGTTGATTGCCCTTGCTGAGAAGTCCACTTCAACCCCTCTGACCACAGATAGGTCCTCCTCAGAATTCCTCAAATTGGCGTAGAAGTCATACACCATGCTTGTGTAAGCCGGATTGGGTGGTCTGCACAACTCCTCCCAGCCGTGATTCGTAATGCCTGCGCGCAAGAATTGCGGCAGGTCAGCAGGTCTGTCGAGGAAGCCCTTCTCGTGCAGCAGCTCCCTTTTCCTCAGCTCATTGCCTCTAGACTCAGCGTCAGAAGACACGTACCTCACTGATTGAGGCTCATCTTCAGGGTAAAGCTTGGCTTTCCCTTTGTCTTTTGGTTTGGCTGACTCAGCAGCCTCAATCTTGAGCTTTTTCAGTGACGGCTCATAACTCTCTTTCTCTGATGGGGACGCAGCCTTCTTGGTTCTCTTTTTCTTTGACTTCTTGGGCCGTTTGGCCTTAACAGCCTTGGCGGCCTTCTTCTTCTTCAACTTCGCCTTGGTTGTCAACTGCTGGAGGCAATCCCCCAGTGCTTCGTCCATCGAATCAGTCCTCTGCACAGAGCTCTCAGGACCGGCTTCCCTTAACGGAGAGAAGACCTCTTCTTCCTCAGCTTCCCCACTGCCCTGCGTTGATTCCTGGTACTCCTCATACGGGAATTCAGGGTCAGGTCGTGGAGAAGTGGGCGATGCCTCAGGACTCTCTGCTGGTGGCGTATACTCAGAACTCTGCGGTGATGAAGGCAGCTCAGGGCTCTGCGCTGGTGGCGATGAAGAGAGCTCAGGGCTTCGAACCGGTGGGGATGGTAAAGGACTGTGCTCGGCTGTCTCGTGGGATGGCTGGCCGAGTTCTTGACTCTCCACAGAGGGAGTCTTTTTCTTGATTTCTTCTTCGGCTATGGCCATACTCCATCTGCGCTTCTTGGGTGTGCCTGCTGGTTCAGAGGGTCCAGCAGGTATCTCCGTAACTACCTTCCACTTCTTCTTGCGGACAGGTAGTTTGGGCAGGCGTTCAGTGCGCGCAGCCTCAGCATCAGCCAAGGCAAGCAGTGCTTCCCTCGCAGCAGATTCAGCGTCATCAGCCCTTTTCTTGGACGCAGATCGTTCGGCTCTTGTTAGCACCATTGTTGAATTGTGGAGTTTTGGAGAGAGGAATCACAGATGAAGAGAAAAGCAACTTTCTTGAAGTTCAGATAATGGGAGAATCGTACGGATCAACGCGCCTTCTAACGGATATAAAGAAAACACAAAAAATCCCAACGGCTATATTTTTGCGGATTCTGCAAATCCAGCGCAATTCTAGTGACCGTTGGAGATTTTCTGCATTTAAATGTCAATCTTTGCTCAACCGTATCTTTGATTTGGCCCAATATCTTCTTGATTTTTTTAGCTGGATTTAATCTCCTTGATTCCCTCTATTGATTCCCTACAAAAAGAAATAAAATCAACATCAAATTCGTAATTAAAATCATACAAACATATACACAAACGATAACCGGAAAAATGGAAAAAATAAACTAAGGCATGAGCCCCGTCTGGACGAGCACAGCAATCACTCGTCCTCTCTCGTTCTTAATTTCACGCTTCAGTCAAGAGGAAGGCCGAGAGAGTCTTCACATCTCCTTCCTCATAGTAGTGCTTCAATCTTGCACCATTAACCATGAATGGTTGTCCTTGCTGCAGGTTCTTTATCTCGATGGCACCATGAACAAACACATTAGTTATTATGAAAGGACCTGACCATCTGGACTTTAGTTTGCCTGGAAATAACGTCAATCGTGAGTTAAATAACAAAACAAGTTGGCCTTTCTTAAAGTCCTCAATCCTAAGTCTACTGTCGTGCCAAATCTTGGTCTTTTCCTTATACATTTTGGCATTTTCATAAGACATATGCCTAAGCTCATCAAGCTCATGTAATTGCAAAGACCGCAACGTTCCCGCATCGGTCACGCAATAATTCAACTCTTTTAGTGCCCAAAATGCCTTAATTTCTAACTCGAATGGAAGATGACAAGCTTTACCATACACCAGTCTGTAAGGAGACATACCTAGGGGTGTCTTATATGCAGTTCTATACGCCCAAAGTGCATCCTCAAGTTTAAAGGACCAGTCTTTTCTATTGGGTTTGACCACCTTTTCTAGTATGTTCTTAATCTCCCTATTTGAAATTTCAGCCTGTCCATTCGAGTGTGGGTGATAGGGGGTGGCTACTCTATGTCTAATGTTATACTTAGCCAACACTCTCTCCATAGCCTTATTAATGAAATGTGTCCCTTCATCGCTAATGATAGCACGTGGTGTTCCAAACCTAGTAAAAATGTGCCTATGCAAGAATTTTATGACTGTTTTGGCATCATTATTGGGACATGCTATGGCCTCTACCCACTTGGATACATAGTCTACTGCCACTAATATGTAAAGGTTACCTGATGATGGGGGAAATGGTCCCATGAAGTCAATGCCCCACACATCAAAGAGTTCCAACTCTAAGATGTAAGTGAGAGGCATCTCATCCTTTCGACTGAGGTTACCTGTTCTTTGGCATTCATCACAGCTGTGGGCATAGTTGTGGGCATCTTTGAAGATCGTTGGCCAATAGTAGCCACTCTGAAATACCTTTGCAGCTGTTCTTTGGCCACCAAAGTGTCCACCATAAGGAGCTGTGTGGCAGTGCTGCAGCACAGACTTCGCCTCAGCAGCTGAAACACACTTCCTTAGCAAACCGTCAGCACATGTTTTGTAAAGTGTGGGGTCATCCCATATGAATTTCCTTGCTTCATGAAGGAACCTCTTCTTCTCTTGTCCTCCCTTGAAAGTTGGTAGTACCTGCGATGCAAAGAAGTTAGCAATGTCAGCAAACCAAGGTTCCTCACCGTTATCACGATGAGTCAATACAAAGACATGTTCATCAATAAAAGCATCAGAAATTGCGGTTTCCGCAATTTTTTCGCAATTATGCTGCAATCTAGAAAGATGATCCGCAACCACATTTTCACTTCCTTTCTTATCTCTAATGTCTAGATCAAACTCTTGCAGCAGCAAAACCCACCTAATCAACCTAGGCTTAGCATCAGCCTTCCTCATAAGGTATTTTAAGGCAGAATGGTAAGTGTACACAATTGTTCTGGTGCCTACAATATAGTTCCTAAATTTCTCACAAGCAAACACTACAGCTAGCATCTCTTTCTCAGTGGTTGTGTAGTTGCATTGTGCCTCATTAAGTGTCTTACTAGCATAATAGACAGGGTGTGTTAACTTGTCAATCTTCTGTCCTAACATAACCCCTACAGCATAGTCACTGGCATCACATAACATCTCAAATGGGAGATCCCAATTTGGTCCTACTATAATAGGGGCTGAGAATAGTGCTTCCTTAAGGGTCTTCCAAGCTAGGAAACATTCTCTAGAGAAGATGAAGGGTTTGTTTAGTTCTAGAAGCTCGCATAGAGGCTTGGAGATCTTAGAAAAGTCCTTAATGAACCTTCTATAGAAGCCAGCATGCCCTAAGAAACTTCTAATGGCCTTGACATTTTGAGGTTCTACCAACTTCTCTATTATTTCAATTTTTGCCCTGTCAACCTCTACACCTGCCCTTGACACTCTATGACCTAAGACAATCCCTTCATCCACCATGAAATGGCACTTTTCTCAATTTAGGACTAGGTTGGTCTCCTCACACCTAGCCAGGACTTGTCCTAGGTTCTCTAGACAGTTTGTAAATGAATCCCCAAAGACTGAGAAATCATCCATGAATATCTCTATCATGGACTCATCCAAATCAGAGAAGATTGCCAACATGCACCTTTGGAAAGTTGCCGGTGCATTGCATAAGCCAAAAGGCATTCTGCGAAAGGCAAAAGTTCCAAAAGGGCAAGTGAAGGTAGTCTTCTCTTGGTTCTTAGGGTCTATAGTAATCTGGTTATATCCTGAATAACCGTCTAAGAAACAGTAGTAGGCTCTACCAGCTATCCTATCTAGCATTTGGTCAATGAACGGTAGAGGGAAATGGTCTTTTTTGGTTTCTTTATTTAGTTTCCTATAATCCATGCAAACTCTCCATCCTGTGACAGTCCTAGTTGGAATCAGTTCATTGTTCTCATTGACTACCACAGTCATCCCCCCCTTCTTAGGTACACATTGTATAGGGCTCACCCACTGGCTACTAGCTATGGGGAAGATCACACCAGCATCTAACCATTTTATTATTTCCTTTTTAACTACCTCTTTCATAGAGGGATTCAACCTACGTTGGTGATCTACTCTAGGTGTATGCTCTTCCTCTAGTATAATCTTATGCATGCAATAAGAAGGGCTAATGCCTCTAATATCAGCAATAGTCCATGCAATAGCCTTCCTATGTTGCTTAAGTAGTAAAATCAGTTCCACCTCATGCTTTTCACTTAGTTTAGAAGAAATAATTACAGGCAAAGTATCATTACTTCCTAGATATGCATACTTGAGGTGAGTGGGGAGAGGTTTCAATTCTAAGACAGGTGGATGCTCAATGGATGGTTTTAATGGATTCACAGATTTTTCAGTTAAGTCAATATTCATACAAACATGCTGAGGGTTATTTACAGATATGTCCATTATCTCAGCTATGTTTAAGTCAGTTAATTCTAATCCTACATATTCATGAGCATGCTTAGTCAACAATTCATGCTCCAATTGTTCTTCCATGAGTGAATCAACAATGTCCATGCTAGCACAAGATTCAGAGTCAGAGGGGTACCTTAAGGCTTTATAAACACTAAATTTCACCTCTTCATCATGAACCCTCATAGTGAGCTCACCTTTTTGGACATCTATCAGTGCCCTACCTGTGGCTAGAAATGGTCTGCCTAACAGGATGGGGACCTCCTTGTCTGCTTCATAATCCAGGATAATGAAATCTGCAAGGAAAATAAATTTGTCAACCTTTACAAGAATATCCTCAATCTTACCTTCAGGGTATGCAATGGATCTGTCTGCTAATTGTAAAGTGACAGTGGTTGGACGTGCTTCTCCTATTCCCAGCTGTCGGAATAGTGATAGGGGCATGAGGTTTATGCTGGCTCCCAGGTCACAAAGAGCTCTGCCCACGTGCTTGCCTCCTAGCTCTACTGGTAAGGTGAAGGAACCAGGATCCTTCTCCTTCTTGGGTAGCTTGTTCTGGAGTATGGCACTGCACTCCTCAGTGAGATTGACTGTTTCAAACTCACCATTTATTTTCTTGTTAGTTATAATATCCTTCAAAAACTTTACATAAGAAGGCATAGACTGTAAAACCTCTACAAAAGGAATATTAACATGCACTTGCTTAAGAATTTCTAAAAATTTGTTAAAGTGCACTTCCTGTTCTTGTTTTTTCTTTAGCCTTCTAGGAAATGGAGGTGGTGGCACATATGCAGGCACTTCAGGTCGCCTCAGGATAGGTGGAGGCCTTGGAATTTCTTCTATCTCTTCTATGATTGGCTCCAGCCTTGATCCTGATGTGCTTGTTGGTTGTGGACCTTGGTTTGGCAAAGACTCCAGTGGAGCACTAGACTCAGTGTTCTCTACTCTCTTTGGTGTGTCCTTGGTGTTGCTTACCAATGGTCTACCATTTCTAAGTTCAATTGCTTGAACTTGCTCTTTACCATCTCTCCTTGGCACTTCAGTGTCAGCAGGTGTTGCGTGCTCAATGTGTTAAAATAAATAAGCAATAAGGTAGAGAGAGCACTCAGAACATGCAAGCATACATGGTCTTATAGCAAGTAGTAAGTATATTTCATTCGTTTTCCCACAGAGATTTATTATAAGCTATTCATGAAGTGTAAAGTTAAGAAAGAAGGGGTGGATTTGATGGGGTAGAATTGGTTTTTAATTATCTATTTCCTACTGAATACGAAGAGGGTAGCAACATAAACAAGTGCAAGTCAAAGCTAAACTCAAATGAGAAGAGACGAGATTAATAAATGAAGACAAAAACAGCTAGACAGAATTGTAACTTAGCAGAATTGCGGAAACAGCAATTTTACCGCAATTGTAATAACAGCGAAAGTGTGTAAAATGATGAATTAAGGGCTACTAACGACTATCCTATAGGCTTTTTCTCACGATTCTCAAGCATTGGATCAACTCTCTATGCATCAAACTATCTCATTCTCATGTATCTTCCGATTTCATGCATTAGATTCTTTAGTTTACTCATGTCCAAGTAAGGTCTTAAGCATCTTGTTAAGGCAGAAAAATATGGTTTGTACTAGGGAAACGCCTATTCCTAGGTCGTTTCCTGGTTACCTTGAAAGGCTAGCATGATAGTATGACTCTGAACTCTTACTCCTTCCAGAGGTTAGGAGTTCTTTGGACAAAATGGATGGCCAATCGAAATTGCCCGTGGGATGAAGCTTACATACAATCAATGCTTCGAGAGCTATCCTACATGCTTGGTTCACGTTTTTTAGCCTAAAGTGTTGTCATTAGCATGCCCCTAAGTGATTTAGCTACTCATGGATGTAGATAGAACAGAAGTAAGAGAAGAAGTAGACATGCTCAGAAGGAATTTAAAGACAAAACAGTAAGGGAAAGCAGTAGAATGTAAAGGCAAGAAACTGTGGAATGAAGAATTGAGATTTGATTACTTGATTGTTTGATTGACAAAGAAAAGCTTTAAAGCAAATAACAGGAAGACAGAACACAACGAAATAGTCTAAACTAGCTACTAGAAAAGAAACAGCAACAAGACAAAGCTGGAAAATGGAAATGAAGAGCAAAAAGCAGTAAAACAAGCTCGAATGTCTCGTTGCAGTCGCCTCGAATGAAGGATGAGAAAAGTCAGCCTTGCTTGGATGAATCCAATCAGGAGAGAAGAAGAATCTCCTCTCCTTCCTATCAGATTATCGATTCCAACAGCTGAGCTTCGCAAACCAGCAGACGGCAAAGGAAAAACAGGAGAAAAGTTGGACTGCGAGAAGACTTCTACGCTTTCGGATGATGCTTGAACCCTCGACTTTGACCCCTATTTATAGTAATCTGCAGGTGCATTTGGGCCAAGGAGAACCATCAATCTTCAACGTCGTACTTCAAAATGGATGGAGGAGAAAGAACGAATCCCTGAAATAACGGAAATTAACAGAAAAAGATCTGTCAACTTACGGTTTTCACTTGAAACATTGCGGTGTCCGCAATGTTTTCGCAATGCTGTCTCAATGCAGTTTTTTCATTCTTTTCCTTCGGTTTTCAACCCTTTCCTTTCCTATTGTACATAAGTCCTAATTTAGCTACCTTCTTCTAATTCTCATATTTAAGCATAGGTTTAGGCTAAATGCTATCAAAAACACCTAAGAGTGAACATCTTTCTAAGCTAATTAAGTCCTAAAAAGGTCACTTTTGGAGACGTAACAGCAGGTAGTCTACCTTGGGGCCTACTTTTGATTTCATTTGCTAGTTGCCCTATTTGGTTCTCTAGGCTCCTAAGAGTGGCTTGCTGACTCTGTAGAGTGGCATCATTCTTGGCTATATATTCCTTGAGTAAGTTTTCTACAGAAGATCCTACAGGTTGGTTGTATGGTTTTTGATACATGGATTGGTTATGTTGGGGAGTGAAACCAGGTGTTCCACTCGGTCTTGGTTGGTTAGGATTTTGATTAGCATTCTGTTGGCCACCCCATGACAGGTTTGGGTGGTTCCTCCAACCAGGGTTGTAAGTATTAGAGTAGGGATTGTTCCTAGGCTGCTGCTGGCTTCCAACATAGCAGACCGAGGCTGGATTCCCAGGGCAGTATTCATACGGGTGCCCTTCTGTTGCGTGCTCAATGTGTTAATAAAAGTAAGCAAATAAGGAAGAAAGAGCACTCAGAACATGCAAGCATACATGATCTTATAGCAAGTAGTAAGTATTTTTTCATTCGTTTTCCCACAGAGATTTATTTATAAGCTACTTGTGAAGTATAAAGTTAAGAAAGAAGGGGTGGATTTGAAGGGGTAAAATTGGTTTTTAATTTCCTACTTCTTACCGAATGTCTAAAGGAATGCAACATAAACAAATGCAAGTTGAAATTAGACTCAAAAGACAAGAGACGAAACTAATAAATGAAGAAGAAAACAGCTAAACAGAATGGTAACTTAGCAGAATTGCGGGCACCGCAATGTTTCCGCAATTGTAAAAACAGTGAAAGTGTGTAAAATGGAGAATTAAGGGCTACTAACGACTATCCTATAGTCATTTTAATACGATTCCCAAGCATTGTATCAACTCTCTATGCATCAAACTCACTCTATCTCATGTATCGTCCGATTCCATGCATTAGATTCTTTAGTTTACTCAACTCAAAGTAAGGTCTTAAGCATCTTGTTAAAACAGAAGTGTTTAGTTTGTACTAGGGGAACGCCTATTCCTAGGCCGTTTCCTGGCTACCATGAAAGGCTAGCATGATTATACGACTCTGAACTCTTACTCCTTCCAGAGGTTAGAAGTTCTTTGGACAAAATGGATGGCCAATCGAAATTGCCCGTGAAATGAAGCTTACATACAATCAATGGTTCGAGAGTTATCCTACATGCTTGGTTCACGTTTTTTAGCCTATAGTTCTGTCATTAGCATGCCCCTAAGTGACTTAGCTACTCATGGATATGGGGTAGGTAGAAATACGAGATGAAACAGACATGCTTAGAAGGAAATTACAGACAAAACAGTAAGGGAAAGCAGTAGAATGCAGAGGTAAGAAACTGTGAGATGAAAACTTGAGATTTGATTACTTTGATTGTTTGAACGAACACGGGAAAGCTTAAAGTAAATAATCCAAAGACAGAAAGCAACGAAATGAAGTAGACTAATCACTAAACCAGAAGCGACAACTACACAATGCTGGAAATTAGAAAGGAAAGACAGAAAGCAGTAAATGGCGCTCGAAAGCCTCGTTGCAGTCGCCTCGAATGAAGGGGATGAAAGAATAGCTTTGCTTGGATGAATCCAATCGGGAGAGAAGGTGGATCTTCTCTCCTTCCTATCAGATTGTCGATTCCAATAGCTGAGACTCTCACTCCAACAGACGGCAAAGGAAAACACGAAGAAAAATGGAGCTGCGAGAGGACTTCCACGCTTTCGGATGATGTTTGAACCTCCGACTTTGACCCCCTTTTATAGTAGTTTGCAGGTGCGTTTGGGCCAAGGAGAACCATCAATCTTCAACGTCGTATATCAGAATGGATGGAGGAGAAAGAACGAATCCCTGAAATCACGGAAATTAACAGAAAAAGATCAGTCAACTTACGGTTTTCACTTGAATAATTGCGGCTTCAGCAATGTTTTCGCAATGCAGTTTTTTCATTCTTTTCCTTCGGTTTTCAACTCTTTTCTTTCCTATTGTACATAAGTCCTAATTTAGCTACCTTCTTCTAATTCTCATATTTAAGCATAGGTTTAGGCTAACTCCTATCAAAAACACCTAAGAGTGAACATCTTTCTAAGCTAATTAAGTCCTAAAAAGGTCACTTTTGGAGACGTAACACACCCCCAAACTTAAGGTTTTGCTTGTCCTCAAGCAAACTAAGGACTTTCCTAGGCTACTGTTTCTTCTTCTTTAACCACTTACTGACTCCCCTATATCCCTATCTATAGCACTGCTGTCCTGTGACACACCTCTAAGCTTAAAACTACCTTCTTATCTAGCTTCTTCTGACTTCGCCTGCCTAACACTCCATCTGTCTCCATTAACTCCCTACAACTGATCTTCTTGCTTTTGTCATATCATGCCACTATCCCTAAAGTTTCAAATTCTGCCTAGCTTTACCTCAGACTCAGTACATGCTTCTAGCTTTATTTTTAATGTGCCTAGGATTCCTTAGAGTCATGCCAGTCTTAGTATTAACGGTGACAGTAGTACTTTTAGAGAACAACCTAAACCCTGGCATCACTACATTGGATATACACTCATCTCCCTAAACAACCCTACAAGTTACAACTTTGTACTTAGCTAATTGAGGATCAGAGTTCTTTTTAAATAGGACATCTAAGCCACAAAGTTATAACTCCTAGGTATACATTCTTCTTCCCTATTCTTTTCCCTTTTTCTTACTTAGGTGGGGCCTCTCCTCTGGTTGCCTTTTGATGCAATGCCACTTGTGGGTCACACACTTGGCACTGATTACTTAGCAACCTAAGAGAGACCCCCCTCTTTATTCTATTTTTCATTTTTTTTTTTCAGTTCATCATTTTTTGTAAAGGAGAAGAACAATGCTTATGTTTCTAAGGGAGAGAGGAATGTTCCTAGGCCTAGGGTGGCCTCCCCCAAACTTCAACTACTCATTGTCCCCAATGAGTGTCTGAGGTGGCACACCCCCAAACTATCCTAGAAGCATCTAGTCTAAGGTAAAACAAAGAGAATCTAAAGCCCTAGGCATAGACAAAACATTCAAACGGCAAATATCACAGCAGCAGGAATAATAACAAAAAATAGACAGATAAGGGCTTAAAGCTGTGCATGCTGAGCTTTTTAGAGGTTGATTTAAACTAGCAAAGGGTGTCCTATGACACTCATCCAGCATGCTTTCAGATAAGCTATATATGGTAGTCATGATAGCAGCAAAAGATGGAATTTAAACAGATCACAGCCTAGCTAAACAGACAGTCCAAAACATGCTTTTAGTAATAAAAATTGCGGGTACCGCAATTATTTCGCAATCAAGTCAGGGCAGATATAACAGTGATTAAGGCCCCTAAGCATGCTTTTTCCAGTCATTCAAGCTCTCTAAAAATAAAACAAAACTAACCTACCTAGTCAACTATCATCAGACTATACTAAGCAAGATTAAAAACATAAAACTAAGCATCTAAAACAGATCAAAAATGTACGAAAAACAGCATAATTCACATGGTCTATCTGAAAGCAGAAAATTGTTTTTTTTTTTTCTAAGGGAACAGCAATACTCCCTTGAGTGCAATTCAAACCAGCACTCAGATGTCGTCATCCTCATCAGGTTGTCGTGGTCGTGGGGGCACCCATGGAGTCAGAAGGTTTGTGGGGAAGTCAGGGAAGATACAGCCAAGTTGGTCTGCAACTTCCTTGTCCCGTGCCTGCGCGTAAGTGGCCCATTGAGCCATCCTCTTCTGCATATCCATCAGGCAAGCCATGGACAGTGACTGATCAGCAGCTAACCTATCCAGTTCGAACTCCATATTCCCCTTCCTCTTCAGCCGTAAGCCAGCAGGTAACTCCAAGTGGCCTGTGTAAGCCATTTGCTGCTCCATGCGCTCGATGGGAACTCCTGCAAGCAAACAGAGTTTAGTTATAGTATTAGGGAAAAACAATGGTCCCTTACCTTTCTTGGCGCACTCAGCAATAGCAGCAGTGATGACTTCTCCCACGTTGATCGTGAGACCTCTCATTATCGCACACACCAGCAGCGATCGGCTCTGGTTGATTGTAGTCTCGTGAGTCACTGGGGACAATCTCCTTCTCACGAACGAAAACCAAACAGCCGCCTTAGCCGTGAGGTTGGCACTCATGAGAGTGTGCCTCCCATTGCGTGACACGGTCCAGGAAGCTTCAGGCTGGCCAATGGTCCGAATGGCCTCTTCCAGAACTGCCTCAGTAGGCTCATCAACAATCCGTGCATAATCTGTATGTGTTTGGCCCTTGAGACCATAGGCTTCGTTGATGGCCTTGGCTGAGAAATCCACTTCTACCCCTCTGACCACAGACAGGCCATCCTCAGGGCTGAGCACATTGGCGTAGAAATCATACACCATGTTCGTGTAGGCTGGATTGGGCGGGCTGCAAAATTCCTCCCAGCCGTGGTTTATAACTCCTGCGCGCAAGAACTGCGGCAGGTCAGCAGGTCGGCCGAGGAAGCCCTTCTCGTGCAGCAACTCCCTCTTCCTTAGCTCGATGCCTCTGGACTCAGCGTCAGAGGACACATACCTCACTGATTGAGGCTCATCTTCAGGGTAAAGCTTGGCCTTCCCTTTGTCTGTTGGTTTGGCTGACTCCGCAGCCTCAACCTTAATTTTCTTGAGCGATGGCTCTGTGCTTTCCTTCTCTGATGAAGGTGCTCTCTTGACCTTCTTCTTCTTCAGCTTCTTGGATCGCTTGGCCTTGAGAATCTTGGCCTTCTTCTTCTTCTTGAGCTTGGCCTTGACGGTGATCTGCTGGAGGCACGCCCCTAATGTCTCTTCCATTGAGTCAGTCTTCTGTTCAAGACTCTCCGGGCTGTCTTCCCTCATAGGAGAGAAGACCTCGTCTTCTTCAGCATCTCCACTGCCCTGCGTTGACTCTTGGTACTCCCCATATGGGAATTCAGGATCAGGCCGTGGAGAAGTGTGAGACGGCGTGGTGCTCTGTGCTGCTGCAGGTGTCTGTGCAGAACTCAGTGGTGAAGACGGCTGCGCAGGGCTCTGCGCTGGCGGTGATGAAGAGAGCTCTGGGCTCTGCACTGGTTCAGATGGTGAAGGGCTGTGCGCAGGCGATGCAGATGGCGACGAACCCTTCTTGGTCGATTCGTGGGACGCACGATCCGTTTCTTGACTCTCCACAGAGGGAGTCTTTGCTTTGCTTGGTTCGGCGGCCATCTCGATACTCCACCGGCGCTTCTTGGGTGTGCCTGCTGGTTTAGAGGGTCCAGCAGGTATCTCAGAGACAACCTTCCACTTCTTCTTGCGAATCGGCAGCTTATCCAGTCGTTCCGTTCGCGCAGCCTCAGCATCAGCCAAGGCAAGCAATGCATCTCTCGCAGCCGTTTCAGCGTCGTCAGCCCTTTTCTTGGCCGCAGATCTTTCAGCCCGTGTGAGTACCATTTTTGGATCTTGGAGATTTGGAAAGAAGAATCACAGATGAAGAGAATCGCAGCTTGCTCGAAGATCAGATGATGAGAGAGACGTACAGATCCTCGCGCCTTCCAACGGATATAAAGAAAACGGAAAAAAAAATCCCAACGGCTATATTTTTGCGGATCCCGCAATTCCTGCGCAATCTTTAAGGCCCGTTGGAGATTTTTTTTCATTTAAATTGCAATCTTTGCTCAACCGTATCTTCGATTTGGCTCAACATCTTCTTGATTTCTTTGGCTGGATTTAATCTCCTTTATCTCCTCTCTTGATTCTCTGCAAAAATAAATAAAACAAACATTAAATACTCAATTAAAATCACACCAACATATGTACAAATGATAACCGGAAAAAGTGCAAAAAATAAACTAAGGCATTAGCCTTGACTAAACGAGCACAGTAACCACTCGTTCTCTCTCGTTCTTAATTTCATGCTTCAGTCAAGAGGAAGGCCGAGAGAGTCTTCACATATCCTTCCTCATAGTAGTGCTTCAACCTTGCACCATTAACCATAAACGGTTGGCCTTGCTGCAAGTTCTTTATCTCTATGGCACCATGAACAAACACATTAGTAATCACAAATGGACCTGACCATCTAGACTTAAGTTTCCCTGGAAATAGTTTCAACCGTGAGTTAAACAACAAAACAAGTTGACCCTTCTTAAAGTCCTTAACTCTAAGTCTACTATCGTGCCAAATCTTGGTCTTTTCCTTATACATCTTAGCATTTTCATAGGCCATATGTCTAAGCTCATCAAGCTCATGTAATTGTAAGGACCGCAATGTTCCCGCATCCTTTACACAAAAATTCAATTCCTTCATGGCCCAAAATGCTTTGTTTTCTAACTCAAGTGGTAAGTGACAAGTCTTGCCATATACCAGCCTATAAGGAGACATACCTAGGGGTGTCTTATATGTTGTCCGATAAGCCCATAGTGCATCCTCAAGCTTAAAGGACCAGTCTTTCCTATTAGGTTTGACCACTTTTTCTAGGATGTTCTTAATCTCCCTATTTGAAATTTCAGCCTGTCCATTCGAGTGTGGGTGATAGGGAGTGGCTACTCTATGTCTAATGTTATACTTAGCCAATACTTTCTCCATAGCCTTGTTAATGAAATGTGACCCCTCATCACTAATGATGGCACGAGGTGTCCCAAACCTAGTAAAAATGTGCCTATGCAAGAAATTGGTGACTGTTTTAGCATCATTATTGGGACATGCTTTGGCCTCTACCCACTTGGATACGTAGTCTACTGCTACCAAAATGTAAAGGTTACCTGATGATGGAGGGAATGGCCCCATGAAGTCAATGCCCCACACATCAAAGAGCTCCAACTCTAAGATGTAGGTGAGGGGCATCTCATCCTTTCGACTGAGGTTACCTGTTCTTTGGCATTCATCGCAGCTGTGGGCATAGTTGTGGGCATCCTTGAAGATCGTTGGCCAATAGTAGCCACTCTGAAATACCTTTGCAGCTGTTCTTTGGCCACCAAAGTGTCCACCATAAGGAGCTGTGTGGCAGTGCTGCAGCACAGACTTCGCCTCAGCAGCTGAAACACACTTCCTTAGCAAGCCGTCAGCACAGGTTCTATAAAGTGTGGGGTCATCCCATATGAATTTCCTTGCTTCATGGCACGAGGTGTCCCAAACCTAGTAAAAATGTGCCTATGCAAGAAATTGGTGACTGTTTTAGCATCATTATTGGGACATGCTTTGGCCTCTACCCACTTGGATACGTAGTCTACTGCTACCAAAATGTAAAGCTTACCTGATGATGGAGGGAATGGCCCCATGAAGTCAATGCCCCACACATCAAAGAGCTCCAACTCTAAGATGTAGGTGAGGGGCATCTCATCCTTTCGACTGAGGTTACCTGTTCTTTGGCATTCATCGCAGCTGTGGGCATAGTTGTGGGCATCCTTGAAGATCGTTGGCCAATAGTAGCCACTCTGAAATACCTTTGCAGCTGTTCTTTGGCCACCAAAGTGTCCACCATAAGGAGCTGTGTGGCAGTGCTGCAGCACAGACTTCGCCTCAGCAGCTGAAACACACTTCCTTAGCAAGCCGTCAGCACAGGTTCTATAAAGTGTGGGGTCATCCCATATGAATTTCCTTGCTTCATGAAGGAACCTCTTCTTCTCTTGTCCTCCCTTGAAAACTGGTAATACCTGTGATGCAAGGAAGTTAGCAATGTCAGCAAACCAAGGTTCCTCATCGTTATCACGATGAGCCAAAACAAAGACATGTTCATCAATAAAAGCATCAGAAATTGCGGGTTCCGCAATTTTTTCGCAATTGTGCTGCAATCGAGAAAGGTGATCCGCAACCACATTTTCACATCCTTTCTTGTCTCGAATGTCCAAATCAAATTCCTGCAGCAATAACACCCACCTAATCAACCTAGGCTTAGCATCAGCCTTCCTCATAAGATATTTCAAGGCAGAATGGTCAGTGTACACAATTGTCCTAGTGCCTACAATATAGTTCCTGAATTTCTCACAAGCAAACACTACAGCAAGCATCTCTTTCTCAGTAGTTGTGTAATTACATTGTGCCTCATTAAGTGTTTTACTAGCATAATATACAGGGTGTGTTAGTTTGTCAATCTTCTGTCCTAACATAACCCCTACAGCATAGTCACTAGCATCACATAACATCTCAAATGGGAGATCCCAATCTGGCCCTACTATAACAGGTGCTGTGACTAGTGCTTTCTTAAGGGTTGTCCAAGCTACTACACATTCCTTAGAGAAGATGAATGGCCTGTTTAGTTCTAGAAGCTCACACAGAGGCTTGGCTATCTTAGAAAAGTCCTTAATGAACCTTCTATAGAAGCCAGCATGCCCTAAGAAACTTCTAATGGCTTTGACATTTTGTGGTTCTACCAACTTCTCTATGATTTCTATTTTCGCTCGGTCAACTTCTACACCTGCCCTCGACACTCTATGACCTAAGACAATCCCCTCATCTACCATGAAGTGACACTTTTCCCAATTAAGGACTAAGTTAGTCTCTTCACATCTAGCCAGGACTTGTCCTAGGTTCTCTAGACAGTTGGTAAATGAATCCCCAAAGACTGAAAAGTCATCCATGAATATCTCTATCATAGATTCATCCAAATCAGAGAAGATTGCCAACATGCACCTTTGGAACGTTGCCGGTGCATTGCATAAGCCAAAAGGCATTCTGCGAAAGGCAAAAGTTCCAAAAGGGCAAGTAAAGGTAGTATTTTCTTGGTCCTTAGGGTCTATAGTAATCTGGTTATACCCTGAATAACCGTCTAAGAAACAATAGTAGGCTCTACCAGCTATTCTGTCTAGCATCTGGTCAATGAATGGTAGAGGGAAGTGGTCTTTTTTAGTTTCTTTATTGAGCTTCCTATAATCCATACATACTCTCCACCCCGTGACAGTCCTAGTTGGAATCAGTTCGTTGTTCTCATTGACTACCACAGTCATCCCACCCTTTTTAGGTACACACTGTATAGGGCTTACCCACTGACTACTAGCTATGGGGAAGATCACACCAGCATCTAACCATTTTATTATTTCTTTCTTTACTACCTCTTTCATAGAGGGATTCAGCCTACGTTGATGATCTACTCTAGGTGTGTGCTTGTTGCGTGCTCAATGTGTTAAAGATAAATAAGCAAGAAGGTAGAGAGAGCACTCAGAACATGCAAGCATACATGGTCTCACAGCAAGTAGTAAGTATATTTCATTCGTTTTTTCCACAGAGACTCATTTTTAGCTATTCAAGAAGTGTATTCGTTAAGAAAGAAGGGGTGAATTTGATGGGGTAAAATTGGTTTTTAATTATCTAAGTTTTGCTGAATGTGTAAAGGAATGCAACATAAACAAATGCAAGTTGAAATTAGACTCAAAAGACGAGAGATGGAATTAATAAACGAAGAAGAAAACAGCTAAACAGAATGGTACTTAGCAGAATTGCGGACACCGCAATTTTACCGCAATGGAATAACAGCGAAAGTGTGTAAATGGGCGAATTAAGGGCTACTAATGACTATCCTATAGGCATTTTTGTACGATTCCCAAGAATTGGATCTACTCTCTATGCATCAAACTCACTCTATCTCATGTATCGTCCGATTCCATGCATTAGATTCTTTAGTTTACTCGACTCAAAGTAAGGTCTTAAGCATCTTGTTAAAGCAGAAGTGTTTAGTTTGTACTAGGGAAACGCCTATTCCTAGGCCGTTTCCTGGTTACCATGAAAGGCTAGCATGATTATACGACTCTGAACTCTTACTCCTTCCAGAGGTTAGGAGTTCTTTGGACAAAATGGATGGCCAATCGAAATTGCCCGTGGGATGAAGCTTACATACAATCAATGGTTCGAGAGCTATCCTACATACTTGGTTCACGTTTTTAAGCCTATAGTTCTGTCATTAGCATGCCCCTAGGTGACTTAGCTACTCATGGATATATGGAGAACAGGAATACAAGATAAAACAGACATGCTTAGAAGGGAAATGAACTCAAAACAGTAAGATAAAACTGTAGCAGCAAAAGATGGAAACCGTGAAATGAAACTTGCGATTTGATTACTTTGAATGTTTGAACGAACAAAGGTAAACTTAAAGGCAGTAATTCAAAGACAGACCACAACGAAATGCAGTAACTAAAACACTAAACTAGAAACAACAACTGATCAAAGCGAGAAATTAGAAGAAGAAGACAGAAAACAGTAAAGGATGCTTGAAAGCCTCGTTGCAGTCGCCTCGAATGAAGGGGATGAAAGGGCAGCCTTGCTTGGATGAATCCAATCGAGAGAGAAGAAGAATCTCCTCTCCTTCCTATCAGATTATCGATTCCAACAGCTGAGACTCTCACTCCAACAGACGGCACAGGAAAACAGGAAGAAACAATGGACTGCGAGAAGACTCTACGCTTTCGGATGATGCTTGAACCTCCGACTTTGGCCCCCTTTTATAGTAGTTTGCAGGTGCGTTTGGGCCAAGGAGAACCATCAGTCTTCAACGTCATATATCAGAATGGATGGAGGAGAAAGAATGAATCCCTGAAATTACGGAAATTAACAGAAAAAGATCAGTCAATTTACGGTTTTCACTTGAATAATTGCGGCTTCAGCAATGTTTTCGCAATGCTGTCGCAATGCGATTTTTTCATTCTTTTCCTTCGGTTTTTAACCCTTTTCTTTCCTATTGTGCATAAGTCCTAATTTAGCTACCTTCTTCTTATATTCATATTTAAGCATAGGTTTAGGCTAAATGCTATCAAAAACACCTAAAAGTGTTCATCTTCTTAAGCTAAATGGGTCCTAAATAAGTCATTTTCAGAGACTTAACACACCCCCAAACTTAAGGTTTTGCTTGTCCTCAAGCATACTAAGGACTTACCTAGGCTGCTGTTTCTTCTTCTTTAACCACTTACTGACTCCCTCATATCCCTATCTATAGCACTGCTGTCCTGTGACACACTTCTCAGTTTAAAACTACCCTCTTATCTAGCTTCTTCTGACTCCGCCTGCCTAACACTCACCTGCTTTTATTAACTTCCTACAACTGATCTATTTGCTTTTGTCATATCATGCCACTATCCCTAAGGTTTCAAATTCTGCCTAGCTTTACCTCAGACTCAGTACATGCTTCTAGCTTTACTTTTAATGTGTCTAGGAATCCTTAGAGTCATGTCAGTCTTAGTATTAACGGTGACAATAGTACTTTAAAGAACAACCTAAACCCTGGCATCACTACATTGGAAAAACACTCATCTCCCTAAACAAACCTACAAGTTACAACTTTGTGCTTAGCTAATTGAGGATCAGAGTTCTTTTTAAATAGGACATCTAAGCCACAAAGTTATAACTCCTAGGTATACATTCTTCTTCCCTATTCTTTTCCTTTTTTTCTTACTTAAGTGGGACCTCTCCTTTGGTTGCCTTTTGATGCAATGCCACTTGTGGGTCGCACACTTGGCACTGATTACTTAGCAACCTAAGAGAGACCCCCCTCTTTATTCTATTTTTCATTTTTTTTTTTTTTTTCAGTTCATCATTTTTTTTTGTAAAGGAGAAGAAGAATGCTTATGTTTCTAAGGGAGAGAGGAATGTTCCTAGGCCTAGGGTGGCCTCCCCCAAACTTCAACTACTCATTGTCCCCAATGAGTGTCTGAGGTGGCACACCCCCAAACTATCCTAGAAGCATCTAGTCTAAGGTAAAACAAAGAGAATCTAAAGCCCTAGGCATAGACAGAACATTTAAAAGAAAATATCATAGCAGCAGTAACTTAAAAAAAAAACAGACAGTTAAGGGCTTAAAGCTGTGCATGCTGAGCTTTTTAGAGGTTGATTTTAACCTAGCAAAGGGTGTCCTATGACACTCATCCAGCATGCATTTAGATAAGCTATATACGGTAGTCATGATAGCAGCAAAAGACAGAATTGAAACAGATCACAGCCTAGCTAAACAGACAGTCCAAAACATGCTTTCAGTCATAAAAATTGCGGGTACCGCAATTATTTTGCAATCAAGTCAGGGCAGATATTACAGTGATTAAGGCCCCTAAGCATGCTCTTTCCAGTCATTCAAGCGATCTTAAAAATAAAACAAACTAACCTACTTAGTCTCCTATCATCAGACTATACTAAGCAAAAGTAAAAACATAAAATGAAGCATCTAAAACAGATCAAAATTGGACTAAAAACAGCATAATTCACATAAGCTATCAGAAAGCAGAAAATTGTTTTTTTTTTCTCTAAGGGAACAGCAATACTCCCTTCAGTGCACTTCAAACCAGCACTCAAACGTCGTCATCTTCATCAGGTTGCCGTGGTCGTGGGGGCACCCATGGAGTCAGGAGATTCGTAGGGAAATCAGGGAAGATGCACCCAAGTTGGTCTGCAACTTCCCTGTCCCTCGCCTGCGCATAAGTGGCCCATTGAGCCATTCTCCTCTGCATATCCATCAGGCAGGCCATGGATAGGGACTGTTCAGCAGCCAGCCTGTCCAGTTCAAACTCCATATTCCCCTTCCTCTTCAGCCTCAAGCTAGCAGGCAGCTCCAAGTGGCCTGTGTAAGTCATTTGCTGCTCCATGCGCTCGGTGGGGACTCCTGCAAGCAAACATAGCTTGGTTATGGTGTTAGGGAAAAACAGTGGTCCCTTACCTTTCCTGGCGCACTCCGCAATAGCAGCATTGATAACTTCTCCCACGTTGATCGTGAGACCTCTCATTATCGCATACACCAGCAGCGATCGGCTCTGGTTGATTGTAGTCTCGTGAGTCACTGGGGACAATCTCCTTCTCACGAACGAAAACCACACAGCCGCCTTAGCCGTGAGGTTGGCACTCATGAGAGTGTGCCTCCCATTGCGCGACACGGTCCAAGAAGCTTCAGGCTGGCCAATGGTCCGAATGGCTTCTTCCAGCACTGCCTCAGTAGGCTCATCAACGATCCGTGCATAATCTGTATGTTTTTGGCCCTTGAGACCAAAGGCTTCGTTGATGGCCTTGGCTGAGAAATCCACGTGTACCCCTCTGACCACAGACAGGCCATCCTCAGGGCTGAGCACATTGGCGTAGAAGTCATACACCATGCTCGTGTAGGCTGGATTGGGCGGTCTGCAAAATTCCTCCCAGCCGTGGTTGATCACTCCTGCGCGCAAGAACTGCGGCAGGTCAGCAGGTCGGTCGAGGAAGCCTTTCTCGTGCAGCAACTCCCTCTTCCGCAGCTCAGCACCCCTGGACTCAGCATCAGATGAAACATACCTCACTGACTGAGGCTCGTCTTCAGGGTAGAGCTTTGCCTTCCCCTTATCTGATGGCCTGGCTGACTCGGCAGCCTCAACCTTGAGTCGTTTGAGCGATGGCTCAGTACTTTCCTTCTCTGATGAAGGCACTTCCTTAGCCTGCTTCCTCTTTAGTTTCTTGGATCGCTTGGCTTTAAGGATCTTGGCCTTCTTTTTCTTCTTCAGCTTTGCCTCAATGTTGATCTGCTGCAGGCATGCCCCCAGCGTCTCCTCCATGGAATCATCCTGCTGTGCAGGATTCTCTGGGCTAGCTTCCCTTGCAGGTGAGAAGGCCTCGTCTTCACCACCTTCCCCACTGCCCTGAGTGGATTCCTGGTACTCCCCATAGGGGAATTCAGGGTCAGGCCGTGGAGGCGTGTGCGAAGGTGTGGCACTCTGCTCTGCTGTAGGCGTCTGCACGGAATTCAGTGGTGAAGACGGCGTTTCAGGGCTCTGTGCAGGCGGTGACGATGAAAGCTCCGGGCTGTGCACTGGTTCAGACGATGAAGGGTTGTGCGCAGGTGAGGCAGATGGCGACGAACTCTTCTTTGGCGACTCGTGGGACGCACGATCCGTTTCTTGACTCTCCACAGAGGGAGTCTTGGCTTTGCTTGGTTCGGCGGCCGTCTCGACACTCCACCGGCGTTTCTTGGGCGTGCCCGCTGGTTCAGAAGGTCCAGCAGGGATCTCAGTGACAACCCTCCACTTCTTCCTACGGATCGGAAGCTTGGGAAGAGGTCCGACGCGTACAGCCCCAGCATCTGCAAGGGTCAAAAGTGCTTCCCTCGCAGCTGCTTCAGCTGCATCATCGGCCTTCTTCTTGGCTGCGGATCTTTCAGCCCTTGTGGATACCATTGTCGAATCTTGGAGGTCTGGAGAGAAGGATCAAAGATGAAGAGAATCTCAGTTTTCTTGGAAATCAGAGAATGAGAGAATCGTATCGATCGAGCGCCTTCTAACGGATATAAAAGCAACGGCTAAATCCCAACGGCTCTATTTTGCGGATCCTGCAATTCCAGCGCAATTTTAGGGATTTCTTTTTATCTAAATGGCAAACTTTGCTCGTCCGTATCTTTTATTTGGCTCGATCGTTTCTTGATTTTTAAAGTTGAGATTACTCTCCTTGATCCCCTCTTTCGATTCCCTATAAAAAGAAATAAAAACAATATCAAATACGTAATTAAAATCACACCACAAAACACACAAACGATAACCGGAAAAAGTGAAAAAATAAACTAAGGCATGAGCCTTATGTTGACGAGCACAGTAATCACTCGTCCTCTCTCGTTCTCAATGTCACGCTTCAGTCAAGAGGAAGGCCGAGAGAGTCTTCACATCTCCTTCCTCATAGTAATGCTTCAACCTCGCCCCATTGACCATAAATGGTTGGCCTTGCTGCAAGTTTTTTATCTCTATGGCACCATGAACAAACACATTAGTAATGACAAATGGACCCGACCATCTAGACTTAAGTTTCCCTGGAAATAGTTTCAACCGTGAGTTAAACAACAATACAAGTTGACCCTTCTTAAAGTCCTTAACTCTAAGTCTACTATCGTGCCAAATCTTGGTTTTTTCCTTGTACATCTTAGCATTTTCATAGGCCATATGCCTAAGCTCATCAAGCTCATGTAATTGCAAAGACCTCAGTGTCCCCGCATCCTTTACACAAAAATTCAATTCCTTCATGGCCCAAAATGCTTTGTTTTCTAACTCAAGTGGTAAGTGACAAGCCTTGCCATATACCAGCCTATAAGGAGACATTCCTAGAGGTGTCTTATATGCTGTCCTATAAGCCCAAAGTGCATCCTCAAGCTTGAAGGACCAGTCTTTCCTATTAGGTTTGACTACTTTTTCTAGGATGTTCTTAATTTCCCTATTTGAGATTTCAGCTTGGCCATTTGAGTGTGGGTGATAGGGAGTGGCTACTCTATGCCTAATGTTATATTTAGCCAACACTCTCTCCATAGCCTTGTTAATGAAATGTGACCCCTCATCACTAATGATAGCACGAGGTGTCCCAAACCTAGTAAAAATGTGCCTATGCAAGAAGTTGGTGACTGTTTTAGCATCATTATTAGGACATGCTTTGGCCTCTACCCACTTGGACACATAATCCACTGCTACTAATATGTAAAGGTTACCTGATGATGGAGGGAATGGCCCCATGAAGTCAATGCCCCATACATCAAAGAGCTCTAACTCTAAGATGTAGGTGAGGGGCATCTCATCCTTTCGACTGAGGTTACCTGTTCTTTGGCATTCATCACAGCTGTGGGCATAGTTGTGGGCATCTTTGAAGATCGTTGGCCAATAATAGCCACTCTGAAATACCTTTGCAGCTGTTCTTTGGCCACCAAAGTGTCCACCATAAGGAGATGTGTGACAGTGCTGCAGCACAGACTTCGCTTCAGCAGCTGAAACACACTTCCTTAGCAAGCCATCAACACAGGTTCTGTAAAGTGTGGGGTCGTCCCAGATGAATTTCCTTGCTTCATGAAGGAACCTCTTCTTCTCTTGTCCTCCCTTGAACACTGGTAATACCTGTGATGCACGGAAGTTAGCAATGTCAGCAAACCAAGGTTCCTCATCGTTATCACGATGAGTCAAAGCAAAGACATGTTCATCAATAAAAGCATCAGAAATTGCGGGGTCCGCAATTTTTTCGCAATTGTGCTGCAATCGAGACAGGTGATCTGCAACCACGTTTTCACATCCTTTCTTGTCCCGAATGTCCAAGTCAAATTCCTGCAGCAATAACACCCATCTAATCAACCTAGGCTTGGCATCAGCCTTCCTCATAAGATATTTCAAGGCAGAATGGTCAGTATATACAATTGTCCTAGTGCCTACAATATAGTTTCTAAATTTTTCGCAAGCAAACACTACAGCAAGCATCTCTTTCTCAGTAGTTGTATAATTACATTGAGCCTCATTCAAGGTCTTACTAGCATAATAGACAGGGTGTGTTAGCTTGTCAATCTTCTGGCCTAACATCACTCCTACAGCATAGTCACTGGCATCACATAACATCTCAAAGGGCAGATCCCAATTTGGTCCTACTATGATAGGGGCTGTGACTAGTGCTTTCTTAAGGGTGGTCCAAGCTACTACACATTCCTTAGAGAAGATGAAGGGCCTATTTAGCTCTAATAGCTCACACAGAGGCTTGGCTATCTTAGAAAAGTCCTTAATGAACCTTCTGTAGAAGCCAGCATGCCCTAAGAAGCTTCTAATGGCTTTGACATTCTGGGGCTCTACCAACTTCTCTATGATCTCAATTTTGGCTCGGTCAACTTCGACTCCTGCCCTCGACACTCTATGTCCTAAGACAATCCCCTCATCCACCATAAAATGGCATTTTTCCCAATTTAGGACTAGGTTGGTCTCCTCACACCTAGCCAGGACTTGTCCTAGGTTTTCTAGACAGTTTGAAAATGAGTCCCCAAAGACTGAGAAGTCATCCATGAATATTTCTATCATGGACTCATCCAACTCAGAGAAGATTGCCATCATGCACCTTTGGAAAGTTGCTGGTGCATTGCATAAGCCAAAAGGCATTCTGCGAAAGGCAAAGGTTCCAAAAGGGCAAGTAAAGGTGGTCTTCTCTTGATCCTTAGGGTCTATAGTTATTTGATTATAGCCTGAATAGCCATCTAAGAAACAATAGTAGGCTCTACCAGCTATTCTGTCTAACATCTGGTCAATGAACGGTAGAGGGAAATGGTCTTTTTTAGTTTCTTTATTTAATTTCCTGTAATCCATACACACTCTCCATCCTGTGACAGTCCTTGTTGGAATCAGTTCGTTGTTCTCATTGACTACCACAGTTATTCCCCCCTTTTTAGGTACACATTGGATGGGGCTCACCCACTGGCTACTAGCTATTGGGAAGATCACTCCTGCATCTAACCATTTTATTATTTCCTTCTTTACTACCTCTTTCATAGAGGGGTTTAGCCTACGCTGGTGATCTACCCTAGGTGTGTGCTCTTCCTCTAGTATAATTTTGTGCATGCAATAAGAAGGGCTAATGCCTCGAATATCAGCAATAGTCCATGCTATAGCCTTCCTATGTTGCTTAAGCAATAAAATCAGTTCAACCTCATGCTTTTCACTTAATTTAGAAGAAATGATAACAGGCATAGTTTCATTACTTCCTAGATATGCATACTTGAGGTGAGTAGGTAGTGGTTTCAGTTCTAAAATAGGTGGATGCTCAATGGAGGGCTTTAAAGGATTCACAGATCTATCAGTTAAATCTATATTCATACATACATGTTGTGGTTTATCTACAGGCATATCCATTATGTCAGATACATTCAAGTCAGCTACATCTAATTGTACATATTCGTTAGCATGCTTAGTTAATAATACATGCTCCAATTGTTCCTCCATCAAGGAGTCTACTACGTCCATGCTAGCACAGGATTCAAGGTCAGAGGGGTACCTTAAGGCTTTATATACACTAAACTTCACCTCTTCATCATGAACCCTCATAGTAAGCTCACCTTTTTGGACGTCTATAAGTGCCCTACCTGTGGCTAAAAATGGTCTGCCTAGCAGGATGGGGACTTCCTTGTCTGCCTCATAGTCCAGGACAATGAAATCTGCAAGGAAAATAAACTTGTCAACTTTAACTAGAATATCCTCAATCTTACCTTCAGGGTATGCGATGGATCTGTCTGCTAGTTGTAAAGTGACAGTGGTTGGACGTGCTTCTCCTATTCCCAACTGGCGGAATAGTGATAGGGGCATGAGGTTTATGCTGGCGCCCAGGTCACAAAGCGCTCTGCCCACATGCCTGCCTCCAAGTTCTACAGGTAAGGTGAAGGAACCAGGATCCTTCTTCTTCTTGGGCAGCTTGTTCTGGAGGATGGCACTGCACTCCTCAGTGAGGTTTACTGTTTCAAACTCACCAATTATTTTTTTGTTAGTAATGATGTCCTTCAAAAACTTTACATAAGAAGGCATAGACTGTAAAACTTCTACAAAAGGAATGTTAACATGCACTTGCTTAAGAATTTCTAAGAATTTATTAAAATGAACTTCCTGTTCCTGCTTCTTCTTAAGCCTTCGAGGGTATGGAGGTGGTGGCACATATGCAGGTACGTCAGGGCGCTTTAGGATAGGTGGAGGTCTTGGAATTTCTTCTACCTCCTCAATAATTGGCTCTAGCCTGGCTCCTGATGTGCTAGTTGGTGGTGGACCTTGGTTTGGCAGAGACTCCAGTGGAGCACTAGACTCAGTGTTCTCTACTCTCTTTGGTATGTCTTTTGTGTTGCTCACCAATGGTCTTCCACTCCTAAGTTCAATTGCTTGAACTTGTTCTTTGCCATCTCTCCTTGGTACCTCGGTGTCAGCAGGGAGTCTACCTTGGGGCCTACTCTTGAGTTCATTGGCTAATTGGCCTATTTGGTTTTCTAGGCTCCTAAGGGTAGCTTGCTGGCTTTGAAGCGTAGCATCATTCTTAGCTATGTATTCCTTGAGTAAGTTTTCTACAGAAGATCCTACAGGTTGATTGTATGGTTTTTGGTACATTGACTGGTTATGTTGGGGAGTGAAACCAGGTGTTCCACTCGGTCTAGGTTGGTTAAGATTTTGGTTAGTGTTTTGTTGGCCACCCCATGACAGGTTTGGGTGGTTTCTCCAACCAGGGTTATAGGTGTTGGAGTAGGGGTTATTCCTAGGCTGCTGCTGGCTCCCAACATAGCAGACTGAGGATGGATTCCCAGGGCAGTATTCATATGGGTGCCCTTCCCCACAGAATCCACAGATAAGTGCCTCGCCTTGACTTGGCTGGGTGCCCATTGACATGGCTGTGGCGGTATTGGCACTGGTTTGGAGATTGGCCTGAGCCATTTGCTTAACTAGGTTGGTCAGGGCGTTTATTTGGGTGCTCATGGCGCTTAGAGCATCCTTGTCTTGAGCTCTAGTTGGCTCTACTGGATCATCTGACCACCTACAGTGAGATGTTGAGATCTTCTCCAAGATCTCATAAGCTTCGTTGTAACTCTTGGACAACATGGAACCTCCAGCAGATGAGTTTAGAACTTGTCTGGTGCTGGGGTTGCATCCTTTAAAGAAGACTTCTATTTGGATACACCATGGGATGCCATGGTGTGGACATTTAATGAGAAGGTCTTTGAATCTTGTCCAAGCTTCGTGAAGAGACTCACTTGGAGCTTGTTTGAATTTGATGATATCATCACGAAAGGTCGAATTCCTATCTGGTGGGAAATATTTGACTAGGAATTTCTCTGCTAAGTCTGTCCAATTGAGGACAGATCCAGAGGGTAATGAATTTAACCACGTTTTGGCTTTGTCCCTCAAAGAGTAAGGGAACAGATATAGCCTCAGGGCTTCTTGGGAAACTCCAGGAATCAGGAATGTGTCACTAACTCCTAGGAAGTTCCTAAGGTGGTTATGGGGGTCCTCATTTTCTATTCCAAAGAATTGTCCCACAGTGGACAACATTTGGAACATCACTGGCTTTAACTCGAATGAGTTGGCAGTGATTTCAGGACGGATTATGCTGGGGTTCAGCTCCCCAGGCATAGGTACGAGGTATGAAAGGATGGCACTATCCTTGTCATTCGCTATTTCAATGGGATTGCGAGTGACAGGCACCAGGTTTTGACCTATTCCAGCTATTTCTTCTTGAGTGGATTGCGGAGACTCTGCGGTTTCAAGAGACGTTTCTTGGCTCTATTTCTAGCTCTAAGTAATCTCTCGGGCTCAGGGTTGAACTCTAGATCACTACTTGGAGTCTCATTCATAAACTACCCTAAATGGTACCTGAAAAAGAAATGGAAATGGATCAAATTCAATGGAAAATATCTTGGTGTTTCAGACTTAACAAACTTCGTTTTCACTTAAAATAAGTCCCCGGCAGCGGCGCCAAAAACTTGTTGCGTGCTCAATGTGTTAAAGATAAATAAGCAAGAAGGTAGAGAGAGCACTCAGAACATGCAAGCATACATGGTCTCACAGCAAGTAGTAAGTATATTTCATTCGTTTTTTCCACAGAGACTCATTTTTAGCTATTCAAGAAGTGTATTCGTTAAGAAAGAAGGGGTGAATTTGATGGGGTAAAATTGGTTTTTAATTATCTAAGTTTTGCTGAATGTGTAAAGGAATGCAACATAAACAAATGCAAGTTGAAATTAGACTCAAAAGACGAGAGATGAAATTAATAAACGAAGAAGAAAACAGCTAAACAGAATGGTACTTAGCAGAATTGCGGACACCGCAATTTTACCGCAATGGAATAACAGCGAAAGTGTGTAAATGGGCGAATTAAGGGCTACTAATGACTATCCTATAGGCATTTTTGTACGATTCCCAAGCATTGGATCTACTCTCTATGCATCAAACTCACTCTATCTCATGTATCGTCCGATTCCATGCATTAGATTCTTTAGTTTACTCGACTCAAAGTAAGGTCTTAAGCATCTTGTTAAAGCAGAAGTGTTTAGTTTGTACTAGGGAAACGCCTATTCCTAGGCCGTTTCCTGGTTACCATGAAAGGCTAGCATGATTATACGACTCTGAACTCTTACTCCTTCCAGAGGTTAGGAGTTCTTTGGACAAAATGGATGGCCAATCGAAATTGCCCGTGGGATGAAGCTTACATACAATCAATGGTTCGAGAGCTATCCTACATACTTGGTTCACGTTTTTAAGCCTATAGTTCTGTCATTAGCATGCCCCTAGGTGACTTAGCTACTCATGGATATATGGAGAACAGGAATACAAGATAAAACAGACATGCTTAGAAGGGAAATGAACTCAAAACAGTAAGATAAAACTGTAGCAGCAAAAGATGGAAACCGTGAAATGAAACTTGCGATTTGATTACTTTGAATGTTTGAACGAACAAAGGTAAACTTAAAGGCAGTAATTCAAAGACAGACCACAACGAAATGCAGTAACTAAAACACTAAACTAGAAACAACAACTGATCAAAGCGAGAAATTAGAAGAAGAAGACAGAAAACAGTAAAGGATGCTTGAAAGCCTCGTTGCAGTCGCCTCGAATGAAGGGGATGAAAGGGCAGCCTTGCTTGGATGAATCCAATCGAGAGAGAAGAAGAATCTCCTCTCCTTCCTATCAGATTATCGATTCCAACAGCTGAGACTCTCACTCCAACAGACGGCACAGGAAAACAGGAAGAAACAATGGACTGCGAGAAGACTCTACGCTTTCGGATGATGCTTGAACCTCCGACTTTGGCCCCCTTTTATAGTAGTTTGCAGGTGCGTTTGGGCCAAGGAGAACCATCAGTCTTCAACGTCATATATCAGAATGGATGGAGGAGAAAGAATGAATCCCTGAAATTACGGAAATTAACAGAAAAAGATCAGTCAATTTACGGTTTTCACTTGAATAATTGCGGCTTCAGCAATGTTTTCGCAATGCTGTCGCAATGCGATTTTTTCATTCTTTTCCTTCGGTTTTTAACCCTTTTCTTTCCTATTGTGCATAAGTCCTAATTTAGCTACCTTCTTCTTATTTTCATATTTAAGCATAGGTTTAGGCTAAATGCTATCAAAAACACCTAAAAGTGTTCATCTTCTTAAGCTAAATGGGTCCTAAATAAGTCACTTTCAGAGACTTAACAGTGCTCTTCCTCTAGTATAATCTTATGCATGCAATAAGAAGGGCTAATGCCTCTAATATCAGCAATAGTCCATGCAATAGCCTTCCTATGTTGCTTAAGCAGTAATATCAGTTCAACCTCATGCTTTTCACTTAATTTAGAAAAAATGATAACAGGCAGAGTTTCATTACTCCCTAAATATACATACTTGAGGTGAGTGGGTAGTTGTTTTAGTTCTAAAACAGGTGGATGCTCAATGGATGGCTTTAAAGGATTTAATGATCTATCAGTTAGGTCTATATTCATACATACATGTTGTGGTTTATCTACAGGCATATCCATTATTTCAGATACATTTAAATCAGCTACATCTAATTGTACATATTCATTAGCATGCTTAGTTAATAGTACATGCTCTAATTGTTCTTCCATTAGTGAGTCAACAATATCCATGCTAGCACAAGACTCAGAATCAGAGGGGTACCTTAAGGCTTTATAAACACTAAATTTCACCTCTTCATCATGAACCCTCATAGTGAGCTCACCTTTTTGAACATCTATTAGTGCCCTACCTGTGGCTAGAAATGGTCTACCTAGCAGGATGGGGACCTTCTTGTCTGCTTCATAATCCAGGATAATGAAATCTGCAAGGAAAATAAATTTGTCAACCTTTACTAAAATATCCTCAATCTTACCTTCAGGGTATGCAATGGATCTGTCTGCTAATTGTAAAGTGACAGTGGTTGGACGTGCTTCTCCTATTCCTAGCTGGCGGAATAGTGATAGGGGCATGAGGTTTATGCTGGCGCCCAGGTCACAAAGCGCTCTGCCCACATGCATGCCTCCAAGTTCTACAGGTAAGGTGAAGGAACCAGGATCCTTCTCCTTCTTGGGCAACTTGTTTTGGAGTATGGCACTGCACTCCTCAGTGAGGTTTACTGTTTCAAACTCACCAATTATTTTTTTGTTAGTAATAATGTCCTTCAAAAACTTTACATATGAAGGCATAAATTGTAAAACTTCTACAAAAGGAATGTTGACATGCACTTGTTTAAGAATTTCAAGAAATTTGTTAAAGTGCACTTCCTGTTCTTGTTTCTTCTTTAGCCTTCGAGGATATGGAGGTGGTGGCACATATGCAGGCACGTCAGGTCGCCTTAGGATTGGAGGAGGCCTTGGAATTTCTTCTATCTCCTCAATAATTGGCTCTAGCCTGGCTCCTGATGTGCTAGTTGGTGGTGGACCTTGGTTTGGCAGAGACTCCAGTGGAGCACTAGACTCAGTGTTCTCTACTCTCTTTGGTGTGTCCTTTGTGTTGCTCACCAAGGGTCTACCACTTCTAAGTTCAATTGCTTGAACTTGTTCTTTACCATCTCTCCTTGGCACCTCGGTGTCAGCAGGAAGTCTACCTTGGGGCCTACTTTTGATTTCATTGGCTAGTTGCCCTATTTGGTTCTCTAGGCTCCTAAGAGTAGCTTGCTGGCTTTGAAGAGTAGCATCATTCTTAGCTATGTATTCCTTGAGTAAGTTTTCTACAGAAGACCCTACAGGTTGGTTGTAAGGTTTTTGATACATTGATTGGTTATGTTGAGGAGTGAAACCAGGTGTTCCACTCGGTCTAGGCAGGTTAGGATTTTGGTTAACATTCTGTTGGCCACCCCATGACAGGTTTGGGTGGTTTCTCCAACCAGGGTTGTAAGTTTGTGAGTAGGGGTTATTCCTAGGCTGCTGTTGGCTTCCTACATAGCAGACTGGGGATGGATTCCCAGGGCAGTATTCATATGGGTGCCCTTCCCCACAGAATCCACAGATAAGTGCCTCGCCTTGACTTGGTTGGGTGCCCATTGACATGGCTGTGGCGGTATTGGCACTGGTTTGGAGATTGGCCTGAGCCATTTGCTTAACTAGGTTGGTCAGGGCGTTTATTTGGGTGCTCATGGCGCTAAGAGCATCCTTGTCTTGAGCTCTAGTTGGCTCGACTGGATCATCTGACCACCTACAGTGAGATGTTGAGATCTTCTCCAGGATCTCATAAGCTTCGTTGTAACTCTTGGACAACATGGAACCACCAGCAGATGAATTTAGAACTTGTCTGGTGCTGGGGTTGCATCCTTTGAAAAAGACCTCTATTTGGATACACCATGGGATGCCATGGTGTGGACATTTAATGAGAAGATCTTTGAATCTTGTCCAAGCTTCGTGAAGAGACTCACTTGGAGCTTGTTTGAATTTGATGATATCATCACGAAAGGTAGAATTCCTATCTGGTGGGAAATATTTGACTAGGAATTTTTCTGCTAAGTCTGTCCAATTGAGGACAGATCCAGAGGGTAATGAGTTTAACCACGTTTTGGCTTTGTCCCTCAAAGAGTAAGGGAACAGATATAGCCTCAAGGCTTCTTGGGAAACTCCAGGGATCAGGAATGTGTCACTAACTCCTAGGAAGTTTCTAAGATGGTTGTGGGGGTCCTCATTTTCCATTCCAAAGAATTGTCCCACAGTGGACAACATTTGGAACATCACTGGCTTTAACTCGAATGAGTTGGCAGTGATCTCAGGACGGATTATGCTGGGGTTCAGCTCCCCAGGCATAGGTACTAGGTAAGAAAGTATGGCGCTATCCTTATCATTCGCTATTTCGATGGGATTGCGAGTGACAGGCACCAGGTTTTGATCTCTTCTATCCATTTCTTCTTGAGGAGATTGCGGTAACCTTGCGGTTTCAGCAATTAATGGAGGTAATGAAGGTTGTTTAAAGAGGCGTTTCTTGGCTCTATTCCTAGCTCTAAGTAATCTCTCGGGCTCAGGATTGAACTCTAGATCACTACTTGGAGGCTCATTCATAAACTAACCTAAATGGTACCTGAAAAAGAAATGAAAATGGATCAGTTTTAATGGAAAATAACTTGGTGTTTTCAAACTTAACTAACTTCGTTTTTACTTAAATAAATCTCCGGCAGCGGCGCCAAAAACTTGTTGCGTGCTCAATGTGTTAATAAAAGTAAGCAAATAAGGAAGAAAGAGCACTCAGAACATGCAAGCATACATGATCTTATAGCAAGTAGTAAGTATTTTTTCATTCGTTTTTCCACAGAGATTTATTTATAAGCTACTTGTGAAGTATAAAGTTAAGAAAGAAGGGGTGGATTTGAAGGGGTAAAATTGGTTTTTAATTTCCTACTTCTTACCGAATGTCTAAAGGAATGCAACATAAACAAATGCAAGTTGAAATTAGACTCAAAAGACAAGAGACGAAACTAATAAATGAAGAAGAAAACAGCTAAACAGAATGGTAACTTAGCAGAATTGCGGGCACCGCAATGTTTCCGCAATTGTAAAAACAGTGAAAGTGTGTAAAATGGAGAATTAAGGGCTACTAACGACTATCCTATAGGCATTTTAATACGATTCCCAAGCATTGTATCAACTCTCTATGCATCAAACTCACTCTATCTCATGTATCGTCCGATTCCATGCATTAGATTCTTTAGTTTACTCAACTCAAAGTAAGGTCTTAAGCATCTTGTTAAAACAGAAGTGTTTAGTTTGTACTAGGGGAACGCCTATTCCTAGGCCGTTTCCTGGCTACCATGAAAGGCTAGCATGATTATACGACTCTGAACTCTTACTCCTTCCAGAGGTTAGGAGTTCTTTGGACAAAATGGATGGCCAATCGAAATTGCCCGTGAAATGAAGCTTACATACAATCAATGGTTCGAGAGCTATCCTACATGCTTGGTTCACGTTTTTTAGCCTATAGTTCTGTCATTAGCATGCCCCTAAGTGACTTAGCTACTCATGGATATGGGGTAGGTAGAAATACGAGATGAAACAGACATGCTTAGAAGGAAATTACAGACAAAACAGTAAGGGAAAGCAGTAGAATGCAGAGGTAAGAAACTGTGAGATGAAAACTTGAGATTTGATTACTTTGATTGTTTGAACGAACACGGGAAAGCTTAAAGTAAATAATCCAAAGACAGAAAGCAACGAAATGAAGTAGACTAATCACTAAACCAGAAGCGACAACTACACAATGCTGGAAATTAGAAAGGAAAGACAGAAAGCAGTAAATGGCGCTCGAAAGCCTCGTTGCAGTCGCCTCGAATGAAGGGGATGAAAGAATAGCTTTGCTTGGATGAATCCAATCGGGAGAGAAGGTGGATCTTCTCTCCTTCCTATCAGATGGTCGATTCCAACAGCTGAGACTCTCACTCCAACAGACGGCAAAGGAAAACACGAAGAAAAATGGAGCTGCGAGAGGACTTCCACGCTTTCGGATGATGTTTGAACCTCCGACTTTAACCCCCTTTTATAGTAGTTTGCAGGTGCGTTTGGGCCAAGGAGAACCATCAATCTTCAACGTCGTATATCAGAATGGATGGAGGAGAAAGAACGAATCCCTGAAATCACGGAAATTAACAGAAAAAGATCAGTCAACTTACGGTTTTCACTTGAATAATTGCGGCTTCAGCAATGTTTTCGCAATGCTGTCGCAATGCAGTTTTTTCATTCTTTTCCTTCGGTTTTCAACTCTTTTCTTTCCTATTGTACATAAGTCCTAATTTAGCTACCTTCTTCTAATTCTCATATTTAAGCATAGGTTTAGGCTAACTGCTATCAAAAACACCTAAGAGTGAACATCTTTCTAAGCTAATTAAGTCCTAAAAAGGTCACTTTTGGAGACGTAACACCTTCCCCACAGAATCCACAGATAAGTGTCTCACCTTGACTTTGTTGGGTGCCCATGGACATGGCTGTGGCGGTGTTGACACTTGTTTGGAGATTGGCTTGAGCCATTTGCTTAACTAGGTTGGTCAGGGCATTTATTTGGCTGCTCATTGCACTTAGAGCATCCTTGTCTTGAGCTCTAGTTGGCTCAACTGGATCATCTGACCACCTACAGTGAGATGCTGAGATCTTCTCCAAGATCTCATAGGCTTCGTTGTAACTCTTGGACAACATGGAACCTCCAGCAGATGAATTTAAGACTTGTCGAGTGTTGGGGTTGCATCCTTTGAAAAAGACCTCTATTTGGATACACCATGGGATGCCATGGTGTGGACATTTCAGAAGAAGATCTTTAAACCTTGTCCAAGCTTCGTGAAGAGACTCAGTGTCAGCTTGTTTGAACTTGATTATGTCATCACGAAAGGTAGAATTCCTATCAGGTGGGAAGTATTTGACTAGGAATTTTTCTGCTAAGTCTGTCCAATTACGGACTGATCCTGAGGGTAATGAGTTTAACCACGTTTTGGCTTTGTCCCTCAAAGAGTAAGGGAACAGATAGAGCCTCAAAGCTTCTTGGGAAACTCCAGGGATGATGAATGTATCACTGACTCCTAGGAAGTTTCTAAGATGGTTGTGGGGATCCTCATTTTCTATTCCAAAGAATTGTCCCACAGTGGACAACATTTGGAACATCACTGGCTTTAACTCGAATGAGTTGGCAGTGATTTCAGGACGGATTATGCTGGGGTTCAGCTCCCCAGGCATAGGTACTAAGTAAGAGAGTATGGCGCTATCCTTGTCATTCGCTATTTCGATGGGATTGCGAGTGACAGGCACCGGATTTGGAACTATTTCATCCATTTCTTCTTGAGACAATTGCGGAGGAATTGCGGTTCCCGCAATTATTGGAGGTATAGAGAGTTGGTTAAAGAGACGTTTCTTGGCTCTATTTCTAGCCCTAAGTAATCTCTCAGGCTCAGGATTGAACTCTAGATCACTACTTGAAGGCTCACTCATAAACTAACCCAACTAGTACCTGCAAAAGAAATGAAACAGATAAGCTTCAATAGGTAATAAACTTGGGGTTTCAAACTTAACAAACTTCGTTTTCACTTAAATAAATCCCCGGCAGCGGCGCCAAAAACTTGTTACGTGCTCAATGTGTTAAAATAAATACGCAATAAGATAGAGAGAGCACTCAGAACATGCAAGCATACATGATCCTATAGCAAGTAGTAAGTATTTTTTCATTCGTTTTCCCACAGAGATTTATTATAAGCTACTCGTGAAGTGTAAAGTTAAGAAAGAAAGGGTGGATTTGATGGGGTAGAATTGGTTTTAAATTGTCTATTTCCTACTGAATACGAAGAGGGTAGTAACATAAACAAGTGCAAGTCAAAGTTAAACTCAAATGAAAAGAGACGAGATTAATAAACGAAGACAAAAACAGCTAGACAGAATTGTAACTTTAGCAGAATTGCGGAAACAGCAATTCTACCGCAATTTTAATAACAGCGAAAGTGTGTAAAATGGAGAAACAAGGGCTACTAACGACTCCTCTATAGGTTTTTTCATACGATTCCCAAGCATTGGATCAACTCACTATGCATCAAACTCACTCATTCTCATGTATCTTCCGATTCCATGCATTAGATTCTTTAGTTTACTCATGTCCAAGTAAGGTCTTAAGCATCTTGTTAAAGCAGAAAGTTACGGTTTGTACTAGGGAAACGCCTATTCCTAGGTCGTTTTCTGGCTACCTTGAAAGGCTAGCATGAGTGTATGACTCTGAACTCTTACTCCTTCCAGAGGTTAGGAGTTCTTTGGACAAAATGGATGGCCAATCGAAATTGCCCGTGGGATGAAGCTTACATACAATCAATGCTTCGAGAGCTATCCTACATGCTTGGTTCACGTTTTTTAGCCTATAACATTGTCATTAGCATGCCCCTATGTGACTTAGTTACTCATGGATGTGGGGAGAACAGAAATAAGAGATGAAAGAGACATGCTTAAAAGAGAAATAGACTGAAAACAGCAAGGTAAGACAGTAGCAGCAAAAGTTAAGAAACTGTGAAATAACAAATTGTGCTTTGATTACTTGATTGTTTGAATGAACAAAGGGAAGCTTGAAGTAAACAATGTAAAGACAGACAGCAACGAAATGAAATGAACTAACTATCAGAAGAGAAACAACACTCAAATAGAGCTGGAAATTGGAAATGAAAGACAGAAAACAGTAATTAAGCTTGAACGCCTCGTTGCGAATGTCTCGACTGAAGGGAGAGAAAGATCAGCCTTGCTTGGATGAATCCAATCGGGAGAGAAGAGGAATCTTCTCTCCTTCCTATCAGATTGTCGACTCCAACAGCTAAACCTCTCAAACCAACAGACGAATGGGAAAAACAGGAGAAAAGATGGAGCTGCGAAGAGGCTTCTACGCTTTCGGATGCTGATTGAACCCTCGACTTGGACCCCCTTTTATAGTAATTTGCAGGTGCGTTTGGGCCAAGAAGAACCATCAATCTTCAACGTCGTACTTCAAAATGGATGGAGGAGAAAGAACGAATCCCTGAAATAACGGAAATTAACAGAAAAAGATCAGTCAACTTACGGTTTTCACTTGAAACATTGCGGTTTCAGCAATGTTTCCGCAATGCTAACGCAATGTAGTTTTTTCATTCTTTTACTTCGGTTTTCAATCCTTTTCTTTCCTTTTGCACACAAGTCCTAATTTAGCTACCTTCTTTTAATTCTCACAAATAAGCATAGGTTTAAGCTAAATCCTATCAAAAACACCTAAGAGTGTGCATCAAGCTAAATAAGTCCTAAATAAGTCACTTTTGGAGACATAACAGTGGCTCAGCTCTTTCATTGGTGGAGAAGCTTGTTGCAACCTCAAACATTTCAAATTCTTGTTCCTCAAGCAGCGCATTAGTCTCTTTGGCCTCATCCAGCACAATTTCATTTTTCTCAACTTTCACCAACTCCACCATTTCATATGGAGATTCCATTGGATCACTCTTCTCAGATTCGAAGGTAACAAAGGAGTCATCATCATAAAAATCAAACATCTGAGGGCATGGGGGTGGTAATTTTCCTATAGAAAGTAGATCTTGTAAGTTATTTGTGAGCTGGGCTAATTGCACATCAATTCTCCTCATGGATGCATCATTCCTTTCCATGAATTCTATCCATAGCGCCTCCAAAGTTGGTGATAATTCTTCATTTGGAGTTGGGGCATAATGTTGATAGTCTTCATGTTGGGGGAACTCTTCATAATGAGCAATTTGCACATGCTCTTCCCAAGGATTATTTGAGAGTTGCCACTGATCATGTTCACACATGTACGAATAATGGTTGTCATAGCTTTGTTGATATTGCCTCTCTTGATAATTCAATGTTGGGCAATTCTCCAAGTTATGATTATCCCCACAATAAGCACATGGCTGATAAAATTCTTCAAACTGTTGTGGGCAAACTCTTCCTCCAATTAAGTTCTGCAGCGTATTCATTTACTTTGTCGTACACATACGTTTTCCACCTGCAAAGTTTCTCTCTGTGCGAGTTGAGGTTTGGAAACTCATTCATAAACTAGCTTGATAGTACTTGTAAAGGAAATGAAAAAAAGATTAGCTCCAATAGATATTAAGTTTTGTTTTCCTAAAATAACAAACTTCGTGTTTACTAAACAAAATTCCCGGCAGCGTGGTAACGATATTTTCGAATTATCGCCAATCATCGGGTTGTCGAGACCCGCCAAAATGAATTTATATTTACCCAAATTCACTGAACTATTAGTAGATTAGTGGCAACGGAGTCGATCCACAGGGAATTAAGCTAATTTGACTTAATCTTAATTAAATTTGCAAACTATGAAAATAAACAAAATGTGGGGATTTTGGTTTTTAATTAACTAAGAGGGAACAACGCAAAATAGGGAAAACTTAACTAACGGAGCGTTCGACCCGGGACGATCGGGAATAAAATTAGCATGCCTTTGGATCATTGGCTGACGAAAATAATGGCTAAATAATTGAATGAATACGCAGCCCGTCTCAAATCAATAAATTAATTCAGACTTGCTCCATGGATATTAATCAGACATAATAAATCATGCTAATTAAGCATATCGATTGGACATTGGCGGCCAACGCTCTCCCAAGACCAATCGATAGCAACGAGCTAACTACGACGATTATCTAATTTGGACGCCAAATTAGTGTATCGATTTCAGATTCCATTTCGAGAAGAACGAACGCCAAGAACGCAAGGAAGCCTATGCGTTCAATGGTATCGTTAATTTTTGTTACTTGGCGGTTCAAAGAGGCACGACATCAAAACCTTTAACAAATGAAGCATGCTCGAATTCAAGGTTGTCTAGTCCTATCAATCTAACACGTTCATAGAATAGGCAAAGAAATAGAAGCTAATTCAATCAATTACTAAAGCCAAAACAGAATTTGGTTCAACAACCTCACCAAAAGATCAAACTACAATATTCCCTTACAATCCCGAGTCAAAAACGCTATAGACTACTCACTCATGATGTGTGTGATGTGGGATGGCTCCATTCCAAGCTTCCTAGCCTCTCCCATGGTGAAAATGGCTTCTCCAACGTCAAATCTGGTGCGGAGCCCGAGGTAGGAGATGATGATTGCGGCTAAAAATCGGACAAAAACTTAAGTAATCCGTCAGAGCGTCTCGACGCTAGGGCAACGTCTCGACGCTACGCCCTAAAGATTCCGCGCGCGCAATCGGGACGGCGTCGAGACGCTTGCGCGGCGTCGAGACGCTGTCACTGGACGCTTGCTCTCGGGTGGAATTTCAAATTTACGCCTCAAACTTCGGAGCGTCGAGACGCTTGGGCAGCGTCGAGCTAGCGTCGCGACGTTGTCGCTCGACGCTAGCTCTCGGGTGGAATTTCAAATTTACTGTAATGACCCCAAATTTTCTATATAATTAATTAACTTAAAATGGGATAATTACTCATAACGCATAATTTTCTTTTTAAATAAAAATCTAAATTCCATAATCATAAGTCTTAACAACTTAAATAAAACTTAAAGTTTATCTATAGCAGCGGAAATTATAAAACAGTGTCTATAAATAAAATAGACATAAACTAAAGTTGTGATCATAAATCATTAAACTTAAAATTTCGGGCACATCTCATGGTTCTTCCTCTTCAATGCCAAGATCATGCTCAATGAATTCACCATCATCTACAGGGTTATCTGAAAAATATAAAACCACGAGAGGTAGTATAAAAATACCTTGTAAGTGGTTCCTATCATAAGGAACCTTCATGCTCAAACACACACAACATGCTTACATGCTTGCATATCACATCCTAACATGTAGACCATGAAACAATCTACCTTAACATACTTGTACTTGCTTACATATTCTTACATACATACTTATATCCTTGATTTGGCGCCATGCTAAGCAGAAATACCCCATACCATAACCGTCAATTCCGCATGTAATATTTATAAGGTAATTGCCCCTTATAAATATCATTAACATGAACTAATTTTGTTTCCTAGGGCCCAGCCCGTTAGCAGAAACCATACTTGTCATATCATACATCTAGCTGCATAACATAACTGCTTAATTTGGGTATTTCTTGCATAGCATATTCTTCCCTAACTCCATGACTCTACTTTACTTGACTCCATGAATGTAATGTAACACACATATATGTCATACTCAACCTAAGCATGCTTCGAAACCAATCATAGTAACATAGATCATGTGAAGCATAAAACTATACAAAAATAACATGACATAACATACTTTGCAAAACATCAAATATCATAAAACAACAAATCATTCAAGTATATATTCAAACAATATAATATAACTTACTTACAATCAATACCACAATAAAAAGATTAATCAAACATCATAACTATACAATACAACAATCAATTCGGTCACTTATGATAGAGTCCACTTACCTCAAGCTTCAAATCTAAATCCTTTAAAGCTTCCTAAATAACATATGACACAAATTAAATTAGGTCTAACTTAAATTTAGTTTTGCTAAAGAAACTTCATCCACTAGCTAAAACACACTAACTTTACTAGCTAACCTAATTTGCATATTAATTCCCATAGTTATAATTAATCATAAAATTAATATTCAAAACTCATAAGATACTATTTGTGAACATATTAAGCTCTGATTTATAGATCAAAAATACATTAAAATAATTTACTACTTCATAGAATTCATTAAAAATTGACAACACAAATTATACTAGTTTTTACCGAATTTAAGCCCTATGAAAATATGATCATGAAAGTTAATTTGAACTCCTTGAAAATATATTTAAGCTTACTTTATGCTACTGGACATGATAAAAAAAATTCAAAACAAATGTAATTAAACTTCTATATCAATCAATTTCGAGCTAGAACTAGGAAATAGCGTAAACCGATAAACACCATTTTAGAGCAATTTTAAAGATTGTTTTTTAAGCATTTTAATTCTGATTTTCAGCCCCAAAATCAACACTTTAAGATCTAAAACAACACCTAAAATTTTCCATGAGAACCCCTAAACGATTTCAAACAATAGAGAAAAAGAGGCTTACCGATGGTGTGTTTTTCCTCTCTACCGTAAACGATGAATGGAGGAAAATTTCCAGCAACTAATTAGATTCAAATGATGCTGGAATACCTTAGAAAAGATAGGTATGAACATGTTTAGGATCTATGAAAAATATCAAGAAAGAATCACTACGAAACTAGATGGAAAACAACTCATTTCTTACCGATTTGGTGCAACCGATGAACGATCTTGTAAAATCAAAGAACAACACTTGAAGCAACTTGAAAAACAAGTGATCCTTTCTCAAGATGAGATTTACAGAATTAGAATAGGTGCTAGAGAGAAAACCTTGGAGATTTCTTTAGACAATTTTGCAATGACAATGAAAGGACACATAGAACTTAAGAGTAAAGTTCATTGGAATTTGAAGCAACCAAGTGTTTCCTCTTCTCTTTGTATGAACATCCAAGAGGTCTTACAACATGTCCTTTGGCTCTTCAACTCACCCTCATAAATTTCTAATGACCCTTGGGTGAAAGTCTAAAAGATGTCTTAGGAAAACCTAACTAAGATTAAAGAACTTAATAAGTAAGATGACTATTTTCCTCATCTTTTGTCTACTTACTTTGACTAAGATAAAAGATGGAATGTAAATGTCAAATATTATATTTTTACTTCTTTTATTACCTTGTAGTAAAATAGTTTATAAAATATTACAACTTATGGTAAATGTTACAATTCACTATATTTATAAGTAATCACATCATACTTTAAAGTTACATTCTTAGTTAATTAACCTTTTATGCATAAAGATTTGACCATCCTAATGGATAAATAACTAAATACAAAATCAATAAGTTATTAATATATAAAATGAATTTCTCTAATTATAGCAATAACAAACAAATAACAATAGAGAATTACGAAAATACCCTTAATAGTAATGTGGGACATTACATTTACGCCTCAGACTTCGGAGCGTCTCGACGCTCTGGCAGCGTCTCGACGCTCTGGCAGCGTCTCGACACTTGGGCAGCGTCGAGCTAGCGTCGCGACGCTGTCGCTCGACGCTAGCTCTCGGGTTTTTGCATGGTATTTTGCCTTGAATTTTTCTAAAACGCCAAATCTTCATGTATTTGTATGGTCCTTCCCCGGAAGTGTTCTTAGGTCTTTAAAATGCGATATTAAGCCTCGAATGACGCCGAAACGCACCCGAGGGCGAATTACCGAGAACACCTGCAATTAGCACATAAAAGCAAGATTAAGCATGTAATAATCGTGAATTAAGGACATAATTATAGCTCCAAAATGGAGCTATCACAGCGGCGCCAAAAATTTGTTGCGTGCTCAGTGTGTAAATAAAAATGCGATGTGAGAGCACTCAGAACATGCAAGCATACATGGTCTTGTAGCAAGTAATAAGTATTTTTTCATTCGTTTTCTCACAAAGATTTATTCTTAGTTACTAACGAAGTGAGATGCTAAATTAGAAAGGGTGGCTTAAATGGGGTGAATTGGAGATTAATGTGCCTAACTAATGAAGAATATACGAGATATGCAAGCATAAACGAAAGCAAGTAAAGAGATGGACTTAAATGTAGGAAGGAAAGAATTGCGGACTCAACAATGTTCCAGCAATAAAATCGCAAAAAGTAAAAGACTGGAAAAATGGCTAAGGCAAAAACAGAACTATAGAATTGCGCAGACAACAATTATCTAGCAATTAAATTAGCAACGTTTTAAGGGTGAGATGGGGAAACAAGGTCAACTAACGACTCCTCTATAGGCTTTTTCATACGATTATTCAGCAGTAGCTCAACTTATCATGCATCAATTTAACTCATTCTCATGCATCTCTCGATTACATGCATTAGATCCTTTAGTTCACTCATATCCAAGTAAGACTTAAGCATCTATTTATATAAGCAAGTTAAGGAATTGTGCTAGGAAAACGCCTATTCCTAGGTCGTTTTCTGGCTACCATGAAAGGCTAGCATGAATGGACGACTCTGAACTCTTACTTGATGGAGCGCTCATGGCACGCAGCGGAAGCGATTTGGATCATAGACACTCTAATTTCATCAATTTAAACAAAACGGAAACATGCAAAAGCGATGAAAAAGAGAAGTTAGAACACATACCCTTGTCGTTCGTAATTCTCCAAATTCACCGCCAGAAGCTTCTCACGAGCTCACCGAGCCTTCTCACGAAACGTTCGTGGACCACCCACGGTAATCCCGCTATCCTCAGGCCGAGAAACGGAGTAGTGGGACTCCTTTTACAAAAGAAAAGAGGGAAGAAGCTCACTGGAAAAATTAATCACAGAGAGCTGAGGAGAAAACAGACGGAAGAGATAGAGAGAGAGTTTTCAAAATGAATTCATAATTCAATTTTGACGACCCCAATATGCACTCACGCATATTTTCTTTTCTTTTTCCTTTTTTTTTTTTATTTTTTTTTTATTTTGATTGATCTGTCAAAAATATATACCTGTGTATATATTTTACATACATGTGTCTTACATCTTGCATGTAAGAGATGTAAGACACATATATATATATATATATATATATATATATATATATATATATATATATATATATATATATATATTTATATATTATTATTATTATTAATAAAAATAATAATAATTATTTTATTAATTAAACTTTTTAATTAATAAAAAAAAAAAATATATTAATTAATTAATATTATTTAATTCAATATCAAATATTAATTAAATAATATAATTAATCCCGGTTTTCCGAAAACCGACTTTTTGCACATGAATCCTATTCATGTTTTCAGACCAATCTCATATTTAAATCATATTTAAATATGTCCATATTTAAATCATATTTAAATATGTCTATCCTTCTTCCACAAACCCGAATTTGAACGATTCAAATTCTTTTCTTTTCTTTTATACTGTTTCACGGCTTTATCCGAGCTAGCCAGGAGAACCGTAAGGACCTACAGATCATGAGCTCCAACGATACGAGATTATCCGGTCAAAACTCTTTCAACCGAACTAACCAACATTCGTTAACCCCCGGAGACTCCACTAAAGTCCAAGGGCTGCACTCTCCTCACTGTAGATATATTGTGTCCTGTTGATATAACTATCATCAGTAAGTCGATCCTTCACAGGTCGTTCATAATCACAACGGGTCATTTAAACCCTTGTATTATATCTTGTTCCTTAAGTACCACTGACACCTCTAATGAACAATTGATTTGTGGTCCAACCATCAAATCAGATTCCTCCCTGATCAGGAGAGGATGGGCCCACTGTTCAAGACCTGGAGTCAGCACTTAAGGGAACAACCTCTCTACTAACCCTTAAAGCCGGTAGGAGTGAATTCCAATCTTGCTACAACTATGTCCCCAGCCACTTATTCAATCTTATCCCCAAGATGGTAGGCATATTGAGTCGGCAATCTGGCCACTCTCACCCGTACAAATCAAAGGATAAGGTCAAATAAACAGGAGTTCATAATGAGCTCAGGATTGAGATCGAGTTACCTAAGTCATCACATGAAAAAAACCGGTCTTTAAAGTAAACGGTGTTATAAAGAAAGAGCGATTTTATTTCTTGGTTCGGTCTTGTGCAAACTCATTGCACAGGACGCCCTCACTCACATGTCTCTACATGAAACGATTCGAATCACATCGTTTTGTACTATACAAAGTGAGCCGCGTCCAATAGTGTCCCCAGGATAAGGTACCCAGCCTTATCCCTATACTATAGACCATTTTTGGCTGTCTACTTGAACTTGATTCACATTCATGTCACACATGAAGTTCAAGTACTCATACTATCGCCATGGGTGTTAGTTATTGGTATAGGTTAATACAAACACAATTCATTAAAATTCAATAACAACTTTATTGAAATATAATATATACATTCATTCAGTTTACAAACTACGAGTTTTAGGACATAAAACCCAACAAACTCCCACTTGGACTAAAACGTCAGTGGAGTACATGCTGGTTGAGAGAACTAGAATATCAAATATCTAAAGTTTCTCCCACTGTCCTACTGAGCAGCTCGCAGCCCTATACTTTGTAGGTGTCTCTCAAACACTTTAGCCGTGAGAGACTTAGTAAACGGATCAGCAATGTTGTGCTCCGAGGCTACCTGTGTGACGATCACATCTCCTCGTTGCACTATCTCCCTGATGAGATGATATTTCCGCTCAATATGCTTTCCACGCTTATGGCTTCTGGGTTCTTTAGAATTTGCCACTGCACCGCTGTTATCACAATAAAGGGTGATTGGCAAGTTCATATTTGGAACAACTTCCAAATCTGTCAAGAACTTCCTAAGCCATACAGCTTCTTTCGCTGCTTCGCAAGCTGCGACATACTCAGCTTCCATGGTGGAGTCAGCAATACAACCTTGCTTTATACTCCTCCATACTATTGCTCCTCCGTTAAGAGTGAACACTGATCCTGATGTAGATTTCCTAGAATCTATATCAGTCTGAAAATCAGAGTAAGTGTATCCTGCAAGGATCAAATCCTTCGCGCCATACACAAGCACATAGTCTCTCGTTCTCCTAAGATACTTGAGGACGTGTTTAACGGCTGTCCAGTGATCATATCCTGGATTGGACTGGAACCTACTGACAATTCCTACTGCATAGCAGATGTCGGGTCTTGTACACAACATAGCGTACATGAGACTACCAACTGCAGATGCATAGGGAATTCGTCTCATATCCTCAACCTCTTGAGGTGTCTTAGGAGATTGTTCCTTAGACAAGTGAATTCCATGCCTAAAAGGCAGCGAACCTTTCTTGGAATTCTGCATCGAATATCTTGACAACACCTTGTCTATATAAGATGTTTGAGACAGCGCTAGCACTTTGTTCTTACGATTTCTTATGATCTGAATCCCTAGAACAAACTGAGCCTCTCCCAAATCTTTCATTTGGAATTGGGTCGCTAGCCAATTCTTAACATCAGTTAGGAACCCTACATCATTCCCAATGAGTAGTATATCGTCTACGTACAAGACTAAGAAAGCTACAACAATATTGACTACTTTCTTGTAAACACAAGGTTCGTCAATATTTTGTTCAAAGCCATAAGATTTGATCGCCGTATCAAACCTTATATTCCAGGATCTAGATGCTTGCTTCAACCCATAAATGGATCGATTAAGCTTGCAAACCTTTTGCTCTTGACCCTGAAGTATGAATCCCTCTGGTTGAGCCATATAGATACTCTCCTCAAGATTACCATTCAGAAAGGCAGTCTTGACATTCATTTGCCAGATTTCATAATCATAAAATGTAGCAATGGATAAGAGTATTCTAATCGACTTTAACATGCCAACAGGAGAAAAGGTTTCTTCATAGTCCACCCCTTCTCTTTGGGAATAACCTTTTGCCACAAGTCGAGCCTTAAAGGTTTGCACCTTACCGGCTTGGTCTCGTTTTCTCTTGTAGATCCACTTGCAACCGATAGGTCTTTCACTATCTGGTTGGTCTACAAGATCCCAGACCGAATTGAAGTACATAGACTCCATTTCGAGATCCATGGCTTTAAGCCACTGGTCCTTGTCTATGTCATTCATTGCCTGTTTAAAGGTCAATGGATCCTCAACGCCATCATCAGGTATGACGACTTGAGTTTCAGACAAGCCGATGTAGCGGTCGGGTTGTCTTACATCCCTCCCACTGCGTCGAGGCTTTCTCAACTCTTGAGAAGGACCAGCCTGATCAACAACCTTTGTTGATCCGTATGTAGCTTTCCTGGAAAATTCGGACAAAACAATTTTGCTCGACGGTTGATGATCTCTCATGTGGTCTTCCTCTAAGAACGTGGCATTAGTCGATACTAGTACCTTGTTCTCATGAGGATCGTAAAATAGACCACCTTTCGTTTCCTTGGGGTAACCTACAAATAGGCACAATTTTGAACGATGTTCCAACTTCTTTGGATTGGGTACTAGCACATGTGCCGGACACCCCCAAATCCTGAAGTGACGTAAACTACCTTTACGCCCTCTCCATAACTTATAAGGTGTTTCAGAAACACTCTTAGAGGGAACCATGTTCAAAATATATACTGCAGTCTCTACTGCATATCCCCAAAACGAACTAGGCAAATGAGCATAACTCATCATAGATCGAACCATGTCTAACAGGGTTCTATTTCTCCTCTCGGACACACCATTCTGCTGTGGTGTTCCTGGCGCTGAGAGTTGAGATACTATTCCATGTTCTATCATATAGTCCTGGAATCTTAAATCCATATACTCTCCACCTCGATCTGATCGGAGTGTTTTTATCGATTTACCTAATGTGTTCTCAACCTCTGCCTTATACTCTTTGAACTTTTCAAGAGCTTCGGACTTATGATGCATTAGATAAAGATAACCGTACCTAGAATAATCATCAATGAAACTGATGAAATATTCATACCCTCCTCGTGCTTTGACATTCAAAGGACCGCAGAGATCCGAATGCACGATTTCTAGAGGTTCTTTGGACCTATGACCTTTTTCAGAAAAAGATCGTTTGGTCATTTTGCCCTCAAGACAAGACTCACATGGCGGTAAAGAGTTGTCCTTTAAACGATTTAGCAGACCACTCTTAACCAATCTCCCAATCCTATTGAGATTAATGTGACCTAGTCTTAAGTGTCAAAGATAAGTACTTGGAGAAAGTTTCTGCCTTTTAGTTTGAGTCTCAGCTGTTTTAAACATTTCAGTGTTCAAAATAGCTTTGGCTTCTGTTGGTCTTAACACATACAAGTTGTTTTCAAGTTTCGCAGAACAAATACGTACACCTCTTTTGCTAATGAACGCTTCATTATGAACAAAAGATACTTTATACAACTGTTCTAACAAACAAGATATAGATACAAGATTCCTCTGGAAGGTAGGAACCAGGAGTACATTTTCTAGTAAAATGAAACTATCTCTATACAACAACTTTACAGCTCCTACTGCTTCAGCTGAGACAACCTCTCCAGTTCCAACTCTGAGAGTTATCTCACCGCGAGAAAGTGGCTGCCAAGAACTAGTTTCCTGAAAAGAAGAACAAACATGGTTAGTAGCTCCTGAATCAAGTATCCAGGTATGACAATCATGTTCTACTAAACATGTTTCAACAACAAGTAAATCATATTTACCTTGTCTTTCCTTCTCAGCCTTTTTCTCTGCAAGATACTTTGGGCAATTCCGTTTCCAGTGCCCATCTACACCACAATGGAAACATTTTCCTTTGTCTGCAGATCTAGTCTTGCTCTTAGTAGCAGCAGGTGCTTTTCCCTTCCTTTTATCTTTCTTCTTCTTTTGAATACTCTTATTCTTAATAGAAGAAAGTTCAGACCTACTCCCTGAAGAGGACCCCTTTTGGAATTTCCTAGAAGTGACAACGTTTGCCTCCTTCTCTTTTCCTTTAGAAGTGTGTAGGGACTGATAGGTTTGTAGCTCGCTGAGGAGAGAAGTCAAATTATACTTTATCTTGTTCATTACCAAATTGGTTCTGAACTGAAGGAAACTCTTCGGAAGAGATTCCAAGATAAAGCTTACTTGACTTGACTCATTTATAATAGCTCCGTTTACTTCCGCCACATTGAAGTGGACCATCATGTTAAGGACATGCTCCCTAATAGAGGTTCCCTCCTTCATGCGAGAGTTGTAAACGAATTTGAGGGCTTCATGACAGACCGATGAGGACGGAAGTCCAAACATCTCCTGTAATGAAGACATGATTTCTTTAGCAGAAACCATATCCTCGTGCTTCTTAGCTAACACATCAGATATGCTGGCTAAGATATAGACTCGGGCTTTATCATTAGCCCTTGTCCATCTATCATATGCTTCTCGAACAGTTCGAGTCGCATCCGAGCTAGGAGGGGGAGGACAATCCTCTGATAAGACGAACCTGAGATCATCTAGAACGAGAATCGTATTCAAGTTCGATTTCCAGGTCGCGTAGTTATCGCCGGTTAACTTATCGGAAGCTAGTAAGTGAATGAAAGAGCTAGACATGCTGAAAAGAGAATGAATAAATATTAGTGAAAAGGTTTTAACCTAATTTACACACCAATCAAGAATTTAGCAAAGAATAATAATGTACCCAAAACTCATTATTAAACTGCAACGATACTTGAGTGGGTCAAAATGGTCGCTACCGAGGGGCAGTCAAGCATTCCTTCACTGAATCAAGACATTCTTGACTAAATGCTAATACCAGAATATATCATATTCCTATAGCATCTTAGTTATCGCTGTTTGGTCAAGATTTACTAACTCCTTAGCAAATCTCGTAAGTGTGACCCTCCATTTTTAGAATTCATAGGGTGGCCCCAACGATGCAACCGAATGGAAATGTCAAAGTTGGGAATGGCTCTATGTTTCTTTATCCATAAATGGTGATTGAGATGTTCCGATTCTTATGAAACGGCCCTCCGAATGGATCGGTACCACTTGTGGGCACCTAGCAGGCAGAACATAGGAATCTCACGGTTCAATCCAATGGAGGAGACCGCAGGATGTATTGACATACTTCCTTCTCCCACTTACTATAAATACTTTCTCCATTCACCTTGCTCTTGAATTATGCAAATACCATCCGAATGGGGATGCCCTATTGACATCACGAGGCCGAGCATAATTCTCACGGTGTGAACTTGACAGAGAACGTAGGAGGAGAGGGACATATCATATATACCTTCTCAACACCTCTACTAAGTATTTTAAGACGGAATGGGTAAATTACTCAGGCATTATCCGGCTAAGACAATAAGGCCTAAGTCTAGGTAAAACAAACTTTTACCTATGATGTCTAGGTGATAAACACTTTATTACCTCACACCACTCACGCATGCTCATAAAGCCGGGTTAACTTTACTCAAGTACCGGATGGTCCCCAGGTAGGAGGTGTTCCGTAAACCGTCAGCTTAAATACCTCCAACCTCGAACAGGATGTCCCCGGGTGAGTTTCTTGTAACCTTAGCATTTACAAGATATCGACCTATTCATCTAATGAAACGGAACGATACATTCAACCCTAAGTGAGCATGCCTTTGTCTTTGTTATAGATTTTAAAAGTCTATGCCAATTTTACAACGCTTTGCAAAACTAAGACTTACTACAACAAACTTCTACATGCTTCTCAAACATGCAACACTAAGGCATGACAAGTTGAATATTTAATTTCATAATTAATATAACAATTATATCGATTATGTTTTTAAACATTCAACTCTTAATTCATAAATTAATATAACACTTATATCAATTCTCATGAATTAAGCATGCATCCTATACATTATAACACTTATAACAAACAAAATGCATCTAATGTTGGATGTTTAATTTCATAATTAATATAACACTTATATCAATTATTCTATTAAGCAAACAACATCTAATTCATGAATCAATATAACTCTTATATTAATACTCATGAATAAACATGCATCCTATACATTATAACACTTATAATATACCATGTGCATAAAATTATGGCAATCTATGTTGTTGATTTAATTTCATAATTAATATAACACTTATATCAATTATTCTATTAAACTAACAACAACTAATTCATGAATTAATATAACTTTTATATCAAAATTCATGAATTGCCAAATATGCATACGATATATTATAACACTTATAACATATTTTCAATGCATGAAGCATGCTTCCTACGGTGGGATTTTAAATCTATATGACATACGATATGCACATATAAACATGGAATTTAATTAAAACATACATTCGCAATGCATAATTAATTAAACACACTAAAGTGGATCGATTTTGGCATTTAGCAAGCAATAACTAATTTATTACAAGCTTGATCAACAAGCCACGTCTTGAGCGGACTTCGAACTCTTCGCACCGCCTTTGACCAACTTGCTTCCTCCGAACGCTTCGGCCAAAAATTTCTTCGAATTTCTCCTCGTAATGCCCAGAACGAGTTTGAAATTACACCGAACATTTCAGCGAGTTTCAAACTCAAACTTCTTTCACAAAGAACCCTATATGGACTCTAATGACTCTAAAAATTACAGACTCTTTAGCATGCATTAAAGCCCATACAATCTCGGGCAATTACAAATAATGAAATTCAGAAGAAACTATGCCAAAATCGATATTCACTTTAGAATCCATTCAGAAACAATTTCTAAATAAAACCCACCATAACTTAAATTGATTGAAATTGAGTGGCCAAAAACGCTCTGATACCAATTGATGGAGCGCTCATGGCACGCAGCGGAAGCGATTTGGATCATAGACACTCTAATTTCATCAATTTAAACAAAACGGAAACATGCAAAAGCGATGAAAAAGAGAAGTTAGAACACATACCCTTGTCGTTCGTAATTCTCCAAATTCACTGCCAGAAGCTTCTCACGAGCTCACCGAGCCTTCTCACGAAACGTTCGTGGACCACCCACGGTAATCCCGCTATCCTCAGGCCGAGAAACGGAGTAGTGGGACTCCTTTTACAAAAGAAAAGAGGGAAGAAGCTCACTGGAAAAATTAATCACAGAGAGCTGAGGAGAAAACAGACGGAAGAGATAGAGAGAGAGTTTTCAAAATGAATTCATAATTCAATTTTGACGACCCCAATATGCACTCACGCATATTTTCTTTTCTTTTTCCTTTTTTTTTTTTTTTTTTTTTTTATTTTGATTGATCTGTCAAAAATATATACCTGTGTATATATTTTACATACATGTGTCTTACATCTTGCATGTAAGACACATGTATATATATATATATATATATATATTTATATATTATTATTATTATTAATAAAAATAATAATAATTATTTTATTAATTAAACTTTTTAATTAATAAAAAAATATATATATTAATTAATTAATATTATTTAATTCAATATCAAATATTAATTAAATAATATAATTAATCCCGGTTTTCCGAAAACCGACTTTTTGCACATGAATCCTATTCATGTTTTCAGACCAATCTCATATTTAAATCATATTTAAATATGTCCATATTTAAATCATATTTAAATATGTCTATCCTTCTTCCACAAACCCGAATTTGAACGATTCAAATTCTTTTCTTTTCTTTTATACTGTTTCACGGCTTTATCCGAGCTAGCCAGGAGAACCGTAAGGACCTACAGATCATGAGCTCCAACGATACGAGATTATCCGGTCAAAACTCTTTCAACCGAACTAACCAACATTCGTTAACCCCCGGAGACTCCACTAAAGTCCAAGGGCTGCACTCTCCTCACTGTAGATATATTGTGTCCTGTTGATATAACTATCATCAGTAAGTCGATCCCTCACAGGTCGTTCATAATCACAACGGGTCATTTAAACTGTTTAACCCTTGTATTATATCTTGTTCCTTAAGTACCACTGACACCTCTAATGAACAATTGATTTGTGGTCCAACCATCAAATCAGATTCCTCCCTGATCAGGAGAGGATGGGCCCACTGTTCAAGACCTGGAGTCAGCACTTAAGGGAACAACCTCTCTACTAACCCTTAAAGCGGGTAGGAGTGAATTCCAATCTTGCTACAACTATGTCCCCAGCCACTTATTCAATCTTATCTCCAAGATGGTAGGCATATTGAGTCGGCAATCTGGCCACTCTCACCCGTACAAATCAAAGGATAAGGTCAAATAAACAGGAGTTCATAATGAGCTCAGGATTGAGATCGAGTTACCTAAGTCATCACATGAAAAAAACCGGTCTTTACAGTAAACGGTGTTATAAAGAAAGAGCGATTTTATTTCTTGGTTCGGTCTTGTGCAAACTCATTGCACAGGACGCCCTCACTCACATGTCTCTACATGAAACGATTCGAATCACATCGTTTTGTACTATACAAAGTGAGTCGCGTCCAATAGTGTCCCCAGGATAAGGTACCCAGCCTTATCCCTATACTATAGACCATTTTTGGCTGTCTACTTGAACTTGATTCACATTCATGTCACACATTCAATGCATTCGAAGCTATCCTACATGCTGAATTCACGTATTTGTACCTATAGATTCATCATTAGCAGACCCTTGGGTGATTAGTTACTCATGGATGATGTGGAAGTGGAAATACTAGATTGTTTAAGCATGATTATCAGTACGTAAATGGAAGCAAAGGAAGAACAGAAAGTGATAAGAAACTTGCGAAGTTGTAAATGATTCCTCTATTAAAATAAGATTCAAAGCTTAAAGTGTAAAGACTCTAAAGCAGTAAAGACTAAGCAAATGGAGACGAACAGAACAAATGACAGCAAACAAAAGTAAATAACAGCAGACAGTAGAGAAAATGGAAGACAGAAAGTAGTAGAAAGCGATGTAAATGTGTGCGTGAACTCCTCGCCGCAAGCGCCTCGGATGAAGGGGAAGGTTAGCGTTGTTTGGGGATGAATCCAATCAGAAGAGAAGAAGGATATTCTCTTCTTCCTCTCAGATTATCGGTGCCAAAAGCTGATTCCTTCACTCCAACAAACGGGATAGAAAATGGAGAGAAACTGCGTTGAGATGGAGAGTTCTACGCTTCCAAGCTTGTTGTTCTCCTTCCCCCTTGACCTCCTTTTATAGCTCTTTGCAGGTACTCTTCAGTCAAGGAGAACCATCCATTCTGAATGACGACCCACCACGTGGCAGCAGGGGATAAATTGGGCGGCTGAAAGATCGCAACAAAACGACGGACGGTTGGAACAACTTAACATTCGCAGCTTAAATATTGCGGAGATAGCAATGTTTCAGCAATTTTCCTGCAATGCATAATTTCAACTCTTTTAACTTCGTTTTTGATTCTTTTTTGTTCCTTTTACAAATAAGTCTCCTAATTTAGCTTCATTCCTTGATTTCTCATATTTAAGCACGTATTAAACTAAATTCTAACAAAAACGCTTAAGAGTTTACTCATTTCCATGGTGAATAAGTCCCTAATTTATGCACTTTTGGAGACGTAACAGTCGCCTTCATGAAGTGGAGTCTGAGCTTGTCGGAGAGAAGCAAACTCATCAACAGTTGAAGGAAAAGCTTTTCGGGATGGCGGCGATGCTCGAAGATGCTCTTGATAATGAGAGGTTGGCCCGCCAACGTCTTGAGAGGAGCGTGTGGCCTCTGCGGCTGCCGCAGAAGAAGCACGTCTTGCTCCAATTCTTACAGAGACCCAGCTTGTCGTGGAGCGGTCTTCCGTCGAGCGTCTTTCGAAGAAGCTTGTTGGTAAGGCTGCTGAGTTTGTTGGACAACGATCGGACCGTTCGAAGCTCGAGACTGCTTTCAGCGGTTCCGTAGCATAGGTGTCTGGATCTCTTCTCCAATAGGGTTTACTTTTTGACTACTGCCCAGGTGAATGTGCTTCAAGATGTGTTGGACGACTTTTAGACCCCGTCTGTCTCAGTTTCAGGGGATTCTTCTTCTTGAGCTTTTACTTTTTTGTAGCTTTCTCAAGGGTCTCATCCCTTTTGTAACGATCCTGGGGTCTGTCTCTGAAGTCGTAATAACAAACCTTATTTTTATTCCGTTTTAGTGGGAATTTTTCGGAAGGTTTTTCCTTACGGTAACCTATGAATTCTCTGTCTGTCTGAGGCAGACCCTGCAAGTCTGTTTGCGTAAGTCGGGCCAGGTCCTTTAGATGGAGAGTCTTTTCGCTTTTGGTGCACGGGGTTTGCTTTATGTGTACTTGCAAATTCTCGTCCTGTCTGCAGTGTGTCTGAGGCGTGCAAGTCTGTTTGCACGGATCAGGGCCAATTTTTAGATCGAGAGTCTTTTCGCTTAAGTATCACGGTGTGATGTCTAACACTGTGTGGATTCTCCTTCTGTCAGTGGCGGGCTTCCAGGCGTACAGATTTAACTGTGTAACCCGAGGCCAAGCCAAATATGGAAAGTCTTTCCGTGTTGACGTTAGGAATTGACTCATAGTACTTTCAGTGGAACATCGACCTGTCTGAGGCGAGCTCTGGATGCACACGTTTGTTTGCGTGATTCGAGGCCTGGCCGGCTAGGGAGGTTCTTTCCGCTTAGGCACTAGGATTCGAAAGCTTGACGCTTCAATGTTTATCGAATTAGTAACTTGGTTCTCCCTCCTTGGTTTTTGACACAACGCGAACTTCGTCTGTCTGTATCGGTCTCAGAGTATGCAAGTCTGTTTACATGGTCTGAGGCCGATGTCTTAGAGCGAAAAATCGTTGGTGTTGGGAATCGATTCCTGTGATCTGACACTGCGTACTTCTCCGTCTGTCTGGATCGAGCTCTGCAAGTCTGTTTGCGTAGGGCGAGCTTGCTACCTTTTAGACCGATAGTCTTTCCGCGTCGGTGTCATGGTTCGATACCACCCACTTAGTGTTTTGACACTGCGTACTCTCTGTCCATCTGGGACGGGTGCGGGGTGTGCAAGTTTGTTTGCATGGTCTGCGTCTGTTGCCTTAGGGCGGTAGTCTTTCCGCGTCGGTGTTGTGCTTCGGTGTTCGTGCTTTGACACTGCGTACTCTCTATTTTCCTACGTTGGGCTCCACAAGTCTGTTTGTGTCAGTCGAGCCCAATGCAGTTTTTGAACGGTAGTCTTTTCGTGTCGGTGTCGAGGTCCGATACTGCGATCAGGCGCTCGCGTACTTCTTTGTCTGTCTGCTAGGGCTCGGGGTGTGCTAGTTGGTTTGCACAACCTGCGGCCGACGTCTTAGAGCGAACAAAGTTTTTTTGCGTCCGAGTCGAGGTTCGATGCCTGTCAACTTTTTTTTTTTTTACACCATGCGATCCCCGTCTGTCTGTATCGGCTTCAGAGCGTGCAAGTCTATTTGCATGGTTTGAGGCCAATGTCTTAGAGCGGAAGGTCGTTGGTGTCAGGAAATGATTACTGTGATTTGACACTGAGTACTTCTTCGTCTGTCTGTAGCGGGCTCTACAAGTCTGTTTGCGTACGATATTGACCGATCCCTGGGCCTTTAGGCTGGCGTCTTAGGTCGGGAGTCTGTCTTTTGTTCATTAATTTATTTCATGGCCTACTAGGCTACTAGTATGAGAACAACTACTCATAGTAAGTATCACTTTTATGTGTAAATGAAGAAGGGGAGAGAGAATGTAAAGGTATGAATTAGAAATATCAGAAATCTTATAAATGAACAAACATAAAACTACCACATTTGCTAATATATATTTTTCTAAATAAATATGTAAGTATTGTGTGTAACTCCATTTGACACCCATTTTAAAAATATCCAATATTATATCAATTTATTATAATCTTAAGCATGCACTCAAAATATATCAAACATTGCTAACAAGAGGATAGCTAACGGTATGATGTATGTCTAATAATCACGAGGTCCTAAGTTCAATCCGAAATACTATTGCCAACAAGAGGATAGCTCAATAGCATGATGTATGCCTAATAACCACGAGGTCCTAAGTTCAATTCTAAATACTATATTTAAGTAGATTTAATGAGATGGATTTATTCTCCTAACTATAAATATATTTAAATGAGAAAAAGTAGAGATTCTAGGGAATTTAACATTTTTTTTTTAATCTTTTAGCAAATAATCATTCTAGTTTGAAAGTTTATATATTTTGTAATAGGTAATAACAATGAGGGGGTAGGGTTTGGCATGCAACCCACATGGGTTCACTGTTAAACAAAAGCAGTAAAATTTGAAAATCACTTTTTCACATTTTAAAATAAAATTAAAGAAGCTAGTTTGGTTGGTCATTATTTAGCAACCCTAAGAGATGATTAGTAGGTCAAAAGTATCCTCCAAAAATAAAATAAAAAATTCCTACACTCTCTTTCTTATCAAAACTTTAATCTCTTCCTTTGTCTAAGAAGCGGTGCTGGCCAAGCTTTGAGCATAATTATGATCAGATTACCGAGATCAATTATTTTATTTCATTCATTTTTACAGTTGGAAGGCAGGCTTTTCATATTATTATTATTAGGTTAACATCATTTTCATGTGTCTCTTTTTTAAATTGTTTCGTTTTAGTCTATATACTTTAAAACCTCTTAATTTAATCTCTATTCTAAAATTAAATTTTAATATTAAAATTAAATTTTAATCTTAGTTTATTAAATTTTTTTTAATGCAAGTTCAATGTACCTTAATTTAAATTGGTGTGTAATTTATAAAGAAAATTTAGAAACTATAAATCATATTTTTCTTCCATTGTTCCTATGTTAAAATTTTTTGATCCGCTCTTATAAATGGTTATAATCTAAAATCTATTACTCGAAGTTATATATCACTCAAAGTCATGTTGTACCCTAAGTTAAATGTTAAACATATTATGTGGTGTAATTTTTTCGAAATTATTTTATGGTATATTTGGTTGGAACGAAATGATATGGTCTTTAGTGAAAAATCAAAGTTCTTACTTCAATTATGGGATAAGATTATCATCAATCATAGTGCTCTAAATTGAAGATGTTTTGAAATTTTGATACTCCTACTCAGTGCTTATTAATTGAAAGATTTTTCTCAAGTCTCAACTTTGTATTCTTTTCTTTTTAATCAATGAAATATTTTTTTTAAAAAAAAAATGTTTTCGAATTAGTATTTCCCTCAATAATTTTAAAGATATTCATATGGTGTCTAAAAAAATACCCTATTAATTTTATTCCATGATATTTGATAAGGACTAACTTTAAAATCTATGATAAGTAAAGGACTAATTTAAGTAGAGTAAATTATAAAGGAGTTGTTATAGCTTTTGAATGCATGTGTGTTTACCCTCTTTGATTCCCTTTTTGACGGTCAAACTTACAGTGTGGTGTTTGAATTTTTCGAGGATTTCTCTCTCTTGCTTTTAATATTTCGAGGATTTCTCGGTCAAATCAATTTTTATCAATTTAACTTTGCAGGATTAATCGATTTAATTTTATCATAAATTTTTAATATTTCATCAAATTAGAAATGTATGAACTAGTGAACAAGAGGTTAAAGGTTTCATCCTTACGTTGGGAAAAAAAATGTTAGCAGTTTTTTTTAATCTCAAATTTTAATGAATGTGGTAATTTTACATTTTATTAGGTATTTGTTAGCAAGAATCATTCAAAAGAAGGTAATCTCACATATATTGAATGAATTGTAAAACTTCTAATACCGAAAAATGATGAGGCTATATGTCTTATATGTCAATGAATTGTAAAACTTCTAATACCCAAAATGATGAGGCTATATGTTTTATATGTTTTTTTTTTTTAGGGTGTGTTCGGATTTACTTCTTAAATGTTTAAGTTTTGAAAAAAATGATTTTAGAAAAAATTGTGGTTTTGACAACCATCTAAAATGATAACTTATGGAATGATTTTTTGAAAATAAATCATTTTGAGTAAAACTAAACAAACGTCACATAACTCCACATTTGTATGATATTGTTTACTTTGGGCATAACTCTCATAGTTGTATTTTTGGTTTCACCCAAAAGACTTCATTACGATGAAAATGTTGCCTCTTACTTATATACTCGTGATTTTTTTCTTCCCTAGCCAATGTTAAACTTTAGTTGAACTCACACCAATTAATTTTTAGAATTTTTTTTTTTTTGGTGTTTAATCCAAAATTTTCTCTAATTTTCATAGTATATTAAAATTACCAAAATACTCTCGCACTACCTCTTTAAATTTTTTCCACCAATGGTTGTTGTCGACGACCACCACCGCCCACCATCGACGACCATCTCCGGAAATTTTCGGTGACCACCTCCGACGATCTCCAACGACAACTTTCGGCCACCATCTTTGACGACATCTCTGTCCGACCACCAGCGGCGACCTCATTCGGCTGAAAATCAACGACGACCACCGCCTGTGACCTTGAATCACTACCGACGACGGTTGAATAATAAATTTCGGTCAATCACAAATTGACACATCATTAATTTGAGTTAATTCAAGTTAATGATAAAAATATATATTTATAAATTTGGGACCAATTACAAAGTTACACATGTCCTCAATTTAAATTAAGAGACATATAAAATTGGCAAATCAAATTATGCCACATGTCCCTCGGACGACCCGAGCTAGTCCAATCAAACATTGCCACATGGCGGTTGGACCCAAAGTTATTTAACCCGATATCGCTAAAAAAAAAATTGGGCTAAATTTAAATAATCCAAGTTATTGAAAATAAATGGATTAAACCCAAATAAATAAAAGCCCAAAAGTTGGGCCAAAAGTCAATCAGGCCCAAGCCCATACTAGGTCCATTAAACTCTATGAATAGAGGAGGCCGCCATTCATTCTGGACATTCAGCCTTGAGCCAGAATCTAGAGAAGTCAGAAGCTCCAACAATCAAAGAGTCAGAATTCAGAGGCATCAAAGACCCAGAGTTCAGAAGATTAAAAGACTAAAGACTTCAAGAAACTAAAAGTCCAAAGACCTTCAATAAGCTACAAGCCGAAGACCTTCAATAAGCTACAAGCCGAAGACCTTCAAGAAACTACAAGCCGAAGATCTTCAAGAAGCTACAAGCCGAAGATCTTCAATAAGCTACAAGTCGAAGACCTTCAAAAAGCTACAAGCTGAAGACCTCCAATAATTTACAAGTCGAAGATCTTCGATAAGCTACAAGCCGAAGACTTTCAAGAAACTACAAGTCGAAGAATTTACGAAGATCAACAAGCTAGAGACTGATCATCCAAGAAGATCAAAAAGTCCAAAGGCCGATCATCCAAGAAGATCAAAAAGTCCAAAGGCCGATCATCCAAGAAGATCAAAAATGTCCAAAGGCCGATCATCCAAAGCCCAAAGATCGATCATCCAAGAAGATCAACGAGTTCAAAGATTAAAGTTGACATACTCGAGAGAAAGCATCAGAGGATAAATATTAGAGACTGTAACACTCATATATATATATATCAAATTCAATAAAATTCAAGTTCATTTCCACGTATCAAATTTCTCCTATATGGAAATCTCGTGTGAACAACGACCACCGCCACTCTTATCCCATCACCGACCATCAACAATAGTCAACGTTGGTCATAGTTTTTAAAATACAAATTTAAACTTATTAATTTATATTTTTTTTATTTATAGTCATTCTTTATAATAATTTGACATTAGGAGAAATATTTTTAAGTGTAGAACAAACCAAACAAACTTAGATAAAAACACGTTTGAAAAAATGTAACAAAAAGATCCTTAGACTTGTGAGTTTTGGTTTAATTGCTTGTTCTTGCATATTGATTTGTTAATTAAAGACGATTTTTGGTTGAAATTAGCAAGTACTTTGAGATTGTTTACACTACTTTACGTTGAAATAAGTTAGTGAATGTAATGGAAGTTGAATAACCATAAACATATAAACTTGTTTACCAAAATTTAAGGTTGAATATGATGAACTTAAAATTTAGACTAAAAATCACTAACCTTATTAAATTTGAGTGTAAAAATTGATTTTTTATAATTTTTATTCACCATAGTGATAATTTGTTTGTATTTTTATTTGTATTTTTATAGTATATCATTAACATTTTTTTTTCTTTTTAATGAACCTGTTGATGCAGAATTTTGGACTTCCCTCTCTTTGTTGTGTTCCGCCGTGTGATGGTGTCCACCGAGCGCGCCGCGAACCTGTACACGGAGAGGAAAGTAAACTTTCATCGGTGGGCTTGACCCACAGGCCTCCGATGCTTAAGTCAGAGAGATCCGAACATAAGTAGGAGTAGAGAGAGAAAGTTTAGGGTTGTTACCCATTTTTGCGTCCTTCCTTTTGAACAGGAAGGGTATTTAGAGCTGGTGGTGAGGAGTCATTCCTCAAATGGCACAGTCCCTTGGCCTTCGGATGAACGCCTGGACCGGGGCGAGGGGACGTGGTCCAACCGGGATTGGGACCACGCGCTTTGTCATGATGGCGGCAACTGTCGTTCCTCGATTCCCAAGAGGGTTGGAGGTGTCGGGTTTTATGTCCTAAAACTCATGGTTTGTAAACAGGTGTGTTTGTAATCTCTCTATTTAGTAATAAAGAGTTATTAAGTTTTATTCAATAAAAGAGTTTACTGGAATAAAGTGAAACGTGTTTAGTCTAACCTATACCAATGACCAACATCCATGGCGACTCATGAATACTTGAGCTTCATGTATGACATGACTGTGGATCAGGCTCAAGTAGATAGTCAAAACGGTCTATAGTATATGGATAAGGATGGGTACCTTATCTTGGTAACCCTATTAGATGCGGCTCGCTTTGTATTGTACAAAACGATGTGATCTGAATCGTTTCACATGGTGATGTGCAAGCGAGGGCGTCCTCTACAATGAGTTTGCATAAGACTGAACCGCGAATCAAGTCGCTCTCTCTTTATAACACCGTTTACTTAAGAGACTGACTTTTTCATATGATGGCCTAGGTAACTCGAACTTAATCCTGAGCTTGCTATGAACTCCTGCTTATTCGAAAGTATCCTTTGACTTGTACGGGTGAGAGTGGCCCATTAGCGCCGACTCAATAACCTACCATTTTGGGGATAAAGTCGAATAGGTAGTTGGGGACACAGTATAGCAAGATGGAATTCACTCCTAACCCGCTTTTAGGGTTAGTAGATAGGTTGTTCCCTTAATAGCCGACTCTAGGGCTTGAACAATCCGCACTCATTATCTCCTGATCAGAGAGGATGTCTGATCTGCTGGTTGGACCACAGATCAATTGTTCATTAGAGGTGACAGTGGAACTTAAAGAACAAGATGTAATGCAGGGGTTAAACGAGTTTTAATGACCCATATGCAATTACGATCGACCTGTGAAGGATCGACTTACCGATGACGGTTATATCAAGAGGACATAATATATCTACAGTGAGGAGAGTGCAACCCTCATACTTTAGTGGAATCTCCGGGGGTTTGACGAATGTTGATTGATTCAGTTAAAAGAGTTTTGACTGGATAATCTCGTATCGTTGGCGCTCATGATTTGTAGGTTCTTTTGGTTCTCCTAATTAGCTCGGATAAAGCTGTGTAGCAATGCCATACGGAAGAATTTGGAGAAATCAAAATTCGGGTCTGTTGATCGAGGTTAAACATATTTAAATATGATTTAAATATGTATCTGGAGGAAGATGTATTTAAATATGATTTAAATACACGACCAGAGAAAAATATGAATATAGATTCATATTGAAAAAGTTGGTTTTCGAAAAAACTGGGGTTAGTTTTATTATTTGTTTAATATTTGATATTAAATTAAATAATAAAATAATTAATTAAAAAAGTTTTAATTAATTATAATAATTTATTATAATTTTTAAATTATAATAATTAATTATCATGTGTTCAATGTGCAAGTTGAACACATGTACTCCACTCTTTTTCCCACTCTCTCTTTGAGTTGAGAAGAGAAGGGTTTGGGTTGGGTGACCAATCTTGATTCTCTCTCTATCGAAAATTTTTGGACAATTTTTGAGTTCTCTCTCCTCTCTGAAGTTCTCTCTCTCGTTCTCTTCAATTGTTGAAGGTGAAGATCGAAGAACTTGCTGAAGCTTGAAGATTTGGTGTTGCAATTGAGTGTTTCTTGTGAAGAAGCTAGAGGTTTGAAGTGTTCATCCCTCTAATCCCAATATGCACTTCAATAGTTGAAGTATTTGTGAAGCTAGATGAGGTTTAGATATTGTTGAAAAGTTCAACAAATTCAAGAACCAGGTTCATCTTCTTCCTTGTTAAATCACCATTGCTTCTTCTTCTTCCTCATTTTATCCCTCTCAACAAACTCCCTTAGCTCAAGGAGTCCCACTACTCCACTATTAAGCCCGAGAATAGTCGAGACTCTTCTTAGGGTGGTCCTCGTCGTGTTCATGTTGAGTTCGTGACCGGAGGAGAGGTAGAGGACGAGGGGGCACTAGAGTAGCTGAGGAGACGAGAAGACAAACATCAACAAAAGGTATGTTTTGCCCTTCCCCTTGCTCTCTGGTGAATTTACCAGTCGGTAAATCGGTCGAATTTACCGGCTGGAAATTTACTGGTCGGGAAGCTAAACGCTGTTTCTTAAGCGTTTAGGGTTTGTTTCTTCGGTCGATATTTACCGATCATGCATACCGGTGGGAATATACAGAAGAAACTGACCGGTAAGTGTTACCGGTTGAGCCTTACCGGTTTACCGGTGGAAAACTTGTGAAGTTTTTCTACCAGTTTACCGGTTCAAGGCTTACCGATAAGGATTTACCGGTCGGTGCTTACCGGTCCAATCCTTACCGGTGTAAGTTTATCGGTTTACCGGTGTAAGTTTGTGATACTTATCGAACCAGTTTACCAGTGGTAAACTTACCGGTCCGGTCTATACCGATGTGACTTTACCGGTGCCAGTTTATCGGTGCTAATTTATTCACACGGTATTACCGGTTGAGGCTTATCGGTTGAAATGCTTGTGAAGCATTTACCAGTCGAGGCTTACCGATGTGCCATTTACCGGTCGGATCTTGCGATCTTTACCGATGGCACACCGAGGTGCCTTACCGGTGGGTCTTTACCGGTCAACCTAGGGTTGATTTTTACCGGTGACTTTCGAGAGGCTGAAAAATGCTAAGTGTTGGTATTTTTCTTCTCTCTCGGTTTGTTGCTTATTGATTGCTGAAGATCCTCAACCAGTTTAGGCTATTTCCACTGCGCCTCTGGTTGTGTCGGGATCTCTGTTCCATTAATTGGTATCAGAGCATGCTTTAAACTCTCAATTTGGAACAAATTGAGTCCTAGGTGGGTTGTATTTGTTTTCTCTGCTTGGGTGGCTGAAGTGATATCGGTTTATGGCATCTTCTTTATTTCCTGTTCTTACTTTCGGTTTGTAATAGCCTGTCTATTTAAAAAGGCTTAATATTTGGCTGAGAGTCTGTAATTCGTTGAGTCTTAGAGTCCTAGGTTGTTGCGGGGCCGAGAAGAAGCAAAGTAGCAAGGAGTCTCGAAAAGCTTCGAGAGCCTAGCTTGAGGTTGGAGAACAAGCTTGTAATAATTAGTATTGCTTGCTTGATGCCAATAACCGAATCACTTTATGGTGTTTATTTAGTACTGATGCATGAGATGTATGGTTTAAATTAACGTCATTGCTTGTGCATAGAGTATGCTATGTAGATTTCAAATCCCACCTTAGGTAGCATGTTGCATGCATATCGTATGTTATAAGTGTTATAATGTATAGGATGCAAGCTTAATTCATGAGATTCAATAAGTGTTATATTGGTTATGAATTAGGAGTTGTATGTTTAAAAGCATAATCGATATAAGTGTTATATTGATTATGAAGTTAAATATTCAACTTGTCGTGCCTTAGTGATGCATGTTTGAGAAGCATGTAAATATTTGTTGTAGAAAGTCTAAGTTTTGCAAAGGGTTGTAAAATTGGATAAACTTTTAAAATCTATAACAAAGAAAAGAGCATGTTCATTTAAGGTTAAATGAGTCGATCTGGTTCATTAGATGAATAGGTCGATATCTCGTAAATGCTAAGGTTATGAGTGTTGGGTTTTATGTCCTAAAACTCGTGGTTTGTAAACGATAAACATATTTTATTACTAATAAAGTGTTATTGAGGTTTATTCGATAAAGTTATTATTGAATATGTGAATTGCTTATTTTATTTTAGAAACCCCTAAATCCAATAAACTAAGATCCATGGCTTTAACATGAGTACTTGAACTTTATGTAGAGACATAAAAGTGGATCAAGTTCGAGTAAATAGCCAAAACGGTCTATAGTATATGGATAAGGCTAGATGCCTTATCTTGGGGACATTATTGAATGCGGCCCATTTTGTATTTAGTACAAACGATGTGATCCTGAATCGTTCATGTGGAGACATGTGAATGCGGGTGTCCTATGCAAAGAGTTTGCATTAGACCGGACCGCGAAATAAGTCACTCTTGCTTTATAACGTTGTTTACTGTTTTAAAGACTAACTATTTCAAAACGATGACCTAGGTAACTTGACCTTAATCCTGAGCTAACTATGAACTCCTGTTTATTCGGGATTATCCTTAGATCTGCATGGTTGAGAGTGGCTCAACAGCGCCGACTCAATAAGCCTCTCATTTTAGTGGTAAGACCGGATAGATAGTTGGGGACATAGGGTACAATATGGAATTCACTCCTACCCGTTTCTAGGGATAGAAGATAGGTTGTTCCCTTAAGTGCTGACTCCATGTCTTGAACAAGGGGCCTCACCTTCTCATTGGCTCGAGAGGGACTCGGCATAGTGATTAGATCACATACCAATCGGTTTAGTGATTGTATCACAAACCAATTGTTCATTAGAGGATTAATGAGACTTAAGGAGCAAGATGTAATTACGGGGGTAAAACGATATTTGACCCAGCCGTAAATTACGAACAACCTGTGAAGGGTCAACTTACTAATCATGGTTATATCGAGTGGACAGAAATATATCTACAGCGAGGAGAGTGCAACTACTAGGCTATAGTGGAATGTTCTGGTAGTTAACGAATGTTGATTAACTGAGTTAAAGAGTTTAATCAGTTAATCTCGGATCGTTGGAGCTCATGATCCGTAGGTCCATGAGGTCCCCCTTCTAGCTCATATCAGACTAAACCTTAGAATAGTGTGACGAGTGAATTCGAAGTGTTCGAATTCGAATTAGGGAATAAGCGTTAAATATATGTGATATATTTAACGACATAACGTTCAATTGCAAATTGAACAATAAAGAGAGATGGAGATATTTAAATAAGATTTAAATATCGAAAATATGAATAGGGATTCATAATCAAGTATATCGAGAATGATCGAGATTGGTGTCTGATTTATTGGATATTAAATTTGAATTAATTAAATTGTTTAATTAATTATTTAATATTAATTATTTGAATTAATCTTTAAATTGAATTAATTTGATCAAAGTTAGTCAAAAGTCAAAATGTTGACAATTGACTAAAACTTTGAAAGTCGAAAGTCAAATGTTGACTCCACTAAACCTTGAAAGTCAAGAGTCAATATAATGACTAAAATTAGTGGGAAAATCCAATTCTTGAGTTAGTGGGAAAAATCATTTGTTGGTGTTTTTATGACTCAAAATTTTTTGCTAAGTGTTGATCCCACATCAAGCCACTAATCCCACTAAATTTAGTGGATTCTACATGTCATCCTATTGTTAACTCAATTTTGCATGTTTTTGCATGTAGTCTTCTATATATACAAAGGGTTAATTAGATTTACTTCTTCTTGAAATTTTGATTAATTTTGAGAATTGAAAAGACAATTTCTCTTCCATTCTCTCAAAATCTATCTTCATTCCTCTTTTAAATTAGTCAACCAAAGGATCCCACAATCCCGTTCTAAGGCCGGAGAATAGTCGGGAAGACTCTCGTGGTGGATCGTGACCGTTACGTTCGAAGATCGGGTTTGAAATCGAGAAGAATTTGAGCTTCAAAGGTAATTTCTAATTTATTATATTTGATTTTCAAATTACATGCTTTTTCCTTTGAATTTATCAAAATTAGAGTACTTAGATCCATAATTTATTCCGCTATGCATGCCGAAACTCTTTCAATGAGAAACTCACCCGATGAAATCCTGTCTAGATTGGAGGATTATGAATTGACGGATCACCTCCTACCTGGGGATTAATCGGTACTTGAGTAAAGTTAACCCATCTTTATGAGCATGCGGGAGAGGTGTGAGGTTTGTAAAGTGTTTATAACCTAGACATCTTAGGTAAATTGTTTGCCTAGACTTAAAGTTTTATTTTCTTAGCCGGATAAAACCTGAGTAATTTGCCCTAAATTACCGTCTATAATACTTAGTAGATGTGTTGAGAAGGAATATATGATATATCCCTCTCCTGCTACACACTCCCTTTAGTTCACAACGAGAGAATTTTGTTCGGTCGTGCGATGTCAATAGGGCATACCAAAGAAGGGCGGTGTTTGCAACTTTCAATAGCAAGGTGAATGGAGTAAGTATTTATAGTAAGTGGGAGAAGAAAGTGCGTCAGTACTTCTTGCGGTCTCCTTCATTGGATTGAACAGTGAGATTCCCATGTTCTGCCTGCAAGGTACCCAAGAGTCGCACCAATCCCTTCGGAGGGTTGGTTCATGGGAGATTGAACATCTTAGTCACCATTTATGGATAAAGAAACACATCGTCATTCCCAACTCTTACATTCCCTAAGGTTGCACTGTTGGGGTCGTCCTGTGAATTCTAAAAATGGAGGGTCACACTTACGGGATTTGCTAAGGTGTTAGTAAATCCAGACCAAAAACGATAACTAAAATTCTATAGGAATATGAGTTATTCTAGCATTAGTTTTTAGTCAAGAATGTCTTGATTTACTAAAGGAGTGCTCGACTGCCGCAAGGTAGCGACCATTCTGACTTACTAAAGTATCGTTGTTAGTAAATAAAGAGTGTGGGTCCTTTATTTGCTGTTAAATCTTTAATTGGTTTAAATAGGTTAAAATCGTTTCACAAATAGATTTACATTCTGTTTTTAGCATGTCGAGTTCATTTATTCAGCTCTTAGCGCGCGACAAACTAACCGGCGAGAACTATGAGACTTGGAAGTCGAACCTGAATACCATTTTGGTTCTCGACGACCTCAGACTTGTCTTAACGGAGGAATGTCCTCCACTTCCTGTCTCTAATGCTTCACGAAGTGTTCGTGAGGCATACGATGGTTGGATTAGGGATAATGATAAAGCCCGAGTCTATATCTTGGCGAGCATATCTGATGTTCTGTCCAAGAAGCACGAGGTTATGGTTTCCGCGAAGGAAATCATGTCTTCGTTGCAAGGGATGTTTGGACTGATGGAGCGTTGATGGAACGCAGCGGAAGCGATTTGGATCATGGACACTCTAATTTCATCAATTTAAACAAATGGAAACATGCAAAAGCGATGAAAAAGAGAAGTTAGAACACATACCCTTGTCGTTCGTAATTCTCCAATTTCACCGCCAGAAGCTCCTCACGAGCTCACCGAGCCTTCTCACGAAACGTTCGTGGACCACCCACGGTAGTCCCGCTATCCTCGAGCCGAGAAACGGAGTAGTGGGACTCCTTTAATTCAAGAAAAGAGGGAAGAAGCTCCATTGAAGAAAACTGATTTTTCTTCACAGAGAGCAGCCGAGGAAGATGAAGATAGAGATGGAGATAGAGAGAAGTTCAAATTTTGAATTCCTAATTCAAAAAATGAACACCCCAAAAGGCACTAAGCCTTTTTTTAATTTCTATTTTTTTTTTTTTTTTTTTTTTTTTTTTTTTTTTAAATCGATTGATCTGTCAAATTTATATATACACCCTTCTTACATGTGTCTTACATGCTTGCATGTAAGACACATGTATATATATATTTATAAATTATTATTATTAAAAATAATAATAATTATTTTATTAATTAAACTTTTTAATTAATAAAATATATATATATATATTTTAATTAATATTATTTAATCAATATCAAATATTAATTAAATAATATAATTAAACTCGGTTTTCCGAAAACCGACTTTTTGCACATGAATCCTATTCATGTTTTCAGACCAATCTCATATTTAAATCATATTTAAATATGTCTATTCTTCTTCCACAAACCCGAATTTGAACGATTCAAATTCTTTTCTTTTCTTTTATACTGTTTCACGGCTTTATCCGAGCTAGCCAGGAGAACCGTAAGGACCTACAGATCATGAGCTCCAACGATACGAGATTATCCGGTCAAAACTCTTTCAACCGAACTAACCAACATTCGTTAACCCCCGGAGACTCCACTAAAGTCCAAGGGTTGCACTCTCCTCACTGTAGATATATTGTGTCCTGTTTATATAACTATCATCAGTAAGTCGATCCTTCACAGGTCGTTCATAATCACAACGGGTCATATAAACCGTTTAACCCTTGTATTATATCTTGTTCCTCAAGTACCACTGACACCTCTAATGAACAATTGATTTGTGGTCCAACCATCAAATCAGATTCCTCCCTGATCAGGAGAGGATGGGCCCATTGTTCAAGACCTAAAGTCAGCACTTAAGGGAACAACCTCTCTACTAACCCTTAAAGCGGGTGGGAGTGAATTCCAATCTTGCTACAACTATGTCCCCAGCCACTTATTCAATCTTATCCCCAAGATGGTAGGCTTATTGAGTCGGCAATCTGGCCACTCTCACCCGTACAAATCAAAGGATAAGGTTGAATAAACAGGAGTTCATAGTAAGCTCAGGATTGAGATCGAGTTACCTAAGTCATCACATGAAAAAACCGGTCTTTACGGTAAACGGTGTTATAAAGAAAGAGCGATTTTATTTCTTGGTTCGGTCTTGTGCAAACTCATTGCACAGGACGCCCTCACTCACATGTCTCTACATGAAACGATTCGAATCACATCGTTTTGTACTATACAAAGTGAGCCGCGTCCAATAGTGTCCCCAGGATAAGGTACCCAGCCTTATCCCTATACTATAGACCATTTTTGGCTGTCTACTTGAACTTGATTCACATTCATGTCACACATGAAGTTCAAGTACTCACACTGTCGCCATGGGTGTTAGTTATTGGTATAGGTTAATACAAACACAATTCACTAAAATTCAATAACAACTTTATTGAAATATAATATATACATTCATTCAGTTTACAAACTACGAGTTTTAGGACATAAAACCCAACAAACTCTCACTTGGACTAAAACGTCAGTGAAGTACATGTTGGTCGAGAGAACTAGAATATCAAATATCTAAAGTTTCTCCCACTGTCCTACTGAGCAGCTCGCAGCCCTAAACTTTTTAGGTGTCTCTCAAACACTTTAGCCGTGAGAGACTTAGTAAACGGATCAGCAATGTTGTGCTTCGAGGCTACCTGTGTGACGATCACATCTCCTCGTTGCACTATCTCCCTAATGAGATGATACTTCCGCTCAATATGCTTTCCACGCTTATGGCTTCTAGGTTCTTTAGAATTTGCCACTGCACCACTGTTATCACAATAAAGGGTGATTGGCAAGTTCATATTTGGAACAACTTCCAAATCTGTCAAGAACTTCCTAAGCCATACAGCTTCCTTCGCTGCTTCGCAAGCTGCGACATACTCAGCTTCCATGGTGGAGTCAGCAATACAACCTTGCTTTATACTCCTCCATACTATTGCTCCTCCGTTAAGAGTGAACACTGATCCTGATGTAGATTTCCTGGAATCTATATCAGTCTGAAAATCAGAGTCAGTGTATCCTGCAAGGATCAAATCCTTTGCGCCATACACAAGCACATAGTCTCTCGTTCTCCTAAGATACTTGAGGACGTGTTTAACGGTTGTCCAGTGATCATATCCTGGATTGGACTGGAACCTACTGACAATTCCTACTGCATAACAGATGTCGGGTCGTGTACACAACATAGCGTACATGAGACTACCAACTGCAGATGCATAGGGAATTCGTCTCATATCCTCAACCTCTTGAGGTGTCTTAGGAGACTGTTCCTTAGACAAGTGAATTCCATGCCTAAAAGGCAACGAACCTTTCTTGGAATTCTGCATCGAATATCTTGACAACACCTTGTCAATAAAAGATGCTTGAGACAGCGCTAGCACTTTGTTCTTACGATCCCTTATGATCTGAATCCCTAGAACAAACTGAGCCTCTCCCAAATCTTTCATTTGGAATTGGGTCGCTAGCCAATTCTTAACGTCAGTTAGGAACCCTACATCATTCCCAATGAGTAGTATATCGTCTACGTACAAGACTAAGAAAGCTACAACATTATTGACTACTTTCTTATAAACACAAGGTTCGTCAATATTTTGTTCAAAGCCATAAGATTTGATCGCCGTATCAAACCTTATATTCCAGGATCTAGATGCTTGCTTCAACCCATAAATGGATCGATTAAGCTTGCAAACCTTTTGCTCTTGACCCTGAAGTATGAATCCCTCTGGTTGAGCCATATAGATACTCTCCTCAAGATTACCATTCAGAAAGGCAGTCTTGACATCCATTTGCCAGATTTCATAATCATAAAATGTAGCAATGGATAAGAGTATTCTAATCGACTTTAACATGGCAACAGGAGAAAAAGTTTCTTCATAGTCCACCCCTTCTCTTTGGGAATAACCTTTTGCCACAAGTCGAACCTTAAAGGTTTGCACCTTACCGGCTTGGTCTCGTTTTTTCTTGTAGATCCACTTGCAACCGATAGGTCTTTCACTATCTGGTTGGTCTACAAGATCCCAGACCGAATTGAAGTACATAGACTCCATTTCGAGATCCATGGCTTTAAGCCACTGGTCCTTGTCTGTATCATTCATTGCCTGTTTAAAGGTCAATGGATCCTCAACGCCATCATCAGGTATGACGACTTGAGTTTCAGACAAGCCGATGTAGCGGTCAGGCTGTCTTACATCCCTCCCACTGCGTCGAGGCTTTCTCAACTCTTGAGAAGGACCAGCCTGATCAACAACCTTTGTTGATCCGTCTGTAGCTTTCCTGGAAAATTCGGACAAAACAATTTTGCTCGACGGTTTATGATCTCTCATGTGGTCTTCCTCTAAGAACGTGGCATTAGTCGATACTAGTACCTTGTTCTCATGAGGATCATAAAATAGACCACCTTTCGTTTCCTTGGGGTAACCTACAAATAGGCACAATTTTGAACGATGTTCCAACTTCTTTGGATTGGGTACTAGCACATGTGTCGGACACCCCCAAATCCTGAAGTGACGTAAACTACCTTTACGCCCTTTCCATAACTCATAAGGTGTTTCAGAAACACTCTTAGAGGGAACCATGTTCAAAATATATACTGCAGTCTCTACTGCATATCCCCAAAACGAACTAGGCAAATGAGCATAACTCATCATAGATCGAACCATGTCTAACAGGGTTCTATTTCTCCTCTCGGACACACCATTCTGCTGTGGTGTTCCTGGCGCTGAGAGTTGAGATATTATTCCATGTTCTATCATATAGTCCTGGAATCTGAAATCCATATACTCTCCACCTCGATCTGATCGGAGTGTTTTTATCGATTTACCTAATGTGTTCTCAACCTCTGCCTTATACTCTTTGAACTTTTCAAGAGCTTCGGACTTATGATACATTAGGTAAAGATAACCGTACCTAGAATAATCATCAATGAAACTGATGAAATATTCATACCCTCCTCGTGCTTTGACATTCAAAGGACCGCAGAGATCCGAATGCACGATTTCTAGAGGTTCTTTGGACCTATGACCTTTTTCAGAAAAAGATCGTTTGGTCATTTTGCCCTCAAGACAAGACTCACATGGCGGTAATGAGTTGTCCTCTAAACGATTTAGCAGACCACTCTTAACCAATCTCCCAATCCTATTGAGATTAATGTGACCTAGTCTTAAGTGCCAAAGATAAGTACTTGGAGAAAGTTTCTGCCTTTTAGTTTGAGTCTCAGCTGTTTTAAACATTTCAGTGTTCAAAATAGCTTTGGCTTCGGTTGGTCTTAACACATACAAGTTGTTTTCAAGTTTCGCAGAACAAATACGTACACCTCTTTTGCTAATGAACGCTTCATTATGAACAAAAGATACTTTATACAACTGTTCTAACAAACAAGATATAGATACAAGATTCCTCTGGAAGGTAGGAACCAGGAGTACATTTTCTAGTAAAATGAAACTATCTCTATACAACAACTTTACAGCTCCCACTGCTTCAGCTGAGACAACCTCTCCAGTTCCAACTCTGAGAGTTATCTCACCGCGAGAAAGTGGCTGCCAAGAACTAGTTTCCTGAAAAGAAGAACAAACATGGTTAGTAGCTCCTGAATCAAGTATCCAGGTATGACAATCATGTTCTACTAAACATGTTTCAACAACAAGTAAATCATATTTACCTTGTCTTTCTTTCTCAGCCTTTTTCTCTGCAAGATACTTTGGGCAATTGCGTTTCCAGTGCCCATCTACACCACAATGGAAACATTTTCCTTTGTCTGTAGATTTACTCTTGCTCTTAGCAGTAGCAGGTGCTTTTCCCTTCCTTTTATCTTTCTTCTTCTTTTGAATACTCTTATTCTTAATAGAAGAAAGTTCAGACCTACTCCCTGAAGACGACCCCTTTTGGAATTTCCTAGAAGTGACAACATTTGCCTCCTTCTCTTTTCCTTTAGAAGTCTGAAGGGACTGATAGGTCTGTAGCTCGCTGAGAAGAGAAGTCAAATTATACTTTATCTTGTTCATTACCAAATTTGTTCTGAACTGAAGGAAACTCTTCGGAAGAGATTCCAAGATAAAGCTTACTTGACTTGACTCATTTATAATAGCTCCGTTTACTTCCGCCACATTGAAGTGGACCATCATGTTAAGGACATGCTCCCTAACAGAGGTTCCCTCCTTCATGCGAGAGTTGTAAACGAATTTGAGGGCTTCATGACAGACTGATGAGGACGGAAGTCCAAACATCTCCTGTAATGAAGACATGATTTCTTTAGCAGAAACCATATCCTCGTGCTTCTTAGCTAACACATCAGATATGCTGGCTAAGATATAGACTCGGGCTTTATCATTAGCCCTTGTCCATCTATCATATGCTTCTCGAACAGTTCGAGTCGCATCCGAGCTAGGAAGGGGAGGACAATCCTCTGATAAGACGAACCTGAGATCATCTAGAACGAGAATCGTATTCAAGTTCGATTTCCAGGTCGCGTAGTTATCGCCGGTTAACTTATCGGAAGCTAGTAAGTCAATGAAAGAGCTAGACATGCTGAAAAGAGAATGAATAAATATTAGTGAAAAGGTTTTAACCTAATTTACACACCAATCAAGAATTTAGCAAAGAATAATAATGTACCCAAAACTCATTATTAAACTGCAACGATACTTCAGTGGGTCAGAATGGTCGCTACCGAGCGGCAGTCAAGCATTCATTCACTGAATCAAGACATTCTTGACTAAATGCTAATACCAGAATATCTCATATTCCTATAGCATCTTAGTTATCGCTGTTTGGTCAAGATTTACTAACTCCTTAGCAAATCTCGTAAGTGTGACCCTCCATTTTTAGAATTCATAGGGCGGCCCCAACGATGCAACCGAATGGAAATGTCAAAGTTGGGAATGGCTCTATGTTTCTTTATCCATAAATGGTGATTGAGATGTTCCGATTCCTATGAAACGGCCCTCCGAATGGATCGGTACCACTTGTGGGCACCTAGCAGGCAGAACATAGGAATCTCACGGTTCAATCCAATGGAGGAGACCGCAGGATGTATTGACATACTTCCTTCTCCCACTTACTATAAATACTTTCTCCATTCACCTTGCTCTTGAATTATGGAAATACCATCCGAATGGGGATGCCCTATTGACATCACGAGGCCGATCATAATTCTCACGGTGTGAACTTGACAGAGAACGTAGGAGGAGAGGGACATATCATATATACCTTCTCAACACCTCTACTAAGTATTTTAAGACGGAATGGGTAAATTACTCAGGCATTATCCTGCTAAGACAATAAGGCCTAAGTCTAGGTAAAACAAACTTTTACCTATGATGTCTAGGTGATAAACACTTTATTACCTCACACCACTCACGCATGCTCATAAAGCCGGGTTAACTTTACTCAAGTACCGGATGGTCCCCAGGTAGGAGGTGTTCCGTAAACCGTCAGCTTAAATACCTCCAACCTCGAACAGGATGTCCCCGGGTGAGTTTCTTGTAACCTTAGCATTTACAAGATATCGACCTATTCATCTAATGAAACGGAACGATACATTCAACCCTAAGTGAGCATGCCTTTGTCTTTGTTATAGGTTTTAAAAGTCTATGCCAATTTTACAACACTTTGCAAAACTAAGACTTACTACAACAAACTTCTACATGCTTCTCAAACATGCAACACTAAGGCATGACAAGTTGAATATTTAATTTCATAATTAATATAACAATTATATCGATTATGTTTTTAAATATACAACTCCTAATTCATAAATTAATATAACACTTATATCAATTCTCATGAATTAAGCATGCATCCTATACATTATAACACTTATAACAAACAAAATGCATCTAATGTTGGATGTTTAATTTCATAATTAATATAACAATTATATCAATTATTCTATTAAGCAAACAACATCTAATTCATGAATTAATATAACTCTTATATTAATACTCATGAATAAACATGCATCCAATATATTATAACACTTATAACCTATAATATGCATAAAAACATGGCAACCTATGTTGTATATTTAATTTCATAATTAATATAACACTTATATCAATTATTCTATTAAATTAACAACAACTAATTCATGAATTAATATAACTTTTATATCAAAACTCATGAATTGCCAAATATGCATACGATATATTATAACACTTATAACATATTTTCAATGCATGAAGCATGCTTCCTACGGTGGGATTTTAAATCTATATGGCATACGTTATGCACATACAAACATGGAATTTAATTAAAACATACATTCGCAATGCATAATTAATTAAACATACTAAAGTGGATCGATTTTGGCATTTAGCAAGCAATAACTAATTTATTACAAGCTTGATCAACAAGCCACGTCTTGAGCGGACTTCGAACTCTTCGCACCGCCTTTGACCAACTTGCTTCCTCCGAACGCTTCGGCCAAATTTTCTTCGAATTTCTCCTCGTAATGCCCAGAACGAGTTTGAACTTACACCGAACATTTCGGCGAGTTTCAAACTTAAACTTCTTTCACAAAGAAACCTATATGGACTCTAATGACTCTAAAAATACAGACTCTTTAGCATGCATTAAAGCCCATACAATCTCGGGCAATTACAAATAATGAAATTCAAAAGAAACTATGCCAAAATCGATATTCACTTTAGAATTCCATTCAGAAACAATTTCTAAATAAAACCCACCATAACTTAAATTGATAGAAATTGAGTGGCCAAAAACGCTCTGATACCAATTGATGGAGCGCTCATGGCACGCAGCGGAAGCGATTTGGATCATGGACACTCTAATTTCATCAATTTAAACAAATGGAAACATGCAAAAGCGATGAAAAAGAGAAGTTAGAACACATACCCTTGTCGTTCGTAATTCTCCAATTTCACCGCCAGAAGCTCCTCACGAGCTCACCGAGCCTTCTCACGAAACGTTCGTGGACCACCCACGGTAGTCCCGCTATCCTCGGGCCGAGAAACGGAGTAGTGGGACTCCTTTAATTCAAGAAAAGAGGGAAGAAGCTCCACTGAAGAAAACTGATTTTTCTTCACAGAGAGCAGCCGAGGAAGATGAAGATAGAGATGGAGATAGAGAGAAGTTCAAATTTTGAATTCCTAATTCAAAAAATGAACACCCCAAAAGGCACTAAGCCTTTTTTTTTTTTTTTTTTTTTTTTTTAAATCGATTGATCTGTCAAATTTATATATACACCTTCTTACATGTGTCTTACATGCTTGCATGTAAGACACATGTATATATATATTTATAAATTATTATTATTAAAAATAATAATAATTATTTTATTAATTAAACTTTTTAATTAATAAAATATATATATATTTTAATTAATATTATTTAATCAATATCAAATATTAATTAAATAATATAATTAAACTCGGTTTTCCGAAAACCGACTTTTTGCACATGAATCCTATTCATGTTTTCAGACCAATCTCATATTTAAATCATATTTAAATATGTCCATATTTAAATCATATTTAAATATGTCTATTCTTCTTCCACAAACCCGAATTTGAACGATTCAAATTCTTTTCTTTTCTTTTATACTGTTTCACGGCTTTATCCGAGCTAGCCAGGAGAACCGTAAGGACCTACAGATCATGAGCTCCAACGATACGAGATTATCCGGTCAAAACTCTTTCAACCGAACTAACCAACATTCGTTAACCCCCGGAGACTCCACTAAAGTCCAAGGGCTGCACTCTCCTCACTGTAGATATATTGTGTCCTGTTGATATAACTATCATCAGTAAGTCGATCCTTCACAGGTCGTTCATAATCACAACGGGTCATATAAACCGTTTAACCCTTGTATTATATCTTGTTCCTCAAGTACCACTGACACCTCTAATGAACAATTGATTTGTGGTCCAACCATCAAATCAGATTCCTCCCTGATCAGGAGAGGATGGGCCCATTGTTCAAGACCTGGAGTCAGCACTTAAGGGAACAACCTCTCTACTAACCCTTAAAGCGGGTAGGAGTGAATTCCAATCTTGCTACAACTATGTCCCCAGCCACTTATTCAATCTTATCCCCAAGATGGTAGGCTTATTGAGTCGGCAATCTGGCCACTCTCACCCGTACAAATCAAAGGATAAGGTTGAATAAACAGGAGTTCATAGTAAGCTCAGGATTGAGATCGAGTTACCTAAGTCATCACATGAAAAAACCGGTCTTTACAGTAAACGGTGTTATAAAGAAAGAGCGATTTTATTTCTTGGTTCGGTCTTGTGCAAACTCATTGCACAGGACGCCCTCACTCACATGTCTCTACATGAAACGATTCGAATCACATCGTTTTGTACTATACAAAGTGAGCCGCGTCCAATAGTGTCCCCAGGATAAGGTACCCAGCCTTATCCCTATACTATAGACCATTTTTGGTTGTCTACTTGAACTTGATTCACATTCATGTCACACATGAAGTTCAAGTACTCACACTGTCGCCATGGGTGTTAGTTATTGGTATAGGTTAATACAAACACAATTCACTAAAATTCAATAACAACTTTATTGAAATATAATATATACATTCATTCAGTTTACAAACTACGAGTTTTAGGACATAAAACCCAACATGGACAACCGTCCCCATCTCTTCGATATGAAGCTCTCAAGTATATTTACAACTGCCGCATGGTGGAGGGTACCTCTGTTAGGGAACACGTCCTTAACATGATGGTCCACTTTAATGTGGCGGAATTATTGGGTGCTACCATCGATGAGAATAGTCAAATGTGTTTTATCTTGGAATCTCTTCCGAATAGTTTCCTTCATTTCATAACCAACATGGTGATGAATAAGATAGAATACAACTTGACATCTCTTCTAAATGAGCTTCAGATTTACCAGTCTCTGCACACCTCAAAAGGAAAAGAGAATGAGGCAAACGTTGTCACTTCTAAGAAATTCCAGAAGGGGTCGGGGTCAGGGAGTAAGTCTGAATCTACTTCCGTGAGTAATAAGATTATTCACTAGAAGAAGAGAAGTATCAAAAAGGGCAAAGCCCCTACTGTCGGCAAGGTTATATCTTCAGACAAAGGAAAATGTTTTTATTGTGGTGAATATGGCATTGGAAGCGCAACTGCCCAAAATACCTTGCTGAGAAACAGGCAAAGAAAGAACGAAAAATGAAATATGATTTATTGTTTGTCTAAACGTGTTAATTGGATTATGAGTGTCATACCTGGATGTGGATTCAGGAACCACTAATCATGTTTGTTATTCTTTTCAGGAAATTGGTTTCTGTTAGCCGATTTCTCGACGGAGATGACTTATGAAGACGTATTCGTAGCTGATACAGTAGGAGCTTGTAATAGTTGTTGTATAGAAATAATTCCATTAGTTGAATGTAATTATTGTCTATATTTCTGGTTTGAACTAAATACTTGTATATTATATCTTTTGTTTTTATAATGAACTGTTCCTTTAGCAAAAGATCTATATTATTGTGTTCTATTCAACTCGAAAACAACTAGTGTGTTAAGACTTACTCTGTTAATATTTATATTGGAAGCTATAATTACATTAACAAGCGTTGTTAATAATAGTTGGTTCTTCTCAAAAGTTGAGAAAGCCTTTATGCAGTGGGAGGATTATGGGATAACCCAGTCCACTGTATTGGCTTGTCTTATGACTCTAATTATCATACTTGATGATGAAAGTGAGTGCATAGACAAAGACCAGTGGTTCAAAGCCATGGATCTTCGAGAGGTTTAGAGACCTAGCCTATGAGGTGAAAACCTCTAAGGCTTGACTTTCTGGCAAAGGGACTGTCCCAAAGGGAAGGGGTTAATTGTGTATTAACTTCATCTCTTGTTGTCAGATATAAGTTAAATAGAATACTCATATCCATTGCCATGTTCTATGGTGTAGGATAAGGCAAATGGATGTCAAGACTAGTTATCTTGATTGGAGTATCTATAAGTCTCAACCAGTCAGATTCATTGTTCAGGATTAAGAGCAAATTGTTTGCATGCTTATTTAATCCATTTATGAATTGGAATAAGCATCTAAATCTTGAATTATAAGGTTTGATACGTTGATCAAATCCTATGGCGTTGAACAATAGATTGATAAAACTTGTTTGACAAGTGTTTATTCAATGTTGTAGCTTTCATCGTAAATTCTCGTAGTTCATGTCCTAATCATTGAGAATGATGTAGGATTAATTTCTCTGATTAGCATATACTAGCTCAGTTGGTTCTAAGGATTCAAGTTGATCTGAATCGTAAGAAAAAATTGCTAGTGGGAGCTGTTAGTTAAATGCGGTTAATGTTTTGTCCCAATGTTAAGGAGGAATAGAATACAAGAGTTGTATTGTTAATTCCTCGTTAGTAGCTAAATTTCTTGCAGATTGAGAAGCAGGAAAAAGTTTATAAGTTGAGCTCTTGGTTAGTGCTCTGAGAAGATGTGATGGTCACATGGAAAGCCTCGCAGCACTTCATGCTGATTTGTTTACTAAGTATCTCACGGCTAAAGTGTATGAGAGACACCTAAAGAGTTTAGGGCAACGAGTTGTTGAGTAGGATAGTGGGAGAAAACTCGAGATGTGAGATATTTCGTTTTCTCAACCAACATGTAAACCACAGACGTTTTAGTCCAAGTGGGAGTTTGTTGGGTTTTATGTCCTAAAACTCGTGGTTTATAAACAAGTGTATGTAATCTCTCTATTTAGTAATAAAGAGTTATTAAGTTTTATTCAGTAAAAGAGTTTACTGGAATAAAGTGAAACGTGTTTAGTCTAACCTATACCAATGACCAACATCCATGGCGACTCATGAATACTTGAGCTTCATGTATGACATGATTGTGAATCAGGCTCAAATAGATAGTCAAAACGAGCTATAGTATATGGATAAGGTTGAGTACCTTATCCTGGTAACACTATTGGATGCGGCTCGCTTTGTATTGTACAAAACGATGTGATCTGACTCGTTTCACATGGTGATGTGCGAGCGAGGGCGTCCTGTGCAATGAGTTTGCATAAGACTGAACCGCGAATCAAGTCGCTCTCTCTTTATCATACCTTTTACTGAAGATACCTACTTTTTCATATGATGGCCTAGGTAACTCGAGCTTAATCCCGAGCTTGCTATGAACTCCTACTTATTCGAAAGTATCCTTTGACTTGTACGGGTGAGAGTGGCCCACTAATGCCGACTTTGTTGGGTTTTATGTCCTAAAACTCGTGGTTTGTAAAGTTGTTATTGAGTTTTATTCAGTAAAGTTGTTATTGAATAAAGTGAATTGTGTTTACTTTTAACCTAACTCCAATAAACAAAGAACCCATGGCTATAGGTTGTATACTTGAACTTCATGTGTGACATGATTGTGGATCAAGTTCAAATAATAGGCAGAACGGTCTATAGTATAGGGATAAAGTTGGGTACCTTATCCTGGGGACACTATTGGACGCGGCCCACTTTGTATAGTACAAACGATGTGATCTGAAATCGTTCATGTGGAGACATGCGAGTGGGGGCATCCTATGCAATGAGTTTGCATAAGACTGAACCGAGAAACAAGTCGTTCTTTCTTTATAACTTCGTTTACTATAAAGACCGACTTTTTCATATGATGACCTAGGTAACTCGATCTGAATCCTGAGCACACTATGAACTCCTGTTTAATCTGGCTTATCCTTTGACTTGTATGGGTGAGAGTGGCCCGAGATCGCCGACTCAATAAGCCTACCATCTTGGGGATAAAACCGGGTAGGTAGCTGGGAACATAGTCCTGCGAGATGGAATTCACTTCTACCAGCCTTGAGGGATTAGTAGAGAGGTTGTTCCCTTAAGTGCTGACTCCGGGTCTTGAACTAGGGATCTCACCTTCTCATTGGCCCGAGAGGGACTTGATATAGTTATGAGATCACATACCAGTCGGTTTGGTGGTTGGACCACAAACCAATAGTTCATTAGAAGATCAGTGGGACTTAAGGAACAAGATGTAATTACGGGGGTAAAATGGTTATTTTGACCCAGCTGTAATTACGAACAACCTGTGAAGGATCGACTTACTGATGATGGTTATATCAAGAGGACAAAAATATATCTATGGTGAGGAGAGTGCAACCCTTGGACTTTAGTGGAGTCTCCGAGGGTTAACGAATGTTGGTTAGCTTGGCTAAAGAGTTTGACCGGTTAAACTCGTATCGTTGGAGCTCATGATCTGTAGGTCCTTTAGGTTCTCCTGGCTAGCTCTGATTAAGCCATGTAACAATATAAGAGAAAAAGAATTTGAATTTATTAAAATTAATTTTTGGAAGAATGGTGGACATATTTAAATATGATTTAAATATGGGATCGGTCTAAAACATAAATAGGGATTGATTCGGTTTAAGAAACCGAGATTAGTCTTATTATTTAATTAATATTTGATATTGAATTAAATAATAATATTAATTAATTAAAAAGTTTAATTAATTAAAATTTATTTTGTTTATTAAAATTAATTATGAATTAATTTTAAAATGACAAAATATTACAAGTGGGATTATCCAAGTTGAGTGGATTTATCCATGTAGAGTGAGTTTATCCAAGTTGTGAAGTGGATTGTGAATCACCAACCACATGCATAAACTCATCAATTGTTGAACACTTGTGTGAAGACTAATTCATCCAATTTGAGGTGTCATACTAAGCAAAGAGTTTGTTACATGTGAATTGCCTATAAATTGGATGAAGTTCAAATGGTTTGAGGTTGATGAATTTTTTCAAAGAGTTTGAACATTTGGATGAGGGTTGATGAAGAGTTCATGTTACTTGAGAAATTAGAAATCTAAGTGTTAGATATTTCTCACAAAACCCTCATCACTTTCACCTTCCAATCTTCTTCTCTAAGTGTTAGATATTTCACAAAACCCTCATCACTTTAACCTTCCAATCTTCTTCTCTAAGTGTTAGATATTTCTCACAAAACCCTCATCACTTTCACCTTCCAATCTTCTTATTCCAAAGTTTTTCTCTTGTAAAGGAGTCCCACCACTCCGTTGCTCGGCCCGAGGATAGCGGGACTACCGGAGGTGGTCCTCGTAGTGTTCGAGGTGTTCGTGAGAAGATTTTAGTTCCAAGTTTTGAGCATGTTTCTAGTTTAGCTAAATTGATGAAATTAGCTCGGCCCGAGGATAGCGGGACTACCGGAGGTGGTCCTCGAAGTGTTCGAGGTGTTCGTGAGAAGATTTTAGTTCCAAGTTTTGAGCATGTTTCTAGTTTAGCTAAATTGATGAAATTAGTTCGGCCCGAGGATAGCGGGACTACCGGAGGTGGTCCTCGAAGTGTCCGTGAGAAGATTTTAGCCAAGTTTTGAGCATGTTTCTAGTTTAGCTAAATTGATGATGAAATTAGAGTGTCAATGATCCGACTCGCTTCCGCTGCGCTACATCAGCTCAACCACGGATTTCCACCACTACACCTATCAGGCTCACGATATCTTTGTTCGGCACCCAAGGATTTCACCGACATGGTTAAGTTAGGGGCATGGCTCTGATACCACTTGATAAGGACTACGGACCTCCAGAAGAACTACGGACCTTCACATATCTCCACATTGGTTATGATATTGTCCACTTTCGGCATAACCCTCATGGCTTTGCTTTTAGTTCCACCCAAAAGGCCTCCTGACAAAATGTTGTCCTTCCTTATATACCCATGATCTTCCCCTCTTCTAACCGATGTGGGACTTTGGTCGCACTCCCAACACAACGGCTGTAGGGTTTTTTGCAATATATGTGAATGGTGGTTTTTCCACATCAGAAAGATTCAATAAAGTTATGGGCTCCAAGGACTATAAAATGAGTCTATTGCTTTGGTTTTTAATCATCACAGTTAAAAACATTTTAAGCTTGGTGTGTTAACTCTCGTTAAATCCCCTATTATATTCTCTAGTTTTAGAATATTCTCTAGTTTTAGAGTTGGGCAAAAGGGTGTGAGTGGTGCAAATTAGCTTTTAAGAGAGTGTTTTGTAATTGGGGTTGGGGAGAGACTGGTTTTAGAGTTGGGCAAAAGGGTGTGAGTGGTGCAAATTAACTTTGAAAATAGTGTTTTGTAATTGGGGCCGGGAGAGAGAATTTTGTGTGATTGTAACAATTTTTCACATAGTGGAAGTTCTTTCTTTTCTGGTGGGCCGTGATTGGAGTTTTCCACGTAAATTCTTGTGTTTTCTATTTGTATTATTTTCTTTTAATTTCTCAGTTATTTTCTGCTTATTCATGCGATAGAAGTGAGAGGTTTTTTCCCAACAAGTGGTATCAGAGCCATGCCCCTAACTTAACCATGTCGGTGAAATCCTTGGGTGCCGAACAAAGATATGGTGAGCCTCATAGGTGTAGTCATTGGTACAGATTCGTGGTTGAGCTCTATCGGAAAGGCAGTGTGCTCCGGTAAAGGAGTGGTGCTCCGGTGAAGGAGTTGGCCTAGATAAGAGCTAGACGGATATAGATGACTATTTGAGGGGAGGCTCGGTGGTACTTCGTTCGAGGGGAGGATTGTTGGGAGTGCGACTAAAGTCCCACATCGATTAAAAGAGGCGAAGATCATGGGTACATAAGAAATGACAACTTTCTTCATTGGTATGAGGCCTTTTGGGGTGAAACCAAAAGCAAAGTCATGAGGGTTATGTCTAAAGTGGACAATATCATTCTAATGTGGAGGGGGTTGTAGTCCTTATCTTTTATAGTAATGTATCTGTATATATTTCTTTAATGTGATAGTTTTTTTTTAGTACGACAATTGCAGGGATGAGTGATGGATGAGTGATCAAACCTCTAATCTCAAAAGAGGAAGTGCATGTCAATTATCGTAGATAAGTCAATTATCGTAGATAAGCTCTAGTGTCTTAATCATTGGATTGACATGCATGTTATATGATAATTATTTATTAACATATTCTTAAATATAATTAAAAAAAAAACATACTCTTAAATATTAATTATATAACTAAAGTTTATTAACCTACATGATAATTGACTATAATAACTTAAATATTTAAGAGTTCTAATTTTTTTTATATTTGTGAATTTTTTCGGTTGTTACTTTTATAATATTTTATTTAAATTATATTAGACTTCTCTCTACTCACAATTAATACTATTTATAAAGGGATAACGACTTTAGATATCTAAACAATGATATGGTATTGTCCATATTGGACATAGTCATGACTTTGACTTTGGTTTCACCCAAAAAAACCTCATACAATTGGAGATAATTGTACTCAATTATATACTCATTCACTTATATATCCACGATCTCCCTTTTATCTATTCAATGTGGGACTTTATTTGTATTCCGAACAATTCTCCTCCTCGAACAGATGTTGAGCTTATTATTTAAAGTTCAACCATGGATACTATGACTAAGTCATTGTAGCTCACCCACTTCTTTGTTCTAGACTAGAAGATTATTCTATCGACACGAAATTTTCTGTCGACAATGCTAAGTCGGAGGCATGACTCTGATACCACTTATAAGGAGACAACGATTCTAAATATCTCCACAATGGTATGATTTTGTCTACTTTATGCATAATTCTCATGACTTTGTTTTTTATTTCACCCAAAAAGTCTCATGTCATTGGAGGTAGTTGTCATCACTTATATACTCATTATCTCTCCCTTATCTAGCCAACGTGTGACTTTGTTTGTATTCCCAACACTATTCAAAATAAATTCGTGGGTGGAAAAAAAACCTACAATAAAAAATGTGTTTCGTTGGCTAAGTTTAAACGAACTTATTTGTTTGATTTTTCTTTTTCTTTTTCTTTCAATGCAACAAACGTCCTAATAACAACCATTGAGTTTATCCTCATGTTAGCTTTTTATTCACTTGATTTTGTAATTGGGTTCAAGTATATGGGTAATTCTATTTAATTTTGTAATATAGTTTTGATGGTACATTATATTACTTTCAAATTCAACCATGTTTTGTATATACACATAAATAAAAATAAAGAAAATGAATGAGTGAAATGGAGTTGGATTAGATTTGATTGGAATGTGTGGGTTTGAGAGAATGAAAATAAATCTGAATCACCCGCGAGACAAGGGTTAGTGTCCTCTTGTAGGGGTGCAACAACCAAACTCCATCCCTTATTTTCCTTTTCTTTATTTCTTTATTTATTTTTAAAGATTACTATTTACAATAAACTCCTCTCTCTTCAAAATGGACTATGATTCTTTCTTCACTCTCCACACAATAATTCATGCATGACTATCACACTTTTTGTCACATCACAACATGACAGAGAGACACATATACATCCCCTTTTGAGAGAGAGAGACATTCTCCCATTTTTACGAGTAATTGTTTGAAGGACTTTAATATGGAAAATATCATGTATTAAATTTCCAACGAGATTTTCACATATTCATAAACTCGACATCGATATGAGGAGTGAATCGACATTTTCCAAAATTAATGAAATATTTAAAAAATAACAACAAAATATAGCCTAACGTGAATATACTATTATAATAAATGTATTTTAACTTATTTTAAAGTGCAAAATGTTTATTTATTAATTTAAATATGTTTTTAAAAAAATTTCAGAAATATCTATCAATATTTCCATAAAATTGATACCTCGATATTTCTAAGGACATCGAACTTTAATTCCTTGAGGAAAATACATTTTTTCCTAGTTGGAATTTGAAATTAGTTTCTATTTAGTGTCTGAATTTTTAAAATTGATACTTTTAGTCTTTAAAATTTGAATTTAATATCGTCTTTGAAATTTCAAAAGTGACATATTTGATCTTTAAAATTTACATTTGATTTCTAATTAGTCTATAAAGTTAAAATGAATCTAAATTCAAGTTGGTCCATTCTCTACAAGAGAAGTTGAGAATCTATAGACCACATATTTTATCATTGTTCTTATGTCCTTCGCCCAAGTAGCTTCCACTCGTTCATTTCTCAAAGCCTAATCATCTCTCAGATTTCTCCTTCCAACATTTTTTTGAGCAATATTTTTGGCCCAATTTTATGGAAATTTGGTTGGAGCGAAACAAAAGAATCTTGAGCGATAATTCCAAGATCGTCTCTCAAATTTGGGAAGACATCATCCTCAATATTGACTCATGGTACTTGAAATCTAAATTGTTTTGTAACTATTACACCTTATCTTTCATTGTAATTAATTTTAAGGTTTTTCTCTAGTCTCTCCATTATCTTCCCTCTGATTCAGTAACGAAGTATCCTTTAAAAAAAACTTGTCTATAAAGTTTGAAATTAATTTTTCAATGGTCCATGAGTAGCGTTACATTAGTTGATTCAACAAAAAGATGATGTGACAGTTAACCTGATCATATATATATATATAAAAGTTAGTTGGACATTTATTTTTTGTTTTTTTTATTTTTGTACTGGATCAATTAAAAACAGTCAAAAAAAACAATATAGAGAGAGAAGGCTGTTGATCATAAACTCTTCACTTCATTCATGTAAATGATCAAGCAAGGCCTATGTAATAAATAGGCCCAGCAACAACTGAAATACAATGGCCCAACAATAATCAGTTTGGACTTTTAAATAAACTGAATTGCTAACAAACCTATTACAACAATAATAAGAAACAACCCAACAATCTAACAAACCAAACTAACTCTTAATGAGCTCTCTTAACACCCCCCTTCAAGCCCAAGGTTGCAGAAGACAAAACATTGAGCTTGGATACAATTGGTACAAAAGAAGTTGCTGATAAAGGTTTAGTAAAAATGTCAGCCACTTGAGATGAAGCTGGAAGATGTTGTATACACAGTTGTTTCTTTAGAACCAAATCACGAACAAAGTAGATATCAATCTCAACATGTTTAGTACGTGATTGTAAAACAGGATTAGCACTTAGATGAACAGCTCCGAGATTATCGCACCAAACAATAGGAGGTTGTTTTAACACAATATGTAACTCTGAAAACAAAGACTGTAACCATACTAATTCAGCAGAGACATGGGCTAAGCTCCGATACTCAGCCTCAGTACTCGAGCGAGATATAACACTCTGCTTTTTAGAAGACCACTGAATTAAGTTTCCACCAAAAAATACACAATACCCCGAGGTGGATTTCCTGTCATCTGGATCAGAGGCCCAATCTGAGTCAGCATATCCATGAAGCTGAAAATTCTTTGGTATTCTAAATGTCAAACCAAGATCAAGTGTCCCACCCAGATACCGAAGTATACGTTTTACAGCTAACCAATGAAGGTTAGTAGGTGAATGCATGAATTGACATACTTTATTTACACAATAGGCAATTTCAGGTCGAGTTAAAGTAGCATATTGTAAGGCACCTACAATACTCCTATACAATTTTACATCATGAAATTTCTCACCCTTGTAGGCTGATATAACAGCTCCACTAATCATAGGAGTAGAAATGGCATTGGCATGATGCATTTGTGCTCGAAAAAGCAAATCGGAAATATATTTTCTCTGTGACAAAAATAAGCCACCAGTGGGTATCATATTCACTTCCACTCCTAAGAAATAACTCAGCAAGCCAAGATCTTTAAGAGAGAACTTCAGATGTAAGAGCTGAATCAAATTTTCCACATCAGACGAATCACTCCCGGTAATAACAATGTCATCCACATATACTAAGACAAAACATTGATGTCCATTTTTATGACGAATAAGCAAGGAGGAATCAGATTTTGAATTTTTAAAACCAAGAGAATGGAGAAACTCACTTAAGCGATCAAACCAAGCTCTGGGTGCTTGTTTCAGTCCATATAATGCTTTCTTGAGGCGACAAACAGCATTCGGATTTGTGGAAGAGACCATCCCCGGAGGTTGTGCCATATACACTTCATCACTCAGAATACCATGAAGAAAAGCATTATTAATATCCACTTGTCTCAAAGACCAACCATAAGCAAGAGCAAGTGTAAAAAGGACACGAATAGTCATAGGTTTGACCACCGGACTAAATGTTTCAGTATAGTCAAGATCAGCCTCTTGATGAAAACCTTGAGCTACTAGACGTGCCTTATATCGAGCAACTGAACCATCTGAATTTCTCTTGATTTTAAAAACCCATTTACACCCAATAACTTTTTTGTTTATGTTAGGGATTTCAAGAGACCAAGTATGATTCACCATTAATGCATTGTACTCTTCTTGCATAGCCTTGACCCAATGGGCACATTTAAGAGCCTCTTTCACATTTGGGGGCTCAATATCTTTGTACTCAATCAAGAGCACTTTAGGTTTGAAGATGCCTGCTTTAGATCTTGTGACCATAGAGTGATGATTCGAGATAGCCAAGGGCTCAGGCACTGATACAGGAGAATGTTCTTCTTGGCCAGGCTCAATAAAGGGAGAAATAGGAATGATATGTGAAGGTGATGGATTTCTAGGGTTGGAGGCAGTAGGCAAAGAAGAGGATTGTGAGACAGTAGGCAAAGACTTTTCTGGAGAAAGAGAGGAAGTATCCTCATGAGAAACATGTTGTGAAGTAGGCAAGCCATTGTTAGTCACAGACATCCTAGGAGTAGACTCAAGGGAAGAAGTACTAGGATTACCCGTATTTGTGGGAGATGGATTATAAGTAGGAAAACGGGAATGAGATGCAGGTAAGAGAACTAGTGGTGAACTTTGTATAGGTGTGAATGAGTGAAGTTTTTCATGAGAAGATTGTAAAAATGTTTTTGTGGGAAAGGCACTTTCATCAAAGAGAACATGCCTAGAAATATAAAGTCTACCCAATGAAGTAAGACACTTATATCCTTTATGAAGTGTACTATAGCCCAAAAAGAGACAAGGAATGGATCTCGGTTCAATTTTATGATGATTATAGGGGCGTAAGTTTGGATAACACAAACATCCAAAAATCTTTAGAAATGAATAATTTGGTTTGAGACCAAACAATTTTTCCAAAGGAGAGACATTCTCATGGATTATCGTTGGAAGTCTATTGATTAAGTACGTAGCCGTGGAAAAGGCATCATCCCAAAAAGTTAGGGGAAGGGAAGCATGAGATAGTAGAGTTAATCCCATATCAACAATTTGACGATGTTTGCGCTCAACTACCCCATTTTGTTGAGATGTATAGGGACACGAGAGCCTATGTTCAATACCATGAGTTTTAAGAAAAGGAATAAACGCACGAAACTCACCCCCCCCATCGGTTTGTAAACGGAGAATAGGTCTTCCCACAAGCTTTTCTATATGAGTTTTGAATAAAAGAAAGGCAGACAATGCTTCAGACTTAGCTTTGAGAAAATATATCCAGGAGTACCGAGAATACATATCCACAAAACTAATATAGAAACGGAATTCATTCCTAGATGTTTGACAAGCAGGACCCCATATGTCAGCGACAATTAATTGTAAAGGAGCATTATAGATGGTCAAGGATTTAGAAAAAGGAAGATTATGACTTTTACCCATGGCACAATCATGACAAGTAGATGGGATATTATTTGAGGTAAATGGCACATTACATTCTTTCAATATGCTGCGAATAGTAGACATAGCAGGGTGGCCTAACCTATTGTGCCATAAGGAAACTTGATTACATGTTTTAGTCACACATAAAGGAGGAAAAACAGTAGAAGAGGAAAAATCAGTATGTAATACTTGGGATGGGATTCTGGAGGATGAAATGGCCGAGGAAGATTGAGATGCTAAATTCATGGGATGAGCCTTTTCCACCTTTCGTAAATCAAAGCTATATAATCCATCAGTTAGCTTGCCTTGGAGAAGAACCTTGCCAGTGAGAATGTCCTTCACAAAACATTGAGAGTGAGTAAATTCAAATAACACATTGTTATCTTTTGAAAATTGGCTAACACTGATAAGATTTTTGGTAATAAGTGGGACATGAAGCAAGTTATTGAGCTGGAAAACAGATTTAGAGGATGAATGGAAAGAAGAAGAGCCAATATGAAGAACATTCAAACCTGTGCCATTGCCTACGTGCACTTTGTTATCACCAAGGTACTCAGAACTCATAGACAAATTTGCAAGATCATTTGTAACATGGTTGGTTGCACCCGAATCAGGATACCAATGATTTTCTCTATTCAAGTCATTATGAACCATGAAGGCAGAAGCAGATGGAGAGGCTGAGGACTGAGTACTACCATGTCCAGAAGAAGAGGGCCACTGATTCTGATTATTCAAGTTAGGCCCCTGATATGCACGCTCGAATCGAAGAAAACATTTCACTACAGTATGACCAAACTTCCGACACAATTGGCATTGCGGTTTGTTTGAATTCCAACGCCTATTAGAACGTTGACCAGAATTTTTCTCCTTCCTACTTCCATCAGTTGAAACTGAAGCAGAGAGTGGAGATGGCGTTTGTACAGTAAGATTGACCGAAGGCAATGTTCCATCCGGATTGACAGACGAATGTCGTAGCAGACGGCTTTCTTGAGTCAACAACATTGAATAAACTCGTTGAAGAGAGGGAGTTTCATCCGTACCTGATAAGACTGATACAGTTGGATCATACTCAGATCCCAATCCGGCAAGAATGTGCATGACGTGATCATCGAGCGACATCTTCTTGCCCGCAGCTGCCAAAGAATCAACAAGATTCTTGATTTGTGCAAAGTAATCAGAAAGACTGAGATTACCCTTCTTGAAGGATTCCAACTTGGATTTTAGCTCCATAACACGCGCAAGAATTCGAGATGAAAATCTTCCAGCCAAAATCGCCCAAACCTCACTTGCCGTTTTACAATCCAACATTTCTGAGATTAATGAATTGGGCATTGTACTCACCAACCACGCTGTGATAAGATTGTCTTGTCGAAGCCACTGCAAATATGCTGGATTAGGTTCAGTCGAAGATCCTTCTGAACCAGCGGCTGGAAGAAATTTTGAAGGCACAACAACTTGAGGAGCAATGAATTCCTCTAACCCGTGACCACGCAGAGTGATTAGAATCTGAAACTTCCAAAATAGATAATTATCATCATCTAATTTTGGAAGAACAGACTTACTTGCTGGATTTATAAGCTTCATAGATGGAACTCCATTCACAAAATCGGATGAAGCATGCTCTGAAGAGGATGAAGCCATAGCCTGAGTTTTGATCGAAGCGGAAGAACCTGAGTTTTGATCGAAACGGAAGAAGGACCGAAGCAATTTGGGGGAAAAAAAAAAAATCCCCAATCTGTCGATAGACCTAAAAAAAAGGCTCTGATACCAAGTCAAAAAAAACAATATAGAGAGAGAAGGCTGTTGATCATAAACTCTTCACTTCATTCATGTAAATGATCAAGCAAGGCCTATGTAATAAATAGGCCCAGCAACAACTGAAATACAATGGCCCAACAATAATCAGTTTGGACTTTTAAATAAACTGAATTGCTAACAAACCTATTACAACAATAATAAGAAACAACCCAACAATCTAACAAACCAAACTAACTCTTAATGAGCTCTCTTAACAAAAACAAATTTTAAATTATATGGACTAAATAGAAATCAAATTCAAACTTCGAAATTAAACATGTCCCTTTGAAACTTCAATAATCAAGTAGAAATTAAATTCATACCTAATGAACAAAAGTATTAATTTTGAAAATTCAAACATCAAATAGAAACTAATTAAGCTCAAATCTAAGATACCAAAAATGTATTGTATCGGAAATATTTGTATATATGTTGATTCAACAAGCAAATTTTCTACTAGTACCGCGGTATGAAAAACTTTATGGTACTACAAAAGTGTGAATACTTCTTTCATTCATTAGTTACCAACAACATTAGTCTATAAAATAAAGTAATATATCACTTGATAATGTGTTAAACTAAATTGAATGGAAAAATAATAGATAGGATACTAAAAGTTTTAGGTACAAGTATTTTGTTGCCCATCATTTAAGTTTTTGACAAGTTTTTATTTCCTTTAGGAAAAAAAAAGGGAGACAATTCTCTTTTCTCTCTTGTGTCTATTAATAGAGAATGAATGGAATGAGATAACTCATAAAATTATAAAATTTTAAATCGTTGTAAACTATAATAGAGAATAATTTAAAATTTGTATTTCAACTTTGTATAAAATATGTTACAATAAATCGAATAACAATAAATAAGCGCAAAAGAAATAGACACAAATTTACATGGATCACAAACATCGTGTTAGCTGTGTTCATGGACAGAAGAGAGAACAGTATTATTACGAAATAAGAGAGAATTACAAAATGACAGATTAGGAGACTGAAGTCATTAGAAAGTTTATATATGACACATTTCTAATGATCTAATACAAAATTGATCAAAATTCAAAACGAATAAGTAAAATATAACAAAATAGTTATTCGAAGATAAATTTTAAACTATTTATACGTCAAATATTAAGAAGTAACCACATCGAGACGAATGTATTTGAATAATATTATGATTTTGTAAGAGAGATGAGAGAGGAAAGTCCCACGAGAGGGTCCGAAAGGGATAATAGTTGAATAATATGGATATGGACAGGCCAAAATGTGAGTAAGTTATGGGTATTTGTTTGCAGGCTCACACAGAAATAAAAGACTTTCAGAACACAAAGTTTTTAGAGAGAAAAAATAATAATTTGAAACTGATGATTCAATCTGACAAGAAAAAGACAGTGTCCAAGTGGGCATGAATAAGTGGGTGTGGAGAGTGGCTATACTTGCCTCCCTATGCGTCTGGGATTTTCTCTCACTTTTTTATTTTTTATTTAAACATTAAGATATCTCTTTTATATGTCTATTATATTCACCTATGTTTATGTTTATAAATCGGAGGGTTCGATATTCATAATCGTTATTTTTTATATCTCGTCTAAAGATTCATAAAACATATATAAAACAAGTTCATCAATTAATTAGTTGTCGTTATTAATACATCAACTTTAGATATGACTCAACTTATTAAGATATTGTAGACCAAAAGAAAAGAGATTTAAATTTTCACCTCATTATAGATTGTTAAACTAAAAAAATATGTAAATATAAATAAGATCCGTAACTTAATTTGGAATTAGAAATTAAAGGTAAAATATTTTTTTATTTTTATACTCGTGAGTGTCCGAATCTTTACCCCATTAAGATTTTTTAAGTTTGAAAAGAGGAAAATCTTTCTATTGAGAACAATAGTTGATAAAACATAATTACAAAACAACTGAGATTTAATAGAAGCAACACAAATAATAATATCTTCTCATAGTTGGAAGATAGACTTAGAAGAATCATTGAACAATCTATTGTTACGCTCAAGTTAGATGTTCCAAAAGACGACTCCAAAAAAATTGTTCCAAAAAATATTTTTATCAGATGTCAACAGTAAATCAATGTCGTGTGAGAGAAGGACATCCAGGCTAAGGGGAGAGTTCACTTCATTAAGACAATATTGAGATATTGTATTCTAGAGCAAAAAAGTAAAAAATTCGAGTCTTCATCTCATTACTTGTTGTTGAACTAAAAAAATATGTAAATATAAATATTGATAATAAAATAGGTGACCACCAAGAATTTTGAACTCATTCCTTTTAAGAAGTCTCAAACTAGTTCAGGATTAATTTTTATAAATTTTGTATTTAAAAATATTTATGGAGATATTTGTAAAATTGAAGCATTGTTATGAACATCATATTTGAATCCTGGTACACTACACACGTATACTAATTAATACAACACACTCTCATGACTCTCCTCATAATTAATCTTCTAATTTGAGGCTTTCATTAAGCATCTAATTAATTACACAGCCTTGATTAAAGGGAATTAATACAATTTTCAAACTTGATGATCCACTAATTATAAGTTTGTTTTTAGATTACGAAACCGCACATGTTTTATACCCATCCCATGTGTTAACTCCCTTTACTTAATTATATATCTATGTAGTAATTCCCTTTCCCCATTCAAAACAAATCTCAAACCTAACCTAATTTCAATTCTCTACTTTTCCAATATTTTCATCTTATACTAAGATTATCTATATCATAATATATATGAAAGTTGTTACAATTTAAGTTCATGTATATGAATTTTATTTTATTTTATTTCATTCATCGTAACTTGTTTTTTTTTAAAAGAAAGATACTTCATTGATGATCAAGAGAAAGAGAGAAGGAGAGGCTAGAGAAAAGCCTTCCAATTGAGTACAATGATAGATAAATCATAGTTACAAAATAATTTAGATTTCCAACACTACGAATCAGCGTTGAGGATGATATCGTTCCAAAGCTGAGAAAAAGTCTTCGAACAATCATAAAATTAGATCGTAGTACTTGTTTGTTTCTGCAACTAGATAAAAGGGTACGTACCTTGCTCTCAATGTGTTGAGGTAATCAATAAGTCACAATTATCTTAAATAGAGACCAATCAATATGTTGAGGTAATCAATAAGTCACAATTATCCTAAATAGAGACCAAATACGATGCCCTCAAAGCGATTTTTGATACATATATGGCCTTTCAATTTTAAAATTTTTAGGGGCAGCTTCTTCCCTCTGCCTTTGGGCATGAGAGGGTTACTATTCGATTTAAGATAAACTCTTTGATCATACAAATGCTTATCAAAATTGGTTGCATTACGCCTAATTTTATTGTTTAATCATTACAAAATTACGCTAACATAGACATAGTTTCACAATCATAAAAATATGTATATCCGATCAAAAAGTCAGATGTTCAAATCTCCATTCAACGTGTTATAAAATAAAATAAAATAAAATAAAACTACTTCTAACTCAAGTATTAGGTATATGCATTTGCTCTAGACTTTGAGAGCATACTTACCATTGCCACCTATTTCCCTTGAGCTCTCATCCACAAAGAAAGACATTAGCTTTCTTAAAGAAGTTGTCTATGATCTTATAATTTATTAAGGTTTCTTGTATAATCTTATCCCGTTTCTCGATTTTATTTATTTATTTATTTTTTTTATTCATATAATTGTAAGAATGCTATTAAAAAGTGAGAAGTAACGAATATGAAATTTTATTAAACTAAACACTTAAAAAAAAAAAAAAAAAAATTAAAATCTTTACCAAATGTAACTGTTTTTCTAGGGAAACCATTATTTACCCTACAAAGCGAGCATGATTCAGCTGACATATGTATGTGTTGGGGATCAAGAGGTTTGTGCTTCGAATCCCCCACCCCAATGTACTAAAAAAAAGTCCCTCAATTTTAAATTCCATGAAGTTTAAATCTTATATATATGAGTAATTGAATGACAATTATTCCTACCAACGCTGTTGTTATTATTTAAAAATGTAGAGATCGAAATATTTGAGATACAAATATTGGCTTATGAGAAAGTAGAAAATTTTGTGATATATAAGCAAGAAAATTATTTATATATGTATATAAAAGTGTTCAGACTAGTTTACCCGAAACTGGATTATTTTTATGAGACATAATTGCTTGATGTTACTATTTTCTATTATCATGAAAAACTTGTAGGATATTAAATCTATAGGTGGTAACCACATGACATCAATTGACGATTCTAATTTCTCTAAGTCTTTTATAATTAACATGATTACTTAACCCCTATAATGGTTGATGGTTAAGTGTGGGTAAGTTAGTTAATTAAGTTTAATTTAAAACATAAATTTGAATTCTAAATTCTTTTAAATTTGAAAATCTGTGTTGCATATTGTGTTTATTAAAATACATAGAGAAGGGTTTAGAAATTAATTTTGGTTTTAGGCATGAGAAATGTAAATGGTGTCCTTCCATATGTTATTATTATTTAACAAGTCTTTTCCTTGTGTACGTGTGTCTTAAAATATTTATTCAGTCACAGACTTATATTATCAAAATATCATCCATTTATTATACCCAAAAAAAAACCCTAAGATTTCCCCCTCGCTGTTTCGCCCCATTTATGACACTGAAAAGAGAGAGAAAGAGAGAGAGAGAGTTGTGTATAAATCGTCATTTTTGTTTAGAGAAAATAATTGATCTCTCTCATTTCCTTTGACCATTCGTATTCTTCAAATCTTTCTCCTCTCTGTTTCAGCCATGGAAAAAGCTCTAATCTTCTTCTCTCATGCATGGAGTTTCACTATTTCCATTCATTTCTAACCCCAAAACAAAACCCTTTTCAACTTCAAACATCTCTACAAATTAGAAACCCTTCATTTTTCTTCTTCTTCTTCTTCATATATATCCTTCTCAATGGGTTCAATCAACTGGTTGGGCTTCTCTCTCTCCCCTCAAGAACAACAACTCCCACACCAACCCTCCGACCACCCTCACGATGCCGCCACCGCCTTCACCTCCGACGTCTCCGCCGTCTGCTTTGACAACCTTCCTTCTACCTATGGCGACTATGAACCCTTCAACCGCAATAATCACTCTCAAGGTCTTTTTTTTTTTTTTTGCTTTTTGAGCATTTTTGATTGATGGGTTTTTTTAGAAACTAATGTTTAATCAAAACCCATTTGTTTTTTTTTGTGATTTTTGTGTTTTTATTTTTGTAGATTGGAATAATAGTATGAAGGGTTTAGGGTCGACTCAAAGTTCGGATTTTTCAGCTTTAATCGAAACCCAACACCAACCAAAGCTTGAAAATTTTCTCGGCCACCACTCATTCACCGACCACGACCACGCCGCCGTCGTGTACACCAATGCCTCCGGCAACTACATGTTCCAAAATTGTTCTTTGGAGCTTCCAATATCTGAGGCCAACGGTGGCGGTGGTGGAAGAACCAACGCCACTGGAAACGGCAACAACAGTAGTAGCTCTATTGGGTTGTCTATGATCAAGACGTGGCTGAGAAATCAACCGGCGCCGCCGCAAGCGGTGGTCAAGAGCGGCGGAGATCACGACGGTGCAGTTCGATCAGCTCATATCACAAACGCACATACTTTATCGCTGTCGATGAATACCGGGCCACCCCCACCATCGCAGTCCTCCGGCTCGGCAGCTCTGCCACTTCTCAGGACCAACGGCGGTGGAAGCGGTGGCGAAAGCTCCTCCTCCGACACCAAACAACCCAAATCGGACGCTGAAAACGGCGCGGTTGAAGCTGTTCCGAGAAAATCCGTCGACACATTCGGACAAAGAACTTCCATCTACCGCGGTGTAACCAGGTTTAATTTTTAATTTTTCTATTAATTATATCTTCCTTCTTATTATTATTAATATTAATATGATTTATTATTATTGCATGTTTGTTTCTTGGGAAAAAATTCATTGAATTTTCTATTACAGACATAGATGGACAGGAAGATATGAAGCTCATCTATGGGACAATAGTTGCAGAAGAGAAGGACAAACTAGAAAAGGAAGACAAGGTATTTAATTAAGCAATTAATTAATAATTAGTTAATGGAGAAGATCTAATTTTTTTTGGATATTTATTTAATTGTTGTTTCTGATTTCAAATCAAGAAATCATTGGATATATAATTTCTAATTTTGAGTTAATTTTTTTGTTGTGTGGGATTCTTATCAACTCATGTGGGGCTTCATTTCCACTACAAATTATGCAGTCTATTTGGGTGAGTAATTTTATTTTATTTTTTTGTAACTTTATGATTGTACTTTTATTCAATTGAAATGAAATCTCTAAACTTATATTAAATTGGGTGTTTTTCTGTAATGGTGTTATTTAATTTGGCATATAATTAAACAGGAGGTTATGACAAAGAAGAAAAGGCTGCAAGAGCCTACGATTTAGCAGCACTGAAATATTGGGGTACCACAACCACAACTAACTTTCCAGTAAGCTTTATTCTCCATTTTAACGTTTAATCCCGAGTTCAATTACAGATTCTAAACTTTAAATTATTGTTCGTGTTGTTAACATTATTGATGGAATGTTGATGGAATGTTGATGTAATGTTAGTTCATCCAACTATTTGCACATCAAATCGACTTTGACAAGAAAAAAAGATAGACAAAAATCAATTTATACTGCTAAACTTTGAGGGTTGTTTCAATTTAAACCCTAAACTAAAACCGAAACTTTCATAAATGTATCAATTTACACCTTATGTTAGATTTTATTTGAAAAAAATTAATTTAAATGGATGAAGACTTATAATTTTAACGATTAAACCAATAAACTCTCCGAAGTAAATCAATTGTATGAAAGTTTAGGGGTTTAATTGATAAATTACAAGTCTCCACGTGTGTTTTGTGAAAACTAACATTTTTCTAACAAATAGTGTAATTTGATAAATTTATGAAAGTTCAGTGTTTAAATTGATATTCTTTTTAGTACATTCAGTGTTTAAATTGATATAATCATTACTAATTAGGGCAAGTTCATTACCTAATTCAAATTCAAGGACACGATAAATTAATATTCTTATATTATAATTAAATAGATTGAAGACTAAATTAATAGTTTAGAAGAACCATAGTGTGGTTTGGGATGACATTTTAAGTAATTAAAAACTTTAAAAGTTATTTCAAACTGATATTCATCTAAAAATTAGAAGGAAAATAGAGGTGTTTAGGAGAATGAAAATTGACATGCATAAACATTACAGGTGGCACCAAGCTAAGGTTAGTGTAGTGAGATAGAAAATCATTGAATTTCTCTTAGAGGGAATGAGTTCAATTTTTTTGTGGTAGGTGTAGAGACAGGTTTGCCGTGAAATTAGTCATAGAATAATATGGAATTTTTTTTTTATTGTTTTATATATTGTTGGTTTATATAGTTGGAAAATTGAATGTTACAAAATTGAATTAAAAAAATTGTAGATTAGTGATTACGAAAAAGAAGTGGAAGACATGAAGCATATGACCAGGCAAGAGTTTGTTGCGTCTCTCAGAAGGTACAAACACAAATTACTAACTCATATATATATATATATATATATATATATATATATATATATTATATATATTATATAGTCCTATTGCTTATAGAGTTTGAATTTTGAATATAATATATGCTTTAATTAACTTTGAATAAAACTGTGTATTTTGTAATGGGATATGCAGGAAGAGTAGTGGGTTTTCTCGAGGAGCTTCCATTTACCGTGGAGTAACAAGGTAATTTAATGCATTTTAAAAATCATTCTATTTTTATGATAATTTTATTTTTTATTATTTTCTAATCTACATTCTAAGTTACTTCTGAAACAATCATAGCCAAATGATTTTACAAGCTGTACAATGCAGTTTTTTTTTTTTTTTTTTTTAAAAAAATTTTGACTAAAGATTTATCTTAATTTATTCCGTTAGTTTAAAATAGAAAATATTGAATTATAAATTAGATATATATATATATCATTTGTCTCTCACGTGTATTTCCCGAAATTATTTTATCAATAATTGATTTTTTTGTAGTATGGAAAAGAATATCTTTAAATTAAATTAAAGTTTGTATATGGTTGGTTGGTGACAGACACCACCAGCATGGGAGATGGCAAGCAAGAATAGGGAGAGTTGCTGGGAATAAAGACCTCTACTTGGGAACTTTCAGTAAGTCAATTATTCATTCTTATTTTTTTAAACAAATCTTTAAAAGCTGTGCTCATATGAACATGTATATAGTAGGCAAATATTAAAACTATTTAGAAAAATAGGATGGCTTTAAAAAAAAATTCGAAACAAGGTGTTAATTTTTTGTCTTATTATGAGTGCGCGGGTTGAACCCGCACTCTGACCCGTCAACCTCTGCTATTGAACTGTGCATTTTGAACCCGTGCAGTTGTTGAACGCCATCCAGCAATGACCATATAGGTATGAGATCGCATACCTATATGATCGCATAGGTTGAGATCATCCAACCAAATACACATAGGTTTAGATCGCATACCTATACGGTCGTTGGATGGTGTTCAACAACTGCTTGAGTTGAAAATGCGTAGTCCAGTGGCAGAGGTTGACTAGTAAGAGCGTACAGGTTCAACCTGCGCACTTCTAATAAGACAAAAAAAAAAACCTCTTTTTTCGATTTTTTTTTAAAAGGAATCTATTTTTCTAAGTAGTTTAAAAAATGAGGCCCTCACTCTAAATTACCCCACCAAATATTGTGATACATTTATTGAAGAGAAGTGTTAAAGTTTTGGTTGAATTTAAGGTGTAATGTGTATTCATTCAGGTACGCAAGAGGAAGCAGCGGAGGCATACGACATAGCAGCCGTAAAGTTTCGGGGACTAAATGCAGTAACTAACTTCGACATGAGCCGTTACGATGTGAAAGCCATTCTTGAAAGCAACACATTACCCATTGGTGGTGCTGCGAAGCGCTTAAAAGACATCGCCCACTCCGACAACATTCCCCTTCACCCCCAACCATCCGACAACACCCTAACTTCACACCTTTCCGATGGAATAATCAGTACCAGCAGTGGATGGCCCTCTCCCGCCTTCCACCACCCCTATGCCTTCCACTACCCGTATGCCGCCCCACAGAACCGGCTGTGGTGTAAGCAAGAGCCCGATGCCACCCTCACTGCTGCTGACAACTTCTTCCCACACAGCGGGGCAATGGACTCCATGGACCCATACCATTGGATGGGAGCCGCGGGGGTGGACAATGGCGGATTGGGAGACATTGGAGAACTTAATTTCTTTGCTTCTTCTCCTAACGTAGATCACCCATACCATGCAACAAGGACCACCAATATGTATAATAATTATCATAACTCCTCTCATCAGCTGCAGCCGCCGCCTCCATCCACGCTGCAACCGCCGCCGCCGCCTTTCACCATTTGGAATGACACTTAAAACTGGAAAACAGAAATGTATACAACTATCACCTGATTTTGTTCTTTTTTTTGTTAGGCTAACTTAATTACATGGCCAGAAAATGAAAGAAGGTTTAGGCCTTTTCTTCTCGTATCCCTTACAAGCAAAGTTTTGTTATATATATATATTAAGGATCTGGAAAAAAGCTAAAGTTCATCGCGATGGCATTTATGCTGTGAATTTTGAGAACTTTAGAAGGTAGAATTGGATCCTCGGCTAGTTTATATATTTTACATGTTCATATACCAGGCTTTGTAATTTTCAGTTTTTAACCCTATTTTGTTGGTTTAAACAACAAGGAATGGTATTCTTTTTTTTTTTCTTTATTTTACAAATTTGGACTCTAAGAGTTGGTATAATTTTTTTTTGTATTTGTAAGTACACGAAATAGATCAGCTGTCGTTGCAACATTTTTTTAAGAGGGCATTAATAGTCTCAAGATGCTGATGAACTAGTTGTTATAATTGTATTGCTTAACTTTCTATTAATATAAACTAACTCTACCATAATTAGTTATTGAAATTCAACCTATTGTGTTACAAATCTTCAAGGGTTTGATTTATTTGCAACTAGTTTGAAATTAGTTTGGACTGTGGAGGACAAGTAGTGCAACTATATTGCAACAATTTCACGAGTTTTAATATTAATATCCCTATAGTATAAGGATTTAACCTATTTACAGTTTGGCCAAAGTGAGCATGGCTCAGCTGGCACATGTATGTGTTCATGACCAAGAGGTCTGTGGTTCGAATCTCCTTACATTTGTATCAATTTAGTTTTTTTTTTTTTTTTTTTTTTTTTTTTTTTTTTTTTTTTTTTTTTTGTGAAAAATAGTGTTAAGATTTAATGAGATTTCTTTTTCCGAGGATTTTATTTTTCAAAATCTTGTTATGCGCCCTAGGTAAATGGTGCAACATCTTCGGAGCCATGCTTTTATGGAAATAATTAATATTTTCAATTTTGTAATAATTTAGTTCTTAAACTTTAAAATGTAATAATATACTCTCTATACTTTTAAATTTGTATCAATTTAGTTTTTTTTTTTTTTTTTTTGTGAAAAATAGTGTTAAGATTTAATGAGATTTCTTTTTCCGAGGATTTTATTTTACAAAGTCTTGTTATGCGCCCTAGTTTTTTTTTTTTTTTAAAGATACTTCATTGATCAGAGAGAATAAATACACAAGAGAGGTTAGAGGAAAATCTTTCAATTACGCGTTATAGCAGAAGTATCATAATTACAAAATAATTTCGATTTGGAGCACCAAGATGATCATCTCATCCCATAACTAATGTAGGGACTTTGATTTATCACTAAAGATTCTGTCATTTCGTTCCAACAAAATACATAAAATGAGATTTCATAATATGTAGATCGATAAATTGATACGGACCAAATGTACTTATAAACTACAAAGACTAAGTCGTTCTATAAGAAAAGATGATACTTAATTTTGATGGATTTTTTCGTAGTAACAATTATATACGTTATTACAATTTTTTTTTTTTGAAGAAAATTATTACAAATTTTAAAATACAGAACTAAATTGTTACCAGTACTAAATACTAAAGTTTAGAGATTAAATTGTTACAAACTAGAGTTGATGAACTCATTTCATGAATGTTTGGTCACCATAAACTTACACCTACAATGCAATTTCAAAAGTTTTGGAGTTGATTGTACGAATAAATAGCTTAACAGCGCCATTTCACTACCAACAAAATAAAAGGTGTGGGGGAATAAAATGGTGGGCAGATATAAAATAATTCTTGTAGTTTGTAACAAACACGTTTCCATACTGTTTTGTTTTTTTCACTTCTTTTCTTTAAAAAAACATGAGATACATCAATCATGTTTGATGGGCTAGAACAAGAAACAAAAACTAGTTTTGAAAATGATTATAACATATTTGGCTAGACAAATTATTGGAGGAGACTGTCATCCAAACAGGGTGGGAAAATCCCATCCGGAGGGTAGAGGATGATTTTCCTCGTCGTTCCGGTTCCACACCCGTCCCCGCCTAAATATGATATGTACTCGAAACCTAATTTTCACTCTCGCTTGACACATTACTAACTTTTTGAATGAATATTATTCCTCACGATAAATTAACCTTTTAAATGAGAATTCACTCGAAAAAGAAAAGAAAAAACGTAAATGGAGAAAATTTTCTTGTAGGAAACTCAATCCTCATGAGTTCTCGTAGAGAATTCCCACGAAATTTAACATGGAATTTCACGGAGACGAGAAGAATGACGACACAATCGCCATAATATGATTGGTAGCTTTACACGAGTGAATATATGATAGAAAAGTTATAAAACATATTTCGAATCTACATTCAATAGTTATTATACGGACATATCTCGATTTTGAATCTGCATCCAATGATTATTAGAGGCTAATAAGATGGTGAGAATAATTTTTCAATTTGCCCACATGCATAAAAACAACTTTCCTTGTGTTTCTAAATGGAATATCCGAAGAGCATTTGTTTTGTAGCAGACAGAATAGGCAAGAAATGAGTAGTGGTAGTTATGGTGAAAGAGGAATAATAGAGCATATGAGTTGGATTAATAAACAAGGGCATGATTTAAAGAGCTGTCCTCAAGTAGTATTATTTCAAAATAGAATGAGTTACATTCAATATGAAAGTTTGCTTCTCAAGTTCCTTCACAATTTTGTTTTACCTATGGTTTTCTCAAATAATCTCAACCATATATGATGATTGGATGGAACACACATTATCACTAGCCAATTCCCCTTCACAAAATCATATTTGGTCTCTATTTCGATATATATGTTCAACTTGATTAATCATCATCTATATATCTATATAATGCGTTTTTCACGTAATTTCAATGCTTTTAACAAAGAAAGAATTAACTACAAGTAGGAAGGGAAAAATTAGGGGTGACCATCTGTCGATCGGAATCGATTTTGAAAGAAAATCAACACCGAAAGCTGACTAGTCAATTTGTAAAGGAAAAATTTCTATGAAAAATATTGCCAACGGTTCTTTATTTTTATTTTTTTTCAGATTAATTTTTTATAATTTATCTTTGTTATTTTTAAATTATTATAATTATAATTTTTGTGTTTTGTCATTTCTAAATTATGTTTTTTGTTTTGTTTTCAAATTATGTTTTTTTGGAGCGTGTCGTGGAAACCAAAACGTTTTTAATCCTATGTTTTATTTAATTTAATTTTTATGTATACCTAAAAAAAAAAATATTAAGTGTCGGTCGGTTCTCGATCGCCTTGTGTAAATCGACCGACTGAAAATCATTTTTCTCATTTTCAAAATCGATTCCGACTGATGATGGTCGAAAACTGGCCATTCGACGTTGATTCGGTCGAAGCGATTTTTGGTTTGATGTTGGCCACCCCTAGGACAAATGACGTGATTGTATATAAGAATGAATCCCTTGGTAATTTGTTATGCCTTGAATTGATTTTCGGTTTTTGGTTTGATGGCGGTCACTTCTAACTAACATAACGTTAGTGCACCACGTAAATTTTGTGTCGATTCTCTTTTGCATTTTTATTCTTTGTTATTTGATTCTTTCATTAAAAATATTAAAGAAAATATGAATGTATCAAATTAGATGATCTTTTGTGTGGTTAAACTTAATCGTATGCATGTGTCATTTGATTTTCTGAACTAGAAAATGCCTACTATTCTAGCGATATAATCAAAATAATGTGGAGTGCTAAAAAAAACATTTACATCTATCAAAAGAAATAACTCACAACTTTCTAATTATAGAAAATGCAATTTGTGTGGCACTCCCCCATATTAGAAGAGTGTCCTTGAGGGTAGGTTGGAGTCTCAAAGAATACTTGCCTTTCTTGTAGCCCCAAAACTAGAATTTAACCCCATATTGTGATCATGGAAGGTGGTCGATTAAAATATCAGTGAGACTAAAAAGAGATAAAGAGAGATAGGTGTAGGAGCAAAGTTGAAGTATTTGTACAAATCATCTTAGCGTAATTTTTTTTTACCTTTCCTAAAAAAAATTATTTATTTTGACATTTTCTCGTGATAAGCAAGTGTCCTCCCTCGATGAAAAGTCATTTGTACCCTTCGCTTAACACGAGAGCACTATAGTTGTCTGCTCATGAATGGTATTACACAGACTTTGTGTATTTGCTTATCACGAAAATGTCAAAAAACATAAATTTTCAAAAATCGAGTAAAAAAACCTCACAACCCCTAGGAAGGTGGATCATCCGTACAAAAAATCCGAGCAAAGTGACGGGGACAATTAAAAGTAATATGGGAGCTTTTAGAACCTAATTTATCTAATGAAGAGAGGACTATTTTTTTTTTCTTTTGTTTAAGTCTTATTTAGGGGTCGTTGTGTTGGATAACTTTGAGGGTGAAAATGACTTTTTGAAGTCTAAATAAAATCAATTCAATATATTAAATAACCAAAATAAGTTAGACTACATGATTTAGATTTTTTTTTATTTTTTAGGACAGTTTAAAATTAATTTATTAATTAAAACTCATATTTCTAAGAGTAACTGCACAAAATAAATACATATATCATCTAATTTCATAAATATCTTATGTCATTCTCATGCCCAATTAAACACAAACATATTTTATTTCCAACAATCTTATTTCTAAACATATATTCTCATACAAATTTTATTTTTAGATATCTACAAATCTTTTAACCAAACCGCCTTCAGGTAGAATAGTGACTACATTGGTCTCTATAAGAGTTACTATGAAAGTCCTTTAGTATAAGTCAACACTAATATATTTCAAGAATTTTGTTACAGTTAGTGTTGGTGATTGCTTCATCTTCATTTTCTTTTAGGTTTATGAGTAATATACATTTCAATAAAATTAAATAGTATATGTGCATATTTGAAATTATTTTCTATCAACGATTTTTGCTCATGCTCATTTGTTAGGCTTATTTGTTATGAGGGCTGGATGATATTTGAAAACTACTTTTTTTAGTTGTTTTTTTTTCTTTCTTTTGTAATATTTTAATTAAATTACGAGAGAGAATGAATTCAATTATTGAATTTATTTGACAGCTAAATATGGTAGGGTCAGACAAACTATCTCGTATGATTAGTCAATATGTCCATAAACTATCCGAACAATCACGAATACAAACAAAAAAAAAAAAAAAAAAAAAAAAAAAAGTAATTGTGCCCCGTGGGTCACAAACTAGTTTGATCGAATCATCCAAATTTGCATTCTATTAGTTTAAACTTGGTAGTTGGTATTGAAATAAATGGTATTTGACTTTACTATAGGTCTTTTTTTTTAATAATATTTCAAAAATTAGGGAGAAAAAAAGAAGTGGATTTTGGAGTGGATGGAGGTTTTGCTAGTGTAATAGGGGGGTGAGGACGAGACATAGAACCGGGTAACAGGCAGGAGAAAATGACGGGCAGCTTCCATTACAGATTGGGAAGGGGAGATCTGTATGTTTGCCACGTGGTAGGGCTTGTGTAATAATGGCGTTCACGTAAATTATGGTGAATGTATCTGATAATGGCCAACCGAGTGGCCGCATAAGTGTAACTCGAGTTCGCTCAAAAACCCTCCTCCTTAATTTTAGATCAGACTTAACTATACAAAATGTATGACTAATCTTGGGGATTTCCATTAATGTTTAGGCCAAATATGATTTCTAGGTAGAGATCTTAATTTGTCCCCGTCTCGAATGAGACGGAGAATCTCCTATTATACGGGGAATTGAGTAGAGAGTGGGGAATTATTTTTGTCCCGTTAGCTAAATGAGGCGGAGATGGGTAATATCATACCCACCTCGTATTCGCGGGAAAAATTATCCGCGGGGAATACTGGTTCCCCACGAATTAAATTATATAAATTTTGCGGGGACGAGTAATGAAATAGGAGACGAAGAAGGCATTACCTGGCCCCGTCCCGCTAACATCTCTATTTATAGGTGCAAATTTCGCGGGGACGTGTAATGAAATAGGAGACGGAGAAGACATTACTTGGCCCCGCCCCTTACCTGGCCCCGTCCCGCTAACATCTCTATTTATAGGTGCAAATTTCGCAGGGACGTGTAATGAAATAGGAGACGGAGAACACATTACTTGGCCCCGCCCCTTACCTGGCCCCGTCCTGCTAACATCTCTATTTATTGGCCCCGCCCCTTACCTGGCCCCGTCCCGCTAACATCTCTATTTATAGGTGCAAATTTCGCGGGGAAGTGTAATGAAATAGGAGACGGAGAACACATTACTTGGCCCCGCCCCTTACCTGGCCCCGTCCTGCTAACATCTCTATTTATTGGCCCCGCCCCTTACCGCTAACATCTCTATTTATAGGTGCAAATTTCGCGGAGACGTGTAATGAAATAGGAGACGAAGAAGACATTACTTGGCCCCGCCCCTCGAACATCCATTCTGTTGCTGAGATTGTTTTATGAAATAGGAGACAGGGAAGACATTATCCGACCCCCCATGGACATTTCTATTTATAGGTGCATTCTGTTAAATGAGATTGTTTTTTTTGCAACGGTATTTTAATTAATGCGAGGGTTGAACCCATGATCTCTTAGTTAAGGGCACAACCTTATGCCAATTGAGCTATGCTCGGTTTGGCGAAAAATTTGGGCGGTAATAATGCATTTAAATTCATGCCCCGTGCGTGATTTTTTTTGCAGGTGCATGATTAATCAACTCTCATTCTGAGTTATCTAAGCTTTATATAATGCATTTAAATTCATGTCCCGTGCGCGGTCAAAGTTCAATGACAAGATGTCTCTGTTTGTTGTTGACTTCTATCTTTATAGTGTTTTTATTTATGATTTTTTTTAAATTAATTAATTATTTTATTTTATTTATTTTTTAGTGTCTTGCCTTCGTTCGGGTGGAGTCCATAGGTTTAACTTTACAAGTATACTATGGTCAAAGGTTTTTAGTCTAACCAATCAGTTTCAATTTTATTTTTTAATAGTTTTAGTTTTATTTTCAACCTTTTGATTTGTCACAAAAATCAATTTTTGTTATAATAACTTTCAAAATGCGCCAAACCGAGCATAGCTCAATTGTCACAAGGTTGTGTCCTTGACTAAGAGGTCATGAGTTCAATCCTCGCATTTATTAAAACATGTTGCAACACCGTTTTGTTAGGAAGAAAATTTGAATCCAAATAATACAAATGATACTAATGTTAATGTTCGTAGTTTGTTTTTTTTCTCTAATATTTGACATTTTAGAAGTGGAACATGAGAATTTTTCAAGTAGTCATCCAAATTAGTATTCTCGCTCTAACACGTTTAATTGGAGAGTTCTAATAGAATTCGATACATAAATGGTGGTTTAATTGCATCCCACTAATATTTTAAAAACAATGTCGGTGTTATTTCAAGCAGCTTTAATAAATTTTAGCAAAAGTATAAATAGTACTAGTGTGGGAATATGAGAAAAATATTGTTGTTTCAATTTTATTATTAAAATAGTTTTATTTAAAAAAATATTTAAAATATTAGAATTGTTTTCGTTAACCTAGTAATAATTGAGGAGTCAAGATGATTTGATTAGAAAAATAGTGTAGTTTTGGTCGAGGGTAGAAAATGATGGTAACTGTGCTCATTATTATTTTTATATAGTTACTATTATAAAGTTGCACATGCATGCTTACTTTGACTACCATATTTTATGCACATCAAATTGTCTCATGTATTATTCTAAACCGCTTACCAAATCATATCATATTTATACACACCTGCCATATTTCATTTTATTTAACAAACTACTTTGTTGTAATTGTATTTTACAAGGAGAATATTAAAAAAAAAATGTTTTGTTAGATTTGTTTTTGCTTGAATCTTGATCTATTCTGATTAGTTGATCAATTAATTGGTACTTCATCCGAAAGCGTTAAAAATTAAGAGTTTTAAACAACAAAAAAATATTCAATAAAATAATTAATCAGATAAAGTGTAAATAAATTAGCCATAGTTTTAATCAAGATTTACAAAAAAAAAAAAAAAAAAAAAAAAAAAATATCCAACAAATAATTCTGAAAAGAAAATATCAAAGAATTCAAAAAATTAATTCACAAGCATTCCATACTTTTTTCTTACATTACAATTTTATTACTAATTTTATGTTTTTTACTTATAAGTTATAATACATCTCAATTACTTATAATGATACTTTTTTTTATAAATATTTTATACTTTTTACTTATAATACATATTAATTATTGTCGAGTTATGCTCACTTTCACACTAATCATACGTTCACAACAATAATATATAATAGACTGATTAATACCAAATCGTTAAAGACATAAATATAAATGAAAATAATATATTTAATATCTTAATTCCAACGATACAAAGAGTTAAAAAGTCACAAAAAAAATGTTATAATAAGAGCGAGAGAACCACAAAACCGAATATAGTTCAATTGACATAAAATTGTGTATTTGATTAAAAGGTTTATGGATTTAATCCTACCTTAATTAAATATTTCTAAAAAAAAAAATCAGAAAAATAGGGAATTGGAAAATGAGTTTTTTTTTTATTTGTTTTTTCATAGGAGAAATCAAAGGAGCACCCGTGCCTCCTTGGAAAGAACTCCAAACTCCATACTTCTTTTTTCTTCTCTCTCTGTTTGGTTGCATCATTATCAAAGAAGAGAAGAGATTTCCAAGAAAAGTAAAAAACTTTATTAAAGGTTTAAAAAAAAAAGATTAAAAAAAATAATTTTACTGCAAAACCCCATGCCTTCTTTTCCTCCCATGCTCATGTCTCTAATCTATGTTTATATTTCTTAGGGTTATGCAATATTTAATGTAATCAGAATCATAATCTATAAAATATATTTGTCCTTTTTCACTTTCTGCATGGGGCCTCACCTTTCCAAGTACCTTCTCAGCATTTCATTTATGGCTACCACTAATTTCATAATGGATCCTTTGTTCTTCTAACTTACCTTACAATTTACTTCCCGGGATGAATTCTTATTTTTCTAAAAAATTGTATAATAAGAGATCATGTATATTATTAATATAGTAAAAAACAATTACATTTTACACACATTTATTTTTTAACAAAAGATACTTCATTCATTAGGGGTGAAAAGATGGAGACTAGACGAAAGTCAGTACAATATAAGATGCTTTAAAAAGGTTGTTCTATAGAATATTTTTAGCCGATGTCAACGGTAAACTAATACCGCGTGAGAGAAGGACATTCAGACTAGGAGGAAGAGTTGCGATCCGATCAAAATTAGAGACAAGAATGGCTAGAGAATGGCAACACAACAACAGTAGAGAAAAATATATATTATGTGGATGCTTATTGTTTTAATACATATTTTAAAACAATGAAAATATTGAATACAACTTCTCTTCTATCTAATCTATTTTCTTCTTCTTTCAAATCCTTGCTCTTAGATCACCAACTAATTTGATAATTTTGTTCTTAAAAAGTTAAAAACTGATTAACACAAAAAGTTGGTCCTTAGGTTAAAAAAATAAAGAAAGATAGAATAGTTAGTTAAATAGATGTGGAAATACCATTTTGTTGTATGTATTTTGGTCATTTTATTTTAGTTCAGGTGTTCAAATTTAATCAATGTATTATTTATAAATGTTAAAATTATGTGATTGTTAGTTTGAAATTATTATTATTTTATTAAACTTAATAAAATAATAATAATAATAATGTGAATATATTTTCAAGATTGATGGAGGAAAGGAAAGGGAGGTTCATGCGTGTCTGGGATTTGTCTGTGACAGACAGAGAGAAGAATCCTGGGATTATAAACATAATATATAAACAACGAAGCTCTCTGGGAATGCTCATTCTTCCTCTCTTTCTTTGACCAAATCCACGAAACCCTACTTGGGCTTTGTAAAAACTGTTTGGGATTCTCAACTTTTTGACTTTGACCCCTAATTTTAAACCCTAACCCTAACCCTAACCCTAATCCTTCCTTTCAACAACAACCAACCCATTATTATTATTATTATTATTTTAATTTCTTATATTATATTAACAAATAAATTCTTGTTTTCTTGGATTCCCAAAACTTAACGTTTTGGATTTCATTAATCACTTTTTTTCTATCATATACTCTAAGATTGAGCGAATTATAATTCAAATTGGATGTCGCAACTCAAACCTAAGTTTTTTTCTTTTTTTTTTCTTTTTTTTGTTAAGAGGAGTTAATAAGCTATCTCTCATAACCCAAGTTAGAACTTTACAATAACCTAATATTTGTAGAAATGTCATCTCTCAAATGACATGTTTAATATATATATTTTTTTGAAAAAAATACTTCATTGAGCAGAGAGAATATAGTGCAAAGAGAGGCTAGAGAAAAACCTTCCAATTAAGTACTATAGTAGAAGTATCATAATTACAAAGCAACTTCGACTTAGAGTACCATGATGCAACATCGATAATAATCTCATCCCATAACAGATGCAGGGACTTTGATTTATCACTAAAGATACTTTCATTTCGTTCCAACCAAAATATACCATAAAATTGCTCTCAACTGAATTTAGAATTGTTATTAAGAAAGACAAAAAGAAAGTCATATATTCTTGGTTTGTTGGACTCCCAAAGTTGAGGTTTTGAATTTTATTACCAATGCTTTAATAATTAGTATGGGTATCCCATAGCCTAAGTTGATCTTATACACACATTGGCATTTGAAAATGTCATTCTCTCATGCATGTATCCATCCCTAAACATATATATATTATAAGTGCATGCTTTTGCGTATGTTTCAAGTTGATCGCCTCTTAGATCCTTCAATTAATTTACAATTATTTTTTGTCACTTGTGTTTCCCCTTTATATCATTTTTACTCAATGCACACCTGCTGAGAATTGCATTCTTTATTACAACTTTTTTCATTACTTTTGGGTAGATATTTGAGATTTACTTTCTATTTTTTTTATTTTATATAAAAACATAAGTACAACCAAAAAAAAAAATATCATTATATAGGATAAATTATTTCTCAATAATGTAATTAACAGCGCACTCTAGAATTTAGTAAATTCTTTAACTAAGGTCTAAAACAACTCTGAAATCTACTTAAGTTAAAATATTATGTCTTTGGCCCAGTGGTATTATAGCTTCCAGCCCCCCTCTCTTGGGCCCATGCGCCTGGGTTCAAATCCCGACTTAATCTAGATAATCAATCCTTTTATTTTTTTCATTTTCTTCAATTTTTATTGTCTCTAATAGACTATTATCACTGACAAAAATCTATAAAAAGCTGAGGTGATCAGCGATAGACTTCTATCAGTCATAAGATATCAGCGATAGAAATTGCTCTATCCGCAAAATTTTTAAAAACATGCTATATTTGCAAACAATAAGTCCTAAATTATCATTTACTACAATTTCCCTATTTTTTTCAGCGCTTTTTATTATTTTGTTTTCTTAATTTTCTTCAATTTTTATTGCTTTTATTTTCTTTTTATATGTTTCCTTTTTTATAACCCTCTATATATATATATATATATATATATATTTAGTAATTTTTTTAAAGGATAATATGCACTTGTTATTTCTATACAATATTTATATTAATTAAAGGGAAATTGTAGTAAATGACAATTTAAGACATTGTTTGCAAATATAGCATGTTTTTAAAAATTTTGCGGATATAGCAATTTCTATCGCTGATATCTTATGACTGATAGAAGTCTATCGCTGATCACCTCAGCTTTTTATAGATTTTTGTCAGTGATAATAGTCTATCAGAGATAATAGTCTATCACTGATAGAAGTCTATCAGTGATATAATAAAATCTATCAGTGATAGAAACGAGTTTTTTTGCCATATTTGCAAAACATTTTAAAGTTTGCTAAATTTGCAATTAGTTTGGGCCTGATTGCTATTTGTGCAACCAACCCTTAATTAAAATTATATATATATATATATATATATATATATATATTTTTATAATTTAAGAAAAAAAATTGGTAAAAAAAAAAAATAATATCTTTTTTAACCGTCACTCTATACATTTTAGAAATATATTCAAATTGTATCTTTTATTTGATGATTATTATTATTATTATTTCATTAAGTTTAATAAAAAATTAAAATATTATACACATTTTCTATTGAACAAACCTATCAAAATAATAAGTTCTGGATCCGCCTGATTTCACCTCTAATGTAAAATTTGTTCCCTCTTTTAGATTATCTAAGAATCAACTCCTTGACAATTTTTCAACTTTCAATTTTTTCTTTATTAATTTTATATATCTATGTATCTTTTTCACTCACCAAATTTTATCTCATAATTTTTTTAATTAATAAATCGAATGCAATTAATTTTTTAAAAATAGTATTGTTTTCCCTTAAACTACAAATATTTCCTTGACAATTTTTCAACTTTCAATTTTTTCTTTATTAATTTTATATATCTATGTATCTTTTTCACTCACCAAATTTTATCTCATAATTTTTTTAATTAATAAATCGAATGCAATTAATTTTTTAAAAATAGTATTGTTTTCCCTTAAACTACAAATATTTCCTTGACAATTTTTCAACTTTCAATTTTTTCTTTATTAATTTTATATATCTAAGTATCTTTTTCACTCACCAAATTTTATCTCATAATTTTTTTAATTAATAAATCGAATGCAATTAATTTTTTAAAAATAATATTGTTTTCCCTTAAACTACAAATATTTCCTTGACAATTTTTCAACTTTCAATTTTTTCTTTATTAATTTTATATATCTAAGTATCTTTTTCACTCACCAAATTTTATCTCATAATTTTTTTAATTAATAAATCGAATGCAATTAATTTTTTAAAAATAATATTGTTTTCCCTTAAACTACAAATATTTCCTTAATACTTAACAAAGAAGCTAGGGTAAACAAAATATAAATATAAATTTAAATGATATAACCTTTCAAACAATTATTTAAAAAATTATAAATTATCAAAAAATAAATTATGTAATTTTGTTTATAGTATGTCTATTTTAGTCATTATAACTAAATCATAATAATTTAGTATTAATTTACCAAACACTATAACCAACTGTAAATTTGTTCCAGGCTATTCCATGTTATACCATGAATTGTTTCAAGCTCCCTAAAGGCATTTTGAGTGATATCCATAGAATGATGGCTCGATTCTGGTGGGCGGGGTCGGAAGAGGACCGTCGTGTGCACTGGGTGAGTTGGAAATCTCTTTGTCGGCCGAAGGGGTTGGGCGGTATGGGCTTCCGGGACCTAGAGTTATTCAATCAGTCTTTGCTTGCGAAACAATGTTGGCGGTTGCTGCGCAACTCTTTTCTGGCGCAGGTCATGAGGGACAGGTATTTTCCTGATTCTGATCTTATGGGGGCGCAGCTGGGCTCGAGACCTTCCACCATCTGGCGGAGCCTGCTATGGGGTCGGGAGTTGCTTGAGCGAGGGACCCGATGGCGCATAGGGAGTGGTGAGAATGTGATGGTTTATGACCATAACTGGGTCCCAGGCGAGTCTGGTTTGCGTATTGTATCACCAGTCTCGATGCCCCGTGAGACGCGGGTGTGTGAGCTGTTTACCAGGAGCGGTGTTTGGGATGAGGTTAAGTTACGACAACATTTTAATCCCGCAGAGGTTCAAGCTATCTTAACGATCCCGACTGATCGTCGGCATACAAGGGACCAGGCAATTTGGAACAGTGAAGAGTCAGGGATTTTTACGGTAAAAAGTGGTTACCGGCTGGCCCTGATAGAGTCTTTGCGACAGGAGGCTTCTGCTTCGTCTGTGGAGGGACTGCGGAAGTGGTGGACGGGGATCTGGAGGATGGCGATCCCGAGTAAGATACAGATTTTCGTATGGCGGCTCAGTTTGGATCGCCTTCCGACCATGGATAACTTGGGGAGGCGGGGGGTTGATATTTTGAATGTATGTGCACTGTGTGGTAAGGGGGGAGAATCTAGTCTTCACGTTTTCTGGCATTGTAAGTTTGTACGGGGGGTGTTGAAGGATTCAAAGTTTGGATCCCTGATACAGGTGCCGGTTGGGGGGGATATGGTTGATCTGTTATGGGCGGCCCAAGAGAAGGTGGGGTGGCAGAGTTTTGAGGAGCTTTGTGTACTGTGGTGGGCGGTGTGGGGTTGTCGGAATCGGGTGCGGATGCAGGGGGCTCGCTCTTTGACCAATCTTGGGTCATGGGCTTCGTGCTATCTAGAGGCCTTTCGTGCAGCAAATGAGTGAGGTGGTGGGTTCACGGTTGGTGAGGCTCCTCGGGGTCGGGCAAAGTGGAATCCCCCATTAGGGGATGTGTATAACGTGAATGTGGATGCAGGGTTTGTAAGGGAGGAAGGACTGGGGGGTTTAGGTGTTGTGATTAGAGATTCTAAGGGTCGGGTTATGTTAACGGCAGTGACGTGGGTGAAACATGTCAGGAGTGTGGCAATGGCGGAGGGGTTGGCAGTAGCGGAGGGGTTGCGATTAGCTTGGGAAGCCGGGTTTCATTCGATAGTACTAGAGACAGACTCCTCTCGGATTTGTCACTTACTTCAAGGGACCGTTGAAGACTTATCAGAAGTTGGGGTGTTGGTGCAGGATTTGTGCTCTCGGTTTTGTCGGCCGGTCATGGGATGTTGTAGTTTCATCCGACGCGAAGGGAATGAGGTGGCGCACCAGTTAGCAAAACTAGCTTTGATTTTGCGTGAGAATGTAGTTTGGCTGGAGGATTTTCCTCCCCAGGTTGAGTCTTTTATTTTGAGTGATTCCGCTTAAGCTTTGTACTGAGCTTTGCTCTAAAAAAAAAAAAAAAAAAACTGTAAAGTTGAAATTTATCAACACTAATTTGTTTTCTAGAATAACTGATTTGTCTAAAAGTAAAGTACACTTACCAGCAATTATTTTAGAAACTACAATATTCTGAAATGCTTTTCCGTCAAATGTTTGTTCATCAAAACTCCAAACAATCTCAATTGATATAGTCAAGAATGGGTTCACCCATTCCGTTATTAAGGATTGGTGAGATCCATCATGTGACCATTTGCAATTTAGAATTTCTGTGGGATCAAATGGTACCAATCTTTCACTTGACTCTAGCTAGAAGCTAAGGTTTTTCTACCATTTTATGTATAACATTCCCCTTCAACATTCAACAACCTATTTTTGACTCGTAAATCTTCTCAGATATCATCATTTTCACGTGTTTCGACAAGTGAGCAATATGTTGTTTAAGATAACTTTAAAAACTGTATAACTTTGAGAAGACTCGCGCCTTATCGAACTGAAACAAAGTTTGCTTATCATGTTCTAAAGTTGCAAGATAGGCTGTGAATTGATTAAAGTGAATTTTGGGGCTGTCTATGCCCTAAAGCTTGGTAACCTTGTAAACAATACTTTGAAATATAAATAAAATAGAATTATCATTTGTGTGCATATTGTCTCTCATTTAACCTTCAACATTTAATCACCCCAGAGCTATCAAAATATCTTCTCAAACTAAGAATGTAATGCACCTATAAGAAGATCATAGTTTGAGAAAAAAAAGTAGCTTGCATAGTTTATAATAAATAGAAAGGGTTGGGGACCCTTTTAGCTTGCTAACACAATTATTATCATTCACTTTTGTAACCCTACAAATGTTCATATTCAAATGCCTTCCACTGCTACAGATTCTAATTCTGGATTTTATGACATTGAAAAATTGTCATAATCACATTTATTGACAATTTGTTTTTCTCAAAGATATTTAATTAAAGCGAGGTTAAACTTATGACCTATTATTCAAGGACAGAACCTTATGTCAATTGAGTTATGCTCGATTTGACAATTTCTTTTAATCATTGTATCCCATCAAGAAAGCTTTGTACATGACGCTATAAAAAAACAATCTTAATTAATTTTTTTTATGACATTTTACAGCTGTAAAACAAAAGGCATTAAAAATATTTGGTTAATTACCACAATATTTTTTTTTGTTTTTTTTACAAGTAAACATTATCAATAAATAACTCCTAAAAATCACCTTTTATGTCAAAACATATATTAGCAACGGTATGTTAGATTTTATGTCCTAAAATTCGTGGTTTGTAAACTAAATGTATATTCTATTTAGCAATAAAATTGTTATTGAGTTTTATTCGGTAAAATTGTTATTGAATAAAGTGAATTGTGTTTACTTTTAACCTAACTCCAATAAACAAGAACCTATGGCTATAGGTTGTATACTTGAACTTCATGTGTGATATGATTGTGGATCAAGTTCGAGTAATAGCCACAACGGTCTATAGTATAGGGATAGGGTTGGGTACCTTATCCTGGTGACACTATGGACGCGACCCACTTTGTATAATACAAACGATGTGATCCGAAATCATTCGTGTAGAGACATGCGAGTGGGGGCGTCCTATGCAATGAGTTTGCATAAGACTGAACCACGAAATTAAGTCGCTCTTTCTTTATAACTCTGTTTACTGAAAATACCGACTTTTTCATATGATGACCTTGGTAACTCGATCTGAATCCTAAACATACTATGAACTCCTATTTATTCCGGATTATCCTTTGATTTGTATGGGTGAGAGTGGTCCGAGTCGACGACTCAATATGACTACCATTTGTTGGGTTTTATGTCCTAAAACTCGTAGTTTGTAAACGTTGTGAATGTAATAATTCTATTTATGCAATAAAGAGTTATTGAGGTTTATTCCGTAAAGTTGTTATTGAATATAGTGAAACATGTTTGTATTAACCTATACCAATAACAAACACCCGCTGCGAAAGTTTGAGTACTTGAACTTCATGTATGACATGAATGTGGATCAAGTTCAAGTAGATAGCCAAAACGATCTATAGTATATGGATAAGACGGGGTACCTTATCCTGGTAACACTATTGGATGCGGCTCGCTTTGTAATGTACAAAACGATGTGATCTGAATTGTTTCACATACAGATGTGCGAGTGAGGGCGTCATGTGCAATGAGTTTGCATAAGACCGAACCGCGAAACAAGTCGCTCTCTCTTTATAACATCGTTTACTGAAGATACCGATTTTTTCATATGATGACCTAGGTTACTCGATCTCAATTCTGAGCTCGCTATGAACTCCTATTTATTCGAGAGTATCCTTTGACTTGCACAGGTGAAAGTGACCAGTTCGCCGACTCAATAAGCCTACCATCTTGAGGATAAACTCGAATAGGTAGCTGGTGAAATAGTACAGCAAGATGAAATTCATTCCTACCGGCCTTTAAGGGATAATAGAGAGGTTGTTCCCTTAATAACTGACTTTAGGTCTTGAACAAGGGCTCACTCTCTCTTTGGCCAGAGAGGGATCTGATCTGTTGGTTGGACCACAGATCAATTGTTCATTACATGTGTCAGTGGTACTTAAGGAAAAAAATGTAATGTAGGGGTTAAACGGTATAAATGACCCGCTGTGGTTACGAACGATCTGTGAAGGATCGACTCGCCTATGATGGTTATATCAAGAGGACATAATATATCTACAGTGAGGAGAGTGCAACCCTTGGACTTTAGTGGAGTCTCCGGGGGTTAACAAATGTTGATTAGTTCGGTTAAAAGAGTTTAACCGAATAATCTTGTATCGTTGGAGCTCATGATCTGTAGGTCCTTTAGGTTCTCCTGGCTAGCTTAGATAAAGTCGTGCAACAATATAAGAGAAAACAAAAAAAATTTGAATTTATTCAAATTCAGTTTTTGGAAGAATGATGAACATATTTAAATCATATTTAAATATGAGAATGGTCTAAAACGTGGATAGGGATTCATGTGTAAAAGTCGGTTTTCGGAAAATCGCGATTAACCATATCAATAATTATTTGATATTGAATTAAATAATATTAATTAAATATTTGATATTGAATTAAATAATATTAATATATATATATATATATATATTTTATTAATTAAAACGTTTAATTAATAAAATATTTATTATTATTTAAAATTAATTAAGAATTAATTTTTTTAAAATAATAATATATATATATATAGGAAAAAAGAAGCATATGAAGTTGATGCGCTGAATGTGATGAGCAATCAAATTGCAGCTTTGACAAACATGATGAATCAATTAGCTCAAGCAAACCTTCAACAAAATGCTAATGCTAATTCTTCCGCTTCAACAATGCAGCCGTAGCAAATCAGATAGATGCTTTGGTATGCGTCTATTGTGGGGAAGGGCATGTTTATGACTACTGTCCAGCCAACCCTGCGTCTGTTTATTATGTTGGAAGTCAACCTCAACCCAGAAACAATCCATACTCAAACACTTATAATCCTGGATGGAGGAACCATCCAAATTTCTCGTGGAATGGGCAAGGGAATAGCAATCAAATGCAAAATATGCAACCCAGACCCAATGGACCTCCAGGATTTTCCCAAAATCATCAATCTAATCCGAACCAATTTCAAAAACAGTCAGTTGCAAATCAGCCCATGAGTTCGTCAATAGAAAATTTATTGAAGGAATACATGGCCAAGAGTGATGCTACTATTCAAAGCCAACAAGCTTGTTTGAGAAGTTTGGAGAACCAAATAGGTCAATTAGCAAGTAAACTCAAAACTAGACCCCAAGGGCGTTTGCCCTCAGATACAGAGAACCCTAGGAGAGAGGGAAAAGAACAAGTGCAAGCTATTGAACTTAGAAGTGATAAATCTTTAGCAAGCAACGTTAGGACTGAGCCAAAGAGAGTAGAGGACAGTGAGTCTAATGCTCCACTGGTGACCCAACAAAACTCTAGCAATGCTAATGCGAAGGATACGCAAAAAGCCAGACTTGAACCCATAGAGGAGGAGACAGAAGAGATTATTAAGACCATTCCTGTAGGGATTAAACCTAACATCCCTATGTACGTTCCACCTCCACCCTTTCCAAGGCGTCTGAAAAAGAAACAAGAGCAAGAGGCTCATTTTAATAAATTCCTACAAATTCTAAAGCAAGTGCATGTCAACATACCTTTTGTGGAAGTGTTGCAGTCCATGCCATCTTATGTGAAATTCCTTAAGGGCATTGTCACTAACAAGAGGGTTATATGCGAATTTGAAACTGTGAACCTTACTAAAGAGTGCAGTGCTATTTTGCAGAATAAGCTGCCTCCAAAGGAAAAGGATCCAGGATCATTGACCTTACCAGTTGACATAGGAGGTCGCAATGTAGGCGGAGCACTGTGTGACTTAGGAGCTAGTATAAACTTAATGCCACTCTCGCTTTTTAAGCAGCTAGGCATTGGAGAAGCTCACCCCACCACAGTCACGCTGCAATTGGCAGATCGATCAATATTTTATCCTGAAGGTAAGATTGAAGATATTTTGGTCAAAGTTGATAAATTCATTTTCCTTGCAGATTTCATCATCCTGGATTATGAAGCTGACAAGGATGTGCCCATCATTTTGGGAAGACCATTTCTTGCGACAGGAAGAGCATTGATAGATGTTCAGAAAGGTGAGCTAACTAGGAGGGTAAATGAAGAAGAGGTAAAATTCAGTGTGTTCAAAGCGCTAAGGTACCCTTTTTGATCTCGAAGATTGTTCTGTTGTGGATATTATTGATACATTAGTGGAGCATGAGCATGAGATAGAATTATAAGAAATGCATGTCAACAAGCATGACCAAGTGGAATTAGATGATCTAAATGTCTACATTGCGCATGATGCTGTTGAAAGCAATCTTGACGCAATATCGCATACTAGCATGACTAATGTTATTAATGATCGCATAATTTCTCCCATGTTACCTTCTATTGAGCAGCCGCCTACATTAGAACTTAAACCTCTGCCTGTGCACCTAAAATATGCATATCTAGGAGAGAATGAAACCTTGCCTGTTATCATCTCATCTGCATTAAACATGGAGCATGAACTTGAGTTGTTGAATTGGCTAAAACAACACAAAAAAGTCATAGGCTGGACATTGGCTGATATTAGGGGAATTAGTCCTTCCTATTGCATGCATAAAATTTTGTTAGAAGAAGGACACTCTCCCCGAATTGAACATGAGAGACGTTTAAATCCCTCTATGAAAGAGGTAGTTAAAAAAGAAATCATTAAATGGTTAGATGCTGGAGTAATCTTTCCTATTTCTAATAGTCAGTGGGTTAGTCTCATTCAGTGCGTCCCTAAGAAGGGAGGAATGATTGTTGTGGTTAATGAACTAAATGAATTAATCCCTACTCGCACCATAACTGGTTGGCGAGTATGCATGGACTATAAGAAATTGAACAAAGCAACTAAAAAGGATCATTTCCCACTGCCCTTCATAGATCAAATGCTTGATAGGTTAGCAGGGCAGGCCTTTTATTATTTTCTGGATGGTTACTCAGGATATAATCAGACAACTATTGATCTGAAAGATCAAGAAAAAACAACCTTCACTTGTCCCTTTGGTACATTTGCTTTTCGCAGGATGCCATTTGGATTATGCAATGCGCCCGCAACATTTCAGCGGTGCATGCTTGCTATTTTTTCTGATCTAGCTGAGTCAATTGTTAAGATCTTCATGGATGATTTCTCTGTCTTTGGTGATTCATTTGAGAACTGTTTAGTGAATTTAGGAAGAGTATTAGAAAGATGTGAGAAAACCAATGTAGTGCTTAATTGGGAAAAATGTCATTTCATGGTGAGAGAGGGGATTGTGTTAGGCCATAGAGTGTCCAAAGAGGGACTAGAAGTAGATAAATCTAAGGTGGAAGTTATTGAGAAACTCAATCCACCTACAAATGTCAAAGGAATCAGGAGTTTTTTAGGACAAGCAGGATTTTATAGGAGGTTTATGAGAGACTTTTCAAAAATTTCAAAACCCCTATGCGAGCTGTTAGAGTTAAACAAGACATTTATCTTCTCGGATGAATGTTTGACTGCGTGAGAAACACTGAAACATGCCTTAGTGCATGCGCAGTCGTAGGACCAAATTGGGAAGCTCCTTTTGAGCTAATGTGTGATGCGAGCGACTATGCGGTTGGCGTAATGTTAGGGCAAAAGGTTGGAAAGATTACACATCCAATTCTGGATTCGTTTATTGATGAACAAATTTCAATTTAACTCCTAGTGATAAAGACATAGAACCATGGTTTGCTAATATCGCTAACTTTCTTGCTTCTCAGGTGATGCCAGAGTTTAATAGAAGCCAGGACAATAAGAAGTTCTTAAATGAGACAAAGAAGTACCTGTGGGACGACCCAATTCTGTACAGATGTTGTGCAAATGGAATGCTGAGAAAATGCGTCACCGCAACAGAGGTAGTGACCATCCTAACTCATTGCCACGCAACATCCTATGGAGGTCATTTTGGTGGTCAACGGACCGCCGCCAAGGTATTTCAATGTGGTTATTTTTGGCCAACTGTTTTTAAAGATGCATATTCATTTGCCAAGACATGCAACGAGTGCCAACGCACTGGAAATATAAGCCGAAAGGAAGAAACGCCCTTAACTTATATTCTAGAGCTGGAGCTCTTCGATGTATGGGGAATAGACTTCATGGGTCCATTCCCTCCGTCAACAGGTAACTTGTAGATCTTATTAGCAGTTGATTATGTCTCTAAATGGGTTGAAGTCATTGCATGTCCACTGAATGATGCTAACACTGTGTTAAAATTTATACACAAGCATGTGTTCACAAGGTTTGGCACACCTAGGGCAATCATTAGCGATGAGGGCACACATTTCATAAATAGATCTATGGTTAACATGCTAGCTAAATATAATGTGAAACATAGGGTGACAACACCTTATCACCCACACACTAATGGCCAAGCAGAGATATCCAATAGAGAAATTAAGAGCATCCTAGAGAAAGTAGTAAAACCTAATCGAAAGGATTGGTCAATCAAGCTAGATGAAGCTCTATGGGCTTATAGAACAACATATAAAACTCCTCTAGGAATGTCTCCTTATAGGCTAGTGTATGGCAAAACATGTCATTTACCACTTGAGCTAGAGAACAAAGCTTTTTGGGCATTAAAAGAATTAAACTTTTGCTTAACAGATGCAAGGACTTTGTGTTCCCTGCAATTACATGAATTAGAAGAACTTAGGCATATGGCGTATGAGAATGTGAAGCTGTATAAGGAAAAAACGAAGATATGGCATGACAATCGCCTAAAGACTAAAGATTTTGAAAAAGGCCAAAAAGTTTTATTGTTTAATTCTCGATTGAGGCTTTTTCCAAGAAAATTGAAATCCAGATGGTCAGGACCGTACGTGGTGACTAAAGTTTTCACTTATAGTGCCATTGAGATTCAACATCCAGAAAAGGGCGATCCATTTCTTGTTAATGGCGCGATATTAAAGCATTTTTATGGAGAAAAGGAGCAGAGGACGCTCTCAACGTTCCTCTTAACGAAAATATAATCCTCTTGGAAATAATCGTGGAGCATAAAATGCGCAAAGATGACATCTTTATTGCTCCAGTTGTGCTAAATTTTAATTCAGTTCGTTAAGTTGTGTTTTAATTTAAGTTTTGTTATTTGATATTGATTTCTTTTTAATGAAGGGAGTAATTGCTACAAGGGCGTTAGAGAGGATGTTACGTCTCCAAAAGTGACCTTTTTAGGACTTATTTAGCTTAGAAAGATGTACACTCTTAGGTGTTTTTGATAGGATTTAGCTTAAACCTATGCTTATATATGAGAATTAGAAGAAGGTAGCTAAATTAGGACTTGTATGCAAAAGGAAATAAAAGGATTAAAAACCGAAGTTAAAAGAAGGAAAAATGTGCATTGCGGCAGCATTGCGGAAACATTGCTAAAACCGCAATGTTTCAAGTGAAAACCGTAAGTTGACTGATCTGTTTCTGTTAATTTCCGTTATTTCAGGGATTCGTTCTTTCTCCTCCATCCATTTTGAAGTACGACGTTGAGGATGGATGGTTCTCCTTGGCCCAAACGCACCTGCAGATTACTATAAAAGGGGGTCAAAGTAGAGGGTTCAATCATCATCCAAAAGCGTAGAAGTCTTCTCGCAGCTCCATCTTTTCTCCTGTTTTTCTTTGCCGTCTGTTGGTTTGCGAGGTTTAGCTGTTGGAGTCGACAATCTGATAGGAGAGAAGATTCATCTTCTCTCCCGATTGGATTCATCCAAGCAAAGCTGATCTTTCTCATCCTTCAGCCGAGGCGGTTGCGACGAGGCGTTCAAGCTCATTTACTGCTTTCTGCCTTTCATTTCTAATTTCCAGTTCTGCTTTGTTGTTGTTTCCCTTCTAGTAGCTAGTTTATTGCATTTCATTGCTTTCTGTCTTTATGATATTTACGTTAAGCTTCCCTTTGTTCATTCAAACAATCAAGTAATCAAAGCACAATTCTTCATTTCACAGTTTCTTCTCTTTGCTGCTACTGTTTTTTCCCTTGTTGTTTGTCTTTAAATTTCTTCTAAGCATGTCTACTTTATCTCTTATTTTTGTTCTCCCTATATCCATGAGTAGCTAAGTGACATAGGGGCATGCTAATGACAATACTATAGGCTAAAAAACGTGAACCAAGCATGTAGGATAGCTCTCGAAGCATTGATTGTATGTAAGCTTCATCCCACGGGCAATTTCGATTGGCCATCCATTTTGTCCAAAGAACTCCTAACCTCTGGAAGGAGTAAGAGTTCAGAGTCATACACTCATGCTAGCCTTTCAAGGTAGCCAGAAAACGACCTAGGAATAGGCGTTTTCCTAGTACAAACCATATCTTTCTGCTTTAATAAGATGCTTAAGACCTTACTTGGACATGAGTAAACTAAAGAATCTAATGCATGGAATCGGAAGATACATGAGATTGAGTTAGTTTGATGCATAGAGAGTTGATCCAGTGCTTGAGAATCGTATAACAATGCCTATAGAGGAGTCGTTGGTAGCCCTTGTTTCTCCATTTTACACACTTTCGCTGTTAGTAATATTGCGGTAGAATTGCTGTTTCCGCAATTCTGCTAAGTTTAAAATTCTGTTTAACTAAGTTCCTCTTCGTTTATTAATCTCTCCCCTTTTCATTTGAGTTTAAATTTGACTTGCACTTGTTTATGTTGCTACCCTTTACATATTCCTTAGAAATTAGACAATTTAAAACCAATTCTACCCCTTCAAATCCACCCATTCTTACTTAACAATACACTTCACGAGTAGCTAATAATAAATCTCTGTGGGAAAACGAATGAAAAAATACTTACTACTTGCTATAAGATCATGTATGCTTGCATGTTCTGAGTGCTCTCTCCCTCTTATTGCTTCTTTATTTTACACATTGAGCACGCAACAAGTTTTTGGCGCCGGTGCCGGGGATTTATTTTAGTGAAAACGAAGTTTGTTAAGTTTGAAACACCAAGTTTATTGTCTATTGAAGCTGATCTATTTTCATTTCTTTTGTAGGTACTGTTTGGGTTGGTTTATGAATGAGCCTTCAAGTAGTGATCTAGAGTTCAACCCTGAGCCTGAGAGATTATTTAAGGCCAGAAATAGAGCCAAGAAACGTCTCTTTAACCAATCCTCTATACCTCCAATAATTGCGGAAACAGCAATTCCTCCGCAATTCGATAAAAAAGAAATGGACAGACCAGTCCCAAATCCGGTACCTACCACTCGCAATCCCATCGAAATAGCGAATGATAAGGATAGTGCCATTCTTTCCTACCTAGTACCTATGCCTGGGGAGCTGAACCCCAGCATAATCCGCCCTGAAATCACTGCCAACTCATTCGAGTTAAAGCCAGTGATGTTCCAAATGTTGTCCACTGTAGGACAATTCTTTGGAGTGGAAAATGAGGATCCCCACAACCATCTTAGAAACTTCCTAGGAGTTAGTGATACATTCATCATCCCTGGAGTTTCCCAAGAAGCCTTGAGGCTCTACCTCTTCCCTTACTCTTTGAGGGACAAGGCAAAGACGTTGTTAAACTCATTACCCTCTGGATCAGTCCTCAATTGGACAGACTTGGCAGAGAAATTCCTAGTCAAATACTTCCCACCTGATAGGAATTCTACCTTTCCTGATGACATAATCAAGTTCAAACAAGCTGAAACTGAGTCTCTTCACGAAGCTTGGACAAGGTTCAAGGACCTTCTTCTCAAATGTCCACATCATGGCATCCCATGGTGTATCCAAATAGAGGTCTTTTTCAAAGGATGCAACCCCAGCACTAGACAAGTCTTAAATTCATCTGTTGGAGGCTCCATGTTGTCCAAGAGTTACAACGAAGCCTATGAGATCTTGGAGAAGATCTCAGCATCTCACTGTAGGTGGTCAGATGATCCAGTTGAGCCAACTAGAGCTCAAGACAAGGACGCACTCAATGCCATGAGTAGCCAAATAAGCGCCCTGACCAACCTAGTCAAGCAAATGGCTCAAGCCAATCTCCAAACAAGTGTCAACACCGCCACAGCCATGTCAATGGGCACCTAGTCAAGTCAAGGTGAGACACTTATCTGTGGATTCTGTGGGGAAGGGCACCTGTATGAATACTGCCCTGGGAATCCAGCCTCAGTCTGCTATGTTGGAAGCCAGCAGCAGCCTAGGAACAACCCCTATTCTAATACTTACAACCCTGGTTGGAGGAACCACCCAAACCTGTCATGGGGTGGCCAACAAAATGCTAACCAAGCTCCTAACCAACCAAGACCGAGTGGAACACCTGGTTTCACTCCCCAACATAACCAATCCATGTATCAAAAACCATACAACCAACCTGTAGGGTCTTCTGTAGAAAACTTACTCAAGGAATACATAGCCAAGAATGATGCCACTCTACAGAGTCAGCAAGCTACTCTTAGGAGCCTAGAGAACCAAATAGGGCAACTAGCCAATGAACTCAAAAGTAGGCCTCAAGGTAGACTATCGGCTGACACTGAGGTACCAAGGAGAGATGGTAAAGAGCAAGTTCAAGCAATTGAACTTAGAAGTGGTAGACCATTGGTGAGCAACACAAAAGAAACACCAAAGAGAGTAGAGAACACTGAGTCTAGTGCTCCACTGGAGTCTCTGCCAAACCAAGGTCAACCATCACCAAGCACATCAGGAGCAAGGCTGGAGCCAATCATAGAAGAGATAAAAGAAATTCCAAGGCCTCCATCTATCCTAAGGCGACCTGAAGTGCCTGCATATGTGCCACCACCTCCATTTCCTAGAAGGCTAAAGAAAAAACAAGAACAGGAAGTGCACTTTAATAAATTTCTAGAAATTCTTAAGCAAGTGCATGTTAATATTCCTTTTGTAGAAGTTTTACAGTCTATGCCCTCTTATGTAAAGTTTTTGAAGGATATTATTACTAACAAAAGAATAATTGGTGAGTTTGAAACAGTAAATCTCACTGAGGAGTGCAGTGCCATACTCCAGAACAAGCTACCCAAGAAGGAGAAGGATCCTGGTTCCTTCACCTTACCTGTAGAGCTAGGAGGCAAGCACGTGGGCAGAGCTCTTTGTGACCTGGGAGCCAGCATAAACCTCATGCCCCTATCACTATTCCGCCAGCTAGGAATAGGAGAAGCACGTCCGACCACTGTCACTTTACAACTAGCAGACAGATCCATAGCCTACCCTGAGGGTAAGATTGAGGATATTCTTGTAAAGGTTGACACGTTTATTTTCCTTGCAGATTTCATTATCCTGGATTATGAAGCAGACAAGGAGGTCCCCATCCTATTAGGCAGACCATTTCTAGCCACAGGTAGGGCCCTGATAGATGTCCAAAAAGGTGAGCTCACTATGAGGGTTCATGATGAAGAGGTGAAATTTAGTGTGTATAAAGCCTTAAGGTACCCCTCTGACTCTGAATCTTGTGCTAGCATGGACATTGTAGATTCATTAATGGAAGAACAGCTGGAGCATGTATTATTGACTAAGCATGCTAACGAATATGTACAATTAGATGTAGCTGATTTGAATGTATCTGAAATAATGGATATACCTGTAGATAAAACACAACATGTATGTATAAATAAAGACCTGACTAACAGAGCCATGAATCCTTTAAAACCATCCATTGAGCATCCACCTGTCTTAGAATTGAAACCTCTACCCACTCACCTCAAGTATGCATATCTAGGAAGTAATGATACTTTGCCTGTGATTATTTCTTCTAAATTAAGTGAAAAGCATGAGGTTGAACTGATTTTACTACTTAAGCAACATAGGAAGGCTATTGCATGGACTATTGTTGACATTAGAGGCATTAGCCCTTCTTATTGCATGCATAAGATTATATTAGAGGAAGAGCATACACCTAGAGTAGATCACCAACGTAGGTTGAACCCCTCTATGAAAGAGGTAGTTAAAAAGGAAATAATAAAATGGTTAGATGCTGGTGTGATCTTCCCCATAGCTAGTAGTCAGTGGGTGAGCCCTATACAATGTGTACCTAAGAAGGGGGGGATGACTGTGGTAGTCAATGAGAACAATGAACTGATTCCAACTAGGACTATCACAGGATGGAGAGTTTGCATGGATTATAGGAAACTCAATAAGGAAACCAAAAAAGACCATTTCCCTCTACCATTCATTGACCAGATGCTAGATAGGATAGCTGGTAGAGCCTACTATTGCTTCTTAGACGGTTATTCAGGATATAACCAGATCACTATAGACCCCAAGGACCAAGAGAAGACTACCTTCACCTGCCCTTTTGGAACTTTTGCCTTTCGCAGAATGCCTTTTGGCTTATGCAATGCACCGACAACATTCCAAAGGTGCATGTTGGCAATCTTCTCTGATTTGGATGAGTCCATGATAGAGATATTCATGGATGATTTCTCAGTCTTTGGGGATTCATTTACAAACTGTCTAGAGAACTTAGGACAAGTCCTGGCTAGGTGTGAGGAGACCAACCTAGTCCTAAATTGGGAAAAGTGCCATTTCATGGTGGATGAAGGGATTGTCTTAGGTCATAGAGTGTCAAGGGCAGGTGTAGAGGTTGACAGGGCAAAAATTGAAATAATAGAGAAATTGGTAGAACCTCAGAATGTCAAGGCCATTAGAAGTTTCTTAGGGCATGCTGGTTTCTATAGAAGGTTCATTAAGGACTTTTCTAAGATCTCCAAGCCTTTATGTGAGCTTCTAGAGCTAAACAAACCGTTCATTTTCTCTAAAGAATGTTTCCTAGCTTGGAAAACCCTTAAGGAAGCACTAGTCACAGCACCTATCATAGTAGGGCCTAATTGGGATCTTCCCTTTGAGATGTTATGTGATGCCAGTGACTATGCTGTAGGGGTTATGTTAGGACAGAAGATTGACAAGTTAACACACCCTGTATACTATGCTAGTAAGACACTTAATGAGGCACAATGTAATTACACAACTACTGAGAAGGAGATGCTAGCTGTAGTGTTTGCCTGTGAGAAGTTTAGGAATTACATTGTAGGCACTAGGACAATTGTGTACACTGACCATTCTGCTTTGAAGTACCTTATGAGGAAGGCTGATGCTAAGCCTAGGTTGATTAGATGGGTGTTATTGCTGCAAGAGTTTGATCTAGATATTAGAGATAAGAAAGGATGTGAAAATGTGGTTGCGAATCATCTTTCCAGATTGCAGCATAATTGCGGAAAAATTGCGGAAACCGCAATTTCTGATGCTTTTATTGATGAACATGTCTTTGTATTGACTCATCGTGATAACGATGAGGAACCTTGATTTGCTGACATTGCTAACTTCCTTGCATCACAGGTACTACCAACTTTCAAGGGAGGCCAAGAGAAGAAGAGGTTCCTTCATGAAGCAAGGAAATTCATATGGGATGATCCCACACTGTACAAGACATGTGCTGATGGTCTGCTCAGGAAGTGTGTTTCAGCTGCTGAGGCGAAGTCTGTGCTGCAGCACTGCCATACAGCACCCTATGGTGGACATTTTGGTGGCCAAAGGACAGCTGCAAAGGTGTTCCAGAGTGGCTACTATTGGCCAACGATCTTCAAGGATGCCCACAACTATGCCCACAGCTGTGATGAATGCCAGAGAACAGGTAACCTTAGCCGAAAGGATGAGATGCCTCTCACTTACATCTTAGAGTTGGAGCTCTTTGATGTGTGGGGCATCGACTTCATGGGACCATTTCCCCCATCATCAGGTAACCTTTACATATTGGTAGCAGTAGACTATGTATCTAAGTGGGTAGAGGCCATAGCTTGTCCAAATAATGATGCCAAAACAGTCATAAGATTGTTGCATAGACATATTTTTACTAGATTTGGGACACCTCGTGCCATAATCAGTGATGAGGGGACACATTTCATTAACAAAGCTATGGAGAGAGTGTTGGCTAAGTATAATATTAGGCATAGAGTAGCCACCCCTTATCACCCACACTCGAATGGCCAAGCTGAAATTTCAAATAGGGAAATTAAAAACATACTAGAAAAAGTGGTCAAACCCAATAGAAAGGATTGGTCGTTTAAACTCGAGGATGCACTTTGGGCGTATAGAACTGCATATAAGACACCCCTAGGTATGTCTCCTTATAGACTTGTGTATGGCAAAGCATGTCACTTGCCATTCGAATTAGAAATTAAAGCATTTTGGGCACTAAAAGAATTGAATTATTGCGTGACCGATGCGGGAACATTGCGGTCTTTACAATTACATGAGCTTGATGAGCTTAGGCATATGTCTTATGAAAATGCTAAAATGTATAAGGAAAATACCAAGATTTGGCACGACAGTAGACTTAGGATTAAGGACTTCAAGAAAGGCCAGCTTGTCTTATTATTTAACTCACGATTAAAATTATTTCCAGGCAAACTTAAGTCCAGATGGTCAGGTCCATTTATAATAACTAATGTGTTTGTTCATGGTGCAATCGAGATAAAGAACCTGCAGCAAGGACAACCATTCATGGTTAATGGTGCAAGATTGAAGCACTACTATGAGGAAGGAGATGTGAAGACTCTCTCGGCCTTCCTCTTGACTGAGACATGAAAACAAGAACGAGAGAGGACGAGTGATTACTGTGCTCGTCCATGCGAGGCTCATGCCTTAGTTTATTTTTTGCGATTTTCCGGTTACTGTTTGTGTATATTTTTGTGTGATTTTAATTATGTATTTGATGTTTATTTTATTTCTTTTAATAGGGAATCGATAGAGGGAATCAAGGAGATTAAATCCAGCTAAAAAAATCAAGGAGATATTGGGCCAAATCAAAGATTCGGTTGAGCAAAGATTGGCATTTAAACGCAGAAAATCTCCAACGGTCACTAGAATTGCGCTGGATTTGCAGAATCCGCAACAAATATAGCCGTTGGGATTTCATCATTACTTATATCCGTTAAGACGCGCGCTGATCTGTACGATTTCCCAATCATCTGAACTCCAAGAAATCTCTCTCCCTCTTCATCTGCAATTCTTCTTTCCAGATTCCCACGATTCAACAATGGTGCTAACAAGAGCTGAACGATCTGCGTCCAAGAAGAGGGCTGACGACGCTGAAACTGCTGCGAGGGAAGCACTTCTTGCCCTTGCAGACGCTGAGGCTGCGCGCACTGAACGACTCCCCAAACTACCGATTCGCAAGAAGAAGTGGAAGGTAGTTACGGAGATACCTGCTGAACCTTCTGAACCAGCAGGAACACCTAAGAAGCGCAAGTGGAGCATGGCGGTGGCTGAAGAAACGAGCAAGAAAAAGACTCCATTTGTGGAGAGTCAAGAAAGTGATCCTCGGTCGCACGAGTCACCAAAGCAGAGCTCTTCGCCATCTTCACCAGCGCAAAGCCCTGAGCTTCCCCCATCGCCGCAGAGCTCTGAACACACTCCACCAGAAGAGAGCCCTGCAGCATCACCCACTTCCCCACAACCTGACCCTGAATTCCCATATGGGGAGTATCAAGAATCGACGCAGGGCAGTGGGGAAGCTGAGGAAGAAGAGGTCTTCTCTCCTTTGAGGGAAGCCAGCCCTGAGAGCCCTGTGCAGAAGAATGACTCGATGGATGAAACACTGGGGGATTGCCTCCAGCAGTTGACAACCAAGGCGAAGTTGAAAAAGAAGAAGGCCACCAAGGTTGTCAAGGCCAAACGGTCCAAGAAGTCAAAGAAAAAGAAAACCAAGAGGGCGCCTTCATCAGAGAAGGAGAGTGCTGAGCCGTCGCTGAAGAAGCTCAAGATTGAGGCTGCTGAGTCAGCCAAACCAAAAGACAAAGGGAAAGCCAAGCTTTACCCTGAAGATGAGCCTCAATCAGTGAGGTACGTGTCTTCTGACGCTGAGTCTAGAGGCATTGAGCTGAGGAAGAGGGAGCTGCTGCACGAGAAGGGATTCCTCGACGCATCTGCTGACCTGCCGCAATTCTTGCGCGCAGGGATCACGAATCACAGCTGGGAGGAGCTGTGCAGACCACCCAATCCAGCCTACTCCAGCATGGTGTATGACTTCTACGCCAATCTGATGAATCCTGAGGATGGCCTATCTGTGGTCAGAGGGGTTGAAGTGGACTTCTCAGCAAAGGCGATCAACGAAGCCTATGGCCTCAAGGGCCAAAAACACACTGACTATGCAAGGATCGTTGATGAGCCAACAGAAGCTGTCTTGGAGGAGGCCATTCGGATCATTGGCCAGCCAGAGGCATCATGGACAGTATCGCGCAATGGGAGGCACACCCTGATGAGTGCCACCCTCACAGCCAAGGCGGCTGTCTGGTTTTCCTTCGTGCAGAGGAAGCTGTCCCCAGTGACTCATGAGACCACCATCAACCAGAGCAGATCGCTGCTGGCTACGCGATCATGCGAGGTCTCACGATCAACGTGGGCGAGGTCATTGCAGCTTCAATCGCCGACTGCGCCAAAAAGGGTAAGGGACCACTTTTCTTTCCTAACACAATTACTAAGCTGTGCTTACGTGCAGGGGTCCCAGTAGAGCGAATGGAAAGGCAGCTGGCCTACACGGGTTACCTGGAATTGCCTACGGCCTTGAGATTGCGCAGAAAGGGGAACATGGAGTTCGAGCTCGATGGCCTGGCTGCTGCTCAGTCTTTGACCATGGCCTGCCTGACGGATCTGCAGAAGAGGATGGCTCAATGGGCCACATATGCGCAGGCAAGGGACAAGGAAGTTGCTGACCAATTGGGATGCGTTTTTCCTGAATTCCCCACGTACCTAATGACTCCATGGGCGCCTCCACGACCACGAAGGACTGATGATGAGGAAGACATTTGAGTGCTAGTCTGAGAAGCACTAAAGGGAGTATTGCTGTTCCCTTAAATTAAAAAAAAAAAAAAAATCAACCTGCTTTTTGTTGAACCATGTGAATTGTGCTGTTTTGAGTTAATCTTTTGATCTGTTTTAGTTGTTTAGTTTTAATGTTTAAATTTGTTTAGTGTAGTCTGATGATAGTTGAATAGGTAGATTAGGTTAGTTTTATTTTTGTATAGCTTGAATGACTGGAAAAAGCATGCATAGGGGCCCTGATCACTGATATATCTGCCCTGTATCTATTGCGAATTAATTGCGGAAATCGCAATTTTTATTAGTAAATGCATGTTTTTGACCGACTGTTTAGCTAGGCTGGATCTGTTTAAATTTTGTATTTTGCTGCTATCATAACTACCCTATATAGCTTATCTCAAAGCATGCTGGATGAGTGTCATTGGACACCCTTTGATAGTTTAAATTAGCCTCTTAAAAGTGCTCAGCATGCATAGCTTTAAGTCCTTGCCTGACTGTTTTTATAAATTTCTGCTGCTATGATATTTGCTTTTAGACTGTTCTGTCTATGCCTAGGGCTTTTAGATTCTCTTTGTTTTACCTTAGACTAGATGCTTCTAGGACAAGTTTGGGGGTGTGCCACCTCAGACACTCATTGGGGACAATGAGTAGTTTAAGTTTGGGGGAGGCCACCCTAGGCCTAGGAACATTCCTCTCTCCCTTTAAGCATAAGCATTCTTCTTCTCCTTTACAAAAAAAAAAAAATGATGATGAGCTGAAAAAAAAAATGAGAAATAGAATAAAGAGGGGTGTCTCTCTTAGGTTGCTGAGTAATCAGTGCCAAGTGTGTAACCCACAAGTGGCATTGCATCAAAAGGTAACCAAAGGAGAGGCTCCACCTAAGTAAGAAAGAAAGAAAAAGGAAAAAGAAGTAGGGAAGAAGAATGTATACCTAGGAGTTGCAACTTTGTGGCTTAGATGTCCTGATTAAAAAGAACTCTGATCCTCAATTAGCTGAGCACAAAGTTGTAACTTGTAGGGTTGTTTAGGGAGATGAATGTATGTCCAATGTAGTGATGCCAGGGTTTAGGTTGTTCTCTTAAAGTATTACTGTCACTGTTAATACTAAGACTGGCATGACTCTAAGGAATCCTAGGTAGCTCAAAAGTAAAAACTAGAAGCATGTACTGAGTCTGGGGTAAAGCTAGGTAGAATTTGAAACCTTAGGGATAGTGGCATGATATGACAAAAGCAAGTGGATCAGTTGTAGGGAGTTAATGAAACAGCAGGAGTATTAGGCGTGCAAAGTCAGAAGAAGCAATATAAAAGGTTAGTTGTAAACTTAGAAGTGTGTCACAGGACAGCACTGCTATAGATAGGAATGTAGGGGAGTCAGTAAGTGGTTAAAGAAGATGAAATAGCAGCCTAGGCAAGTCCTTAGACTGCTCGAGGACGAGCAAAACTTTAAGTTTGGGGGTGTGTTACGTCTCCAAAAGTGACCTTTTTAGGACTTATTTAGCTTAGAAAGATGTACACTCTTAGGTGTTTTTGATAGGATTTAGCTTAAACCTATGCTTATATATGAGAATTAGAAGAAGGTAGCTAAATTAGGACTTGTATGCAAAAGGAAAGAAAAGGATTAAAAACCGAAGTTAAAAGAAGGAAAAATGTGCATTGCGGCAGCATTGCGGAAACATTGCTAAAACCGCAATGTTTCAAGTGAAAACCGTAAGTTGACTGATCTGTTTCTGTTAATTTCCGTTATTTTAGGGATTCGTTCTTTCTCCTCCATCCATTTTGAAGTACGACGTTGAGGATGGATGGTTCTCCTTGGCCCAAACGCACCTGCAGATTACTATAAAAGGGGGTCAAAGTAGAGGGTTCAATCATCATCCAAAAGCGTAGAAGTCTTCTCGCAGCTCCATCTTTTCTCCTGTTTTTCTTTGCCGTCTGATGGTTTGCGAGGTTTAGCTGTTGGAGTCGACAATCTGATAGGATGATTGGATTCATCCAAGCAAAGCTGATCTTTCTCATCCTTCAGCCGAGGCAGTTGCGACGAGGCGTTCAAGCTCATTTACTGCTTTCTGCCTTTCATTTCTAATTTCCAGTTCTGCTTTGTTGTTGTTTCCCTTCTAGTAGCTAGTTTATTGCATTTCGTTGCTTTCTGTCTTTATGATATTTACGTTAAGCTTCCCTTTGTTCATTCAAACAATCAAGTAATCAAAGCACAATTCTTCATTTCACAGTTTCTTCTCTTTGCTGCTACTGTTTTTTCCCTTGCTGTTTGTCTTTAAATTTCTTCTAAGCATGTCTACTTTATCTCTTATTTTTGTTCTCCCTATATCCATGAGTAGCTAAGTGACATAGGGGCATGCTAATGACAATACTATAGGCTAAAAAACGTGAACCAAGCATGTAGGATAGCTCTCGAAGCATTGATTGTATGTAAGCTTCATCCCACGGGCAATTTCGATTGGCCATCCATTTTGTCCAAAGAACTCCTAACCTCTGGAAGGAGTAATAGTTCAGAGTCATACACTCATGCTAGCCTTTCAAGGTAGCCAGAAAACGACCTAGGAATAGGCGTTTTCCTAGTACAAACCATATCTTTCTGCTTTAATAAGATGCTTAAGACCTTACTTGAACATGAGTAAACTAAAGAATCTAATGCATGGAATCGGAAGATACATGAGATTGAGTTAGTTTGATGCATAGAGAGTTGATCCAGTGCTTGAGAATCGTATAACAATGCCTATAGAGGAGTCGTTGGTAGCCCTTGTTTCTCCATTTTACACACTTTCGCTGTTAGTAATATTGCGGTAGAATTGCTGTTTCCGCAATTCTGCTAAGTTTAAAATTCTGTTTAACTAAGTTCCTCTTCGTTTATTAATCTCTCCCCTTTTCATTTGAGTTTAACTTTGACTTGCACTTGTTTATGTTGCTACCCTTTACATACTCCTTAGAAATTAGACAATTTAAAACCAATTCTACCCCTTCAAATCCACCCATTCTTACTTAACAATACACTTCACGAGTAGCTAATAATAAATCTCTGTGGGAAAACGAATGAAAAAATACTTACTACTTGCTATAAGATCATGTATGCTTGCATGTTCTGAGTGCTCTCTCCCTCTTATTGCTTCTTTATTTTACACATTGAGCACGCAACAGAGGATAACGACTATAATTTTAAAGAGAAAGGACAAGAGCTGTAGAGGTTCAGCGTAATGTGACGTTGAGCAGATGTTGCGATTTTACCACAACCGGTAAAATCCCAACGACAACTTTTCCAAGCACCTAATTGGGTGAGGATTTGTCGGCTTAATGATAACGTTCACAACTCCTTTTCAGCCCTAAAAATCTATAAAAGCCGCCTTCTCCATTCTTCCAAACCACGCTTACATATTTTTCTTCCAAAAGAAAGAAAATTCTCCTGCCTTGCCAATTCTTCAATACCTTTCGAAATCCCCAACCAAAATTTAGAAACCCAAATATGGTGCCGACAAGGGAATCGTTGCGTTCTTCATCATCAACAACTAAGGGCTCCAAGGGAAGCAAGGAGCATGAGAGCGAAAGAAGAGAAGAAAAAGTTGTTGAAGAACCAACTGTTGTCATTCCAATCGGGGAGACAACATTAACAAGAGCAGCAAGATCTGTGGCTATTGAGCCAGAGCAGCCCATTCCATCCGCGCAAGGAGATGAACCGAGCAGAAAGTTGAAAAAGACCAAAAAGATAAAGAAGCATCGGAGAAAAGAAGGGCACAACCAAGATTCACCATCAGCAGCCACTTCAATCCAAGAGCTCCAGGGCCCTCCGTCAATGCCATCAAAGAAGCGGTCCTGGACCGAGATCTCGCCAATGCGCCAGCCTGACCTAAACCGTGAGGCTGTCGACGACGAAGAGCCTAAGGTTGAGATAGTAAAAGCCCAGCGAGGGAAGTGGGCACCGCTGAGGAGGTGATTCTTGAAGAAGAGAAGCCAGAGGAAGAAGAAAAAGTAGAGGACAATCCACAAGAGAAGGAAAAAGAAGAAGAAGAGGAACGCCAGAGAATTGATGCCCTTATGCAAGAGCTTGATGCCGAGCTAGAAAAAGAGTCAGCAGAAGAGCCCAAAAAGAAAAGGAAAAAGATGCTAGTGATCAAGGCCAAACGGCCAAAGCCATCGAGAAGAGTTGCGCTCAAAGATTCGCTGCCAGCGCAAAAGTCAAGCATCAAAGAGGAGGCTGTCGAAGCAGCCAAAAAGAAGGACAAAGGGAAGGGCAATATGTTCAAAGAGGATGCAACGCCGCCACCAGAGTGTTACATTTCGACTGAAGCCCGCGAAATGGGTGAAATTCTGTGGACTAGGGATCTTCTTCATGAAAAAGGATTTCTGGATGCTCTAAATGACCTCCCGCAGTTTCTGAGAGCAGGGATTATAAACCACGGATCGGCCGACTTCTGCAGACTACGAGTTGCAGCGTACTGGTGGAACAAATTTGAGAATATCTGCTTAATTCACAGGTTGTCGAAGCCTGACCAAAATAAATTTATAAACCCGTAGCTTTTAGCTTTGCAGCTAGCGGTAACGGGGTCGAACCACAGAGAGGGAATAAAATTGAGAGTTAACTGTTTGAGTTGTACTTAAATTGACCGGGAGATTCATACAGACAACAACATCATAAGCACAAAACTCCCACCGTGTGGCTGAATAGACGTCTTCTCAAGTCATCCAACACGGAGAAACCGGTAATCAGGAACTAGTTTCCTGAAAGAAAAACAAACATGATTAGTGGTTCCTGAAAAACATTCAGGTATGACATTCATAAATCCACTATACATGTTTAGACAAATAAATCTCATTTACCTTGTCGTTCTTTCTCGGCATGTTTCTCTGCAAGGTATTTCGGGCAATTGCGTTTCCAATGCCCTTCTTCGTTACAATGGAAACACTTCCCTTTGTCAGAAGATCCAGACTTTACCTTGGCTACTAGCATAGGAGCTTTGCCTTTTCTCCTGTTCCTCTTCTTCTTACGAATAGTCCTACTACTCGTAGCAGTTGCTTCAGACTTACTCCCAGACCCAGCCCCCTTCAGGAACTTCTTCGAAGTGACTACATTAGCCTCATTCTCTTTTCCTTTAGAGGCATGAAGGGTCTGGTAAGTCTGCAACTCATGCAGAAGAGTGGTCAAGTTGAATTCTATCTTATTCATGACCATATTTGATCTAAAATTCAGGAAACTCTGCGGGAGAGATTCCAAGATAAAACTTACTTGGCTCTTCTCATCAATCGCGACTCTGTTCACTTATGTCGTCATGAAGTGGACCATCATGTTAAGGACATGTTCCCTAACAGAGGTTCCTTCCTTCGTTCGAGCATTATAAACGAATTTGAGGGCTTCATGGTGAAGAGACGAGGACGGTTGTCCAAACATATCTTGCAATGAAGACATGATTTCCTTAGCAGAAACCATAACCTCATGCCTCTTGGCCAAGACATCCTGCATGCTTGCCAAGATATAGACTCGAGCTTTATCATTAGCCCTAATCCAGCGATCGTATGCCTCACGAACAGTTTATGAAACGTTTGAGCCAGGAGTTGGAGGGCAATCCTCCGTCAAGACAAATCTCAGGTCATCCAACACAAGAATCGTATTCAGGTTGGATTTCAATGTTCCGTAATTCTCTTCGGTAAGTTTGTCGTTAGCTAATAAATGTACAAAAGAGCTCGCCATGCTGAAAAAGAATGTAAACCTATTAGTGAAACGATTTTAACCTATTTAAACCAATTAAAAACAAACTTTAGCAGTAAATAAAGTACCCAAACTCTTTATTTACTAGCTACGATACTTTATTAAGTCAGAATGGTCGCTACCGTAGGGTCAGTCGAGCACTCATTTACTAAATCAAGACAATCTTGACTAAACGCTAATGCCAGAATAACTCATATTCCATTAGCATCTTAGTTATCGTTTTTGGTCTGGATTTACTAACTCCTTAGCAAATCCCGTAAGTGTGACCCTCCATTTTTAGAATGCACAGGACAGCCCCAACAGTGCAACCGTAGGCAATGTCAGAGTTGGGAATGACCCTGTGTTTCTCTATCCATAAATGGTGACTGAGGTGTAGGGATCGGTTCCTCCAGGGGCCACCTTGCAGGCGAAACATGGGAATCTCACGGTTCAATCTGATAGCTCCAAAATAGAGCTATTATTATGTCCCTAATATTGGCTTGAACCATGCTTAATATTGATTAAAATGCCTTTTTGTAGGTGATCTCATGGTCGAGAGCTCGAGGAGTCTAAGGACATGTTTCGGGACTTAAAGAGACGTTTTAGAGCTTCATGGATGCATAGGGAGTGAAGGGGCTTGAAGTATGCCTTATGTGACAAGGCAGCGGTACAAAGTGCCTTCCAATCCGCCTAGGATTGGGGGATCAAAGATCCTCATCATGAGGATAGGTACGAACCGACACTAATCGTCCACAACTACCCACCAGAGATCTAGGGATCCTGGATCCTCATGATGAAGGAGGTATGGGCCGACCCGCCCAAACACTTCTCCTCACCGCCTATAAACACACCCCTGAAGGTATGTTACAGGCATGCTATTCAAGGTAAAGCAATACCACGCAAGTCTAACACACACCACTCCTACTTACGCTCAGTACACCATCTGATTTAAGCATCAGAGCCTTGTGGGGCCAACACCACACCGGTGCAAGATCACCTTCTTTCCCTTGTGCAGGTTCGTCCCGATCCCAGAGACGGCGAAACATGCCGGAACGCGGCGGTCGAAGGGAAGTCCAGAATCTTGTGCCTACACGTCTAATCCAGAGAAGTTTTTAGGGATTTCAATTTTGTTTAAAAAAAAAAAAAGAAAAAAGAAAAGAGTGAGTCAGAGAGGTTGTATTAGAAGAATATATATATATATATATATTTTTAAAATTTTCTAAACAATCAATTATTTGTTCTAATATTTTTAATCAATTAATTATAATTACAACTAAACCTAATATATAAATATTTATGTCATTTCAATTCTTTATTGGGCCTAATTGACCAAACTATGGACAAATTTGAAATTTAATTAAAATATTGATATTTTTGGAATTAGAGTGAAAAGAGCCAAAATATTTATCTCTCAGTTTATCATCACCCACACAAAGCACTATCTATTTTTACCAATTTGTTGCGGCTGCTAGTGGTAACAAAATAGCCTAAATCAGTCTAAACCGAATCGAACTGAACCGTCTGGAACCAAATTGATTGCTTCAGTTTTAAGTTTTTTCAGTTTAGAAGACATGAAAACTGAAGGATTCGGTTTCGGTCAAAAACCGTAGCGAACCAACCATGCACACCCTTAATTATAGTCTATTAGTGATAGACTTCTATCCAGGATGAAATTATGTCATATTTACAAATAATTTTAGATTGTGCTAAATTTGCTATTATTTTGTGTTTTATTGTCGTATAATGCAACTACCTCTTTTGGTTAACAGAATTTTGCAATCTTGTTAAGAGTATGAAATTTATTATTGAAAGCATAGGGAAACTAAGAAGACCACAGGAAGTGATAAAAAAGAATATATTATCAAACTCCAATGGATATTACAAATGTCTATACAAAAGGAAATAAGATCCGAAAGAGAGAAAAACAAGAAGAAGAAACAAAATTCTGATTGGTAAAGCTTGAAAGCCGCTAGGATCTTCCTCAATAACAGTCTCTAATTTTGGAAAATTTGAATATCTTTGGCGTGGTACAAGAGCTGCGGGTGTCTTTTCAATCCAAATTTGCATTCTATTCACCATTTCTATTTTCACTTTGTGAGAGGAGAATGTAGTTAATAATTTTGGAGCAATGCGTAATGTTGTAGGTGCTTAGAGAGAGAAGTTAATTAGGGTTGGAAGTGAATGAAGGTAAAAGTTTGTATATATAATAATGTAAACCTCGGTGTCATAGAGGTTAAATATAGGAGTTTAGTTTTGTTGGAAAGGTCAAAAAATGAATGGTGGGAAAAAGGAGATGCATTTTAAGAAAATGAGAAATAGTTACTTGTTTAATTTGTTCATGGATTGCTTGGGCTGCAACTTATTCATCGTCTTTATTGAGGATCCCACATTGGAAAAATGGAGAGACCTCACTCACAATATAATATACACGAGTTACTATATAATATACACGAGTTACTGCTTTCATTGCTAATTAGTTTTGAGATAGAACATCATGGAACCCATATTATCTAATATGATATTAGAGCTCACGAAGCTCAAACGGGTATTCCACTAAAAAATGGGATTTGCACCATCTTGAGGGGTGTTGAGGATCCATTATTGAAAAAATGAAAGGACCTCGCTCAAAATCAATTGATATTGAGATGAAACCTCATGTTATCTAATAGTCTTTCTCTTTTAGTAAAATTTGGTATGAGAGCCCACAAAACTCATACTCATATTATTTAATAGTCTTTCTCTTTTAAGAAACTCATGGAACTCATATTATCTAATATGGTATCAAAGTCAGCTCAAACAGGTATTCGGTTAAAAAATGAGATATGCACCATCTTGAGGGGTTTTGAGGATCCAACATTGAAAAAGTGAAAGCACCTCACTCAAAATGGATTGTGAAAAGACCTCACTCAAAATCAATTGATTTTGAGATGGAACCTCATGTTATTTAATAGACTTTCTCTTTTAGTAAAATTTTGAACTATGAAGTTTAATTCAGACTACATTATTGTTAACAAACAAAGTCATGGGTTAAGCTTTTCTCTTTTACTCTAATCTTTATGTTTTACACGTTGCTTTATTTGTATTTATTTAGTTACTCTTGTCAACGTTTAGCTAATTACCTTGTTAAAGAGGCTAGCTAGTCTTAATACGGGCAGGATTAAGATTTATGGAACTTATATAAAGAAGGTAAGTTTAAAGTCTTAAGTTTGAAGAATGATCATAGACAATATAGTATTTGCTTTCTCTTAACTCATTTTTATTACATAGAAACCTCAACAAATTATTTGGTTTACTTTGGTTGTCAATTATGTCTTTCAAAAGAATGTTTATTCTAGTTCCTAGGGGATTTACAATATCTAAAATACCTTTCAATATTACTTGTGAGCTTTGTATATACTTGAGCAAACCTTGCGTTCATGGACTCATGTTGAATTGAGGCCAATTTCCCTCTTATATATATTTAATAAAATATGATCCATTAAATATGCTCTACTGTTGAACGTTTTAAAATATTTCTTGCAATTTGTTATATCTATAAGTAATTGTATGAGCTAGTAAGGGAATCTTATCGGCATGTAAAAAATTATGAACTCCAAGAAACAAAAACCAATTAATTATACTCATTTATTGTCACACCTCATCCCAGAGTAGTGGTGGCAAGAGAAATCACGAGGTTTTTTTTTTTTTTTTGAGTACATTGGGGTGGGGGGATTCGAACCACAGACCTCTTGGTCATCAAGTCATACATATGCCAGCTGAGCTATGCTCGCTTTGGCAGAAATCACGCGGTTAATTCTTCGAGAAGTCAAGATGATCAGAAAACTGAGTTTGAACCTAAAAGAAGAAAAACAGTACTTCCTTTGGACCTAATTTCATAACTATTTTTATGATAGAAGGTGAGCCTCAAACTTTTAAAGAAGTTGTGTCATCTCCGGATGCACCTTGTTGGAAAGAAGTTATCAATAGTGAGATGAAATCTATTATGCAAAATAATACATGGGTATTGATAGATTTACCTCTCTTGAAAGTATACAAATTGGTTGCAAATGGATTTTCAAGAGAAAGCTCAAATTTGAGTGCACTATTGATAAATATAAAGTTCACTTAGTAGCTAAAGGCTTTCGTCAAAAAGAAGGGATAAATTTCTTTGATACCTACTCTCTAGTGACTAGAATTGCATCTATCAGGATGTTACTTGTGATAGCAACATTACAAAATTTGGAAATACACCAAATGGATATAAAAACTGCATTTTTAAATGGAAATCTAGATGATGAAATTTATATGGAACAACCTGAAGAGTTTGATGTTAAAGGACTTGAAGATAAAGTTTGTAAACTTGTCAAGTATCTTTATGGGTTGAAACAAGCACCCAAACAATGGCGTGAAAAGTTTGATCGCACTATGTTATCGAATGGATTTAAGATAAATGTGTCTATGTTAAAACCATAGATCAAAGTTATGTCACTGTTTGCTTGTATGTGGATGATATGTTGATAATGTGGCACTAATAGAAGTGTCATTGATTCCACTAAAAAAAATGTTGAAGTTCAACTTTGATATATGAAAGACCTTGGTCTTGATGTTATTCTTGAAATTTGAATCACAAGAAATTCAAGTGGATACATACTTTCTCAATCTCACTATATAGAGAAAGTGATGAGAAAATTTGATCATTTTGAGAGTAACCCGGTAGTTACTCCATTTGATCCACATTGTAAGTTGAAGAAGAATAATGATGAAGGCGTGTCTTCTCTAGAGAATTCTAGAGTTGTTGGTAGCTTAATGTACATAATGAATTGTACAAGACCTGACTATTCAGTAGGAAGGTTAGCAAGATACACCAGCAATCTGGGGCATGATGATTGAAATGTTTTAGTTAGAGTTCTAAGGTACTTGAAGTACACTCTAGACTATGGATTGCATTATACGAGGTATCCACATGTAGTCGAAGGATTTAGTGATGCTAATTGGATTTCTGATAACATGGAGACTAAATCAACCAATCCGTATATTTTTACCTTAAGTGGAAGAGTTGTATCTTGTAAATATTTAAAGCAGACATGTATAGCACGTTCTACAATGAAATCAGAGTTTATAGCTCTGGATAAAGCTAGAGAAGAAGTTGAATGGCTTCAAAATTTTCTTGAAGATATTCCATTGTGGCCGAAGCCTTGTAAATGCAATATGTATTTATTGTGACCGCTTAGCGGATTTTATGAGATCTAAGAATAATGTTTACAATGGGAAGTCACGACATATAAGACTGAAGCATAATTTGATAAGGCAATTGCTCTCTAATGGAATAATGTCCATTGACTATGTGAAATTGAAAGAGAATATTGCAAATCCCTTGACGAAAGGATTGTCAAAAGAGCGAGTGACATATACATCGAGGGAAATGGGGCTACAGCCTATGAATTGAATTATCTGACAGTAACGTAATCTAGTTGACTGGATATCCCAAGATCTAGGTTCAACAGGCAAAGTGACTAGTTAATTCATAGTTGAAAAACTAAGAAAGTTACAGTTTCTTCCCATTTCTATGATGTTGTAGAATGTGTGATTTTTCGATGCTAAGGTTGTATTGATATCTTGATTACAAGAGGAGTAGAATACTCTTAATCAATATCATCTATGTGAGCGTAGAAGTGGGTCACTTCTATGAGAATGTATAAAATGACTTATGTTCTATAAAGCTTTCATGAATTCGAGATTTTGTCCAGGACAAAAACTGACACAAACGTATAGAACTCCAAGATACAAAATGAGTTATGTGTGATGTTTGTTGTCTCAATTTACCAATGAGAATGATAGTTCAAGAGTTGGCCTCACTATTTCTTCGGTAAGTTCGATGGATATTAACTAAGGAAGGTTCAAGTCTAGAAGACACTTCTCCTGATGCATAGCTTGTTTGTTTGCTCTCAACAATTTTTGTTTTGTTTTCCCTTTACTTTATTTCATGTGGGGGATTTTTGGAATTTGTTGTAATTTGTGAAATAATGTGAAGGTTAGAATACTAAGATTTTCAATATTTGGTGTAAGCTACGAATTTAAATTCTAGAAATTGAATTTCTAACATTCGTAATTGTTGACAAATACAGTGTATTTGGTTGTTTGTCATTGTTCTATAACTGATGTATTTATACACAAATACATGGTAACCAATGAGCTATCAGTTCTACAACTGATGTATTTACTCACAAATGCAGTGTATATGTTGTAAATCCATTGTAGTTATTGTCGGTCATTTTAGATTGTGATCACAGTTACAATTTGCAGTACTATAAATAGTAGTTGGATTATTCGTCATTTGTAATGATCCCAAAATATGAGCTTCATCCAATTTTCGAGTTTTTCTTTTTTTTTGTATTCTCTTGGTTTTTTTTTTTTTTTTTTTTTTTTTGTTTGTTGAGAGTGTGTACTCAAGAGTTATGTCAGATCCAAGTAGTTCAAAGTTAATGTTCTACCAGAGCAAGTCGTTGAATCCTACTACGATCGTTGTAGTTTGCTTGCAACCCATGGAAAGCCTACAATTGTCTTCAGGACAATACTTTGTTTCATCTCCATCACGAGTTCCAGAAGTTGTGGTTATTAGTAGTTCTTGCTACTGTATTCTGTCTTTTTACATCTTCTATAACTTCTGTATTTCACATTTGGTTTCATACTTGAGTTCTGGAATTATTTTTAGATACAATGTATGTATTGTTTTATACACCGTAATTGTTTGTAGATTGTTACAGTGTAATCTGTGTTAGTGTTTCTCAGCTTATAAATATAGCGTATTATCCAACAAGTAGTTCACTCAATCGTATTGTCTTTGCAAGTCCATTCATGCTTCAAATACAAATTCACTGGTGATACCAAAATCGGTATCAACATTAGATATAAATAAGATATTCACTTGAGAATGAAAATGTTTTGGATTGTGTTCTACATCAAAACTTGTCTTGAATCCCCTTTAAGTTTAGAGAATTTCTCAATCTTCTTAAGAGTAGTGAATTGAGAATTCATAGAAAAACCAAAATAAGATTAAAGGAAATGATAAAAATAAAAACATTCTCAAACACTAATGGATATTACAAATGTCTATACAAAAGGAAATAAGATCCGAAAGAGAAGAAAATAGGAAGAAGAAACAAAATTCTCTTGGACAAAACTTGAAATTCGCTAGGACCTTCCTCAATGATGGTCTCTAATTTTGGAAAATTTGAATATCTTGCACGTGGTAAGAGAGCTGCAGGTGCAATTTCAATCCAATTTTGCATTCTATTCACCATTTTTATTTTCACTTGTGAGAGAGGTAATGTTGTAAGCCCCTTAGAGAGAAATTAGTTAAGGTTGGAAGAAAAGAATAAAAAAATTGTATATATATAATATAAACGCTACTGTCATAAAGGTTAAGGATAGCAGTTTAATTTGGCTGGCAAGGTTAAAAAATGAAGGGTGGGAAATGAAAGATACATTTTAAGAAATTGAACAAATAGTTAGTTTTTTCGAATAACTTTTAAATATAGTTATGGTTTTAAATAAATATAAATAGAAATAGTTTGGCAAACTATTTATAATATAATTTTATTTTTTATATTTTTAAAATAGTACTTAGGAACCTTGATAGGATGATATGTGAATGCTATTATTATACGTATCCAAGAAATTTTATTTATAGCTTCATGTTTAAAAAGACAAAAGAAAACTTTTAAAAACAATGATCAATAAATAAATAAATATATATGTATGTATTTATATATATTTGCTTGAATTTTATTCAAAAATTTTTTTAGCAAAAATGTCAATTTTAACTATGTTTTAGCACAACAATTACAAAGTTAGAAGGTGTATCCATTTTCACTCTAAACTTTTAATTTTATTAATGATGCAATGATTATCCTATAATAGATAGAATTCGTTTAAAAAATTAGCAATGAAAATAAACTCATGTGTATTTCATGAATATAAACATATGTATAGTGCAAGATTAAAGAAGTTTTTTAAAAAATTGACACTAAAGTCCATTTTTTGTTAAATTTGGTGAGTTTTTACATATTTATTCAATCTTAAATATTGTGCATTAACTAGACTTGTTTTTTGTTTGTTGAAATTTGAGAATTTTGTAGCAATTTTTACTTTACTTTTTTGTTAAAATTTGGGTGAATTTAGTAGAAAATAAATATGGGGTAAAAATTGCAACATAAGTTTGTGTTTGAGTTCAATTTGACGATGAAATTGAAAGTTTATGGAGAAAATTGAAACAACTTCAAAAGTTTTAATACCAAAAGTACTTTTTTTTTTCTTTCCAAAAGTAAGAAATTACTTTGAAAATAGTTGCATACAACAAGTCTTTCGTAGAACAATTTATTTACAGAAGTTGTGATATGATCATGGCCACCACTACAATGACGCAAGAATCAATGACGAGATACCTTTAAAAAAAATCAATGACGAGATAAAGGGACAAATCAGTTAGACAAACCATGAGAACAAGCATATTCACAAATTAATGATACTCTACTGTTTTGTTCCAGCTTCAACTGCTTATATCTTTTTTCTAATATTTTGTAATATAGTCATATTCGATACTATTTTTAAGCTCTCTGGAAGAGCTTTCCAACCATATAATGTACACTCCAATCTGAGCATTGAACGAGAAGTTACTGCCCAAATACCAAAGAGTGTCCAATCTGAAAACTTTTCTTATAAGATTTTCTCCACTTTTATAGAATGTAATCTTTTTACTTTAGAGTGTTTTGTCCAAAGAGCATCAACCTTAGGAAAATTTAATTATTAGAATATGATTTATTTTTCCTAATTGTTTTGGGATGGTTTTAGCTTAATAGTTCTAGGATTTTTGGCGTGATCAAGTTGACAACCATAAGGCTATATATATATGCCTTCATTCTCAGTTGTAAATCACTTTTGACATACAATTTTATCCCTAGAGAAGATATTTTCTTGTTAAGTCGTGAGCTTGTTCTCATTGTGCATTGCACCCCTTCGTGGAATCATTCAAGGATGATTGGTCACCAAACTTGTGGAGTGTTTCCCACCTTGGATTGGATTAATCAATAGTTCAACTCCTTGGTCTTTCACTAAACAAAAGGTAACCTGGTATTTATTTGATTTTCTAAATATTTAAACATATCGATATTGTGCGACACAAGATTCAGTTTTTGGTAGATTACTCGAGGGATCTTTCCCTTTGTGGATTGCCTAGGCTTCAAACCTACTTGTCGTCTATATTTGGTATCAGAGCTTAGGCTCTCGAAATCAGGGTATATCTCCGCTTTTAAATTTTTGTTCAACAATTTCATATTCATTATGTCCCCTCTACAATTAAAAACACAAAAATATTTTTTGTTTTTATGTTGTGAATTGTTTTTCTTCTGGGCAAATTAGTGACCATAGTTTGAAAAGTTATATCTTACGATTTAGAGGTCTAAAGTTTGTGAAATTAGTGTCTTTGGAAAGATATTTCTGTTAGTTTCTAACGCAGGAAGTTTGAGTTAATATAATTTCGTAAGTCAAAAGTTATAGCTGTTTTATTGAAGACTGTCAAAAAACAAAAAAAAAATAATAATTGTATGACAACTTTCCGAACAGGGGCGGAGCTACATGGGGGCCAGGGGGCACGTGTCCCCCCTCAAATTATTAGTTTTAAATATTTGTATATAAAATTTTGAAAAATATATCTATAGTTTATCTATTTGTATAACAGAAATCGAAATTTATAATAAAATTATTGTCTGGTTCGTTGGCAAGGTGCATAGTTTTCGACCTTGCTTCTTGATGTTGACCTTGCTGTTTTATTGAAGACGGTCAAAAAACAAATTATATACAAATATTTAAAATTATATTTATATGAATAGAGAATTACAAGTTTAGTCTTTCAATTTTTAAATTTGTTTTTAATAGATTCGTGAAGTTTAAACCGTTTAGATTTATTAACTTTAATTTTGTAAGTGATAGGTCTTAGACATTTAATTTTTTTTTCCTAGTAAAAATCAACTATTGAGACTCAATTAAATTTATTAACTTTAATTTTGTATCTAATAGGTCTTAGACATTTAATTTTTTGTCCATTAAAAATCAACTATTGATGACTCAATTACACTTGAAAAATTTAATTTTGCATCTAATAAATACATTATTATTTTCAAACCGAGCATGACTCAATTGACATAAAACTGTGCCTTTGACTAAGAGATTAGAGGTTCGACTCTTGCATTAATTAAATATTTTTATAAAAAATAAAAAAAATACGTTATTTTTCTCTAATATGTCTTTAATAGATACAAAATTAAAAGTTTAAGGATCTATTAGACTGAAAATTGAAATTTTTAGAGTGTTTTACACACATTTTTAAGTTCAAGAACTATATAGACAAATCGAAAATTTCAAAGACTAAACTTGCAGTTAACCCTATTGGAATTGTCCCCCTCTTGACAAAAAATCCTGGATCCGCCCCTGTTTCCGAAAACTTCACTTGCAAACCTAACTATAATTGTTTGTTTGTTCTTAAACTTTTTATACTTCTTCAGAACTCTAAGAAGAAGACAAAATCAAAAGGCAAGAATTCGAAAAAATGAGAAAGAAAAAGCCAAATCGAGAGAGTTCCATATAAGGAAAGTTTTCAAAAAAATATGTGCATGTTTAGGAAAATATTCACCAAAATTTCTTTACTTATTTTGTGTTTTTTTTTTCCTATATCATTTGAGAAAAATCAGCCACCAACTCCCTATTTGACCCAACATTGGTCAAAGCTTTATCCCCCATTTTTGGCAACCTCCAACAACCCTAGAGGCTATAAAAGGCTCCCCAAGCTCTCATTTTCACTCATCCATCTTCACAACATTCGATCATCTGATTTCCTCTCTCGAATAACTCCTCCATTTCTGAAATTCCACAAGAGTGAACCCTCCTCTGAAAAACGTTCTACTTCAGTCATTTCCGGAAAGAAGGTGCTGCGAAGATTCGATTCACATTGACACTGTGAATCGAGCAAGTAGAGACCCTTCATCCATTATCCAGGAGAGAGAGTTGGAAAAATTCTAGATTTTTTTTTTTGTTTTAATGTGAACTTTTGTCATTTGCATTCAATTTTTTATTTATCATTTACATTCTGTTTTGATTTCATTTCCATTTTGTTCTTAATTTTCAAGTGAAATTATCATTTTACCCTTTATCTAGTTTTTGTGCTTATGAATTATTTATTAATGAAGTCTTTGAATTTATTTTCCATTATGAGCTAATTTTTCCAAGGGATTCAATTATGTGAATGCCCATTAAGAAATGAGCTAGCTTGACAACTGTAAATTACGGTTTTGCCATTATGCCTTGTGTGGTTCGTTCTTTACTGAATATATGCAAAAATGTTAGATTGAATTGGCCACTTAATTTAGCATGAAATATTAATGTCGATACTTAACCGGTCGGGTAATCAACGACTCTCGTAAAGGTGATGTAGCAGAAAAGCGTAGAAATAAGATTTCGTCAATTGTCTTTGATGATTGGGGCAAAAGACTATAGGATCATAGGTTTAATGGCTTAGACTTCTAAAGGTACTTGTAAAGAGTCTGAATAGGAGATAAATAAATCTTGTCCAAAACCACAAGGTACTATGGTTGCATTTGGGATTGCGTTTGACAGAGTTGGAAGGGATTAAAAAAAAATCTTAACCGCTTTTTGTGTTTGGTAAATCAAATTATTTTAAAATCTGTTTAAATCACTTCTGCATAACACGTTCATTTTACATCTTCCTAAATATATGTTTTTCCCTAGCTTTTAGATTCTCTTACAATCAGCTTCTTCACAAATTTTCAAATCTTTCCAAAATTAAGAATTATTTTATATATCTAGTATATTTTTTTCACCACCGAATTTATTTTATAATTTTTTAAATTAATAAATCAAATGCAAATATTTTTTTTAAAAATAATACCATATTGTTTTTTTCTTAAAAAAAATTATACAAATTTTTATAGTATGTTTATTTTAGTCATTATAGCTAAATCACAATAATTTAATATTTATTTACCAAAAACAGTAACCAACTTAATTATTCAAGTCTACCACTAAAATTTACCAAACACTAATTTGATTCATCAAACAAATTTTTTTTAAAAACAAAGTTGCAAACAATTATTTTAAAAGCTACCGCAATCTCAAATGGAGCCTATGTGGTTACAAGCTATCAGGTAAACTCTACTTAGGCCTGAAGCATGATTGAATCTTGGTAACGATATTTTCGATTTATCACCAATCATCGGGTTGTCGAGACCCGCCAAAATGAATTTATATTTACCCGAATTCACTGAACTATTAGTAGATTAGTGACAACGGGGTCGATCCACAGGGAATTAAGTGAATTTGACTTAATCCTAATTAAATTTGCAAACTATGAAATAAACAAAATGTGGGGGGGGGGGGGGGGGGTGGTTTTTAATTAACTAACGGAAAACCACGCAAAATAGGGAAAACTTAACTAACGGAGCGTTCGACACGGGACGATCGGGAATAAAATTAGCATGCCTTTGGATCATAGGTTGACGAAAATAATGGCTAAATAATTGAACGAATACGCAGCCCGTCTCAAATCAATAAATTAATTCAGACATGCTCCATGGATATTAATCAGACATAATAAATCATGCTAACTAAGCATATCGATTGGACATTGGCGGCCAACGCTCTCCCAAGACCAATCGATAGCAACGAGCTAACTACGACGATTATCTAATTTGGACGCCAAATTAGTGTATCGATTTCAGATTCCATTTCGAGAAGAACGAACGCCAAGAACGCAAGGAAGCCTATCCGTTCAATGGTATCGTTAATCTTTGTTACTTGGCGGCTTAGAGAGGCACGACATCAAAACCTTTAACAAATGAAGCATGCTCGAATTCAAGGTTGTCTAGTCCTATCAATCTAACACATTCATAGAATAGGCAAAGAAATAGAAGCTAATTCAATCAATTAATAAAGCCAAAACAGAGTTTGGTTCAACAACCTCACCAAAAGATCAAACTACATTATTCCTTTACAATCCCGAGTCAAAAACGCTATAGACTACTCACTCATGATGTGTGTGATGTGGGATGGCTCCATTCCAAGCTTCCTAGCCTCTCCCATGGTGAAAATGGCTGCTGAAACGTCAAATCTGATGCGGAGCCCGAGGTAGGAGATGATGATTGCGGCTGAAAATCGGACAAAAACTTAAGTATTCCGTCGGAGCGTCGAGACGCTAGGGCAGCGTCTCGACGCTGCGCCCTAAATAATCAGCGCGCGCAGTCGGGACGGCGTCGAGACGCTCGCGCAGCGTCGAGACGCTTGCGCGGCGTCGAGCGAGCGTCGAGACGCTGTCACTCGACGCTTGCTCTCGGGTGGGAATTCAAATTTACGCCTCAGACTTCGGAGCGTCGAGACGCTCTGGCAGCGTCTCGACGCTTAGGCAGCGTCGAGCTAGCATCGCGACGCTGTCGCTCGACGCTAGCTCTCGGGTTTTTGCATGGTATTTTGCCTTGAATTTTCCCAAAACGCCAAATCTTCATGTTTTTGCATGGTCCTTCCACGGAAGTGTTCTTAGGTCTTTAAAATGTGATATTAAGCCTCGAATGACGCTGAAACGCACCCGAGGGCGAATTACCGAGAACACCTGCATTTAGCACATAAAAGCAAGATTAAGCATGTAATAATCGTGAATTAGGGACATAATTATAGCTCCAAAATGGAGCTATCAAACACCCCCAACTTAAATCTTGCTAGTCCTCGAGCAAGGTGGAATCCTGATTAATCAAAATAAAACGAATACGCATGCTAGGGACTCAATTCTTAGTACTGGAAACGACAAGGCATTTGTATTCGAAAGAAACAGCTGCATGCATGCATTGGTTAAGAACAATTCGAGAAATTTAAATATGCTTCCCTACTTATGCTTCGGACCTAGCTCCTCTATTTTGGATTTTTTACAGGCTTAGAACAGCTCTATCCGTCCCAAAACTTCGCCTTCCCCCTACTTATGGCTAAATAGAACAGTCTAAGGGCCTAACATCGTCTAAGCAAGTAATAGATCGCAAGACATCTTTTCTCTCTTTTTTTTTTTGATCTCCATGAGCGCCTAACATGTCAATTTTACTTTCGTTTCAGCTTGCCTGCAATTTCATTGCACAATGCATCTGACTACGGGCAAAATTCACATTTTTAAGGACTAGCGTTCACTTCTTTGTGCTCCCTTTTCATGCAGTGACGACCGTGGGTTACACGACCGCCCCTGGCTACTAAGGCAACTCAAGAAGGAGGAACACCTCAGGAGATTACTTTCTTTTTATAAATTTTTGCATTCTTTTTCTTTTTAGCCTATGAACCATATTTTATGAATTACGAACATGAACGAATCTTAACCCATCATAAGGTTGCCTTTCGAGGTGACAACGAATTTTAAAACAAGCAGAACTACCCTAAACCCACAGATCCACGATAGAGTGCTAACATGCGAAGCTTAAACAGGGAAATAACTTGAATTTTTTTTCAAAATGGCCTTAACAAATGCAATCATGCTGAATTTCACTGCAAATACAAATACGAAGACCTCAACAGTACATCACAGAATTTCATAGTCAAACTAGCATGCATACGCCATAACAAAACACGTTTATCAGAATTCCACAGCTAAACTCGACAATCACTGTAAGGCACAACCCACCACCCCCAACTTAGAAATGGACAATGTCCTCATTGGACTAAATAGGCACAGTCAAAATTCTAAGGAAAGAAGACCTTCCCTGAATTGTGACTTAAAGGGTTGGAGAGTGCGCTTGATCCTTTGCAAACCAACTTCAAGGACGAGCCATCGGTTTCCTGAAAACTCACAACATGAGAGTAAGAACCTAAGCTAATCCTAAAAACAGTAAAGTAAACAAAAAGCATGTACAGTTCAAGCTCGGGTGCCTCCGAGAAGCGCAAATTTTTAGTGTCGATTGCTTGACTTTACCAAAACTCATTTCATCCTTTCTCATAATCGGGCTCTCTCAAGTAGGCATGCTCGTCGAAGTCCTCTGACATTCCCTCATGGAAGATTTTCAGTCGCTGGCCATTCACCGTGAATTCCTTTCCTGAATCTAGGCTCTGAATCTTGACTGCACCATAGTGATGGACATCAGTTATAGTAAAAGGACCAATCCACCGGGAACGAAATTTACCTGGCATGAACTTCAGACGGGAGTTGAACAAGAGGACCTTCTGACCAACTTCGAAGTGTTTCCGAATGACTCGTCTGTCATGGAACATCTTGGTCTTTTCCTTGTAGATCTTAGAGTTCTCATATGCGTCCAGGCGAAGCTCCTCTAGTTCTTGCAATTTGAGGAGTCTTTCTTCGCCAGCCTTGTCAAAGTCCATATTACACTCTTCACGGCCCAGTAAGCTTTGTGCTCGATCTCCACTGGGAGATGACAGGCTTTCCCAAAAACCATCCGGTAGGGAGACATCCCTATGGGGGTTTTGTAAGCCGTACGATAGGCCCACAAAGCGTCGTCCAGCCTGAGACTCCAATCCTTCCTCGCTGGACTTACTGTTTTCTCGAGGATGCTCTTCACCTCTCGATTGGAGACCTTTGCCTGGCCATTGGTTTGAGGGTGGTACGGGGTAGATATTTTGTGATTGACCCCATACTTCCTCATCAAGGCTTGGATCGTTTTGTTGCAAAACTGACTCCCTTGATCGCTTATAATGGCTCGTGGAACTCCATACCTGCTAAAAATGTTAGATTTGACAAAACTGGAAACAACATTAGCAGTATCAACTTTGGTGGCCTTAGCCTCCACCCACTTAGACACGTAGTCCACAACCAACAGTTACATAGACAAAACCAAATGAAGGGGGAAAGAGTCCCATAAAGTCCATACCCCAAACCTCGAAAATTTCACAAGTTAAAATAGGGGTTTGGAGCATTTCATTCCTACTTGAGATGAACCCTTTTCTCTGACACTGATCACATTATTTGCAAAATTCATAACAGTATTTAAACAGTGATGGCCAGAAAAACCCACAATCTAATATTTTCCTCGCTGTTCTAGTTGGCCCAAAGTGTCCCCCACATGCAAATTCATGGCAAAATGTAAGTATGGACTTATGCTCAGACTTAGGGACACACTTCCTAATTACTTGGTCAGCGCAAAATTTCCATAGAACGGGCTCTTCCCAGACATAAGACTTGGCTTCGCTTCTCAGCTTAACTCTTTTGTTATATGAAAAGTTGTTACGTCTCCAAAAGTGACTAATTTAGGGACTTAGTTGCTATAGAATTAGGTGAACTCTTAAGCGTTTTTGGTAGAATTTAGCCTAAACATGTGCTTTTATATGAGAATTTGTAGAATGAAGCTAAATTAGGACTTATGTGTGAAAGGAAGGAAAAAGAACCAAAAACAAAGCTAAAGAGTTGAAATTTGCATATTGCTGAAACATTGCGAAAACATTGCTGTCTCAGCAATAAGTGAAATTTGTTAAGTTGTCTAACCGTTTTCTATTTTGTTACGATCTTTCAGCTGCTCATTTTTTCTCCTGCTGCCACGTGGAAGTTCGTTGTTCAGAATGGATGGTTCTCCTTGGCCGAATCGTACCTGCAAAACACTATAAAAGGAGGTCAAAGGGGAAGGACAAACACAGACTCGAAGGCGTAGAACTCCCATCTCAACGCAGTCTTTTCTGCTCTTTTCTCTCTTTCGTTTGTTGGTTTGAGGGACTCAGCTGTTGGAGTCGATAATCTGAAAGGAGGAAGAGAAGATATCTCTGAAGAGAAGATATCTCTTCTCTTCTGATTAGATTCATCCAAACAAGGCTCTCCTTCTCCCTTCAACCGAGGAGCTTGCGGCGAGGGTTCACGCGCACGATTTACTTGCTTTCTACTACTTTCTGTCGTTCCTTTTGCTTCTGTTTGTTGCTATTTGTTTAAGATTGCTGCATTAGTTCATTTCGTCTTCTTCTGTTTAGTTCTCATCAGTTTAGAGTTGTTACTTGTTAAGCTTTGAACCTTTGTTTAAATCAAAGAAGTGTTCGACTAGTCCACGAATTCCTTGTTACTTTTATCGTTTCTGTTCTCTTTTATTTCCACTTCATCACTGCTAAGCATGTCTACACCTTCTATTCTTTCTCTTCTATCATCGACCATGAGTAACTAAACCACATAAGGGTATGCTAATGACAAGACTATAGGTAGGAATATGTGAATTCAGCATGTAGGATAGCTTAAAGTGCATTGAATGTATGTGTGCTTCATCCCACGGACAATTTCGATTGGCCATCCATTTTGTCTAAAGAACTCCTAACCTCTGGAAGGAGTAAGAGTTCAGAGTCGTCCATTCATGCTAGCCTTTCATGGTAGCCAGAAAACGACCTAGGAATAGGCGTTTTCCTAGTATAAATCATTAACTTGCTTATATAAATAGATGCTTAAGCCTTACTTGGACATGAGTAAACTAAAGGATCTAATGCATGAAATCGAGAGATACATGAGAATGAGTTAGTTTGATGCATGATGAGTTGATCTACTGCTGGAGAATCGTATGAAAAAGCCTATAGAGGAGTCGTTAGTAGCCATTGTTTCCACACTTTACACTTAAAACGCTGTTAGTAACATTGCTAGAAAATTGTTGTCTGCGCAATTCTTTTCCTTCTACATTCGAGTTTACCTATTTACTTGCACCTGTTTATGCTTTCATATCTCGCACGTTCCTTAATAGTTAGGCACTTTAAACCCAAATCTACCCCATTTAAACCACCCTTTCTCACTTAACATCTCACTTCGTTAGTAGCTAAGAATAAATCTTTGTGGGAAATCGAATGAAAAAATACTTATTACTTGCTACAAGACCATGTATGCTTGCATGTTCTGAGTGCTCTACTATTGCATTTTAATTTACACATTGAGCACGCAACAAAAGTCGAATGGGAACGTACCTATGACCAAGTAATTGACAATGTCGGCGTACCATGGTATCTCCACACTCACCTGAAAGAGGACTTCATCAGAGAATTCATCATTCAGAGGCAAGTCATCCTCATTTCGCACAATGCGGCTCAAGTGGTCAGCAACTGTATTTTCTGATCCTTTCCTATCCTGGACTGAGACGTCGAACTCCTGGAGTAGTAGTACCCACCTGAGCAGTCTAGGCTTCGAGTCTTTCTTGTTCATCAAGTAACGAACTGCTGCATGATCAGAAAAAACAATTACTTTAGATCCAAGAATATAAGGCCGAAATTTATCAAGAGCGAAAACAATGGAAAGCAGCTCCTTCTCTGTTGTGGTGTAACCGATCTGCGCGGAGTTGAGCGTCCTGGAGGCATAATAAATTACGTGGCTTTTCTTGTCTATCCTCTAACCCAACACAGCGCCAACGGCATAATTGCTTGCATCGCACATAATCTTGAAGGGAGTCCCCCACTGCGGTGGATGAATGATGGGTGCATTGGTCAAACACTTCTTCAGAACATCGAAGGCCAGCTTGCACTCCTTGTCAAAGCAGAATGGGACATCTTTTTTCAGCAAGCTCGTCATCGGAGTCACTATCTTTGAGAAGTCCTTAATGAACCTGCGGTAGAAACCTGCATGACCAAGAAAAGAACGCACTTCCCGAAGATTCGTGGGATAAGGTAAATCAGATATGACATCAATTTTTGCTTTATCCACCTCTATCCCCTTAGCTGACACAACGTGACCTAAGACTATGCCCTGACTGGCCATGAAATGACACTTTTCAAAATTTAAAACAAGATTAGTTTCAATGCATCTTTCCATGACTCTAGACAAGTTAATCAGGCAATCCTCAAATGAACTCCCATATACAGTGAAATCATCCATAAAGACTTCGATGCATTTTTCTATGAATTCAGTAAATATGCTCATCATGCATCGCTGAAAAGTCCCTGGAGCATTACAAAGCCCGAAGGGCATTCTCCTATATGCGTAAGTTCCGAATGGACATGTAAAAGTAGTCTTTTCTTGGTCTTCCTGGGCTATGGGAATTTGATAAAACCCAGAAAAACTATCTAGAAAACAGAAGTATGGCTTCCCAGCTAAACGCTCCACCATTTGATCAATGAAGGGAATAGGAAAGTGGTCCTTCTTAGTCACATCGTTCAGTTTTCTAAAATCTATACACATCCTCCACCCATTTTGCACTCTCTTAGGCACTAACTCACCCCTCTCATTTCTAATAACAGTTATGCCCGTCTTTTTAGGTACAACATGAATAGGGCTAACCCACTGGCTATCAGAAATGGGATAGATAATACCTGCATCAAGGAGTTTGTGTATCTCAGACAACACTACCTCTTTCATTGTTGGGTTCAGTCTCCGCTGAGGCTCTCGGGATGGCTTCGCTCCCTCATTCAGCCGAATCTTGTGCATACACAGAACTGGACTCAACCCATGCAAATCTGCCAATGTCCATCCTATCGCTCTTCTATTCTTCTTCAGAACCTCCACCAACTTGCCTTCTTGTTCCGATGTAAGCTCCTTGGAGATAATTATCGGGAGTGTCTCCACCTCCCCCAAGTATACGTACTTGAGATGACCCGGCAACTCTTTAAGTTCCAACTTGGGAGCCTGCAAAAGAGATGGTAATATTTTAGTTGGCTTTTCACACGCCTCTAAAACAAGAGTAGTTTGTTCAGATGAGTTAGACAATATGGGCGCACTACTTTCAACCTCGCCAACAATTTCAGTAAAAACGAGTGGGTCATCCCCATCAACAACAGTCATGCATTCTTCTTGTTCTAAAGTATCTATCAGATCAACTTTACAGACAGAATGCACATCAACATGGTGTTTCATGGCATCAAAGACATTAAATTCGAACACATCCCCTTCATACTCGACTGACAAGGTACCATCATGCACATTAATTTTAGTCCTAGCAGTTTTCATGAATGGTCTACCTAGCAGGACTGAAGTAGTGGATGATGCGTTTTCTTCCATTTTTATAACGTAAAAATCAGCAGGAAAGATCAGGTCCTTAACTCTAACCAACACATCCTCAATCACCCCTAAAGGATGAATAGAAGACCTATTAGCTAACTGGATAATAATACTAGTTTCCTGCATACCTTCTAAATCGAGACTCTTGTAGACTGAGTATGGCATAACATTAATTGAGGCTCCTAAGTCTAGCATGGCATGCTCGACTTCTATATCTCCTATAGTACATGGCAAGAGGAACATACCTGGGTCCTGGCATTTGTTTGGCATGCCTTGTGTTATCAGGGCAGAAACATTCTTACTTACCACAACTCTCTCAGCACCTTTAGCCTTCCTCTTCATGGTGCACATCTCCTTCAGAAATTTCGCGTACCTTGGGATTTGCTGAATGGCGTCAAGCAGCGGCATATTGATTCCAACCTTTTTCAGCGTATCAAGGACGTCTGCGTCCTCGTCCTCATTGGGTGGCCTCACCAACCTACTCGGAAAAGGAGCAACGGGAGTGTAAGACTTCATAGAAATATAAGGAGATGCTACAACCGTTTCAGAGGGTGTTTGAAGACACTTATCTTGAGATGTCTCTGTATCCTTGCTAGAGTCCTCAGGAGTGGTCCGTGATGGTACCTCTTTACCACTTCTGAGATTGATGGCACTAACGCTTTACTCTTTGGATTCCAATTTACTCATCTTGTCCTTAATCTCCGTGAACCCATCGTTTAGCGATCGCATCTGCATCCTGGTCTCCTGGCTAGATTCCATAAATGATTTGAACATGCCTTCAAGGGTTTGACCTGAAATAGAAGGAACACCCTGAGATGAGTTTTCTTTCAACATATGAATAATGTCAAATACTTGAGACACTTTCTCCTTGAGCTCTTCCATGTCGGTCAACAGTTTAGCTTGTTCATTTCTTCCCCCGTATTGGCGACGGTTCTCAGCCATGTTGGAGATCAACTGTCTGGCTTCCGCAGGCGTTTTCTCCCAAAGGGCTCCTCCGCTCGATGCATCGAGCATCTGACAGTCGTGCGGTAGCAAACCTTCTTAGAAGAACTGAATGAGCGCAGCCTCTGCTATCAGATGGTTCGGGCAGCTCTCGCAGAGCTTAATGAATCTCTCCCAGCACTCGTGAAATGCCTCTTTCTCTTCCTGTTTGAAACTATAGATATCTTTTTTTACGGCTCTGGCTCTTGAAGCTGGGAAATATCTTTCCAAGAACATGCTCTTTAACTTCTCCCATGTGAAGATGGTTCCCGATGGTAAGTAATGTAGCCATTCTCGAGCTTCGCCTCTCAAGGTGAATGGAAAAGGTCTCAGGTAGAGCTGATCTTCAGTTATGTCGCTTGGTTTCATCGCAGAACTTGTCATTTGAAAAGCTTTGAGATGTTTAAAGGGATCTTCATTTGCTTCACCACAAAAAGAAGGCAGATGGTCAATTAAACCAGATTTTAGCAAAAACTCACCTGAGATTTCCGGGTAGGAAATACAAGAGGGTTGGTGGTCCATAGCAACCGATGCCCACTGCCTGAGTGTTTTTGGGGCTCCAGCCTCATCGTCAACTTCCATTTTCTCAATAAAAAATTAGGCACTCTAGCACACTTAAACAAACAAATCAAATCTTGCAAACAATAAAAGAATAAGCAAATTTTAAAGTCAAAGTAAAAAATCTACAAATTAAATCTAAATTAGGCCGAATTACACTTAGTTCCTAGGCAACGGCGCCAATTTTGGTAACGATATTTTCGATTTATCACCAATCATCGGGTTGTCGAGACCCGCCAAAATAAATTTTTTTTACCCGAATTCACTGAACTATTAGTAGATTAGTGGCAACGGGGTCGATCTACAGGGAATTAAGTGAATTTGACTTAATCCTAATTAAATTTGCAAACTATGAAATAAACAAAATGTGGGGGGGGGGGGGGGGGGGGTTGGTTTTTAATTAACTAACGGAAAACCACGCAAAATAGGGAAAACTTAACTAACGGAGCGTTCGACCCGGGACGATCTGGAATAAAATTAGCATCCCTTCGGATCATAGGTTGACGAAAATAATGGCTAAATAATTGAACGAATACGCAGCCCGTCTCAAATCAATAAATTAATTCAGACATGCTCCATGGATATTAATCAGACATAATAAATCATGCTAACTAAGCATATTGATTGGACATTGGCGGCCAACGCTCTCCCAAGACCAATCGATAGCAACGAGCTAACTACGACGATTATCTAATTTGGACGCCAAATTAGTGTATCGATTTCAGATTCCATTTCGAGAAGAACGAACGCCAAGAACGCAAGGAAGCCTATGCGTTCAATGGTATCGTTAATCTTTGTTACTTGGCGGCTTAGAGAGGCACGACATCAAAACCTTTAACAAATGAAGCATGCTCGAATTCAAGGTTGTCTAGTCCTATCAATCTAACACATTCATAGAATAGGCAAAGAAATAGAAGCTAATTCAATCAATTAATAAAGCCAAAACAGAGTTTGGTTCAACAACCTCACCAAAAGATCAAACTACATTATTCCTTTACAATCCCGAGTCAAAAACGCTATAGACTACTCACTCATGATGTGTGTGATGTGGGATGGCTCCATTCCAAGCTTTCTAGCCTCTCCCATGGTGAAAATGGCTGCTGAAACGTCAAATCTGGTGCGGAGCCCGAGGTAGGAGATGATGATTGCGGCTGAAAATCGGACAAAAACTTAAGTATTCCGTCGGAGCGTCGAGACGCTAGGGCAGCGTCTCGACGCTGCGCCCTAAATAATCAGCGCGCGCAGTCGGGACGGCGTCGAGACGCTCGCGCAGCGTCGAGACGCTTGCGCGGCGTCGAGCGAGCGTCGAGACGCTGTCACTCGACACTTGCTCTCGAGTGGGAATTCAAATTTACGCCTCAGACTTCGGAGCGTCGAGACGCTCTGGCAGTGTCGAGCTAGCGTCGCGACGCTGTCACTCGACGCTAGCTCTCGGGTTTTTGCATGGTATTTTGCCTTGAATTTTTCCAAAACGCCAAATCTTCATGTTTTTGCATGGTCCTTCCACGGAAGTGTTCTTAGGTCTTTAAAATGTGATATTAAGCCTCGAATGACGTCGAAACGCACCCGAGGGCGAATTACCGAGAACACCTGCAATTAGCACATAAAAGCAAGATTAAGCATGTAATAATCGTGAATTACGGACATAATTATAGATCCAAAATGGAGCTATCAAATCTCTACTTTTATTATCATTTTTTAACCAAAAACAGCCAATCATTATAAACTTATTTTTTTTACCTTTCATTGCATTCGAAAAAATATTCTTTCTAAAATTAAATTTCACAACAGTCTCTTGGGATTCGATGCTTGGAATACTTTCCAAATTATTACTTGATTGGCAGTGTATGCATTTGACCATACCTTTCATTGCAGGTTATTGAAACAAATTACACACCCACATTTAGGTCATCAAGTTTTTGGCGTCGTTGTCGGGGACTGTTAACGAATTTTATTTTATTTTAGACATTTTTATTCGATTTGCAGTTACGAAGTTACTATCTCAGAAAATTTGACTTGATTTGCATTTTACTTTGTTGGTTTAAGTCATTCAATGATCAAAGGACATTGCCTTTTGGAATTGGATCATGAGATAGACCGTATACCTTTCGTAGTCGTCGCAGAGAGTAGTGACGAAAGAAGAGGGAAGAACAAGAGTTGAGCTCACAGAAGGATCTTGAGGAAGTTGCGGTTATTCAACAATTTTCTATGGATCAAGACATAGTCGATCCTCTTGTCAACTTACCAAACCAAGGAGTGAATCAGAATGGTGGACATTCACCAGTACCACCGATGCAACAAGGGGTACCAAATCTAAAAGAAGTGTCACCTCATAATCTAATCTTCATCGCGGATGAAAAGGATAGAGCCATTAGAGATTACGCGCGGCACCCATGTTCGATATACTCAATCTTGGAATTCAAGAGCCTACCTTTGAGGTAGCCATTTTGAACTCAAGCTCGCGATGTTCCAATTGATTAATTCCATGGGTAAATTTTCTCAGGATTGAAAAATGAAGATCCCCACAAATATATTAAACATTTCTTACGAATTTGTAGTTTTTTTAAGACAACAGAAGTACCTCTTGAGATATTGAGATTAAAGTTATTTACATTTTCTATACAGGGAGATGCATAAGCTTGGTTGGAATCGTTCCCTCCAAATTCGATCACCTCGTGGACAGATTTGGTGGAGAAATTTCTTGAGAAATACTTTCCTGTAGACAAGAATGCAAAATATAGAGGATAAATTATTGCTTTCCGACAAGCAATAATTGAACTTGTGGATGCATCATGGAGTAGGTTCAAGAATTTAGTTAGGAAATGCTCACACCATTGTCTTTCTACCTGTATCATCATTGAGCCGTTTTATAATGGACTGAACCGAGCAGTTAAGAACATTGATCAACTCATCAGCAAACGGATCCTTGTTGAAGAGATCGGTCAATGAAGCAAACGAAATTTTGGATACCATTGCAGCCAATACTCTGAATTGGAGCGAAGAAGATCTGACTACTTCAAGGAGTGTAGTTGGAAAGATGGAAGTAGACACAATGAACACCGTTGGCTTCCATAAACAATATGTTAAAGAACCTAACAATGAGAAATCAGGCTGCCAAAGCCCCGTGAATCAAACAGGGGCGGATGCACGTAGGGGCCAGGTGCCCCCATCAAATTATTTTGTTTGTGTATGTTTATAATAAAATGCAAACATAATAGTAAAATGAATTGTTGGATTGGTGGTCATTTTGGCATGGCCCTTTGGCCTAAGTTTGATCTAAACCTCACGCAAGTACATAATTTTTTTTATTTTGCAAATGATAAATATTTCGAATTTCATTATTTACTTACATATTTGAGTGAATAATTCTATAATAGTTTATTATAATTTTAAAATTCACATTTTTTAGTATAAATATTATATATCAATGTATTTAAAATTATATTTATATGAAGGTAAAATTACAAATTTAGTCATTCAAATATCAAAATTGTGTCTAGCAGATTCCTGAAGTTTAAACCATGTCTTTTAAGTTTCTAAGGCCCGTTTGATAACATTCCTATTACTGTTTCCTGTTTCTTGTTTCATGTTTCTTGTATTTTGAGAACTAGAAACAAGAACTTGTTTGATAACTACTCTCGTTTCTTGTTTCTTGTAAAAAATAAACAAAAACGAAACATCTTGGTTGAGAACTATTTTTTGTTTCTTGTTTTTTTTCTCTCTTTATGTTTTTCCCTTTTTTTTATAGTTTATATAGAATTTTTTTTTTTTGATAAGAATTTATTATACATCATATAAAAAAAGATATAACATACATTGAAATATATAAAAAAAAAAAATTATCCAAAATTTACATAATCTAATATGAATAAGTCTCGATGGAAAATTAAAAACAATGATAAAATTGTGTTGCCCAAATTTGATCTGCAATGTCATCTCTCACTTGAGTCATTCTTCTTAAATTTTGTTGACTCGCATCGTGAAATGTATTTTTCCAAAGTTTAAAGTGTCCATGCCCATTGGAAATGTCACAGTCAAGTTTCAAAGCTAAGACCTTCAATGGACAGGTATGGCCTAAGCCCTCAAGTTACCAATGAACCAAGGGTTCTCTTATATATTAAGAAGAACAGATTTATTAAATAAGAAACGAAGCAAAGAGAAACATCTTTTTTGTACTTTCTCAAATTTTGCCATTTTTTTTAAACATTTTTCAAAATTTAGAAACAAGAAACAAGAAACAAGAATAGTTATCAAGCAAGTTTGTTTCTTAAAAAATGAGAAACGGGAACAGGAAACAAGAAACAGGAACGTTATCAAACAGACCCTAAATTTTCACTTTTGTGTCCACTAAATCCTTGAACTTTAACAATGTCTAATAGATTTATGAGCTTTCAATTTCGTATTCAATAAATCTTAGGCATATTATTATTTTTTTCTAAAAAAAAAAATAGTTGTTCTATTAGAGAGATTTAATTTTATCTCTAATTGAACCTTAAAATTTTAATTTTGTATATAATCGATACGCAATTTTTAAAAAAATGTCGAATAAGTTGATTACCTATTAGACACAAAATTAAAATTTGTGTTTAATAGAACATTTAATTTTTTAAAATTTAGAATGTGTTTCTATTGGATAAAAATTTGAAAAATTCATGGATGTATTAGATACAAAATTGAAATTTTAGGCACCTTTTAAGTTTAGGGACCATATAGACACAAATCTAAAATTTAAGACTAAATTTGTAATTTAACCCTATTTGAATTGTGCCCCTCTGACAAAAATTTATGGATTCGCCCCTAGAATAAAATATCATCTTTTTCTTGTATTTATTGTAATGATAACCATGTGTATGAAGAATGCTCACATAATCATGCTTCTGTTTATTAGGTAGGAAATCAAGGAAACTAGAACCAGTTTAACCGTATTCTAGTACCTACAACAAGGACGGAGGCAACACCCCAACTTTTCATGGGGAGGACAAACAAGCACGGACAATAATACCTCAAGCCAATATGGGAAGCAAGGATTTTCTTCTCAATCTCAACAACAGACTCAACAGAAAAGTTATCAACAACCGCAGGTACAAGCTTCCTCACAGACCCCAGCATCGAAAGTTTGATGAAGGAATACATGACAAAAAATGATGCGGCGTTGAGAAATTTAGAAATTTAGGTAGGGCAGTTGACGAATGAGCACAAAAGCAGGCCACATGGAACATTGTCGAGTAATACTGAGACCCCTTCACGAGATGGAAAACAGCACTGCAAGGCAGTGACCCTAAGGAGTGGATTAGCGTATGAAGGACCACAAATTCCAATCGAGTTGGAGAGGAATCTGACAAAAGAACCTGAAAAAATTTCCAAGGAAAAAGGAAAAGAGATTGAAGAACCTAACACATGAAGATAAGGAAAATGAGAACATTGCGATAGAGGATATGACCACAAAGCCTCAGAGCCCCGTTTCTCTTTATCAAAGTGTCAAATCACCAGCCAAAGCGAGCATGGCTCAGCGGGCATATGTATGTGTTAACGACCACGAGGTCTGTGGTTCGAATCCCCCACCCCCAATGTACTCAAAAAAAAAAAAAAAAAGTGTCAAACCACCACCTCCTTACCCACAAAGATTTAAGAAGAAGAATCAAGTTGTTCAATTCAACAAGTTCCTGGATATTTTGAAACAACTTCACATAAACATCCCGCTAGTGGAGGCTCTGGAACAGATGCGTAGTTATGTGAAGTTGTGAAGTTTTGCAATATTACAACTTCACATAAACATCCCGCTAGTGGAGGCTCTGGAACAGATGCGTAGTTATGTGAAGTTTCTCAAAGATATTGTTGCGCAATATTATGTCGTACAAAACCGCAAGTGTACAGGTCAAGTAATAATAAAGTGTATGTGAATACGGATGTCGTCCTCTGGATTGGATTTCTAGCTCACTTAAATACCACAAGTAATAATGCTCAATTTTATCTAGAGAATTAAATCGTGAGATGGGTTGTAACAAGTCAAAGTAAACAAAACAATAGAATAAAGTAAGAATTGAGACAAATCAGGTGAATAATATCTTAGGGACGTGATTTCACCGATTAGTCTGACGTTTCAATCAATCAAATAGCCTAGATTATTCGTGCAATTTTTCATAAGTCTAGAAGAACAAAAATAAGAATTGACTCTAACGAGGACAATTGCTCTCTTGAAACGTTGTAAAACTAACATATCTATCTAGTTTTTAATAACATGCAAGGCATTAAGAACTATTATTTAAACAACCTCTAAAAGAGCCTTAATCATTTTCATGTTAGGACTACTCTTAGTCATATAATCAAGATCTAGTCTAAACTATCATTTCACAAGCATAGATTCAAACCACGAAATCATACAATCTTTGATCAGGAGATTATAAGCATTAAACACATAATTGCACTAATGGAAGATAAACGTTTAATCTAGACATTCAATTATTCAAAACATCAAAACTAATGGCTACATCAATCCCTAATACAAGAAGTTTAGCTACGCATGTTCAACACTATAAACATCTCAAACAATAAAAAACTCATTAAACAAGTTTTAGGAAAAGGAAGAATAAAATTCAATAACGTGTGGCTCTTCTTTCCCGTTGTGATGTCCACGATCTTTAGTTTCAAAATCTCTTTCTCTGCTTCAATGGTCGTCTTCTAGTCTTCAAGGTATGATGAATCTCAAAATTTGGGGGTTTTGTCTCCAAATTTGTCTCCCAAGTCGGCTGGAAAACGAAGTTTAATTAAACCCCTATGCCGCAACGTCGATGCGCTAGGGACAGCGTCTCGACACTGCCCAAAAAAGTTTAGCTACTCATGGCTACATCAATCCCTAAGACAAGAAGTTTATCTACTCATGTTCAACATTATAAACATCTCAAACAATAAAAATCTCATTAAACAAGTTTTAGGAAAAGGAAGAATAAAATTCAATCACGTGTGGCTCTTCTTTCCCGTTGTGATGTCCACGATCTTTAGCTTCAAAATCTCTTTCTCTGCTTCAATGGTCGTCTTCTAGTCTCCAAGGTATGACGAATCTCGAAAATTGGGGCTTTTGTCTCCAAATTTGCCTCCCAAGTCGGCTGGAAAACGAAGTTTAAATAAACCCTTATGCCGCAGCGTCGATGCGCTAGGGACAGTGTCTCGTCGCTGCCCCAAAAAACGCGTCTAACAGAATTGGAAAGTCAGCTTTGAGATGTTAAGCACAGTGTCTCGACGCTACGGACGGAACGACGGTCATGGGTATTTTCGTAGTGTCTCGCCGCTACTGCTGCGGGATGAATGGCTGGAAAGTTTAATTTGAGCGTCTCGACGCTCTACCCTCGGGTTTTTAGGCTTTCTTTCCTTCTTTTCTTGGCTTGGTTTCTTCATGATCACCCAAATAACTCATATTTTCGTTATTAATCGTCATAAAGCTCCAATTTGCTTCATTTGCTCAATTTCTACAAAACACAGGAAAATCAACGTGAAAGTACTCGTTTAAAAAACGAAACTAGCGATAAATAGGCTCTAAAGATAGCACACTTTGTGTGCAATAAAACAACCCCAAATTTAAGTTTTTGCTAGTTCTCGAGCAAAATAGAACAAGACCATCAAACAGATCACAATAATTGCATGCATGTGACTCAAACCTCAGTGTTCTTAAGATAGATAATCCACAATTGAAGAACATATTAGACCACAACCTATCACGACATTTAAAAACAGATGTGTGTCTCTTGCGTGAATGTGTGCAATTTGACTTCCCTTAATATCTAAGAATACAAATAAAACTAAACATTCATCCTTGATTTGAGTCATAGTGACAATCGAGAGATTAAGCAATCATAGACTACCATTTTATGACAACAACTCAAGTATCTCATCAAATTACCAAAATCGAATGTAGAAGATTTGACACCCTCACACAATTTCGCTCAATACACTCAAGTGTTTAGGGCATGTATAAGATAAACATTCAAACCAATGCATAAAAGATTTTTACCATAAGCTTGCTAATACATCACATCTTCATCATCAATGAATCGAATGAATGTAAAATAACACGAGTCTCGCTTTGGTTGTTGATAGCTCCAAAATAGAGCTATTATTTACTCCCTACTTATAGCTAAAACCATGCTCAATATTGATTAAAATGCCTTCTTGTAGGTGATCTCATGGTAGAGAGCTCGAGGAGTCCGATGACGTGTTTCGGGGCTAAAAGCGACGTTTTAGAGCTTCATGGGCGCATCGGGAGTGAAAGGGCTTGAAGAAATGAAGAAATGGCAAAAATTGCCATGGAAAGGCAAAATTTGGCCAACAAACCCAAGAGCAAGCGTTGAGCAACAGCGTCGAGACGCTGGCTCAACGCTGCGCAACGTCGAGACGCTGTCCGAGCGTCTCGACGCTGCCCCGACGATTGCCGAAGATTGACGCACGCCCCAGCGTCGCGACGCTACCCCGTGCGCGCGCGCTGCCAACTTAGGGCACAGCGTCGAGACGCTGCCCTAGCGTCTCGACGCTCCGACGGCTTTAAAGCCTTTCTTCTCCGATTTTAGCCGCAAGTTTTATCCCATTTTCGATTTCCACCATTGTTTAAGCTCGGGTGGGAGCTCCAAACTCACACTTCTTCCATTTTCTCTTCAATAAAGCTTTAATATTAAACGTTTCTCTTGATTCACACAACGGGGAGCTAAGGTAAGTGCTCTAATTCGAGTTAGGGGTTGTCTTGATGCATTAGGGAGGGTTTAGCTTTAAATTTCCAGCTTGTGGTTCTGAATTTCTTGCATGTTCTTCCTTTGTTTGAATCCCATGAGCATGTATGACTGATTAGGAGTGACGTCCGAGTCCTCACCCATGTTTTACCGTTAAAGGTTAGGACGTATAATTGCCTCAATCGCTAGGTAACAAGGGTCTAAACGTGACTAATTAATTCTAGCCTAAGTGACAGTAGGTGAATAGCATTAATTATCGTTTGCACGATAGACTTAGGGAAAGAATAGAAATCGCGCCAATTGGTCGAGTTCTCGATCAATTGGTTCGTCGCGATATTACCCGTTACTGTTCTTTGATTAGTTTAGGCTTGATCAACTTAAATTAATTAGCGAGCATGTTTAATTGGAATTGCACTTTTCTAATTAATTCATTGGGATGTTTGCTACGGACACGAGCAAACATTTCGCGTGCATGAGATTAAATTACAAGCATGATTAGAATCTTTATGATCTAAGCGCATCAAGATAAATCCCGATCCCTCGAATTAGGAGCACTTGTTCCATTTATTTTTCCGCTCTTTACTTTTCGCATTTATTTTTCCGTTAGCTTAGTTTAGTTTTAATTAACTCCCCCTTTATTTGCTTTTGAGTTTTAGTTAAAAGAAAAATAGAAATTAGTTAAGAGAGATTGATTAAGGTTCCCTGTGGTTCGACACCCGTTACCACTAGCTGCAAAGCTTAGTAGTTTCGGTATTATAAATGTTATTTTGGCAAGCCTCGACAGCTTAAAATTGGAGTACCCCAAAAGTGCCCTACCAAAATTGGCGCCGTTGCCGGGGAACCATTTAATTTCTCTTATTTAAATTTTATTTGTTAGAAAAATAAAAAAAAAAAAAAAAATGTATGGTTCCAAGGGATCTCTCTCTGATGAAGTCAGTGAACTGAAAGCTCAAATGTCTGATTTAGTTGCTTTACTTAAATCAACTGTTGAGGATTATCAGGCATACAACAAAGCTCAAGTGGAAAGTCAAGCTCGCTCAGGTTTGTTATTGGAACAAATGGTTGCGCGAATGACCACTACTAACTTTGAATTGCAGAAGCCAGCAACCATATTCCATCAAGAACACGTTCAGCCTCAAGAAGAGCCCCAGGAAGACTCATGCCCCGAGTACTTTCCTTCCATGTCTGACGAACAAGGGGAGGCTGAGCTTAGTCCCGAGGAATATCCTGAGGAGACTGACGATGCGAATGAGCTGAGTGGAGCTGAGACTTCTCCAGGATTGAAATTCTGGGCAGAATTTCTCGCCTGTGATGATGAAGATCTCAGAGAATTCTTAGAGGTAAGTAATTTTCCACCTGTTGATCTCGATTCAGAGCATGAATTTTGTATTGAAAATTTATTTGAAGAATCATGCATGGATGAGCTTGAGCATATTTCCAATGTTGAAAATGTTTTTGGAAATCTTTTCACTGATAAGTTAGAACCAACTTGTGCTGCAAATCATGTTTTGATGGATGAGGAAGTGGCAATTGTGCCTTTTAAAAATTTATCTCCTATTGCTTTGTCTTGTGATGATTCATGTATTATAGGAGATTCATCTAGCATGCCCCCTTCCATCTGTGCATCTGAGAATGTTGGTCTTTTGGAGAATTTTTATCTGATCCCTTCCCATATCGAGTCTTTATTTTCTGTTCAGTTAGTTGAGTCTTTTAATTCTGTTGAGTCTTTTGTTTTTCCATATAATCAAGAAATCAAAAAAATAACAACTCTGTCCGGCTGCCTCGAAAAGTCGAAGAGCTTGCTTCTCTTAGCAGGCTTTGTTGATTCAAGGAAGAAGGGGCCGAAGAAGTACGAAAATTTTTACGTACCCTGACAGAGAGGAGGACACGTCGAGCATAACGACGTTAAAAATTTGCGCGTCTTGGGAGGCAACCCATGAGTATTTTAAATTCATGTCTTTACTTTTAGTTTTTATTTTCCTAGCTTAGCTTTTTCTTGCTTTCTTTTGTAGGATGTTTTGTGGCTTAAGGATCGGAACAGTGGGCGAAGAGTGCACTGCTCCAACCGACAACCTAACAAAATTCATGGGAGGTTTTCTGTTCCCTTTTATTTTGTGTGCATTTTAACTGCTTAGTCTGAAGTGTGATACATAGAGGACTATGTACCCTTTTAGGTTGGGGGTGGAGTTGTCTGTTGGATGGATTCCTGTAGTTGTTGAGCTGTGGATATTCTGAATTTGAAGTGCTTTTGTCTGCTGTTGCATGTGTTCGATGAGGACAATCTAGGAAATGCTTTTAAATTCTTCGTAGTTGCATATCTAGAAAAGCATGAGATTGTATGTGTTAGTTGAACATTTTTCAAATTGTTGCTCCCTTGCATCTATCGAGCACTTAGCAATCTATTCTTGGTTCTGTAGGCTTAGAATAATCTTATGTAGCCTGAAATCATGTTGTCACCCCGAAAAGCACCTCTAGGGAAGGCTTGATGCATGATAGGTTGTAATAGGTTAATCGAGATTATAGCGAAGCTATTGCCTAAGTAAAAAAAAAGTAAGCATGAAAATAAAAACTCTAGAGTTGCTCCTCCTTCTTGTGTTGCCCGTGTAACCAGGGGTGATCGTGTAACCCACGGTTGTCACTGCATGAAAGGGGAACTATTAGAAGTGAGCAATAGTCCTTAAAAACGTGAAGCTAAATTAGGCTTGACGTGTTAGGCTCTCGTGGAGAAGCAAAAGAAAAGTAAAAAAAAAAGAAAAAAAAAATGGATCAAAAGAAATAAAGAGTACAAAGTACTCAAGAAAAAGAAAATGTTTAGGCCTTTTGATTTGTTACTTTCTTGATTGTTGAAAAGCCATTAGACTGTTCTTAATTGCTAAAAGTAGGGGAAAGCATAATGTAGGGTTGCATATGGTTTTCTGGGTCTATTAGAGCTAGAGTAGGTTGGCTATACACACACGCACGTAGGGGAGTAACAGTTGAATTTTTGAAAGGTTCTCAATTAGTGCATGCAATTGATTGTTCTCTTTTTGTTGCAAATGTCTTGCTTTTAAAAGTGTTGAGGTTAGAGTCGATGCATGCAATTTTAGACTTTAGTGATAATTTAGAATAGCCTTGCTCGAGGACTAGCAAGATTTAGGTTGGGGGTATTTTGATAGCTCCAAAATAGAGCTATTATTTACTCCCTAATTATAGCTAAAACCATGCTCAATATTGATTAAAATGTCTTCTTGTAGGTGATCTCATGGTAGAGAACTCGAGGAGTCCGATGACGTGTTTCGGGGCTAAAAGCGACGTTTTAGAGCTTCATGGGCGCATCGGGAGTGAAAGGGCTTGAAGAAATGAAGAAATGGCAAAAATTGCCATGGAAAGGCAAAATTTGGCCAACAAACGCGAGAGCAAGCGTTGAGCAACAGCGTCGAGACGCTGGCTCAACGCTGCGCAGCGTCGAGACGCTGTCCGAGCGTCTCGACGTTGCCCCGACGATTGCCGAAGATTGACGCACGCCCCAGCGTCGAGCGCGCGCGCTCAACGCTCGCCCAACGCTGACAGCGTCTCGACGCTACCTCGTGCGCGCGCGCTGCCAACTTAGGGCACAGCGTCGAGACGCTGCCCTAGCGTCTCGACGCTCCGACGGCTTTAAAGCCTTTCTTCTCCGATTTTAGCCGCAAGTTTTATCCCATTTTCGATTTCCACCATTGTTTAAGCTCGGGTGGGAGCTCCAAACTCACACTTCTTCCATTTTCTCTTCAATAAAGCTTCAATATTAAACGTTTCTCTTGATTCACACAACGGGGAACTAAGGTAAGTGCTCGAATTCGAGTTAGGGGTTGTCTTGATGCATTAGGGAGGGTTTAGCTTTAAATTTCCAGCTTGTGGTTCTGAATTTCTTGCATGTTCTTCCTTTGTTTGAATCCCATGAACATGTATGACTGATTAGAAGTGACGTCCGAGTCCTCACGCATGTTTTACCGTTAAAGGTTAGGACGTATAATTGCCTCAATCGCTAGGTAACAAGGGTCTAAGCGTGACTAATTAATTCTAGCCTAAGTGACAGTAGGTGAATAGCATTAATTATCGTTTGCACGATAGACTTAGGGAAAGAATAGAAATCGCGCCAATTGGTCGAGTTCTCGATCAATTGGTTCGTCGCGATATTACCCGTTACTGTTCTTTGATTAGTTTAGGCTTGATCAACTTAAATTAATTAGCGAGCATGTTTAATTGGAATTGCACTTATCTAATTAATTCATTGGGATGTTTGCTACGGACACGAGCAAACATTTCGCATGCATGAGATTAAATTACAAGCATGATTAGAATCCCTATGATCTAAGCGCATCAAGATAAATCCCGATCCCTCGAATTAGGAGCACGTGTTCCATTTATTTTTCCGCTCTTTACTTTTCGCATTTATTTTTCCGTTAGCTTAGTTTAGTTTTAATTAACTCCCCCTTTATTTGCTTTTGAGTTTTAGTTAAAAGACAAATAAAAATTAGTTAAGAGAGATTGATTTAGGTTCCCTGTGGTTCGACACCCGTTACCACTAGCTGCAAAGCTTAGTAGTTTCGGTATTATAAATGTTATTTTGGCAAGCCTCGACAGCTTGAAATTGAAGTACCCCAAAAGTGCCCTACCAGTTGTAATTGGGCTTAGGGAAAGGGTAGATGGATGAAAATTTTAAGCTACTCAATTGGAAGAATTATAAGTTTTTACAACATGAAGCTCAATTTTTGGTTGACTCCGGATGAATTATCATTTTTTTGAACTTTGTTGAAGCATTACTTTCCTTCCCGAAACTATTTTATTTATTTATTTATTTTCTAAACGAAGCTAATGGAAGGAATGCTTTCATTTGAGTATTTTATTGAAATAATTCAATTTCTCCCATTAGATGGATTGAAGCATCATGTGGTATGCACCTATAATCTTCAGTTCAAGGTTCAAAGAAAGAAAAATAACAGGAGAATGAATATAAGGCTTGTAATGTGACGATTTTCCAATGAAAAGATGTAAGGCTCAAAATTGGCTTTCTAAAGATTATGTCAAGGTAGATTGTTTGAGAAAACTAAAAGTGGTTTTACCTAATTGCCCTTGTGAAATAAAACATTCAAATCAAATTCAGAGATTCCAGACATGCATAACAAAGCATGTTCTAGAAAAATCAGTCATACATGGTAATCACTCAATTTAAGATAGTAGAGCATTGTGTAATGAAAGTGCTTATTGGCTCAAAATATCACAGAAAAGCAAGGTATATTGGCATTAAACCTTATGCATTCTTCATTCAGTAAAACAAGGAGATACTATCTTATAAATTTTCAAATAAAAGACCAATCATGCTCATCTCTCTAGTGCATTAAAACTCAAAACAAAAATGCACCCTTAGCTTACAAAGTAATAAAAGATATCAAGAGGGATTCTAAAATTAAATTTAACTCAAATTTCAGACATGGTCGCATAGGTTATCCTAATCACAAGCAGTTCAACACAAATCATGCTCAAACTGATTTATTCATTTTTTTCTGCATATTCAGGGCCTTAAACATGCATAGTCTCACCCCCAAATTTTAAAACATGCATTGTCCTCAATGTATAAAATATTACAGCATGCATAGAACAATGATAAAAAGAGAGAAGGGTAACGAGACTGCCCTGAAATGCAAGCGTTCACTAGTCCTCGTCGGAAGACATGTAGGGTGGCATGGGAGAAGGAAACGAATGGCCAGCTCCAGGCTCGTATTGATAACACAGACATTCGTAGAGGTGAGTGAATTGCTCCTCAGAGTGCCTATGGTAGCGCTGAACTCGCAGCGACAGATGCTGGAGTTGTTCTTCCATGGATAATGGAGCACGAGCTTGTCGAGGAGGGTCGTGAGCATCTGGAATCGGCTCCTCTAGAATAACATTGTCTTCATCCTAGTGGTCTGCGTCGGCAACCTCATTGTCCCTACCACGTAGCCTCATGATGAAATTCTTGTCCATGAACGTTGAAGGGTGTGTCAGCTCCTCGCTCGGGTCCCAGATGACACCGGCGTTCCGACATAATGTCGTGATCAGAGACGATTGCCAAGTCCTCCTGTGGTGGCACATCGTCGAATGTGGCGCATCGAATGATGAATAATTTTTCTCACATCCACTAAACGACCAGTGGCAACAACATAGAGGAGGATCGCTCTGTCCTTTGTCACATCGCTCAGACGAGCCACTGGGAGTAGCTTAGCACAAATAAAATTGTGCCCTACCCGGTTCGTGACAGTGAGGTCAGTTGCTTTGAATCGAATGACCTATCCTCACCTGAGGACCCATTTGGCACCTGGCTGACAAAGCTCACGGATAACCTAATGGACATCAAGATGTTCACTAACATAGATATTGTAGTCGTCTCTATCAAAATTCAACAGGTTGTAATAGCGATTGATAGCGGCAACGTCAAACGGAATATGACGACCTCTCACGAACGATCTAGAATCTCCCTCAACCATGTTCGCGTAAAACTCCCGAACAATTGGGACCCCCGCCGCTTCAGGATGTCTTACGAATTCAGACCAACCTCGTTGCACAATATTCTGATATAGTTCAGGTTGGTGCACCTCGCATGGAGCCAGACCCCTTTCTTGTATTACTATTCCTTCCACAACGTATTTTTGAAAACGCATATATCCATTATGATCTATAAATTTGTGCTTATCAAAATTTGCCCCCGAAGATGGAGCTCTAGACCGTTTTGAACTCCCTTTTTTTTTTTTTTTTTTGAGCAATGTAAATAATCCCAAGAAAAATAACAAGAATAACACCCCAAATTTGCAACAATCCCACAACTCCTAGATGCCCAACACAAAATTCCACCACAACAAATCTTCCAATTAAACTAGAGTCTACTCCAATACTAACCAAGCAATGAAAAAATTCAAAAGATGTGTTCAAAGTGGAGAGAATACCCTTGAAGAAAACCCACGAATTTGAGGTGTTGCGTGATTTATTGTGTACCGCAAGTATACGGGTCAAGTTTTAATATAGTGATTTAAGTAAAAAGTATCGTCCACAGGATTGATTTTCTAGATCAATTGAGTACCGTAGGTACTAACCACAAATTTTATTTAGACTAAAAACACTTTGAAATTGAGTGAAAATTAAATGACTGAAAATTAATGGGAAACCTTTAGGAGAGAAAACCTAGGGAATTGATTTCACCGAATAGATTCATGCTTAATTAATCTATTAAACCAAAAATAGTCATGCATACAATTATAAGCCAAGAAGTACAAAACTCATAAAAGACTCGCTAGAGCTCTATTAATTATCTTCCCTTAATATAAAACCAACATGTATGTCTAGTTTTAATAGAAAAGAAAGGCATTAAGAAACTTCTATTATCGGCCTCTAAGAGAATTCTTCATTTTCATGCAAGAATTTACAAGTAGTCAAGTGTTTGAGTTCTACTCTAAAATCTACTCTTTGAAGCTAGAATTAAAGCAATCAACAATTTATATTTTGGCCAAAAGATAAAAGCATTAAGCAAACAAACACAAGAACAATTGTTACAATATGAAGAACTTTAGATTAATCAAACATGAAAACTAAAACGATTACATAAATCCCCTAAGTAAAAGTCTAGCTACTCATAATCACTAAAATCATGCTTAGACAATGTTTAGAATCCATAAAATAAACAATAAAATCAAAGGTAAAAGGAGAAAAACTCTTGTCGCGTGACAAGCCTCGTTCCCGATGTGATCTGCACGTTCCCGAGCATCTGAATCTCTTCTTCAGCTCTCTAGAGTGTCCCTCAGCCTTTTCAATGAGTGTATTTCGAAATTATGGTTCAAATCTCCCAAAAATTGGCCTCCCCCGTCGAATGGAGAAAAATATGCATTTAAAGGAAAAATCGGCATAGCGTCGAGACGCTATAGCTCGACGCTACGGGTATATATTATACGAATGCGGAATATGTTACAAAGATTGCTGAGTGCTGTGTTGGTCTGGGTGTTTCCTTAGGTGAGTTTTGTGCGCATTGGGGCCTAGTTCGAGATTGAACTAGTGCAACTATTTATTTTATTTTTTCTGTGATGAATGACAGCGTCGAGACGCTGTCCCCTCGGGAATTCTGGCTTGAAAACTTCATTTTGGAGCGTCTTGACGCTATCCCCTCGGCATTTTTGGCTTGATTCTCTTTTTTTCTTGGCTCTTGGTCATCAAAATTCATATTTTAAGCTATAAAATGCTCTGGTTTGCTCCAAATGCTCGAAATCTACAATTTAGATAAATAATATCATTAAAACATTCATTTAAACTTCAAAACTAGCATAATAAAGGCTCTAACGATAGCTCATTTAGTGTGCTATCAGGAGGCTTGTATGCTCAAGAAGTGATGAAAAACGCCTTTAAACTAGCATGAATCTATCCAAAAAGAGCAAATTAGTAAGTGGGTGAGTGAAAGAGTGAAGAAATTTGATAAATTTGGATGAAACTTGAGAAATTTTGGCTGAGATTTGAGAGAAAACGAAGAAGCGGCGGCTAGGGCACAAAATACAAATTGTGTTCTGTTTTTGAAATCTGGAATTTTAATTCCAGATTTCGCGATAGCGTCGAGGCGCTAGGGGCAGCATAGCGACGCTGTCGCCTCGGGTTTTGGCTCTTCAGAATTCACGATAGCGTCGAGACGCTTGGAACAACGTCTCGACATTGTTGCCTCGGTTTTTGGGGCGGCAGAACTTTTCTATAGCATCTCGACATTGTTGTCTCGGGTTTCTAGACTGCAATTTTTTTTCAACCTACAAAAGAGATTAAAACAAGAAAAAAATTAAAAGGCTCAGGAAATAAACACTCCCCAAAAACTAACAACAACAAAAATCAAAATAAAAACACAAATGAATTCGGGTTGCCTCCCAACGAGCGTTGTAGCTAACATCTTTAGCTAGACGGGATGGTCATGCATCATTTAGGTTCGTCCAAGTACATGTTCTCCAAACGTCGTTCCTCGGTACCACAAAAATGCTTGATTTGTTGTACATTGACCTTGAATGACCGTTGTTACGTCTCCAAAAGTGATTATTTTAGGACTTATTTGTGTTAGGAAGTTGTGCATTTGTGAGTATTTTTGATAGGATTTAGCTTGAACCTATGCTTATATATGAGAATTAGAAGAAGGAAGCTAAATTAGGACTTGTAGGCAAAAGGAAAGAAAAAGAATGAAAAACGAAGTTAGAAGAATAAAAATTGTGCATTGCGGAGGCATTGCGGAAACATTGCTAAAACCGCAATGTTTTAAGTGAAATCCGTAAGTTGGCTAACCTTTTTCTGTTGTGATCCGATATTTCAGGGATTCGTTCTTTCTCCTCCATCCACGTTGAAGTACGACGTTGAGGATGGATGGTTCTCCTTGGCCCAATCCACCTTACTTGGACATGAGTAAACTAAAGAATCTAATGCATGAAATCGGAAGATACATGAGAATGAGTTAGTTTGATGCACAGTGAGTTGATCTAATGCTTGAGAATCGTGTGAAAAAGCCAATAGAGGAGTCGTTAGTAGCCCTTGTTTCCACATTTTACACACTCTCGCTGTTAGTAACATTGCGGTAAAATTGTTGTTCTCGCAATTCTGTTAAGTTAAAATTCTGCCTTAGCCATTTTTCTCTTCGTTTATTAATCTCTTCTCTTTACATTTGAGTTTGTCATTGACTTGCACTTGTTTATGCATCTATCCTTTACATATTCCTTAGTAATTAGGCAACTTAAAACCAAATCTACCCCATCAAATCCACCCATTCTTGCTTAACAATACACTTCGCGAGTAACTAAGAATAAATCTCTGTGGGAAAACGAATGAAAAAATACTTACTACTTGCTACAAGATCATGTATGCTTGCATGTTCTGAGTGCTCTCTTATTGCATATTCCTTTTAAACATTGAGCACGCAACAACCGTCCATCTTTGGTGTGCAGCTCGATTGCTCCATATGGAAACACCTCCTTGATTGTAAAGAATCCTGACCACCTAGTTCTTAATTTTCCTGGAAAAAAACGTAAACGATAGTTAAAAATAAGTACTTGTTGTCCAGGTGTAAACGGGCGTTGTTGAATTCTCTGATCATGTCATCTCACAGTGCGTTCCTTGTATAGCTTGGTATTTTCATAAGCTTGGCCCCTGAAACTCCTTCAGTTCATTAAGTTGTAGCAGTCTTTCTTCTCCAGCTCAACTTTCTGGTAGCCCAAAATGCTTTATGCTCCAACTCAACGGGTAAGTGATATGCCTTACCAAACATTAATCGATACGGGCATGTACCAATCAAAGTTTTGAAGGTTGTACGGTAGGCCCACAAAGCTTCATCCAATTTGAGAGCTCAATCTTTCATGTTGGTGCGAACGGTCTTCTCCAAAATTTGCTTTATTTCCCTGTTAGAAATCTCAGCTTGACCATTAGTTTGGGGATGATAAGCAAGTGAAATCTTATGTTTGACTCCATATGTATTTAACAAGCAATGCATTAAACAGTTTATTGCAAAAGTGAGATCCTCCATCGCTAATGATTGCTCGTGGAGTGTCAAACCTAGTAAAAATATTCTTGTGAAGGTTGCAAGACAACACGAGCATCATTTTTCTTAGTGGCAATTGCCTCAACCCACTTAGACATGTAGTTGTTGCGTGCTCAATGTTTAAAATAAAGATGCAATGGTAGAGCACTCAGAACATGCAAGCATTCATGGTCCTGTAGCAAGTAATAAGTATTTTTTCATTCGATTTCCCACAGAGATTTATTCTTAGTTACTAACGAAGTGAGATGTTAAGTGAGAATGGGTGGTTTAAATGGGGTAGATTTGGGTTTAAGGTGCCTAACTATTAAGGAACGTGCAAGATATGAAGCATAAACAAGTGCAAGTAAATAATTAAATTCGAATGTAGAGGGAAGAGAACAGCAAACTAAGAAAGAAATGGCTAAGGCAAAATTTTGAACTAAGAGAATTGCGGAAACAACAATTTTCTAGCAATGTTACTAACAGCGAATTAGGGGTAAAGTAGGGAAACAAGGGCTACTAACGACTCCTCTATAGGCTTTTTCATACGATTCTCAAGCAGTAGATCAACTCATCATGCATCAAACTAACTCATTCTCATGCATCTTTCGATTTCATGCATTAGATCCTTTAGTTTACTCATGTCCAAGTAAGGCCTTAAGCATCTATTTATAAAAGCAAGTTTAGTGATTTGTACTAGGAAAACGCCTATTCCTAGGTCGTTCTCTGGCTACCATGAAAGGATAGCATGAATGTACGACTCTGAACTCTTACTCCTTCCAGAGGTTAGGAGTTCTTTGGACAAAATGGATGGCCAATCGAAATTGCCCGTGGGATGAAGCTTACATACACTCAATGCATTTGAAGCTACTACATGCTTGGTTCACGTATTCCTACCTATAGTCTTGTCATTAGCAGGCCCTTATGTGGTTTAGTTACTCATGGATGATGTGGAAATGGAAAGACTTGTGTATTTAAACATGCTCGACAGTATTCAAGAAGAAACAACAGAAAACAGAAGAGGTGGAGAACTTGCGAAGTGATGAAATAATGCGTTGATTAACCAAAGTTTGAACTAAACAAATGACAACTTTGAACAACTAAAGCTAAACAGAAAGAGACGAAATGAAGTAGAGTAGCAAACAAAAGGGAAATAACAACAACCAGCAATGGAAACAGAAACAGAAAGGAGTAAAAGCAAGTAAATCCGTGCGTAGAGTCCCTCGTCGCGAACGCCTCGGCTGAAGGAAGAAGGAGAGCCTTGTTTGGATGAATCTAATCAGAAGAGAAGACAAATCTTCTCTTCTTCCTCTCAGATTATCGACTCCAACAGCTGAGCCCTTCAAACCAACAAACGGAAGAGAGAAAAAGAGTAGAAAAGACTGCGTTGTACTGGAGAGTCTACGCCTTTCGAGTGTGTCTTCAACCTTCCCCTTTGACCTCCTTTTATAGTGTTCTGCAGGTACGATTGGGCCAAGGAGAACCATCCATTCTGAACGTCGTTCTTCCACGTGGCAGCAGGAGAAAAAACGAGCGGCTGAAAGATCGCAACAAAATAGAAATTAGTTAAACAAGTAACAACTTTCACTTAAAACATTGCTGAGACCGCAATGTTTCCGCAATGCTTCAGCAATGTGCAATTTTCACTCTTTAGCTTTGTTTTTGGTTCTTTTCCTTTCCTTTTACATATAAGTCATAATTTAGCTTCATTCTACTAATTCTCATATATAAGCACAAGTTTAAGCCAAATCCTACCAAAAACGCTTAAGAGTGTACATCTTTCTCTATCAAATAAGTCCTAAAATAGTCACTTTTGGAGACGTAACACACCCCCAAACTTAAGGTTTTGCTCGTCCTCGAGCAATATAAGGACTTACTTGGGCTGCTGTTAACCTTTCTAACCACTTGCTGACTTCCCTAAGTTCACTATCTATGGCAATGTTGTCCTGTGACACGCTTCTAAGTTTAAAACCAACTCTTTATTTTTGCTTCTTCTGATTTCTCTTGCCTTATAATCCTACTGTTTCATTAACTCCCTACAACTAATCTATTTGCTTTGGTCATTAAGTTCATTGTGCAACTATCCCTAAGTTTTCAAATTCTACCTAGCTTTACCCTAGACTCAGTACATGCTTCTAATGCTTTTCTTTTGAGCTACCTAGGATTCCTTAGAGTCATGCCAGTCTTAGTATAAACCAGTGTCAGTAGTACCTTCATAGAACAACCTAAACCCTGGCATCACTACATTGGATATACATTCATCTCCCTTAACAAACCTGTAAGCTACAACCTTGTGCTTAGTTAATTGAGGATCAGAGTTCGTTTAGTCAGGACACCTAAGCACAAAGCTGCAACTCATAGGCATACACTCTTCTTCCTTAGTTTTTCCTTTTTCTTTCTTTCTTTGGTGGAGCCTCTCCTTTGGTTGCCTTTTGATGCAATGCCACTTGTGGGTTACACACATGGCACTGATTACTCAGCAACCTCAAGAGAGACACCACTCTTTATTCTTCTTTCATTTTTTTTTTTCAGTTCATCATTTTTTTTTCAAAGGAGAAGAAGAATGCTTATGTTTAAAAGGGAGAGAGGAATGTTCCTAGGCCTAGGGCTGCCTCCCCCAAACTAAAACTTCTCATTGTCCCCAATGAGAGTCTGAGGTGGCACACCCCCAAACTTGTCCTAGAAGCATCTAGTCTAGGGCAAAACAAGGAGAATCTAAAAGTCCTAGGCATAGACTGAACCTTCCTAAAGCAAACAACACAGCAGCAGAATTTTATAACAACAGTAAAGTAGGGCTTAAAGAGATGCATGTTGAGCAACTTAAGGGAGTTAATTTCAACTAACAAAGGTGTTCCAAGACACTCATCCAGCATGCTCACAGATAGGTCATATATGGCAGTCACACAAGCAGCAAGAAAGCAAAATTTTAACAGAACCAGCCTATCAAACAGTCAGTCAATAGCATGCGATAACTAACAAAAATTGCGGATTCCGCAATAATTTCGCAATGAACCTACAGGGCATATTTATCAGTGATCAAGGCCCTTTTGCATGTTATTTCCAGTCATCTATAACTAAACAAAAAGGAAACTAAAACAAGCTAGCTACTCAGATACCATCTACCTAAACTAAACTATCCTAAACAACCAAAAGAAATTAAAAACAGAACAAGCATTTGATTCAAAAATATCAGTCACAAGTTAACGAAAAGCAGGGTTTTTTTTTCAAGAGGGAACAGAAGTACTCCATCGAGTGCCCTTCAGACTGGCACTCAAACATCCTCATCATCATCCTTCCTTTCCCTCGGAGGTGCCCACGGCTTCAATAGATCAGTGGGGAAGGCAGGGAAGATGCATCCCAATTGATCAGCCACGTCTTTGTCCCTCGCCTGCGCGTATTCAGCCCATTGCGCCATCTTTTGCTGGAGGTCCATTAAGCAAGCCATGGAGAGTGATTGAGCAGCAGCCAATCCGTCCAGCTCAAACTCCATGTTACCTTTCCGTCGCATCCGCAAGCCTGTGGGCAGTTCCAGATGCCCTGTGTAGGCCAGCTGCCTCTCCTTCCTCTCGATGGGCACACCTGCACGTAAACAGAGTTTAGTAATGGTGTTTGGGAAGAAGAGAGGGCCCTTACCTTTCTTTGTGCAATCGGCTATGGAGGCTGCAATGACCTCGCCAACATCTATGGTGAGGCCCCTCATAATGGCGTATACCAGCAAAGATCTCCCCTGGTTTATGGTCGTCTCGTGGGTTACAGGGGAGAGACGCCTTCGCACAAAGAAAAACCAGACGGCTGCCTTGGCCTTGAGGGTCGCACTCATCAGAGTGTGCTTCCCATTACGTGAAATTGTCCAAGCCGCCTCAGGTTGGCCTATGATGCGCAGGGCTTCTTCCAAGACAACCTCAGATGGTGAGTCGATGATCCTCGCGTAGTCAGTGTACTTATGCCCTCTGAGGGCATAAGCTTCATTGATGGCCTTGGCCGAGAAATCAACCTCAATCCCCCTCACCATGGACAGACCATCTTCGGGGTGCGTTAGATTGGCGTAGAAATCGTACACCATGTTGGAGTAGGCAGGGATGGGCGGTCTGCACAGCTCTTCCCAGCCGTGGTTGGCGATCCCTGCGCGCAAGAATTGCGGCAGGTCTGCTAGTGCATCAAGGAAACCCTTCTCGTGGAGCAAGTCTCTCTTCCACAATTCAATGCCTCTGGTCTCTGCATCTTGAGAGACAAACCGCACGGCTTGAGGATCGTCTTCGGGGTACAATTTTGCTTTCCCCTTCTCCCTTGCCTTGGCCGACTCAGCAGCTTCGACCTTCACAATTTTGGGCGCCTTCTTCTTCAGCCGCGCCCTGGTGGTGATCTGCTGGAGGCAGTCCCCCAACGTCTCATCCATCGAGTCTCTGCCCCCCTCCGCTGGGCTATCAGGGCTGACTTTCCTCAAAGGGGAGAAGACTTCGTCTTCCTCAGTCGCCTCTTCGCTCGGCACTGATTCTTGGTGCTCTTCAATCGGGACTTCAGGCTCTGGCGTCTGCGAAGATGGAGATGGCTCAGGGCTCTGTGAAGGTGGAGATAGCTCAGGGCTTTGTCTGGCCGTCTCGTAGGATGGGCGGCCACTCTCATGACTCTCCTCGGTGGGAGTCTTTTCTTTGATCGGTGCGTCCCCGACTGCCAACTGCCACTTTCTTTTCTTGGGTGTACCTACTGGTTCAGACGGACCAGCAGGAATTTCAGTCACCACCTTCCACTTCTTCTTACGCACTGGAAGCTTGGGCGACCGTGCGGGTTGCGCAGCTTCGGCATCTGCTAAGGCAAGTAGTGCCTCTCTCGCAGCTTCTTCTGCGTCGGGTGACTTCTTTTTGGGCGTTGCACGATCGGCTCGTGTGGACTCCATTGTTGGTTTGGAGAGATCTGAAGGTAGGAGATGCAGAGGAAGAAGATGAGTGATTCTTGAAGTCCAACGAATGAAGAAAGCGTAGGGGGCACAGCTGATTTGACGGCTATTTGTAATCAAGTGGATCCCAACGGCTCTTTCTGTTGCGGTTTCAGCAAATCTACCGCAATTAAATGGGCTGGCCGTTGAGGATTTTCTTGATTTGAATCCCAAGATTCAAACAACTAAATCTTTGATTCGGCCCGATTTCTTCATCGATTCTTTTCCCTTGATTCATCTCCTTGATTTCCTCTTTCGATCACCTATTAAAATGTACAAAATTAACACACAATTCGTAATAAGAATCACACCTAAACAAACAAAATAAAAACCGAAGAAATACGAAGAAAAAAAAAAACTAAGGCATAGCCTTCTGTTGGATGAGCACAGTGATCACTCATCCCTTCTCGATTTGGCTTTCACGCTTCAGATAGGAGGAAGGCCGAGAGTGTCTTCACATCTCCCTCCTCATAGTAGTGCTTCAATCGCGCACCATTGACCATAAACGGTTGCCCATTCTGCAGGTTCCTAATCTCAATCGCACCATGAACAAACACGTTAGTTATCACAAAAGGACCTGACCATCTGGACTTAAGTTTGCCTGGAAATAATCTCAACCTTGAGTTAAATAACAAGACATGCTGACCCTTCTTGAAGTCCTTAATCCTAAGTCTACTATCATGCCAAATTTTAGTTTTTTCCTTATACATTTTGGCATTTTCATAGGACATATGTCTAAGCTCATCTAACTCATGTAATTGCAGAGACCGCAATGTTCCCGCATCGGTCACGCAATAATTCAGCTCTTTTAAGGCCCAAAAGGCTTTGATTTCCAATTCGAAGGGTAAGTGACATGCTTTTCCATACACAAGTCTATAAGGAGACATACCTAGGGGTGTCTTATATGCAGTCCTATATGCCCAAAGTGCATCCTCTAACTTAAACGACCAATCTTTTCTATTAGGTTTGACCACTTTTTCGAGTATGTTTTTAATCTCCCTATTTGATATTTTAGCTTGTCCATTCGAATGTGGGTGATAAGGGGTCGCTACTCTTTGTCTAACATTGTACTTAGCTAACACTTTTTCCATAGCTTTGTTAATAAAGTGCGTCCCTTCATCACTAATTATAGCACGGGGTGTACCAAACCTTATAAAGATATGCCTATTAAGGAACTTAATAACTGTTTTGGCACCATTCGATGGACATGCTATGGCTTCTACCCATTTAGATACATAGTCTACAGCTACAAGTATATAAAGGTTACCTGCAGATGGGGGAAATGGTCCCATGAAATCAATGCCCCACACATTAAAGAGCTTGATAGCACTCTAAAAGTGCTAATATTTAGCTCCTAAGTCTTGTAAATTAGGATAATTATTTGGGCTTAATTGATATATTTTGTATAATTTAATTGTTAAGGGGTAAATCGGGCATTTGCGTAAATTAGGAGCTTAAATGAATATTTTAAAGCATTTTATTAATTAACGGTTTTGTGTGATTATACTACATTAATTAAATAATCTAAGAATAAATCAAAATTGATTAATGGCTTAATGGTGCAGGGCTTGCCAAAACTATGGAGTTGCCCAGGTTCAACTCTTGGTGAATGCAGGATTTTCCTTCATTTTGTAAAAGTCAACTGCACCAGTCAACGGTCAACGGTCAACAGTCAACGGTCGGTCAACACCTCTCGCCCGCGCGCGCGCGTCACCGCCCGTCCTTGAGCGTCCGCCCGCGCGCGCCCCTCGCCATGCCGCGTCCGAACGCGCGCGCCCCTCGCCATGCCGCGTCCGCCCGCACGCGCCCCTCGCCGCGCGCCCAGCGCCCAGCGTGCCTCGCCCGCGTCCGCGCGCCCAGCGCCCTCGCCCTCGCCCGCGCGCGCGCGCCCACGCCTCGCCCGCCATCTCTCAGCGCCCTAGCGCCCTATCCGTGACTGTAAATGCCCGTCATTAAAACCCAGCAGAAGCCCGTCATTAAAAGTCAACAAAAATGCCCGATTTTGTAAATTTTCCAGAGAGCTCAGCGCCTAGGCGTTGACTTATGGCGCCTAGGCGCTGGCCCGACGGAAAAATGGGTATAAATACCCATTTTTCTTAATTTAGGGCATTCTCTTTTGGCTCTTCTCCTACCTCTTTCGATTTTTGGGCATTCTTAGCCATTTGTGGCTCTCTTCTTCATCTCCATGGATAGCTAAACAAGTAAGTGTTTGATTTCTAGTTTGGGATTGTAATCAATTTGGATTAAGGGGAGATTTGCCCTAATTTGTGTATGAATTAGATTGTCTTCCTTATGCATCTTCTTCCTTGTTCTTCATCTAAATAGCTTGGGTAACTGATTAGGGGTGACGCCCGAGTCCTTATGCATGCTTTACCGTTAGAGATTAGGACGTATAATTGCCTCAATCGCTAGGTAACACAAATCTGAATATGGGTATTTAGTTTGATCCTAAGTGACAGTTGGGGGTAGAAATTAGATAACCTTCATGTTGGATTTTGGGTAAAGAGGAAAAATCGATTTAGTCTCCGGGTTAATTCGTCGCAATGTTCCCGTCTCTGTCCGTTAATCATTTTAGGATTGATCACCTTATTTTGAGTAACTGTCAAGAACAATTAGAATTGTACTTTTCTAATTGTATCTTTGGGTCGTTTGAGTTAGAAATAACCAAACGAATTGCGTGCTTTAAGCGTTGTGTCTATGTATTTAGTTATCGATGATCCGAACACAAATTGTGATCAATCCCATTCTTTGAAGTCAAACATGCCATTTAAATTTCTTACTTCACAGTTTTTATTGTTTTAATTTTCCGTTAGCTACAATAGTGTAGAGCTCCCTTTTAAAATCCAATTTCCCATATTTTTACCGTTAGCAATTTAGAATTAATTAAGTTAGAATTAAGCTAATTCCCTGTGGTTCGACCCGGTTATCACTAACTATAAATTAGTCGGTATAATCGGCATATAAATATTATTTTGGCGGGCTTCGACAACCCGAAATTTGTGAACGTACAAAAGTTCACTACCAAAATTGGCGCCGCTGCCGGGGAATTAAATTTAATTCGGCTTGGTTGATTGTAATTTGTTTGTTTTAAAATTTTCCTTTTGTTTGTACAGTTTTATTCATTTATTTTTAATTTTTCTTGTATTATTTTACCCGTTCTTGTTTGAGTCTTTGAGCGCAGTTATTCTTTGAAAATTCAAAAGAAGCGCAAAAATGGAGGTCGTGGGTAGTCATGAGCAACAAATGACCTTGAGGCAACTTGCCGCAGCTGGGCTAGACCAGAATTCATCGAGTATATTGTATCCGGTATCAGCAGGTAACTTTGAACTCAAGGCTAGTCTAATTAACTCACTACCTTCTTTCTTTGGTAACGCAGATGAGAATCCCATCAGACACCTCAAAGCCTTCAAGATGGTGTGTTCGTCAATGAGGACCAATAATGCAACTGAAGCTCAGCTTTTTCTAAGGGCCTTCCCCTTCACTTTAAAGGAACAGGCGAAGGATTGGATGTATTACCTTCCACCTGGGTCCATCACTACATGGGAGAAGATGCAGGGAATGTTCTTAGAGAAGTATTTTCCCCCTTCGAAGGTCGCCTCCCTCAGAAAGCAAATTTGCGGTATCATGCAAGCAGAAGGAGAGAACCTTTATGATTGTTGGGAAAGGTTTAATCGTTTGTGCGAGAGTTGTCCTAACCATCAAATAACCGATCAACTTCTCATTCAGTATTTTTGTGATGGCTTGCTCCCACGTGTTCGGCAGTTGATTGATGCCGCCAGTGGAGGTTTACTCATGGATAAAACACCTGAAGAAGCAAGACAACTAATCTCAAATATGGCTGGAAATTCGCACCATTACGAAGGTAAAGGGAGTGAGCAAGACCGTTTCTCAAACGAGTTAAACGCGCTTAATGCTCGAGTGTCAGAAATAGGCAATGCAATGATCCGGTTAGCGGAAAATGTTTCTCAGGCTTCCGTGCAAGCTCAGACATCATTTTCAGGCAATTCTTTTGAAAATATTTTGCAAGGTTTTGTTTCAGCTAACTTGAAATTTCAGGAGGACACTCGGGAAAGACTAGACGGTTTTGGAACTATGGTGCAAGATTTGGGCAAGAAAATGTCTAATATGACCGAGAAGGTAAATAGGATGGAAATTCAGAAAGCAAAAAGCGCTAGTGCCATCGCCTTGAGGAGTGGGAAAGAGTTTCCCACGAGTACCCCGCTAGTAGAAGTCGATCATGGTTACAGCGAGTCAGTGGTGGAAGCTCCCGAACCAAGGTGGAAAGGGGTAAACTTCGATCCTACATGTACTAGAGTGTATGTGCCTAAGGCTCCTTTTCCTAGCAGGTTAGCAAGACCACGTAAGAAATCCTATGAGGAGGTAGTTTCTCTTTGTCAGGTAGACACGATTGATACACTAGCACATAACATATGCATGACTGTTGAGGATGGGGATGACCCATTATTTTTAACTGAACTTTTTGATGAATATGAGTTGCATGAACCACCCTTGACTGAATTTTGTGATTCGACTGTTTCTACCTTGACAATTGTTGAAAATCCTGCTGAGATAATCGCTTCTACTTTGCCTTGCACTATAGGAGATAAAATAATCAATCATGCCATGCCAGAATTAGGAGCATCGACTAATGTACTGTCACATGTTGTTTTTAAAGAGCTTAAACTGAATGACTTGCATGAAACCGGTGTTATTGTGCAATTGGCTGATAATTCTTGTGCGCATCCCTTGAGAAAGGTGGAGGACGTTTTAGTCAAACTAATTAATTTCCACTTTCCTGCTGATTCTTATGTTCTTGAAATGAATGTTAAACCCTCTCATGTTTCTGCATCAATTCTATTGGGACATCCTTTTATAAAAACTGTAAAAGTTAAAATCAATGTTGATAAAGGTGTCTTGTGTGTTGAGTCTGATGGAGATGTGAATGAGTTTAGGATTTATGGGTTAAAATCGCAGGAGTCTGTTGAGAATGTCGACGTCGTTTGTGCTTTATTTGAAATTGATGTAGTATGTGTGCAGAAGGCACGAGAGAAAAAATTGTTTGTCTGTTTTTGCAGGAATGATGAAATTAGGAAGATGGATGGGGCATCTTCCAAGTACGATTATGGATGAGTCGTGTGCGAGAATACAGTCGTGCAATCGACTCTAAAAATTTGCGCTTCTCGGAGGCACCCGAGCTTGGACTGTATTTTCTGTTTGTTATTAGTTTACTATTGTTGTTTATTTCTAGTTGTTTAAGTTTGTTTTCTTATTTTCTTAGGTGAGAGAAGAGAAGTGACCACCATTGCGGATCCATTTCGAAAAAAATATGAGGACACGCATCCCTTTCCACCGATCCCGTTAAAATTCAGGGGAGGTTCCTGTTCCCTTAGTAATTTTATCGCTCTCACTGTTTTATCTGTTGGATTAGATGCATTGGGGACAATGCAATGTTTTAGGTGGGGGGTGGGTTTAGTTTTGGACTTCTTTGTAGTTTTTGTGCATGGATGCTCTGATTTTGAGATGTATGAGAATCTGAATGCATGTTGTCCGATGAGGACTGTCTGTGATTTACTCGTGAATACTCCATATTTGTGCATTTCGAATCAACCATGAGTTGTATGCATATTTTGAGCTTATTTTAAAATTTTTCCGAATACTCTCTACATTCATCGAGCACATAACCCTCTTACTCTTGGTTCTGATAGGCTTAGAGTTATTTTATTTGATCTGAAAATTTGTTGTCACCTCGAAAGGCATATTTAGGGAGGCTTGATGTGTTAGAATTTGTAATAACTCATTTGATTTAAGCAAAGCTTTATGCCTAAAATTTTTCAATTTTCTGTGAGTAAAAAGCATGAAAAATGTTCTTTCTTGAGGTGTTCCTCCTTCTTGTGTTGCCCGTGTAATCAGGGGCGATCGTGTAACCCACGGTTGCCACTGCATGAAAGGGTGACTAATTGAAGTGAACACTTGTCCTTAAAAACGTGAAGTGAATTAAGCTTGACGTGTTAGGCTCTCTCGAAAGAAGAAAAATAAAAAGAAAAGGGTACAAAGTACCAAGGAAAAGAAGAAAAGAATTGGGCCAATTGTTTTGTTGCTCTTTCTGACCCGTTAAGCCAATAGACTGTTCTCAACGCTAGAAGTAGGGGGAAAACGAGTCTTAGGTTCGATTAAAGGAATTCCGGGTCTATAAGAGCTAGAGTAGGAGAAGCTAAGCACACACACACGTGAGAGAGTAGGATTTAAAATTTTGAAATGTTCTTAACTTATGCATACACTTGTTTGTTTTTCCGTTAGCATTAATATCTTGTGTTCACGAGTTTTGAGATTTGAGTCGTCCGCATGCAAGTGGTTTCTTATAAGATAAATCAAAGTACACCTTGCTCGAGGACTAGCAAGATTTAGGTTGGGGGTATTTTGATAGCACTCTAAAAGTGCTAATATTTAGCTCCTAAGTCTTGTAAATTAGGATAATTATTTGGGCTTAATTGATATATTTTGTATAATTTAATTGTTAAGGGGTAAATCGGGCATTTGCGTAAATTAGGAGCTTAAATGAATATTTTAAAGCATTTTATTAATTAACGGTTTTGTGTGATTATACTACATTAATTAAATAATCTAAGAATAAATCAAAATTGATTAATGGCTTAATGGTGCAGGGCTTGCCAAAACTATGGAGTTGCCCAGGTTCAACTCTTGGTGAATGCAGGATTTTCCTTCATTTTGTAAAAGTCAACTGCACCAGTCAACGGTCAACGGTCAACAGTCAACGGTCGGTCAACACCTCTCGCCCGCGCGCGCGCGTCACCGCCCGTCCTTGAGCGTCCGCCCGCGCGCGCCCCTCGCCATGCCGCGTCCGAACGCGCGCGCCCCTCGCCATGCCGCGTCCGCCCGCACGCGCCCCTCGCCGCGCGCCCAGCGCCCAGCGTGCCTCGCCCAGCGCCCTCGCCCTCGCCCGCGCGCGCGCGCCCACGCCTCGCCCGCCATCTCTCAGCGCCCTAGCGCCCTATCCGTGACTGTAAATGCCCGTCATTAAAACCCAGCAGAAGCCCGTCATTAAAAGTCAACAAAAATGCCCGATTTTGTAAATTTTCCAGAGAGCTCAGCGCCTAGGCGTTGACTTATGGCGCCTAGGCGCTGGCCCGACGGAAAAATGGGTATAAATACCCATTTTTCTTAATTTAGGGCATTCTCTTTTGGCTCTTCTCCTACCTCTTTCGATTTTTGGGCATTCTTAGCCATTTGTGGCTCTCTTCTTCATCTCCATGGATAGCTAAACAAGTAAGTGTTTGATTTCTAGTTTGGGATTGTAATCAATTTGGATTAAGGGGAGATTTGCCCTAATTTGTGTATGAATTAGATTGTCTTCCTTATGCATCTTCTTCCTTGTTCTTCATCTAAATAGCTTGGGTAACTGATTAGGGGTGACGCCCGAGTCCTTATGCATGCTTTACCGTTAGAGATTAGGACGTATAATTGCCTCAATCGCTAGGTAACACAAATCTGAATATGGGTATTTAGTTTGATCCTAAGTGACAGTTGGGGGTAGAAATTAGATAACCTTCATGTTGGATTTTGGGTAAAGAGGAAAAATCGATTTAGTCTCCGGGTTAATTCGTCGCAATGTTCCCGTCTCTGTCCGTTAATCATTTTAGGATTGATCACCTTATTTTGAGTAACTGTCAAGAACAATTAGAATTGTACTTTTCTAATTGTATCTTTGGGTCGTTTGAGTTAGAAATAACCAAACGAATTGCGTGCTTTAAGCGTTGTGTCTATGTATTTAGTTATCGATGATCCGAACACAAATTGTGATCAATCCCATTCTTTGAAGTCAAACATGCCATTTAAATTTCTTACTTCACAGTTTTTATTGTTTTAATTTTCCGTTAGCTACAATAGTGTAGAGCTCCCTTTTAAAATCCAATTTCCCATATTTTTACCGTTAGCAATTTAGAATTAATTAAGTTAGAATTAAGCTAATTCCCTGTGGTTCGACCCGGTTATCACTAACTATAAATTAGTCGGTATAATCGGCATATAAATATTATTTTGGCGGGCTTCGACAACCCGAAATTTGTGAACGTACAAAAGTTCACTACCAGAGCTCCAACTCTAAGATGTAAGTGAGAGGCATCTCATCCTTTCGACTAAGGTTACCTGTTCTTTGACATTCATCGCAGCTGTGTGCATGGTCGTGGGCATCTTTGAAGATCGTGGGCCAATAGTAGCCACTCTGGAACACCTTTGCACCTGTTCTTTGGCCACCAAAATGTCCACCATAGGGAGATGTATGGCAATGCTGCAGCACAGACTTCGCTTCAGCAGCTGACACACACTTCCTCAGCAATCCATCTGCACATGTCTTGTAGAGTGTAGGATCGTCCCAGATGAACTTCCTAGCTTCATGTAGAAACCTCTTCTTTTCTTGCCCTCCCTTGAAAGTTGGTAGCACCTGCGAAGCAAGGAAGTTAGCAATATCAGCAAACCAAGGTTCCTCATCGTTATCACGATGTGCTAACACAAAGACATGCTCATCGATAAAGGCATCAGAAATTGCGGTTTCCGCAATTTTATCGCAATTATGTCGCAATCTAGAAAGATGATCCGCAACTACATTTTCGCATCCTTTCTTATCTCTAATGTCTAGATCAAACTCTTGCAACAACAATACCCATCTAATTAACCTAGGCTTAGCATCAGCCTTCCTCATAAGGTATTTTAGTGCAGAATGATCAGTGTACACGATTGTCCTAGTGCCTACAATGTAATTCCTAAACTTCTCACAGGCAAACACTACAGCTAGCATTTCCTTTTCCGTGGTTGTGTAATTACATTGTGCCTCATTCAGTGTCTTACTTGCATAGTATACAGGATGTGTTAGTTTGTCAATTTTTTGTCCTAGCATAACCCCTACTGATGGAGCGCCCATGGCACGCAGCGGAAGCCCATGGCACGCAGCGGAAGCGAATTTGGATCATGGACACTCTAATTTCATCAATTTAAACAAATGGAAACATGCAAAAGCGATGAAAAGAGAAGTTAGAACACATACCCTTGTCGTTCGTATTTCTCCAGATTCACCGCCAGAAGCTCCTCACGAGCTCACCGAGCCTTCTCACGAAACGTTCGTGGACCACCCACGGTAGTCCCGCTATCCTCAGGCCGAGAAACGGAGTGGTGGGACTCCTTTAATTCAAGAAAAGAGGGAAGAAGCTCCACTGAAAGAAAAACAATTTTTCTTCACAGAACAGAAGCTGAAGGAGAAGAAGAGATAGAGAGAGAGAGTTCTATTTTGAATTCTCAATTCAAAAGTGACGAACCCAAAGTGCACTAAGCACTTTTCTTTTTCTATTTCTTTTTCCTTTTTTTTTTTTATTTTTGATCTGTCAAAAATATATATATCCTTCTTACATGTGTCTTACATGCTTTGCATGTAAGACACATGTATATATATATATATATATATATATATATATATAATTATTATTATTAATAAAATTAATAATAATTATTTTATTAATTAAACTTTTTAATTAATAAAATATATATATATAAATTAATTAATATTATTTAATTCAATATCAAATATTAATTAAATAATATAATTAATCCCGGTTTTCCGAAAACCGACTTTTTGCGCATGAATCCTATTCATGTTTTCAGACCAATCTCATATTTAAATCATATTTAAATATGTCCATATTTAAATCATATTTAAATATGTCTATTCTTCTTCTATAAACCCGAATTTGAACGATTCAAATTCTTTTCTTTTCTTTTATTATTGTTTCACGGCTTTATCCGAGCTAGCCAGGAGAACCGTAAGGACCTACAGATCATGAGCTCCAACGATACGAGATTATCCGGTCAAAACTCTTTTAACCGAACTAACCAACATTCGTTAACCCCCGGAGACTCCACTAAAGTCCAAGGGTTGCACTCTCCTCACTGTAGATATATTGTGTCCTGTTGATATAACTATCATCAGTAAGTCGATCCTTCACAGGTCGTTCATAATCACAACGGGTCATTTAAACCGTTTAACCCTTGTATTATATCTTGTTCCTTAAGTACCACTGACACCTCTAATGAACAATTGATTTGTGGTCCTACCATCAAATCAGATTCCTCCCTGATCAGGAGAGGATGGGCCCATGTTCAAGACCTGGAGTCAGCACTTAAGGGAACAACCTCTCTACTAACCCTTAAAGCGGGTAGGAGTGAACTCCAATCTTGCTACAACTATGTCCCCAGCCACTTATTCAATCTTATCCCCAAGATGGTAGGCATATTGAGTCGGCGATCTGGCCACTCTCACCCGTACAAATCAAAGGATAAGGTTGAATAAACAGGAGTTCATAGTAAGCTCAGGATTGAGATCGAGTTACCTAAGTCATCAAATGAATAAATCGGTCTTTACAGTAAACGGTGTTATAAAGAAAGAGCGATTTTATTTCTTGGTTCGGTCTTGTGCAAACTCATTGCACAGGACGCCCTCACTCACATGTCTCTACATGAAACGATTCGAATCACATCGTTTTGTACTATACAAAGTGAGCCGCGTCCAATAGTGTCCCCAGGATAAGGTACCCAGCCTTATCCCTATACTATAGACCATTTTGGCTGTCTACTTGAACTTGATTCACATTCATGTCACACATGAAGTTCAAGTACTCACACTACAGCCATGGGTGTTAGTTATTGGTATAGGTTAATACAAACACAATTCACTAAAAATCAATAACAACTTTATTGAAATATAATATTTATTTACATTCAAACAGTTTACAAACTACGAGTTTTAGGACATAAAACCCAACAAACTCCCACTTGGACTAAAACGTCAGTGGAGTATATGCTGGTCGAGAGAACTAGAATATCAAATATCTAAAGTTTCTCCCACTGTCCTACTGAGCAGCTCGCAGCCCTAGACTTTCTAGGTGTCTCTCAAACACTTTAGCCGTGAGAGACTTAGTAAAAGGATCAGCAATGTTGTGCTCCGAGGCTACCTGTGTGACGATCACATCTCCTCGTTGCACTATCTCCCTGATGAGATGATACTTCCGCTCAATATGCTTTCCACGCTTATGGCTTCTAGGTTCTTTAGAATTTGCCACTGCACCGCTGTTATCACAATAAAGGGTGATTGGCAAGTTCATATTTGGAACAACTTCCAAATCTGTCAAGAACTTCCTAAGCCATACAGCTTCCTTCGCTGCTTCGCAAGCTGCGACATACTCAGCTTCCATGGTGGAGTCAGCAATACAACCTTGCTTTATACTCCTCCATACTATTGCTCCTCCGTTAAGAGTGAACACTGATCCTGATGTAGATTTCCTAGAATCTATATCAGTCTGAAAATCAGAGTCAGTGTATCCTGCAAGGATCAAATCCTTCGCGCCATACACAAGCACATAGTCTCTCGTTCTCCTAAGATACTTGAGGACGTGTTTAACGGCTGTCCAGTGATCATATCCTGGATTGGACTGGAACCTACTGACAATTCCTACTGCATAGCAGATGTCGGGTCGTGTACACAACATAGCGTACATGAGACTACCAACTGCAGATGCATAGGGAATTCGTCTCATATCCTCAACCTCTTGAGGTGTCTTAGGAGACTGTTCCTTAGACAAGTGAATTCCATGCCTAAAAGGCAGCGAACCTTTCTTGGAATTCTGCATCGAATATCTTGACAACACCTTGTCAATATAAGATGCTTGAGACAACGCTAGCACTTTGTTCTTACGATCCCTTATGATCTGAATCCCTAGAACAAACTGAGCCTCTCCCAAATCTTTCATTTGGAATTGGGTCGCTAGCCAATTCTTAACGTCAGTTAGGAACCCTACATCATTCCCAATGAGTAGTATATCGTCTACGTACAAGACTAAGAAAGCTACAACAGTATTGACTACTTTCTTGTAAACACAAGGTTCGTCAATATTTTGCTCAAAGCCATAAGATTTGATCGCCGTATCAAACCTTATATTCCAGGATCTAGATGCTTGCTTCAACCCATAAATGGATCGATTAAGCTTGCAAACCTTTTGCTCTTGACCCTGAAGTATGAATCCCTCTGGTTGAGCCATATAGATACTCTCCTCAAGATTACCATTCAGAAAGGCAGTCTTGACATCCATTTGCCAGATTTCATAATCATAAAATGTAGCAATGGATAAGAGTATTCTAATCGACTTTAACATGGCAACAGGAGAAAAGGTTTCTTCATAGTCCACCCCTTCTCTTTGGGAATAACCTTTTGCCACAAGTCGAGCCTTAAAGGTTTGCACCTTACCGGCTTGGTCTCGTTTTCTCTTGTAGATCCACTTGCAACCGATAGGTCTCTCACTATCTGGTTGGTCTACAAGATCCCAGACCGAATTGAAGTACATAGACTCCATTTCGAGATCCATGGCTTTAAGCCACTGGTCCTTGTCTATGTCATTCATTGCCTGTTTAAAGGTCAATGGATCCTCAACGCCATCATCAGGTATGACGACTTGAGTTTCAGACAAGCCAATGTAGCGGTCGGGCTGTCTTACATCCCTCCCACTGCGTCGAGGCTTTCTCAACTCTTGAGAAGGACCAGCCTGATCAACAACCTTTGTTGATCCGTCTGTAGCTTTCCTGGAAAATTCGGACAAAACAATTTTGCTCGACGGTTTATGATCTCTCATGTGGTCTTCCTCTAAGAACGTGGCATTAGTCGATACTAGTACCTTGTTCTCATGAGGATCATAAAATAGACCACCTTTCGTTTCCTTGGGGTAACCTACAAATAGGCACAATTTTGAACGATGTTCCAACTTCTTTGGATTGGGTACTAGCACATGTGCCGGACACCCCCAAATCCTGAAGTGACGTAAACTACCTTTACGCCCTCTCCATAACTCATAAGGTGTTTCAGAAACACTCTTAGAGGGAACCATGTTCAAAATATATACTGCAGTCTCTACTGCATATCCCCAAAACGAACTAGGCAAATGAGCATAACTCATCATAGATCGAACCATGTCTAACAGGGTTCTATTTCTCCTCTCGGACACACCATTCTGCTGTGGTGTTCCTGGCGCTGAGAGTTGAGATACTATTCCATGTTCTATCATATAGTCCTGGAATCTTAAATCCATATACTCTCCACCTCGATCTGATCGGAGTGTTTTTATCGATTTACCTAATGTGTTCTCAACCTCTGCCTTATACTCTTTGAACTTTTCAAGAGCTTCGGACTTATGATACATTAGATAAAGATAACCGTACCTAGAATAATCATCAATGAAACTGATGAAATATTCATACCCTCCTCGTGCTTTGACATTCAAAGGACCGCAGAGATCCGAATGCACGATTTCTAGAGGTTCTTTGGACCTATGACCTTTTTCAGAAAAAGATCGTTTGGTCATCTTGCCCTCAAGACAAGACTCACATGGCGGTAAAGAGTTGTCCTCTAAACGATTTAGCAGACCACTCTTAACCAATCTCCCAATCCTATTGAGATTAATGTGACCTAGTCTTAAGTGCCAAAGATAAGTACTTGGAGAAAGTTTCTGCCTTTTAGTTTGAGTCTCAGCTGTTTTAAACATTTCAGTGTTCAAAATAGCTTTGGCTTCGGTTGGTCTTAACACATATAAGTTGTTTTCAAGTTTCGCAGAACAAATACGTACACCTCTTTTGCTAATGAACGCTTCATTATGAACAAAAGATACTTTATACAACTGTTCTAACAAACAAGATATAGATACAAGATTCCTCTGGAAGGTAGGAACCAGGAGTACATTTTCTAGTAAAATGAAACTATCTCTATACAACAACTTCACAGCTCCCACTGCTTCAGCTGAGACAACATCTCCAGTTCCAACTCTGAGAGTTATCTCACCGCGAGAAAGTGGCTGCCAAGAACTAGTTTCCTGAAAAGAAGAACAAACATGGTTAGTAGCTCCTGAATCAAGTATCCAGGTATGACAATCATGTTCTACTAAACATGTTTCAACAACAAGTAAATCATATTTACCTTGTCTTTCTTTCTCAGCCTTTTTCTCTGCAAGATACTTTGGGCAATTGCGTTTCCAGTGCCCATCTACACCACAATGGAAACATTTTCCTTTGTCTGTAGATTTACTCTTGCTCTTAGCAGTAGCAGGTGCTTTTCCCTTCCTTTTATCTTTCTTCTTCTTCTGAATACTCTTATTCTTAATAGAAGAAAGTTCAGACCTACTCTTTGAAGACGACCCCTTTTGGAATTTCCTAGAAGTGACAACGTTTGCCTCCTTCTCTTTTCCTTTAGAAGTCTGTAGGGACTGATAGGTCTGTAGCTCGCTGAGGAGAGAAGTCAAATTATATTTTATCTTGTTCATTACCAAATTGGTTCTGAACTGAAGGAAACTCTTCGGAAGAGATTCCAAGATAAAACTTACTTGACTTGACTCATTAATAATAGCTCCGTTTACTTCCGCCACATTGAAGTGGACCATCATGTTAAGGACATGCTCCCTAACAGAGGTTCCCTCCTTCATGCGAGAGTTGTAAACGAATTTGAGGGCTTCATGACAGACCGATGAGGACGGAAGTCCAAACATCTCCTGTAATGAAGACATGATTTCTTTAGCAGAAACCATATCCTCGTGCTTCTTAGCTAACACATCAGATATGCTGGCTAAGATATAGACTCGGGCTTTATCATTAGCCCTTGTCCATCTATCATATGCTTCTCGAACAGTTCGAGTCGCATCCGAGCTAGGAGGGGGAGGACAATCCTCTGATAAGACGAACCTGAGATCATCTAGAACGAGAATCGTATTCAAGTTCGATTTCCAGGTCGCGTAGTTATCGCCGGTTAACTTATCGGAAGCTAGTAAATGAATGAAAGAGCTAGACATGCTGAAAAGAGAATGAATAAATATTAGTGAAAAGGTTTTAACCTAATTTACACACCAATCAAGAATTTAGCAAAGAATAATAATGTACCCAAAACTCATTATTAAACTGCAACGATACTTCAGTGGGTCAGAATGGTCGCTACCGAGGGGCAGTCAAGCATTCCTTCACTGAATCAAGACATTCTTGACTAAATGCTAATACCAGAATATCTCATATTCCTATAGCATCTTAGTTATCGCTATTTGGTCAAGATTTACTAACTCCTTAGCAAATCTCGTAAGTGTGACCCTCCATTTTTAGAATTCATAGGGCGGCCCCAACGATGCAACCGAATGGAAATGTCAAAGTTGGGAATGGCTCTATGTTTCTTTATCCATAAATGGTGATTGAGATGTTCCGATTCCTATGAAACGGCCCTCCGAATGGATCGGTACCACTTGTGGGCACCTAGCAGGCAGGACATAGGAATCTCACGGTTCAATCCAATGGAGGAGACCGCAGGATGTATTGACATACTTCCTTCTCCCACTTACTATAAATACTTTCTCCATTCACCTTGCTCTTGAATTATGCAAATACCATCCGAATGGGGATGCCCTATTGACATCACGAGGCCGAGCATAATTCTCACGGTGTGAACTTGACAGAGAACGTAGGAGGAGAGGGACATATCATATATACCTTCTCAACACCTCTACTAAGTATTTTAAGACGGAATGGGTAAATTACTCAGGCATTATCCGGCTAAGACAATAAGACCTAAGTCTAGGTAAACTTTTTACCTGAGATGTCTAGGCTATTAACAAGTTTAATTAACCTGATACCTCTCGCGCACGCTCATAAAACCAGGTTAACTTTACTCAAGTACCGGATCGTCCCCAGGTAGGAGGTGTTCCGTAAACCGTCAACTTAAATACCTCCAACCTCGAACAGAATTTCACCGGGTGAGTTTCTCATAACCTTAGTATTTACGAGATAACGACCTATTCATCTAATGAACCGGACGTCTCAATTAACCCTAAATGAACATGCGTTTCTTTGTTATAGATTTTAAAAGTCTATGCCAATTTTACAACGCTTTGCAAAACTAAGACTTACTACAACAAACTTCTACATGCTTCTCAAACATGCATCACTAAGGCACGACAAGTTGAATATTTAATTTCATAATTAATATAACAATTATATCGATTATGATTTTAAATATACAACTCCTAATTCATAAATTAATATAACACTTATATCAATTCTCATGAATTAAGCATGCATCCTATACATTATAACACTTATAACAAACAAAATGCATCTAATGTTGGATGTTTAATTTCATAATTAATATAACACTTATATCAATTATTCTATTAAGCAAACAACATCTAATTCATGAATTAATATAACTCTTATATTAATACTCATGAATCAACATGCATCCTATACATTATAACACTTATAATATACCATGTGCATAAAATTAGGACAACCTATGTTGTTGATTCAATTTCATAATTAATATAACAATTATATCAATTATTCTATTGAACTAACAACAACTAATTCATGAATTAATATAACTTTTATATCAAAACTCATGAATTGCCAAATATGCATACGATATATTATAACACTTATAACATATTTTCAATGCATGAAGCATGCTTCCTACGGTGGGATTTTAAATCTATATGGCATACGTTATGCACATACAAACATGGAATTTAATTAAAACATACATACGCAATGCATAATTAATTAAACACACTAAAGTGGATCGATTTTGGCATTTAGCAAGCAATAACTAATTTATTACAAGCTTGATCAACAAGCCACGTCTTGAGCGGACTTCGAACTCTTCGCACCGCCTTTGACCAACTTGCTTCCTCCGAACGCTTCGGCCAAAAATTTCTTCGAATTTCTCCTCGTATTGCCCAGAATGAGTTTGAACTAACACCGAACATTTCGGCGAGTTTCAATCTCAAACTTCTTTCACAAAGAACCCTATATGGACTCTAATGACTCTAAAAAATACAGACTCTTTAGCATACATTAAAGCCCATACATTCTCGGGCAATTACAAATAAGGAAATTCAAAAGAAACTATGCCAAAATCGATATTCACTTTAGAATTCCATTCAGAAACAATTTCTAAATAAAACCCACCATAATTTAAATTGATTGAAATTGAGTGGCCAAAAACGCTCTGATACCAATTGATGGAGCGCCCATGGCACGCAGCGGAAGCCCATGGCACGCAGCGGAAGCGAATTTGGATCATGGACACTCTAATTTCATCAATTTAAACAAATGGAAACATGCAAAAGCGATGAAAAGAGAAGTTAGAACACATACCCTTGTCGTTCGTATTTCTCCAGATTCACCGCCAGAAGCTCCTCACGAGCTCACCGAGCCTTCTCACGAAACGTTCGTGGACCACCCACGGTAGTCCCGCTATCCTCAGGCCGAGAAACGGAGTGGTGGGACTCCTTTAATTCAAGAAAAGAGGGAAGAAGCTCCACTGAAAGAAAAACAATTTTTCTTCACAGAACAGAAGCTGAAGGAGAAGAAGAGATAGAGAGAGAGAGTTCTATTTTGAATTCTCAATTCAAAAGTGACGAACCCAAAGTGCACTAAGCACTTTTCTTTTTCTATTTCTTTTTCCTTTTTTTTTTTTATTTTTGATCTGTCAAAAATATATATATCCTTCTTACATGTGTCTTACATGCTTTGCATGTAAGACACATGTATATATATATATATATATATATATATAATTATTATTATTAATAAAATTAATAATAATTATTTTATTAATTAAACTTTTTAATTAATAAAATATATATATATAAATTAATTAATATTATTTAATTCAATATCAAATATTAATTAAATAATATAATTAATCCCGGTTTTCCGAAAACCGACTTTTTGCGCATGAATCCTATTCATGTTTTCAGACCAATCTCATATTTAAATCATATTTAAATATGTCCATATTTAAATCATATTTAAATATGTCTATTCTTCTTCCATAAACCCGAATTTGAACGATTCAAATTCTTTTCTTTTCTTTTATTATTGTTTCACGGCTTTATCCGAGCTAGCCAGGAGAACCGTAAGGACCTACAGATCATGAGCTCCAACGATACGAGATTATCCGGTCAAAACTCTTTTAACCGAACTAACCAACATTCGTTAACCCCCGGAGACTCCACTAAAGTCCAAGGGCTGCACTCTCCTCACTGTAGATATATTGTGTCCTGTTGATATAACTATCATCAGTAAGTCGATCCTTCACAGGTCGTTCATAATCACAACGGGTCATTTAAACCGTTTAACCCTTGTATTATATCTTGTTCCTTAAGTACCACTGACACCTCTAATGAACAATTGATTTGTGGTCCTACCATCAAATCAGATTCCTCCCTGATCAGGAGAGGATGGGCCCATGTTCAAGACCTGGAGTCAGCACTTAAGGGAACAACCTCTCTACTAACCCTTAAAGCGGGTAGGAGTGAACTCCAATCTTGCTACAACTATGTCCCCAGCCACTTATTCAATCTTATCCCCAAGATGGTAGGCATATTGAGTCGGCGATCTGGCCACTCTCACCCGTACAAATCAAAGGATAAGGTTGAATAAACAGGAGTTCATAGTAAGCTCAGGATTGAGATCGAGTTACCTAAGTCATCAAATGAATAAATCGGTCTTTACAGTAAACGGTGTTATAAAGAAAGAGCGATTTTATTTCTTGGTTCGGTCTTGTGCAAACTCATTGCACAGGACGCCCTCACTCACATGTCTCTACATGAAACGATTCGAATCACATCGTTTTGTACTATACAAAGTGAGCCGCGTCCAATAGTGTCCCCAGGATAAGGTACCCAGCCTTATCCCTATACTATAGACCATTTTGGCTGTCTACTTGAACTTGATTCACATTCATGTCACACATGAAGTTCAAGTACTCACACTACAGCCATGGGTGTTAGTTATTGGTATAGGTTAATACAAACACAATTCACTAAAAATCAATAACAACTTTATTGAAATATAATATTTATTTACATTCAAACAGTTTACAAACTACGAGTTTTAGGACATAAAACCCAACACCTACTGCATAGTCACTCGCATCACACAACATCTCAAATGGTAGGTCCCAATTTGGTCCTACTATAATAGGTGCTTGGACTAAGGCTTCCTTAAGGGTTGTCCAAGCTAAGAAACATTCTTTTGAGAAGAGAAATGGTTTATTTAGCTCTAGAAGCTCACACAGAGGTTTAGAGATTTTTGAAAAGTTCTTAATGAACCTCCTATAGAAACCTGCATGCCCTAGGAAACTTCTAATAGCTTTTACATTCTGAGGTTCCACTAGCTTCTCTATTATCTCTATCTTGGCCCTATCGACCTCTACTCCTGCTCTAGACACTCGATGACCTAGGACTATTCCTTCTTCCACCATAAAGTGGCATTTCTCCCAATTAAGGACTAGGTTGGTCTCCTCACACCTAGCTAGGACTTGTCCTAAGTTCTCTAAGCAATTTGTAAAAGAATCACCAAAGACTGAGAAGTCATCCATAAATATGTCTATCATGGACTCATCTAAGTCAGAGAAAATAGCCAACATACATCTTTGGAATGTCGTTGGTGCATTGCATAAGCCAAAAGGCATTCTGCAAAAAGCAAATGTTCCAAAGGGGCATGTAAAGGTTGTTTTCTCCTAGACCACAGGGTATATGGTGATTTGGTTATAACCAGAATAACCATCTAGAAAGGAGTAATAAGCTCTACCAGCTATCCTATCTAACATCTGATCTATAAACGGTAAAGGAAAGTGATCTTTTTTGGTTTCTTTATTTAATTTTCTATAGTCCATACAGACTCTCCATCCTGTAATAGTTCTAGTTGGAATTAGTTCATTACTCTCATTCACTACTACAGTCATCCCACCCTTCTTAGGTACACATTGAATTGGACTCACCCACTGACTGTTGGCTATAGGGAAGATTACACCTGCATCTAACCATTTGATTATCTCTTTCTTAACTACCTCCTTCATGGAGGGGTTCAACCTACGTTGGTGATCTACTCTGGGTGTATGTTCTTCTTCCAATAGTATCTTATGCATGCAGTAGGAAGGACTAATACCTCTAATGTCAGCAATCGTCCATGCAATAGCTTTTTTATGTTGCTTAAGCAGCAATATTAGCGCTATTTCATGCTTTTCACTTAACTTGGACGAAATAATAACAGGCAAGGTATCATGCTCTCCTAGATATGCATACTTAAGATGATCAGGCAATGGTTTTAATTCTAAGAGAGGTGGATGCTCAATGGATGGTTTCAATGGATTCATGGATCTTTCAGACAAGTCATTAGTCATACAAACATGCTGAGGTTTGTCCACATGTATATCCATTATTTCAGAAATATTTAAGTCAGTTACATCTATTTGTACATAGTCATTGGCATGTTTAAGCAACAATTCATGCTCAAGCTGTTCTTCCATTAGTGAATCTACTATATCTACACTTGCACAAGATTCAGAGTCAGAAGGATACCTTAGAGCTTTAAAGACACTAAACTTAACCTCCTCATCATGAACACTCATGGTGAGCTCACCTTTCTGGACATCGATCAAGGCACTACCTGTGGCTAGAAATGGTCTGCCTAATAGGATGGGGACCTCCTTGTCTGCTTCATAATCCAGAATGATGAAGTCTGCAAGAAAAATAAATTTGTCAACCTTGACAAGAATATCCTCAATCTTACCCTCAGGGTATGCTATGGATCTGTCTGCAAGCTGCAAGGTGACAGTAGTAGGACGTGCTTCTCCTATTCCAAGCTGACGGAATAGTGATAAGGGCATGAGATTTATGCTGGCTCCCAGGTCACAAAGAGCTTTGCCCACGTGCTTGCCTCCCAACTCGACTAGTAAGGTGAAGGAACCAGGATCCTTCTCCTTCTTTGGAAGTTTGTTCTGGAGTATAGCACTGCACTCCTCAGTAAGATTCACTGTTTCAAATTCACCAATGATCTTTTTGTTAGTAATAATATCTTTCAAAAATTTAACATAAGAAGGCATTGATTGCAAAACCTCTACAAAAGGAATATTCACATGCACTTGCTTTAAAATTTCTAAAAACTTATTAAAGTGCACCTCTTGTTCTTGTTTTTTCTTCAGCCTTCTAGGGAATGGAGGTGGTGGCACATATGTAGGCACTTCAGGTCGCCTAATGATAGGTGGAGGCCTTGGAATTTCTTCTGGTTCCTCTATGATAGGTTCCAGCCTCACCCTTGATGTGCTTGGAAGTAGTTGACCATGGTTGGGCAGAGAATCCAGTGGAGCACTAGACTCTTCATTCTCTACTCGCTTTGGTGTTTCTCTAGTGTTGCTCACCAATGGTCTCCCACTTCGAAGTTCAATTGCTTGAACTTGCTCTTTACCATCCCTTCTAGGTACTTCAGTGTCAGCAGGCAGCCTACCTTGGGGCCTACTCTTGAGTTCATTGGCTAATTGCCCTATTTGGTTCTCTAGGCTCCTAAGGGTAGCTTGCTGACTTTGTAGGGTAGCATCATTCTTTGCAATGTACTCTTTAAGTAAGTTTTCTACTGATGACCCTATTAGTTGGTTATATGGCTTTTGGTACATGGATTGGTTATTTTGGGGAGTGAAACCAGGTGTTCCACTCGGTCTTGGTTGGTTAGGAGCTTGGTTAGTGTTTTGTTGCCCACCCCAAGAAAGATTTGGGTGGTTCCTCCAACCAGGATTGTAAGTGTTAGAATAGGGGTTGTTCCTAGGCTGCTGTTGGCTTCCAACATAGCAGACTGAGGCTGGATTCCCAGGGCAGTATTCATACAAGTGCCCTTCCCCACAGAATCCACAGATTAGTGTCTCACCTTGACTATTTGGTGCACCCATTGAAACGGCTGCTGCGGTGTTGACACTGGATTGGAGATTGGTTTGAGCCATTTGTTTAACTAGATTGGTCAGGGCGTTTATTTGGCTACTCATTGCACTGAGTGCATCCTTGTCTTGAGCTCTCCTAGGCTCTACTGGATCATCTGACCATCTACAGTGGGAAGTTGAGATTTTCTACAGAATCTCATAGGCTTCATTGTAGCTCTTTGAAAGCATGGAACCCCCAGCTGAAGAATTTAGCACTTGCCTTGTGCTGGGGTTGCATCCTTTAAAGAATACTTCTATTTGAATACACCATGGAATGCCATGGTGTGGACATTTAAGCAAAAGGTCCTTGAACCTTGTCCAAGCTTCGTGAAGAGACTCGTTTTCGGCTTGTTTGAACTTAATTATGTCATCACGAAAGTTGGAATTCCTATCAGGTGGGAAGTATTTGACTAGGAATTTCTCAGCCAGATCTGTCCAATTGACAATTGATCCGGAGGGTAAGGAATTTAACCACGTTTTGGCTTTATCTCTTAATGAGTAAGGGAAGAGGTAAAGCCTCAAAGCTTCTTGGGAAACTCAAGGGATAAGGAAGGTATCACTAACTCCTAGGAAGTTTCTTAGATGGTTGTGGGGGTCCTCATTTTCCACTCCAAAGAATTGTCCCACAGTGGACAACATTTGGAACATTACTGGCTTTAACTCGAATGAGTTGGCAGTAATTTCAGGGCGTATAATGCTGGGATTTAGCTCCCCAGGCATGGGAACTAAGTAGGAGAGGATGGCACTATCCTTGTCATTCGCTATTTCGATGGGGTCGCGAATGGTAGGTGCTGGATTTGGGTTTGGTCTATCCATTTCTACTTGATAGAATTGCGAAGACTCCGCGGAGTCAGCAATACTTGGAGTTACAGAGGGTTGTTTAAAGAGGCGTTTCTTAGCTCTGTTTCTGGCCCTAAGTAATCTTTCAGGCTCAGGATTGAATTCTAGATCGCTACTTGAATGCTCATTCATAAACTAACCCAATGGTACCTGCAAAAGAAATGAAAATAGATCAGCTCCAATTGATATTAAGATGTGTTTCTAACTTAACAAACTTCGTTTTTACTAAACAAAATTTTCCGGCAGCGGCGCCAAAAACTTGTTGCGTGCTCAATGTTTAAAATAAAGATGCTATGGTAGAGCACTCAGAACATGCAAGCATACATGGTCTTGTAGCAAGTAATAAGTATTTTTTCATTCGATTTCCCACAGAGATTTATTCTTAGTTACTAACGAAGTGAGATGTTAAGTGAGAATGGGTGGTTTAAATGGGGTAGATTTGGGTTTAAGGTGTCTAACTATTAAGGAACATGCAAGATATGAAGCATAAACAAGTGCAAGTAAATAATTAAATTCGAATGTAGAGGGAAGAGAACAGCAAACTAAGAAAGAAATGGCTAAGGCAAAATTTTGAACTAAGAGAATTGCGGAAACAGCAATTTTCTAGCAATGTTACTAACAGCGAATTAGGGGTAAAGTAGGGAAACAAGGGCTACTAACGACTCCTCTATAGGCTTTTTCATACGATTCTCAAGCAGTAGATCAACTCATCATGCATCAAACTAACTCATTCTCATGTATCTTTCGATTTCATGCATTAGATCCTTTAGTTTACTCATGTCCAAGTAAGGCCTTAAGCATTTATTTATAAAAGCAAGTTAAGTGATTTGTACTAGGAAAACGCCTATTCCTAGGTCGTTCTCTGGCTACCATGAAAGGATAGCATGAATGTACGACTTTGAACTCTTACTCCTTCCAGAGGTTAGGAGTTCTTTGGACAAAATGGATGGCCAATCGAAATTGCCCGTGGGATGAAGCTTACATACACTCAATGCATTTGAAGCTAATCTACATGTTTGGTTCACGTATTCCTACCTATAGTCTTGTCATTAGCAGGCCCTTATGTGGTTTAGTTACTCATGGATGATGTGGAAATGGAAAGACTTGTGTATTTAAACATGCTCGACAGTATTCAAGAAGAAACAACAGAAAACAGAAGAGGTGGAGAACTTGCGAAGTGATGAAATAATGCGTTGATTAACCAAGGTTTGAACTAAACAAATGACAACTTTGAACAACTAAAGCTAAACAGAAAGAGACGAAATGAAGTAGAGTAGCAAACAAAAGGGAAATAACAACAGCCAGCAATGGAAATAGAAACAGAAAGCAGTAAAAGCAAGTAAATCCGTGCGTAGAGTCCCTCGTCGCGAACGTCTCGGCTGAAGGAAGAAGGAGAGCCTTGTTTGGATGAATCTAATCAGAAGAGAAGACAAATCTTCTCTTCTTCCTCTCAGATTATCGACTCCAACAGCTGAGCCCTTCAAACCAACAAACGGAAGAGAGAAAAAGAGTAGAAAAGACTGCGTTGTACTGGAGAGTCTACGCCTTTCGAGTGTGTCTTCAACCTTCCCCTTTGACCTCCTTTTATAGTGTTCTGCAGGTACGATTGGGCCAAGGAGAACCATCCATTCTGAACGTCGTTCTTCCACGTGGCAGCAGGAGAAAAAACGAGCGGCTGAAAGATCGCAACAAAATAGAAATCAGTTAAACAAGTAACAACTTTCACTTAAAACATTGCTGAGACCGCAATGTTTTCGCAATGCTTCAACAATGTGCAATTTTCACTCTTTAGCTTTGTTTTTGGTTCTTTTCCTTTCCTTTTACATATAAGTCCTAATTTAGCTTCATTCTACTAATTCTCATATATAAGCACAAGTTTAAGCCAAATCCTACCAAAAACGCTTAAGAGTGTACATCTTTTTCTATCAAATAAGTCCTAAAATAGTCACTTTTGGAGACGTAACAGTAGTCTACCGCAACTAACATATATAAATAACCATGGGAAGAGTGAAAATGGCCCATAAAATCAATTTACCAAACATCAAACAATTCAACCTCTAGAATAGGAGTTAGGGGTAATTCATGATGTCTCGAGATATTACTTGTTCTTTGGCACCTTTGCAGCAGTACACGTGGGTCCAAAATGACCACCATAAGGAGAAGAATGACAATCATGCATAATTTTAGCTACCTCTTTATGTGGAACACACCTTCTTATTAATTGGTCTAAACAAATCTTAAAGAGCAAAGGATCGTCCCACAAGTAAGACTTGACATCATGGAGGAATTTCTTCTTCTGTTGAGACTTTAAGTCTGGTGGCATCACCTTTCATGCAAGAAAATTAACATAATCAGCAAACCATGAAACATTGGAATCTACTTATAATCACTAATCAGGGAAGTCTTTTGTGATGGGAGAGGTTTGGTGGTGCATTTCATGCTCAATGCGAGACAGATGGTCTGCAACAACTTTCTCACATCCTCTCCTATCTTTTATGTCAAAATCAAATTCAGGTAAAAGAAGAACACATCTGATCAAACGAGGTTTAACATTTTTTTTATCAAAAAAATATCGAATAGTTGCATGGTCAGTATGAACAATAACTTTAGTCCCAAACAAATAAGACCTAAATTTATTAAAAGAAAACACAATAACAACCATTTCTTTTTCAGTTGTGGTGTAATTTTGTTGTGCACTGTCCAAAGTTCTACAAGCATATTAGATTGCCCTAAAAAGCTTATCACGACGTTGGCCTAAAACTGCTCCTACATCAAAATCACTAGCATCACACATAATTTCAAAAGGTTGACTCCAATGAGGTACTACAATAATAAGTGCAGTAGTCAACTTTTCCTTTAACAAGTTAAATGCTAGCAAACATTCATCAGAAAACACAAAAGAAGATTATTTTTCAAGAAGATTGCATAAAGGTTTTACTACTTTCGAAAAATCTTTATTAAAACGTCTATAAAACCCTACATGTCCAAGAATACGAACTCCATTCACATTTATTGGTGGAGGTAGTTGCTCAATAGCTGAAATCTTCGCTCTATCAACCTTCAATCCTTTCTTAGAGACTTTATGGCTCAAAGTTATACCTTCTTTAACCATGAAGTGACATTTTTTCCAATTTAAGGCAAGGTTAGTTTCTTCACAACGCTGCAAGACAAGGGAGAGGTTATCTAAACATAAATCAAATGAAGATCTAAAGACTGAAAAATCATCCATAAAAACCTCCATAATTTCCTCCACCATGTCATGAAATATAGACATCATGCAATGTGGAAAAGTGACTGGAGCATTACACAATCTAAATGGCATTCGCCTAAAGCCAAATGTACCATAAGAACATGTAAATGTAGTCTTTTCTTGATCCCCATGAGCAATGAAAATTTGATTATAACCTAAATAACCATCAAGAAAAACAGTAGTAAGGATATCCAACAAGTCTATCAAGCATTTGATCAATAAAAGGTAGGGGAAGTGATCCTTTCTAGTGGCTTTGTTCAATTTTCTATAATTTATGCACACTCGCCACCCAGTTACCGTCCTTGTAGAGATGATATCATTGTTTTCATTCTTTACAATTGTCATCCCCCTTTGTTAGGAACAACCTGCACAGGGCTTACCCATGAACTGTCAGATATGACATAAATATTTCCTGCATTAAGAAGTTTCAATACCTCAGCTTTCACCCCTTCTTTCATGGCGGGATTTAATCTTCTCTAGTGCTCAACTGATGGACTAAAAGTATCCTCCATTAAAATTTTATGCATGACAACAGTTGAGCTAATTCCCTTAATATCACTATAGGACCACCGTATTGCAGAACGATGAGCATGTAAAACCCTCAATATTTTTTCTTCCTCTACTCTACTCAAAACAATAGATATAATAATAGGATAAGTAGAGGAATCATCTAAGAAAATATAAAGAAGGTGAGCAGGCAACTGTTTTAATTCTGGCTCAGGAGCTTTCACTTGTGCAATTTCATTCACAGATAATAATTGAAATATTTTCTCTTTTCTATACTCTCCTAAGGATAGATGATTTAAAGCATCAGAATAAAAAGCAATTTTTTCATTTAAAATTTCTAAATTTTCAAAAGTTAAATCCAACATGCATTTCTAGGATCAGCAGGTAAAACTAATTCTCTACACTCATTAACAGTGTCATCAACAATATCAATCATGTGGCATGCACTAATCTCATTTGGATATTTCATAATTCGAAAGATGTTGAAAACCACTTTGTGAGAGTCCTAGTTAGGGATATATGGTATATTAGTATGTTATTAGTAAAGGGTATTTTCGTAATTAGTTAAGGGAGCCCTTGGTTATAAATAGAGTGTATAGAGGCTGTAGAAGGTAGGATTTCATTTGGTAGACATTTGGGTCTTTTCGGAGAGTGACCAGTTTCTCAAATTGTTGGAGGGGAAACCCTAGTTATCTTGTTACTTGTTACTATGTTTATATGATATAACCCTTGTATATTGAAGAACTATCAATATATCAATGGTATATTTCTCTATATTTCTTTGTGTTTGGTTTAGTATTCACTAAGGAAAGTGGATACCTAACACACTTCTTCATCATTTACCCTTAGAGTTAGCTTTCCTTGTTGCACATCGATCAAAGCCCGTTCAGTGGCTACGAAAGGTCTCCCCAAAATGATGGGAACCTCAGCATCTTCCTTCATATCCAAGACCACAAAATCTGCAGGGAAGAAAAAAAATTCAACCTTCACTATGACATCATCAACAATACCTCTAGGATATGTAACTCAATAATCACCTAGCTGTAAGGAGATTGTAGTAGGTTGCATTTCTCCAAGGCCTAATTTCTTGAAAATAGACAAAGGCATCATATTAATACTTGCACCAAGATCTAGAGATGTCCATTTGTCCTGTCCTGCCCCGCCCCGAATGGGACGGAGAATCACCGATTACACGGGGAATGGGGCAGGGAGCGGGGAACTTTTTTTGCCCCGTTAGCTAAACAGGGCGGGGACGAGTAATAGCATACCCGCCCCGCCCCGAATACCCCCCCGCCCCGTTTAATTTATATATATAATATTTTCATTAAAAAAAAATAACTACACACTCCTTTGGTTTAAAAAACACACACACACATCTTCCCAATAAAGTTTATTAAATTAAATATATATAATATTAATCAACTTAACAAATAACAAAACTTAAAAAATATTGGTTAAAAATAAATTATTCGCGGGGAATACCCGTCCCATCCCCGGAAATTTAAACGGGGAATTTCGCGGGGACGGGTAATAAAATAGGAGACGGGGACGGGGGCGGGGAAGACATTACCTGGCCTTGCCCCGCCCCATGGACTGATGGAACTGAATTCCTAAAACAACCAGAGGCGCAGCGGAAAAATCCTAAATTGGCTGAGGATCTTCAGCAATCAATAAGCAACAAAGAGAAACCAAACAAACAGCTATCATATAGATGCAAGTCTGTTTTCTTACCCGACCGGTAAACCGACCGATAAAATTCAACCGATAAAGGTTGACCGGTAAGGCACCTCGGTGTGTCACCGGTAAACTTCACAAGTTTACAGCGGTAAATGGAACACCAGTAAGCCTCGACCGGTAAATCTTCACAAGATTTGACCGGTAAAAAAGCACACCGGTAAATTTACCTCGGTGTACCAAATCGGTCAGCTTCCCAAGCATCGACCGATAAATGATACACCGGTAAATACACGATCGGTAAAACCGGATCGGTAAGCTACCACCGGTAAACCGATTCGGTAAGCTTCACTAAGCTTACACCGGTAAACCGGCACCAGTAAGTTACCAGACTGGTAAACTAGAACCGGTATATCGATACTGGTAAGCCTTGGACCAGTAAATCGATACCGGTAAACCGGTTGAGTAATCTTCGCAAGATCACATCGGTAAACCGGTAAAGCAAGACCGGTAACATTTACCGGTCAACCACTTCGGTAAATCATCCACCGGTAAGCCCGACGGTAAATGCCGACCGAAGAGCCAACGCTAAACGCGTTAAACGTGCCACCGGTAAATTTAAAACCGGTAAGCAACACCAGTATACCGACCGGTAATTGTCACCAGTAAATTTACCAGATCGCACGAAACAGCAAAAAACATACATGTTTTGGATGTTCGTCTTTTCGTCTCCCTGTCTCCTCAGCTACTCTTCTGCTCCTTCTTCCCTTCTGATCACGAACTCAGCAGGTCGAGGACCACCCTTAGAGGAGTCACGATTATCCTTGGGCTTAGTAGCGGAGTTGTAGAACTCCTTAAGCTAAGGGGGTTTTTTGAGAGGATAGGGAGGAAGAAGAAGATTGTAAAGGTGATGAGAAAGGAGATGTGCTTCAGCTTGAACTTGATGAACAGTTCATCAATACCTTCAAACTCATCTCAACAAATCTCATGTAATTCAACTATTGAAATACAAAATTGAGGGAAGAAGATTGAACACTTTCAATTCTTCAACAAACTCTTCTCAAGTGTTTACCTCAATTGAACACCAAAGTCTTCTTGAGCATAATCTTCTTTAAGCAACTTCTTCTTCAACTTTTGAAGAACCGAAGGTGAGAGAAGAGAGCAAAAGGGAGAGAGAAAAATTTCAAAAAAAATCCTTAGGAAGTCTGAATGAAATTCATCCTCACCCAAAGTTAAGGAAAAGTAAGTGGGGTACATGTGTTCATTAACTTTAATTAAATTATTATAATAAATAATTATAATTAATTAATAATTTTATTATTTAATTTAATATCAAATATTAATTAAATAATAAAACTAACCCCGGTTTTCCGAAAACTGCTTTGTCCAATATGAATCTCTATTCATATTTTCCTCCAATCACATATTTAAATCATATTTAAATATGTTTTCCTCCAGTTACATATTTAAATCATATTTAAATATGTCAAGCCTCAATCAACAAACCCGAATTTGGATTTCTCCAAATTCTACCCTATAGCACTGCTACACCGCTTTGTCCGAGCTAACCAGGAGAACCTAAAGGACCTACAGATCATGAGCTCCAACGATACGAGATTATCCGGTCAAAACTCTTTCAACCGAACTAACCAACATTCTTCAAACCCCCGAAGACTCCACTAAAGTCTGAGAGTTGCACTCTCCTCACTGTAGATATATTATATCCTCTTGATATAACCATCACTGGCAAGTCGATCTTTCACAGGTCGTTCGTAATCACAGTCGGGTCATTTATACCGTTTAACCTCTACATTACTTATTGTTCCTTAAGTATCACTGACACCTCTAATGAACAATTGATCTGTGGTCCAACCAGCAGATCATAACCCTCTCTGATCAGGAGAGGGTGGGTACCCATTGTTCAAGCCCTGAAGTGAGCTATTAAGGGAACAACCTATCTACTAACCCTTGTAAGCGGGTTAGGAGTGAATTCCATCTTGTTGTACTATGTCCCCAGCCACCTATTCGAGTTTATCCCCAAGATGGTAGGCTTATTGAGTCGACGATTTGGCCACTCTCACCCGTGCAAGTCAAAGGATACTCTCGAATAAATAGGAGTTCATAGCGAGCTCAGGATTGAGATCGAGTTACCTAGGCCATCAAATGAAAAAGTCGGTCTCTTCAGTAAACGGTGTTATAAAGAGAGAGCGACTTTATTTCGCGGTCAGTCTTATGCAAACTCATTGCACAGGACGCCCTCGCTCGCACATCATCATGTGAAACGATTCGGATCACATCGTTTTGTACAATACAATGCGAGCCGCATCCAATAGTGTTACCAGGATAAGGTACTCAGCATTATCCATATACTATAGACCATTTTGGTTGTATACTTGAACCTGATCCACATTCATGTCATACATGAGGTTCAAGTACTCAGACTTCGCCATGGGTGTTAGTTATTGGTACAGGTTAATGCAAACAAGTTTCACTTTATTCAATAAACATTTTTAGTGAATAAAATTCAATAACTCTTTATTACTAAATAGAGTACTTACAAACACAACTGTTTACAAACTACGAGTTTTAGGACATAAAATCCAACATGGACATCTCTACCAAGATCACATAAATCTTTTTTAAAAAAAGAACTACCAATATTGCAAGGAATAGTAAAACTCCCAATATCTTTTAATTTCTGTGGTAATTTCTTTTGATGTATGGCGTTGCATTCCTCAGTAAGGTTCAGAGTTTCATATGCCTCTAGCCTCTTTTTCTTGGACATTATCTCCTTCATGAACTTCACATAATTTGACATTTGTTCAAGTGCATTTGCAAAAGGAATGTTAATGTGAAGTTTCTTGAATATATCTAAAAATTTAGAAAATTGAGCATCAATCCTTTTCTTTTGAAAGCATTGAGGATAAGGAATATAATTAAGAATAATAGGAAGAATAGAACTAGAAAGCTTGTCAATCGTTGGAATGTGTGTGGCCTCCTTTGAAGCTTCCTCAATAGTATAATTATCTTCAATTGTGATTGGTTCTTCACTTTGTGATTTCATTGGTTCATCTAGTTGCTTTCCACCTCTCAATGCTACTGCTTTGCATGATTCCCTTGGATTCACTTCAGTGTCACTTGGGAATCCCCGACAATGACGCAAAAAACTTGTTCTGCAATATTATGTAGTGCAAAACCGCAAGTGTACGGGTCAAGTAATAATAAAGTGTATGTGAAAACGGATGTCGTCCTCTGGATTGGATTTCTAGCTCACTTAAATACTACAAGTAATAACGCTCAATTTTATCTAGAGAATTAAATCGTGAGATGGGTTGTAACAAGTTAAAGTAAACAAAACAATAGAATAAAGTAAGAATTGAGACAAATCAGGAGAAGAATATCTTAGGGACGTGATTTCACCGATTAGTCTGACGTTTCAATCAATCAAATAGCCTAGATTATTCATGCAATTTTCCTAAATCTAGAAGAACAAAAATAAGAATTGACTCTAACGAGGACAATTGCTCTCATGCAATGTTATAAAACTAACATATCCATCTAGTTTTTAATAACATGCAAGGCATTAAGAACTCTTCTTTAAACAACCTTTAAAAGAGCCCTAATCATTTTCATGTTAGGACTACTCTTAGTCATACAATCAAGATCTAGTCTAAACTATCCTTTCACAAGCATAAAATCAAACCACGAAAACATAAAATCTTTGATCAGAAGATTATAAGCATTAAACACATAATCTCCAAGGTATGATGAATCTCGAAAATTGGGATTTTTGTCTCCAGAATTGGTTCCCAAGTCGGCTGGAAAATGAAGTTTAAATAAACCCTTATGCCGCAGTGTCGAGACGCTAGGGATAGCGCCGAGACGCTGCCCCAAAAAATGCGTCTAACAGAATTGGAAAGTCAGTGTCGAGACACTAGGCACAACGTCGAGATGCTACGGACGGAACAACGTTGATGGGTCTTTTTGTAGCGTCTCGACGCTACTGCTGCGGGATGAATGGCTGGAAAGTTGAATTTGAGCGTCTCAACGCTCTGCCCTCGGGTTTTGAGGCTTCATTTCCTTCTTCTCTTGGCTTGGATTCTTCATGATCACCCAAATAACTCATATTTTCGTTATTAATCGTCATAAAGCTCCAATTTTCTCTATTTGCTCAATTTCTACAAAACAAAGGAAAATCAACGTGAAAGTACTCGTTTAAGCAACGAAACTAGCGATAAATAAGCTCTAAAGATAGCCCACTTTGTGTGCTATCAGATATCCTCGCAAAGAAACGGAGATTGAGAGAATATTAAATTGTGTCACTGACTGATTGTTGCAGTGCATTAGTTAAAAGCATGGTACCTCCAAAACTCAAGGATCCCGGAAGCTTTATCCTACCTTGTTCCATAGCAGGAAGGAAAGTTGGGAGAGCATTGTGCGATCTAGGTGCGAGCATCAATCTGATGCCACTATCAGCATTCCACAAATTAGGGATCGGGAAGGCAAGACCAACTACTGTCACTCTACAATTGGCAGACAAATCAATAGCTTGTCTCGTAGGCAAAATTGAAGATGTTTTAGTGAAGGTCGACGAGTTTGTGTTTCCCGCAGATTTTATCATCCTTGATTGCAAAGTAGATAGAGAAGTCTCAATTATTTTTGGACGTCCATTCCTAACAACAGGAAGGACCTTGATAGATGTTCAAAAGGGTGAACTGACTATGAGAGTCAACGATCAACAAGTCACATTTAATGTTTTGAATGCTTTAAGATACCCTGGAGACATGGATGAATGTTCTAAAACTTGAAATAACTTACGATTATACTTTTGATTAAATACAGATGTATAGAGATGAAGAAGAAATCGAAGAAGACATGGAAGATGAGCAAATGCAGAATGCGACATCTGTGGCCACAGAGGAAGAGGCAGAGATTGAATTAGTCGAGAATAGGAGCAAACCTTTGCAACCTTCTGTGATCGAGTCACCTGAGCTGGAGCTCAAACCTCTTCCCATTCACTTAAAATATATTTTTCTCGGAAAAGAGAATACTTTACCGGTAATTATTTCAACTTACCTATCGACTGGAGATGAATTTTCTTTGACGCAGGTACTAGCGAAGCATAAAAAAACCATTGGATGGACCATTGCTGACATCTGAGGAATTAGCCCTTCGTTTTGTATGCACAAGATCAACTTAGAAGAAGGTGTTAGCAATTCCATAGAAAGTCAGAGAAGGTTCAATCCACTCATGACGAAAGTAATACGAAAATAGATCCTTAAATGGCTAGATGCAGGAGTGATCTACCTGACTTCGAACAGCAGCTGGGTTAACCCAGTACAGTGTGTCCCGAAGAAGGGTGGAATAATTATTGTGGAAAATGAGAACAATGAGTTGATTCCAACACGGACAGTGACGGGGTGTCGGATCTGTATGGATTATCGTCGTCTCAACAAATCCACAAGGAAGGTTCACTTCCCACTACCATTTATAGACCAGATGCATGACAGACTTGCAGGCAAGGACTACTACTGTTTCCTAGACGGGTACTCAAGCTATAACTAGATCACCATCGCCTCAGAAGATTAGAAGAAGACCACCTTTACTTGTCCATATGGCACATTCGCCTTTAGAAGGATGTCATTCAGATTATGCAATGCACCCGCAACTTTCCAGCGGTGCATGATGGTTATCTTCTCTGACATGGTGGAAAGGACTCTGGAAGTTTTCGTGGATGACTTCTCGGTGTTTGGCAAGACGTTCTCAACTTTCCTAAAGAACCTAGACCAAGTGTTCAAACGATGCGATGACACGAATCTCGTGCTTAATTGGGAGAAGTTTCATTTTATGGTACCAGAGGGCATTTTCTTAGGACATCGAATTTCCAAGAAAGGAATAGGAGTGGATAAAGCCAAGGTTGAGTTAATCACTAAACTCCCTTTGTCGTCCACGGTGAAGGAGATTCACAACTTTTTAGGTCACGCTGGATTCTATAGGAAATTTATGAAATATTTTTCAAAAATTTCTAAATCACTTTGCAGGTTGTTAGAAATAGAGAGGCCATTTGTGTTTGATGAGGAATGCGTGCAAGCATTCAAAGTATTGAAGAAGGTAGTAAACACAACTCCAATAATGGTTGAACCTGATTGGACTCGTCCATTCGAGGTTATGTGCGACGCAAGCGACTTTGCAGTAGAAGCGGTGTTAGGCTAGAAGAGAGACAAAATTATGCAACCTATTTAATATGTGAGCAAGTCCTTAACGTATGCTCGGATGAATTACACCACAACAAAAAAAGAGTTATTTTGGTAGTCATTGCCTTTGACAAGTTCAGATCCTACCTGGTAGGAACTAGAGTTGGGGTTCATACAGATCATTCAGCATTAAAATATTTACTCTTTAAAATATTTACTCTCTAAAATATTTACTCTCAAAGAAGGAAGTTAAGCCTCGCCTAATTAGATGAATCTTACTCCTCCAGGAGTTCGACCTTGAAATAATTTTTAATACTTGGTAAAATTTATATTTTATATTTTACCCAACTTGTGTTGAAAATTATTGTTGAAGTAACTTATTATTTACCTCTCTTTTGAGCGTTATGTTTTTTTAGTTGTAAATAAGTTTTGCATTAAGTTTGCTTATAATTAAACAATTTTACATCAAAATTCATGACACTAAAAGGAAGTTATAAATGATGACCATTATAACCATAAATAACTAATAGCGATAAGAAATGACTATAAAAACTAAAAAGTTATAGAAACATAAAACAGTGAATAAATGTTATAAAAAGGCGTAAAACGTTATAAAAATGTTATTAAAGAACAAGCATAGCTCTTTTTTGATAACGTTGTGTTAAGTTTCCATAGTGTTAAGATTACGGAATCGAAAATGAGTTTTTTACAACATTTTTCATAGCGTTGAAAACACGTTGTGGAAAGTCAAGGACTTCCAATAACATGGGCTATCACCGCATGCCTAAAAACATTGTGAAAAAGTTTCAATAGCGTTTTTTCAACGTTATGAAAATTGTTATTAAAACGGAATAATAGCGTTTCTTGCTACCGCTATGAAAACTTTCCATACCTTTAAAATTACGCAATCGAAATTGAGTTTTCTATAGCGTTTTGCATAGTGTTGAACAAACGCTATGAAAAGTCAAGGACTTTCAATAATATGGGCTACCACCGCGTGCCTATAAACAGTATGAAAAGGTTTCGATAGCGTTTTTTTAATGCTATCATATGTGATATTTGTTGTAGTGGTTTGTAGGTGGCTTGTGGTGAGACATCAAAGATAAGGAAAAACTACAACCTTTGGGACTTTTTTTTTTATGCTATTTCTTTAGCCAACACTATAGAAGAGTTGAATAACAACGTTTACTGAAGGTTTATAGCCGAAGAAACCAATGGGATACAACCAACAATGGCAGCAGATACCAAAAGGGAACCTCTTTTGTTCCAAAATTCCAGCAGCAAAGGAGCCAAATTATCAATGTCAAACAAAAAGAGATCGACCACACTCCAATCAAAGAAACCAAACCACCTGATACAATTACAAAGAAAGCTACAAATCCTTATAATCGGCCAAATTAAGGTAAATGTTTGATGTGGGCAGTAAGATCATATTTCCAATGATTGCCCTCAAAGAAGACATGTGGTTAATGGTGGAAGAAAATGAGACTCTGGACGATGAGTTAAGTGAGAGATTTGAAAAAGATGTTGATTACCTTGAATCGGATGAGGACGGGGATCAACTATCATGTGTTTTACAATGTTTGTTTCTTACTCCCAAAACATAATCTAATCTCTAGCGCCATTCTTTATTCAGGACTAGGTGCACCATCAACGGCAAGATCTGCAATGTGATCATAAACAATGGCAGCAGTGAGAACATTATCTCTAAAAAATTGGTAACAACACTCAATCTCAAGACAGAACATCACCCCAACCCCTTATTAAGTGGGTTGGATTTCTAAAGGAGGTGAGAAACAAGTTTCCGAAGTCTGCACTATTCCTTTATCCATTGGAAATTGCTACAAAGACTAAATTGTTTGTGATGTCTTAGAAATGGATGCTTGTCATATCCTTTTCAAGCATCCATGGCAATATGATGTGCAAGCAATTCATAAGGGTCGGGACAATACATAGAGTTTTCTTGGATGGGAAAGAAAAAAAAAGATAACAAATCGGTTCCTTCTCTGTAAGGCCCCAGGCCCAGGATTCGATGGCCCCAACATTCCCCTGCGACTTGGCCACGTTATCTACTTGTCCTAAGTGTCTTTAACTACTTCTAAGAGTGAAGAATATCCCCCACAAACAAACATGGGTTCTCTCAGCATGTTTTGTCCTCACTCACATGCATCTTAGGAAAATTCTCAAGAGGTCACCCAGCTAGAAATATTTCCAAGCCAAGCACGCTTAACTTTGGAGTTCCTACGATTGAGCCACCGAAAAGGAAGGTGCACATTGTTGGTATAGGTAGTACAATCAATTCTTTTTAAGCCTTTCTTAACCATGCTTTCATGACTTCAAGATCCCTCTCATTCAGATGTGGCATCGATTCATTCATGTACCCCTCTTGGGCGTACATGCCCACCAGCTTCTGCTTGGTTCGTCCCTAAACCACACCTTACTAGGAGAGGTTCCGCTCTGATATCATCTGTAACGACCTGACTTCCTATGACATCACTCTAGGGTTGTTACCACATGCGTGTGAGTGAGGACAAAACATGCTGAGAGGACCCGTGTTGGTTTGTGGGATAGTCTTCACAGCAAAGGGCTTTTCACAATATTGAATGGCAAACGTTTCCTCTCTCAAAGAGAAGACATGATGTGTCCAATTATCAAGGGAAAAATTGATTCACCTAATCAAATCTTGTTACCTCCAGAAATCTAGGAAATTTTGAATCATTTTCCAACTTTGATGAATGTGCCTTCGGAATTACCCCTCTTTGAAACATTCAACACCATATTGATCTTATTCCGATCTACATTACCAAATCTACCTCACTACAAAATGAGACTACAAAATGAGTCTCAAAGAATGTGAAGTGTTACATGATCAAATTCATGAATTACTTGCTAAAGGCCACATCCAACACAGTTTGAGTCTGTGTGCAGTCCATGCTTCACTCACTCCCAAACAAGATAGCAGATGGTGAATGTGTGTTGATAGTCGAGCTATCAACAAGATCACCATCCAATATTGGTTCCCTATTCCTCAGATAAATGACCTTCTTGACCAACTGGGAGGCGCTAATTTTTTTTTCTAAGATTGATCTTCGAAGTGGTTGTTGCACGCTCTAGGTGTGTTATAATATGCAATGGATGGAACGCTAGAATATGCAAGTATACATAGACTATGCAGTAAGTGATAAGTAAATTTATATCGATTCGACAGAGACTTTGATGTACTAGGATTAGGGGTAAAAATCTTCTTTTCTCGAACTTTTAGAATCTTGATTTATGAATCTTGAAAATTGATGTTCTAGAGGCCTCTCCATTGTATTTTCTTGAATCTTTCTCATATGATCCGTGGGTTTTTTACTTCGGTTGAATTCTCCATCTTCTTGACTGCTACTTTTAAAATCTGTCATTCTTACCTTTTCGGGTTCTTGTTGTTTGGTTGTAAAACGATCCAAATTGTTAGATACATTTCCCAAAAGACGCCAGATTTCATCCATTCCTTTTTTGAATTCCTTACGCCGGATTTCATCATGGTTGTTGTAGTGTCTGTCATGATTTCCTTCAATTTTTGTCTCCAATGAGCGTGATTCACATTCAAAGGAAACTTTTCTGGTCTTGAACTTCTTTCTTGTGTTGTAAATTCTCATTCTTGGCAATTTCTTGAACATTCTTGAAGTTACAACATGGTCTTCTTCTTCGGAATCACTAGAGTCACTACAATAAGAATTCCAATGTAAATCTTGATAGGATCATTGAAAGAATCGAACATGGATCAAGTTGTTATGTTGAAATTCATCTTCTGAATCGCTAGAATCACTACAATAAGAATTCCAATGTAGATCTTGATAGGATCTTTGAAAGAATCGAGCATGGGTCGAGTTGTTATGTTGAAAGTCATCTTCTGAATCGCTAGAATCAAAATTCCAGCATTGTTCTTGAATGTATTTGTGGTTTTCTTGCCTATATCGATCGTTGTATCTCTTCTTGGACATCTTTCTTGTCTTGTAATTCTTCATTCTTGATGAATCTTCTTTAAAAGGGTTCCCCCATGTAATTAGGTGTACGTTGTTCAGCAACGAGCACAGCTCACGAAGCTCCCTCTTGCGATCTGCGCCAACAAGAGTTTCCCGGTCTTTCACCGGCGGCAGTCAACGTTGGCCCAGACGGTCGCTCTGATACCAATTTGATGTAGCCTAAGTGACTAAGGAGAGTTCTCTCCAAGAATCTATCCAAGAATCTTATTATGAATCAAAAGTTAATGAATACATGAGAGGGATTCTCTATTTATAGAGAATGAAAAGTAAACTAAAAAGATTAACCATGAGTAATATGAATTTACCCCTAATCCTACTACATCAGACTTGATGAATTTTCTTGATAAAAACGATTAGGAGTAAACCAAACGGGTAACGGTAACCAAATATATTTTGAGTGTTGTGGTGTTTGCTAAAATAATAACAAAACATAAAATAAGCAGAAACAGGACAAATGTTGATGCAAAAGCGTAGCGAAATAGATTGAACGTGAACTTAAATAGAAACAAAATAATGTGAAAGAAATGCTTGGATGAAAAGAACGCAAAAACGATAAACATAGACTTAAGGTAGAGTTTAGCAACTTAGAGAAACAGGATCAGAATAAGAGCATATTGAAGCGAAACAGAACCACATTGCTTTAGCGAAACATATATTTGATTAATTGCACAACAAATAACTCGAAAACCCTTTCGGTATTCCCAAAAAGTAGCGAACTTCCATTATATTACTAGTATGATGCACATGTTGTTCTTTTGCGTATTAGGTAAGTGATTATGTCTAATCTACTTACTTAGAACAATCCTAACCTCCTAGAGGCTAATATGAACATGGAAAATCATAGGATCCTTCTTCCTTCAAAGCTAAAACCCTCATTCACTATGCATAATGGATGGTGAATCGAAAATACACAATAAAATAAGAACAACCATGCTCAGAATAATCACACAAATGCTTCACTAAAGAATATAGCAATGAATCACTTCATACTCTCAATCCTTCTCTTAGACAATTAGTTCATCATGCTGTAAGATGAGAGCTCAAAACAATAACTCAAATAAAACACAATTAGTTCATCATGATGTCGTTTGGACTTTCCAATCCTTCAAGCACTTTCATGAGGTTAATGCACCAGGTTCTTCAACTTTCTCAATAAATTTTTTGTGGTTTATTTTGATGATAGTTTAATATATAGTAAGAGTCATGAGGCACATTTACAACACCTATCCTTTGTTTTTTTTCTCACCTAGCTACCCATTCACCTAGCTACCCATAGCTTGTACATCAACGCCAAAAAATGCATTTTCCTAGTTAGTGAGATATCTTTTATAGGATTTCTAATTGGGGATTATGGCATTCAAGTGGACCCTAGGAAGATCCAATCTATTACCGATTGGTCTACTCCCACATCTGTTAAAACAGTTCAATCCTTTTTTAGGCTTGCCTCTTTTTATCGCAAATTTATACATTATTTTAGCTTCATCTTCGCCCATTTTACTGATTGTTTGAAAAAAGGTCAATTTCTTTGGGGAGCCGCCCAAGATAAGAGTTTTGTTTTCCTAAAGTATAAACTTAGTCGTAGCTATGTTTTAGCTATACCTCATTTTAAACAACCTTTTGAGGTCGTTGTAGATGCTTCAGTAATTGGTATAGGAGTTGTTTTGTCCCAAAACAACCATCCAAAATGAGTTTTTTTTAGTGAGAAGCTTAGTCCCTCTCAACAAAATTGGAGCACTTATGAACAAGAATTATACATCTTAGTTAGAGCCCTTAAACAATGGGAGCATTATTTTCTTTGCAAGGAATTCATACTTTTTACTGATCATTTTTCTCTTAAGTTCCTGCAATCTCAAAAAACTATCAGTAGGATGCATACCCGTTGGATTATTTCAAACACACAAGTGGAAAAGCTAACAAAGTTGCAATGCCCTCAGCCGCAAACACATTACTCTTACCATCCTAAAAGGAGAATTTTTTGCATTTGAACATCTTCCCGACCTTTTATGAAGATGATAGTGATTTTCATTCTATTTATGGTTTAATTGTTCTAATAACATTGCTTCTAATGACTTTCACATTTAATTGTTCTAATAACATTGCTTCTAATGACTTTCACATTCTTGATGGTTATCTCTTTAAGGGTGATGGACTTTTCATTCCTCACACATCCCTTCGTGAGGTTTTGATCCAAGATTTACACTTGGGAGGTTTAGCCGGACATTTCGGGCGTGATAAAACTTTTGATCTTCTTTCTAACTGCTTCTTTTGGCCTCAAATTCGCAAGGATGTCAATAATTTTGTCCAAAGATGCTTCACTTATCAAACCGCCAAAGGCACATTCACAAATGTTGGCCTTCACACTCCTGTGCCTACTCCCAAATTCATTTAGGAAGACCTCTCTATGGATTTTATCCTTGGCCTCTGCGTACTCAACGTGGTTTTTATTCGGTCTTTGTTGTGGTCAACAGGTTTAGTAAGAAGTCTTATTTTTTAGATTGTAAAAAGATTAACGACGTTGTTTACATTGCTAATTTGGTTTTTAGTGAGGTCATTCATCTTCATGGCATTTCAACATCCATTGTGTTTGACCGAGACGTCAAGTTCTTGAGCCATTTTTTGGAGGACTCTCTGGCGCAAATTTGATACCACCTTGAAGTATAGCACTACTAGTCACCTGCAAGCAGATGGCCAAACCGAGGTCACTAGCTGCACTTCGGGCAACTTGATCCGTTGTCTAAGTGGTGATCATCCAAAACAGTGGGACCTTATTCTTGCTCAAGCCAAATTTTCCTTCAACAACATGAAGAATCATTCCACAAGGATGTGCCCATTTGAGATTGTTTACACTAAGATACTCGGTAACAGTGGACATTTCTAATCTTCCTTCTTCTTTTCAAATTAGTATGGAAGTTGGACATATGGCGGAAAGGATTACCAAGCTTCATCAAGAGGTTCAAGATCATATCAACAAGTCCAAGTCTTCTTACAAAGAAGCAACCGATCAGCATCGTCGGGCTACTCAGTTTGAGATCGGTGACCTTGTCATGATTCACCTCTGAAAGTCTTGTTTCTCTGTTGGCACTTACAACAATCTTAAAGACAAAAAGTCTTCCAACATCCTCTCTTTTCTCTCTCGTCTTTCTCCTCCTATCTCCTCCCCAACCCACCTCTACCCGCCCAAATGCCCCTCCAACATTTAGCTTTTCGGCGGTCAACCGACCTCTCTGACCATGGACCAGCACCCACCACACTCTATTACCATAGATCGACAAACTTTCTCCATAATAGGGGGAGGAAGTTTCTCCCTCACAGAAGCTACAAAAGAAAGGTCCTTCACACTTTCTCTCAACAAGGAATCTCACCCTTGGCTTGTCACTCGGTTCATTGAGCTCCTCGCTGCCTCTCTTAACCATAAATACTATGAGAAAAGTTGACTTGATGCTTGTGACTCATGGGTAGAAAACTAACCACTCGAAAGGGACATTGTGTTGAAATCGTGAAATTTGGAGCAAACGGGGATTTAAATAAGATCATTTTCCTGTGGGAAACAATTAATCTGGTTTGAAAAGTTTTCTCTCACTTCTTAAAGCCTTTATCAACCATTAACCTCTAGCCATTAACACCAATTTATCTTGTAGATGTTTTGTAAGCTCCGCATACATGTTTGCCTTTAAACCCAACCAAAATCCTAATAGTTGCACCACGAAACAAGAGAGTTCCCAAAAAGAACTTCTTCAAGTATCAACTTGTTGATTTCTACCCTGAAAAAGTTGTTATCATCTACCGAGAACACTTTCATGATGATTGGCATGAAATTTTAAAAGTTATCCAACTTGATATGACAAATTCAGGTTGCATCAACCCTTTACAGACGGATAGAGCTATCTTATTTGTTCTAGATAGGGAACAAGGCATCATTCTCTGCAAAAACAAAGGTTGGCAAAAGGTTGGTCCATATAGGGTCAGATTTGAAGCTTGGAGTGTAGAGACTTACACAAGAGATCTAAAATTTCCTTCATATGAGGGATGAATCAAAAGTCAAAAACTTTTCAATGGATTTATGGTCCATTGATACATTTGCTAAAATCGAAAATGTTTGCAGAGGATACTTGGAAACAACCCACAAGACCCTTGCTCGAATGGACAAGATGGAGGTATGTATAAAAGTTAAAGAAAATCAAATGGGCTTCTTCCCATCAACGATTCTTATCCCAACAGCAACTCTGTCGTCTTTATTGGTTCACAATGATCCCTTTTTTTGTTGCTAAATGTTTCATTAGCTTCACAGCCGGAATCCATGGAAAAAATACTGCGATAAAGTCAAATCCACGCGTCGGCAAAGGTTCACCAATTGCATTTGAAATTCAGCTTACCCACGTGCCAACAAAGGACCCGTACCCTCGAGCCTCCACCCCATAATAGACAGACTTTTTTATCAAAGTGAAAGAAACCTCTCAGCAACCATGGGATAAAAATTGTGTCCCTGCTTTAGCCATTGCCCCATTGGGTGGTAATACCCATGATTTGACATTAACCACTTATCCTCAAAATCCCTCTTTTCGGCCTGACATTTCCAATGCCATGGTTGACACCAATCCCCATCACACCATCCTCCCCACCCTATAATATCAAATCACATCCACCACCCTATCACCAACCCTTTGATATCTTTTGACCCAGATTTTCCTCTATCAAGCGTAATTTTAATTCTCAACCCGCCCAACTCTTCCCCCTTACCACAAAACAATCCACTAGCTTTAAACCAATGTTCATCAACTCAAAACAGTCCCACCTCAAAAAAGGTATCATATTTTCTACTTCAACAATGAGGCTCATTACTGATTCGGATGATCTCCTTTCTTCCCCTTGCTCTATTGGAGACTCTCCTCCTCAGCGCCACCATCTTTCTTCTCTTTTCTCCCCTCATCCTTATCCACTTTCTTCGAACAACCTATACCCCTCTGCCAAGAGGATTTTTCTGAACATTTACCCATAAAACTCATTGCCATAGAACAGTCTCCCACCACGTCAAAACCGCCCATCCTTCATTTGACTGGTGGTAACCAAGATGGTACAGATGATGAAGAAGACATGGAAAAATCATAAGCTTTTTTCCATCACCTAACCTTCATATTTCCTTGGCTGATTAAAAAGGAAATGTGCATTATGATAATTTTGAATAATGTGTGATTCCGAACAGACAAAAACAACTCAGTGCATCCAAAGAAACAGAAAAATTGGGACAGAGAACTCCACAATCTCCAATCATCAGTTCAATTATGGTAAATGGTCATCCAGACGATGGTCCCTAAAGCCCATATAATTGTGATCTCTGGGAATGTTAGAGGCCTTGGATCGAAGGAAAATATGGTCACCATCAAAGTGTCTCTTTACAATCACATTCTGTATCTTGTCATTCAAAAACTCAAGTCATCTTCCTTTGTCATTCGCTTCATTATCTGGAGTTGTCATTTTTTGGTTGGTCCCATTCCGGTTTTGAGTTTTTTTTGTTGATCCTTGTTGGATAGGGGGTTTCAACTTATTGTTTCCCCTTTTTTTATTTCCAACTTATCGGACTCTCATTTTGTTGAGGGGTTTTTGTTATGTTTCTCGATAGGATCTATGTACTCTATTACATATTATCAATGAATGGTTTCTGTTTTTTATCAAAAAAAAAAAAAATAATAAATAAATAAAAATCTTACAAGCAATTTGGTCCTTTCAAGATGTTGCAAGGGGCAATGCTTATAAGATTGATCTTCCACCTACTCTTTGGATTCCTATTTTTAGTGAGGCAAAACTCCATCCATATTATGTTCCTGATGGCTTCAGTTTAGCTCCTTAATCTAGCATTCCATTTGATATGTCTTCTCTGCGTTGTTGTTGTCCATCAGTGGCTTCTATTTCCTTCTCCACTCGAGACAAGTTCATTTCTAAAAGGGTGGAATATGATGTATAACTCCCTTTGTTTTGTTATGGGTTTTTTATTTGACCGACCAGTCCTTTTATTTTATTGTTGGGTTGCTATTTGACCGGCAACAGTTGTAATTGGCCTTGGGTTTCTTCATTGGGTCTGTTTGGTTGGATATCTTTGAGGGTGAGAATGGCTTTCTGATAGCCATCTAATGAAAATTCTTCTGACACATTTATTGGACACTTTAAAGCAAGCAACAACAATTTAAATTAATCTGAAGCCTCAAGTTAAAGTCTCACTGACAATGAAACATTGTCACAATGTATTACAGAACCTCAAAGGAACTGAAATGGTTCCTCTTCCTATATCAACTAAAAAGAAGGATAAAATAGAAATTTCTGTAATTGGATTTGCTTCAGCAATAAAATGTTTATGCTTTCTTTTTAAACTTTCACTTGCTAATTCCACTTCAGAGAAACACCGACCACTTTGGAAGTTGTTAGGTGTCTACTGATCTTCTGATCAACTCCCAACCACTTCTGGATAAGTTGAAACACTGTTTCGTCCTTCAAAAGTCCCCGATGAGTCGCTGCAACTCCAACTCTCTCAGTTGCTTCAAAACCATCCGCCTTTCACAACAGAAGCAAGGAAAAAATGAAAAAATGGGGGAATATAAAAAAACACGCACGCACGCACGAACACAATAACATCGAACAAGTGTTTGTTGTGCTTGTCATGAGCATAGACTAGAAGAATGAACGGTTTATCGTCATTATGATGCAGATTGGTATTTGTGGGAGGGGGAGGTTCTAAAGCTCCATACTCATTTAGCACAACATTAAACATTCTTTAGTACATATCAAAAGTGTGGAGCTCCTAAATGAAATTTGTGCAATTGACAGCTTACTTTTCAACATTAGACTTTTAAGATTTCTTAAATCTTCTAAGCTGGGACAGCTTACAGAAATGATTATAGTATGGATATAGCAATATAGTTAATTCTTATTTCCTTTCACTCCAATTGTTTACTCGACTCTTCGACAAAAACATCCAAGAAAAGTACAAGATCCTTAAAGGAATTCTTGTCTTCCTTTTTTGTTTCATTAACGTGGCCAAGATACCAAATTTAGATAGGTTGCACTGTAAATAAAACGGGTCTAAATCTCATTTTGGTCCCTAATTTTCAAAGTGTCATTCTTAAACTTTTAAAAAGTAACCATTTTAGTCATTTTCGTTATTCTGCCATCAACTCCCTCTTAGTATTCCCCATTTATTTGGGGTGTAGAATCAACTCTATTTAATGTAATGCAAATCCTTTCCTTCTTAGCAACAAGTGGGTCATATTTGAAACTCACTACTCATTCTACCATATATATCCTCCTAATACCTTTTTCAACAACTAATATAACTTCAATACAGTAAAATCACAAAAAGGACTAAAGTTGTTACTTTTTTGAAAATTCGAAGACTGAAATAGACATTTTAAAAAGTTTCCAAGACTAAAATGAAATAAATATTAAAATTCAGGAGCCAAAATAAGATTAAAACAATAACAAAATTAGCCATCTTAATTATTTGAAAGTAGACAAAACAGTAGTATTCTCAAGGAAGCAATATTCATCTAGCAAATTCCGATAGCACACTAATAGTCCCTTTAATTTTATGCTACAAAGATTCTGTTCAGTTAAATGAATACATGAACTAAAATGGTTAGATAGCACACCTTGGCTGATTCACTGGGAACTGTACCATCTCCATCCACATACGAATAGTGAGGCTGGGGAGAGGAAAAAAAAACAATTGTGATTCTGTTAGTCATTTAGGTTTCATTCCATCCACACTAACAGTATTCAAATCAAAAGCTGCATTCTTAGAACAAACTGAGGCAATGACAACACCCCGAAATATTCTAATAGGCTGGATTTAGTTTTCCTGAATGATTTAGAAAAGAAATTGAATCACTCACCAAAGTTTTGCATATTTCAGACAAGGCTTCAATTGGCAATGACTCTGAGCCATAGCTGCATCATAGTTAAATACCAGTGCATTACTTAATTAGAAACAGAGGCATTAACATCAATGAATCGGCGTCCTAAATTGTGCGAAGCAATGAGAAAACAGTCATAGCTCTGAATTACTACACTGACACATACATCATTTATCATTGCATTGGTATTTCATATCTTGTGGCAACCAAGTATCTAAAATGTTGCACTCAAGATTGAACATTTTGATCAAATGAAAAGTAGGCGAACATAAAGTCAATAAGCTATTGAGTCACTTTTAACAAAATTTAATTTAATGTAAAAGAATTATATTTGATGTCAAATCAAGACACTGACTTTTGACTGAACTAAATATGCAGATCAGTAGAAATGAAATTGGCCAAAATTGCAATTAGCAGAAAAGCCCCCATGAAAATGAACTCAAATCAAAGACATCGTTCAGTTCAGTCTTTAAGCACCATGCAGATAAGGAGAAAAAAAAAATACTTGTATTCCCTAATATAATCTAGCACATAGTAATGCAATTTAAACGCTAGTTCATAAACATACCATACATCAAAAGGAGTATCGAATGATGTTCCATAAATATTATAGTAGGAGACTCCATCTGGTAGTCTTGCGTTATCAATTACTTGGCGAGTACCAGTAGCCCATTTGAGAATATCAAAGTTAAAGGGCAGAGGAATGGCTTTTCCATGAAATTTTATCTGCAAGTGAAAATAAAATTAGCTTTCACATTTGGCAGGATGGATCACTAAGATCTTCAAAAGAAAAACAAACAAACAAACAAAAAGTGTTAATTTCAGGCTAAGAAATTAGTTAATATGAGGAAAGGAATCAAACAGTATTTGTTTGCCATCTCCTGTATGGAGTAAAAACTTTACTAATTGCAAGGTTTCCTTGATTCTACCAAATGTTCACAGAAGCGGCTGAATTTAACAGATTTATTAGTATAAACCGATTATATCATTGCCAAATTGAGCGAAGGAAGCTAATGCTAGAGAATGATTTCTTTTGCTTCTCTGTGCTTCAGATGAGAATTTTCTTGTAATTTGTCTGTTCGAAGAGGACTACTTATCTTCTTGTATTTGTGTAATTATCCTCTCCGTACAAATATAATACTTCATTTATTATCAAAAGAGCATTGCTTGACCACTCAACCAGCCTTTTATAACTAAGCACGGTGAGTACATTGAGAATTATTAGATTTCTTTTCTCTTTTTTTTTTTTTTTATAAGAAACAACCGTATGTAATTAGATTTATTTTCTCTACTGAGAACTGCTTTCTTTATTACACAAAAATTGAAATAGAATAAAAAAAAAAAAGGTTGGTGTTGATTATTTATTTAATTGTTGCTGTTTACTAATCGTTACATAGGACAAATGTTGATCCTAGTGATTTACTGTCCTAAAAATCTGTATAATAGGATAAAAATACGGGCTCAATTTTAATACTATTTGTTCTCCAAGTTTAAGTTGATCTGTGAAGGTTCCAAATTTTAATACCAGGAAGTTACCAACGCCCAGACCCCAAAAAGTTCCTAGTAGTAGTAACGTCTGAATGCATCCTCTTTTTTTCTTTTGATAAGAGTCTAAATGCAGAAACGAAGGATTACAAATCCTTGTAATCCAATCTCTTCGCCCTTTCCTCTTATATAGAAAAATCCCAAAACCTGAACATATAACAAAACTACCAGCAATCAATGTAAAGTTTGAATATATGGTGTGTTTAGGAGTTTTTCTTGAATAAATGCTTTTATCAAAACTACTTAAAAAGTGTTTAATAATAAATCATTTTGATGCTTGATTTTCCACTTTTAAAATGCTTTCCGGTCAAGCACTTGACCCATTAGCACTCCACCAGTGCTTTCAAACAATAATTTTCAAGTGTTTTTGGCTATCTCCAAAAATACTTTTAAGTTACTCCAACATTTTTTTTTTCGAGGTCACTCCCAAACATAATTATTTTGGATGGGAAATGCTTTTGGGTACTAAACATAATCATAGCAGCTCATTATTTCTTACTGCTTTTGCATATATAATACTTTAACTTGGGCCACATGACTTCAAACCATCAGAAGCTTTCCCTCTTAAATTGACAATCCCAAAACTTAAACATAGAACAAAACTATCAGCAATCAATGTAAAGTATAGTACCTCGTTATTTCTTAATGCTTCTTCAAATAAAGCAACACTGTCAGTTGGGCCATATGACTTCAAATCAATAGAAGTTTTCCCATCAACAGAACTCTTTCGCCAAACTTGGATCTGTGGTTGTGCATGCCAATTGAATCCTAGATTTCCCAGCATCTCATAAATTGAAGGACATTCAACCAACTGCACATAAAAATAATTGGTTAGCCTACTGATTCATGATTAAATCATACATTCATAAGTAGTGTCATTGTCAATTCTTTTCTTTGATAACATGAGCATAATATAATTAAAGAGAGGCGAAGACATGTATGAAAAAAATGGTTGATAAGATATCCAACCTGTCATAATATCAATGGAAAGTTTGTTTCTTATTATTACTATTAAAGTTAAATTAAAAAAAAAAAGACCCTTGCAGTCATTGTTCTAACCAGATGGTAGATATGATAAATGACAGTAATAGATACCATTTTTACGTGTAACTAAACCACCTGGACACTAATAGGAGGAAAGTTACCAGCTGGTGAAATGTCCATCTAGATACAAAAAATTGGCTTTCAAAGCCTTCAACAAATTGCAATCCAGTCAACAAACAATCATTGACGCATCCTGGTGCACCTGTTAATCATTTGTACAATGAATATCACAGCCTGCTTGATAACAATCTTTTAGAATAACGGAGGGGAAGAGGCAGATAACAACTATTATTAATGTCAAATAAAGAGAATATACAAATGTTTTGAAAAAAAATCTTCTTTTTGATATGAATTTGGATTGGGAATCTTTTACAGCTCCCCATTTATGATTGTTCAGAAGGAGAAGCCTTATCTCCTTGCTTTTTGTTTGTATATCCCTTTATTTTTGGAATGGCACATTAATTAATGTTCATTATCAAATCAATAACAATGAGAAACTAACTTACAAGGGCGTAGCCTAACATTATGATCAAAGGGCATTCACAGGTGGAACAGTTTCAATGATTAAACTAGATTTGGATTACATTGACAGATGAAGGGAAAGAAGAAGCAATGGGAACAAATTACCTTGAAAAGGGCAAGCTATACTGATCCACTTATTTACATATTTGGAAAACGTCTGCCAATCAACAATAATCACGTCATACCAAACCCATAAAACAAGTTCATGCTCATCAATGCAAGTTTCAACTAGTCATTAAGAGAGTATGTACGCACATCATTATGGAGTGACATGAAACACGAAACTAGCAGCCCCCCCATAGAATGAGATATTAAATTCACTTTTCTACCACCAGAAGCTTTACTGGCAGTTTCCAACTTCGCTTTAAGACCATCCATCGCCTTGCCAATTCTATCACCAAGAAACAACCAATGCCCTTACATCAATTATGACTTATGCATAGACTTGAAAATTTTCCGTACCTAAAACAACCTTTGGCTACTTTTTTTTTTTTTTTTTTGAACAACCTTTGGCTACTTGCAATTACAATAAAATCATACATGAACTTTTGACACTAAAACAAGAAAGTGATGAAGAATGTGCTACCTATTACTCTGCCGGAAGTCATAACCATAACCAAACAATGTGGTTCCCTTCTTGTACCCACATCCGACAAGCATATCAATCATATCATGAAAATGATACACGTCATCCACATGGAGGCATTTTACCACCTGGTAAAAAAAACTCAGAAATAATTGGTGGATACATAGATTGAGGAGGTACGAGAATAAGCAAAAATAAGGGTTTGTTTAAAATGATTTCCTAAGTGCTTAAAAAGTGTTATTAAGCACTTAGAAAGTCATTCCAAACAGACCCTAAGTTTAATGTGGGATTTTTGCATGAGACTATTTATTAGTATCGGTTATCCAAAAAGAATATAAGTGGGACAAGATATCCACCAAAAGCCCATGCACCAAGGGAGAATATAAAAAGGCTCTCCAATTGGTGTAGATGAGAAGGGAGAAATTAGACAAAGAGCTCCAACTAGAAACTATCAAGCCAGCCAAATAAAAAATCTCAATAGTAGTTCTACATTTGTATGTAACCTATCCCTTCCATCTACACTCGTTAGTAGAGATGTGATCTATACAAAACCTCTGCACAGTAATGTCTGAATTTATTATTTGTAATAACAATGGAAAAAAGAATTTCAGGCCAAAGCCAATGTATCAACAACATTCTACTTATGATACGTGATTTTTTTTTAATATGAAAGAGAAATGATTGTACGGAGTCTACGGACAAGAAACACAAAAAGATGGGAAGGCAGACTAGGGGTCCAACTCAAGCCTACAGCTAAAGAGAAAATGATACAGAGTATGAGGTATCGAGAGTTTATCAAACAAAGTTATAAAAAAATTTCATATCAATATCCCCAAAACCAGATATAATGCAATTGTTGAGTCATTTTGGAAGCATGATAATAGTAATGGACAAGAAACATTGCAGGAGGCAGGAGTAATAGTGAAGAGGAAAGAAAGGGTAGTTGCTTCATCACTTTTAGAGCAAGGACAATAATCAACTTGATTCATTGAATGACATCGAGTCGTCGACAATAAATAGAAAATGTCAGTAACTGAAGGAAAGCCTATACACTCTCAAGAAATTCATGTTAAGCATTAACAACACCCACCTCCTGTACACACCCAGAAACAGAAAAAGAAGAGTAAAGAAAGAAAAAATAGACACTTGAGAATTTGGTGGAGAGGTTAAAATTGGAGACATTCTCTCACCCATTACACAATAAAAATGATGAGTTATAAAGACCTCGATGTAATTTGATTAGCAATCCACAAGTAGAGATTTTCATGTGATCTTACCGCAGATGGATCTAAAATATCAATCGCATACAGCCCACTATCATCATCAGGGACCAAAATTTCTATGTTATCATCCACGCATTCAGTATAGCCTGAAAAAACAAAAACCCTGTGATGTTCATTAAGGAAATCGAGATAAGACTTTGCAAACTCAAGAACAAAAGGTGGAGATATTTCCTTCGAATAGTTTATACGGACATTACTGTTGGTGTATATGAAATTAAAAGGTCTCAAAAGTGTGGTACTAACCTAATAATCGACATGTTAATATATCACTTTAAAGTCATCTTTGTCCCATGCGCTTGGAAAATTCAACCTGGTTGAAATTGGAAGATTTTCCTTTTTTCAATAAAGTGCACAACTACAAAAAAAATGGGCCACTGACAAAATCATTGGGTTTGAGTGTACAAAAAAAAGGCCAAAAGAGGAGGTAGGTTTACAAGTACGCTTCCCAATTACAAAAAATAAAAAAAGGGAAGTCTAAATACAGGATATATAGATGCCCACAAAGAAGCATTAAAAAAACATGCAGGCAACCCAAATCTGCTCCCACGAAGCAACTTTATCCTACAAAAAACCTCCTTCTCCTCAGGAATGGAAGATAAAGAAATAACTCAACAAAAGCATCCCTGATGCGGATCCACTAACAAGGAGCCCAATTTACTTTGAAAGCATTCCAAAAAGCCACATACATTAAGATTAAAAAGCACAAAGCCCCAACAAGTGATCAAGATCCCTCCCACGAATTCTTGCACAAAATGCACCAGCTGTAAACAACCTTTTTTGAACAATTGTGAATCACACTAATGGTGTTAACCCTTCCATACACTGGGCCAAGAAAAGTGCGTACTCTTCTTCAAAACTTTCAACTTCTAGAGCTTAGCAGGGATATCCATCAAGAAGAGGACCAGATGAGAAAACAAATATTCTTCGAAATAGGAGACACTTTTCATTGATATGATGAAAAGATCTACAAAAGTAAGCATCCCCTATTCCTCTACTGGAAAATTACAAAAACCCTCTCCGGTTTGAATTATAACAAGTGCGTAATTATAAAAAGAACTAGAAATGGAACACCAAGCAGAGCACACCTATTTAGTAAGATTTGAAACATCGACCCAACTACACTCATTTCCTTTTAAGACTTCATTTTTGCTCTCCAACTATATACCCCAAATGAGAGCCATAATTGCATTCAGCCATAAGACTTTTGCCTTTCCTCCAAAACTATGCCCACCTAGCTACTGGTCCATATTGCGTCTAACCAACTTATCAAAAATCCAAAAGCAGACCAATTCTAACATCAATGCTGCCTAACATTTCCTGCTGTGTGCATGATGGAAGAATAGATGAGCTTGGTCTTCTTTAGCCTCTTTAGAGATTTAAACCAATTTGGATTTAAGGAAAATCTTGGACACCTTGCTTGAATTCTGCTTGCTATGTTAATCCTTTTGTGATAGAGGGTCGAGGTCCATGTAAAAAAAATGTATTTTTCTCTCATGCTTCCCTTTCCGAAAAAAGCTCCTGTAATGTCACCTTGCAAAGACTCTTGTTCCCATCACTTTATTGAATAAAGATGTAACTGAAAACTTCCATGATGGATGTAGATCCAAATTTGATAATCTATGTAGTTGTTTGGTTCCTCTTCTATTATAATGTTGTCAGCTCTTGAATCAAACAATCTAATAGGGAGTACAACTAACCAAATCAGACCACCTTCCTGCAGCCCTTCCCACAAAAAGTCCCTCATCAGAGTCAAGAGCCTTTTATCCACAAAGAAAATATCCTAAAAATGGACAAGGGATAGAGATGGGTGCCACTCAATTCAATATTGACTAGATAGATGATAACCTACCCCTCATTGCCTAAACATTATGTTGATGATAGCAATCGTTCATGATGTCCTCCTTTGGGAGGGACTGAAGAGAAACTCTTTCAATCTAACTTCGATATCCTTCTTCAGAGTTGAAACTGAAGAGAAAGTTCTTCAACTCAGCTTCGATATCCTTCTTCATCCTTGAAACTGTTGGAGCTCGGTGGCTTAGGCATCGGGAACTTGAGACGTAGAAACAAAGCTTTGTTAGCTAAGTCGTTATGGAAGGTCTCTTTGGAACCTGATGCTTTGTGGCAAAAGGTTATTGTGAGCAGATATGGGCCGCACCCTTTCGAATGGGTGTCAGCTTGTGGAGCTAACGGCTCCTCTAAATATCCCTAGAATGTTTTTTCGTTGGGTTTATGCCTTTCTCGCCGTTCATTAAATGGTCTATTGGGGATGGTACCAAGGTCTATTTTTTGGAAGACTGGTGGGTGGGTGATAAACCTCTTTGTTTTTTGTTCTTTGTTCCCTCGTCTGTACCATCTTTCAGACAAGAGGTTGCATTATGTAGCCTCTTGTATACCTCCTATTGATTCCACTTCGTCATCTTCTTCTATCGCCTTTGGTTTCAGTCGTTCTTTGACGGATAGGGAAGTTGTTGATGTGACAGCCCTGCTTTTGTTGATTGGCGACTCTTTTGTGAATCTGGGGAGGAGGGACTCTCGTGTTTGGGCCCCTGATCCTTTAGGGGGCTTCTCTCCTAGCTCCTTCTTCCATATGCTTTGTGTTCCTTCTCCCTCTCTCGGTGTCTCCACTTACTCCTCTCCTTGGAAGGTTAAAATTTCCAAAAGGGTCAAATTCTTTGCATGGCAGGTTCTTCACCAGAAAGTTAATACCCCAGACCGTGCCCAAAAGCAGTCCTCTTTTGTGATTGGCCTGCAGTGATGCTCTTTTTGTCATCGTGCGACAAGGTGCCTTTGGACACGGTCTAAGATTTTGGAAGTATAATGACTAAAATGAACCAAAGTTGAAAGTATAGGGACCAAAATAGTATTTGAAGCTTCTTTTAATATTAAAAAGAAAAATTAACTTTGATCTGAAATACCAAGGAGAACGCTTTCTGCCTACTGATCAAGCACTGAACCAGTGAGGATCAGAGAAAATTATCTCCCTATTCAAATAAATGACTGAGAAACATGGAATTAAGTTGCATTCTTTCTTTCTGCGTTTGTAGGAACCAAAAAAAACTGACGCATCACCCAAAGAAATGCAGAACAGCATATGGAAGGAAATAGTAACTTGTGAAAGATTACAATATCTGAATATTATACAAATTTCACTGCAAATTAATGCAACCACTTTCCTATTTGAACTATGAAAGGAACAAGACAGTGCCATCACTCATGACTTACTACTAGTAGTGTAAAGAAAGAAAGGAAAAAAAAAACATAGTTCAGTTCGTGTAATCCAAAAAATAAAATTTAAAATTCCACTTCTCTGTTGCCAGGGTAATATAGAAGTTGGCAAGGTAGAGTGTATTAGGAGATTGTTATAAATAGAAGGGAATATTGTAGTGGTTTAGTTTAGTCTTGAGTGTTCAGAAGAGGGTATGGCCCAAATACCATTTATTTTCCTATTGATATTTCAATATAATTTCCAAGTTCTGTGATCTGGTTTCTATGATCAATAGCAGCTTGACTTAAACAGAATGGTGCTCAATAAGAACATTAAATTAAACTTACTTAAAATAGCATATTTAGCAAAGCTTCCTTCTTTTTAGACAACTAAAAGTTTTTTAAATCTACTCATTTTTCTTTAAAAAGAAAACCCATATTGATTTAGAAAACAGCTTTTCATAAAAGCATTTAAGAGACGATTCTCATAAAGAAAAAGTGTTATAGCAAGAATCTTCAGGGGAAAGAAACAAATCTGTGATTAACAAAATCCCTTTGGCCTATAGTGCAAACAAAACAAATTATGATTAAAAGCACTTTTTGTGATGAATAGGATAGAATAACTTTTGAAAAAGGAAAAAGTGGGCTCAAACTTCACCAAAACACGTGCAGTTCCAATAATCGAATCTAAAACCTACTAGATTCCATCAGTTCCACAGCAACCAAACGCCCAAAAATAAAGAAAATTGAGATTAAAAAGAGGAGTAAGGGACCTGAATCGGGATTGTAGAGGGAAATGAGATTCTCACGAAATATGAGGTCAGACAAGAAGACACGGACCCATACTCGGGTCTGTAATCCGAACAGTTTCTTGTTCTTGGCGTGAATAATGGAGCCTCCAATGCCGGAGATGAGCAGGACCGGGTCGAGATCGGGTTCGGTTTCGGGGTTCCGAGACCCCAAACATGGAAGTGGAAGAAAACCTCCTCTTCTAAGTCTTCTTCTTCCTCCTCCTCCAACCATGGCGGTTCAAAATGAACTGAGCTCCAAATTGAAGTACAGTGTGAAATGAGGAGCCTCTGGTTTTGCCGCTTACTGGAAGAAGAAAATTATTACTCTCATTATTATTATTATTTTTTTTTTTTTCATATTTATAAAATATTTTATATTTAATTATATTTATCATTATTTTAGCGGGTTGACCAGATCTTTATCCATTTAATCATGATTTTTTTTTTTTTTTTTTTACTTCTTCATCGTTAGTTTATCTTTATGCCAGTAGATTTATACTCTTGTTCAGAGATCACCTAAAAAATATATTCGTAAAGATTTTTTTTTAATATAAATAATTAATTAAAAAAAAATTATAGCGTGTTTCATGTGAATTAAATTTAAAATGAAGACATGTTTGAAGAAAAAAAATATATATATATATATACTCTTTATTTGGGGCTAAGGTGCTAAGAGACACTGGTTTTTTTTTTACCTTTTTATAAACTCTAAAAAGCTTGTTGGATGGTTTTGAATATTTATGTGTGCTAGAATTTTAATGTGGTTTTGATTTTGAATCATCTATATTTTCTTTTTTTCTTTTTTTTTTCAAAATGTTGGGTTGAACCTAGTATCACATGGTCACTAAGATATACTCTCGTTGACAATGATCATCTACATTAGATTAGTGATGGATAAATGAAAAATAATGAAGGTGACAACGACAATAAAATTATGCCGTCGTAATGTGATGAATTTAATGTGTCAAGAGTGATACATTCGAACAAGCAAACTAACTTTGTCAAGAGTGATACATTCGAACAAACAAACTAACTTTTTGAGCGGACAATTTTAGACAATATTTGTGTGAACCTTTTTGTATACTTAGGGGGCGTTTGGCCCAAGGAGTTGGGGGAGTTGGAGTTGTTTTGTCTGGAGTTGTTTAGTCTGGGGAGTTCTGAGTTATGTCTGTTTGGAGCAGGGAGTTGTTTAGTCTGGAGTTCTGAAGTCTGTGGTGTGTTTGGAGCAGGGAGTTGTTTAGTCTGGAGTTGGGGGAGTTGGAGTTGTTTTGTCTGGAGTTGTTTAGTCTGGGAGTTCTGAGTTATGCCTGTTTGGAGCAGGGAGTTGTTTAGTTGGAGTTCTGAAGTCTTTTGGAGCAGGGAGTTGTTTAGTTGGAGTTCTGAAGTCTGTGGTATGTTTGGAGCAGGGAGTTGTTTAGTCTGGAGTTGTGAAGTTTGGGTATATTTTAGATGTTTTCTTCCGCACAATTTTTTTTTTTGTACAAACTTTTAAAATTTTCTTATTAAGACTTCTTCCAATTCCAATAAATTCTAAAAATGAAATATTTTATTTTTATTTTATCTTGACAAATTTCTTTGAAGACAACCAAAATAATTTTGAGCACAATATTTGACATTATTTTTTAACATTGATTATAAAAAAAAATATATATATATATATATATATATATATATTTTGTTAGGACTCATTTTTAATTTTATGAATTATAAGATTGTCTACTCATAACTATAGTCTATTCATGTGTCAAACACATCTTTCTCCGCCTCTCATTGACAGGAGTTGTTGAACCTCAAGTTCTGAAATCTGAGTTTATTTTACTAGTTTTTTCTACATAGTTTTTTTTTTTTACAAACTTTCTAATTTTCCTTATTAAGGACTTTTCCTAATAAATTCTAACAATACAAATTTTTATTTTTATTTTATCTACTTTCCAAATTTCTTTGGAGATAACAAAAAAAAATAATTTTGAACACAATACCTCACATTAATTTTTTAATTCTCTCACCTTGATTATCAATAATATATATTTATTATTATTTTTTAAACACTCAATCTTTAATTTTTTTAATTTTATGAATTTTTGAAATGAAATTTTTGTTTTGTTTTTTAGTGTGAGTATATTTTACAAATTTCTCTAAAGACAAAAAACAACACATAAACATATTTTTGTGTCAAACACGTTCTTCCTCGCTTCCACCCACTTAAACTCATAATTTCATATGCACTACACCTAGAATCTATTTTCTATAAATTTTCATATTTTTATTATCAAGAACTTCTTCCAATAAATTTTAAGAATACGATTTTTGTGTTTTTTATTTTATGTATCCTTTACAAATTTATTCGAAGATAACTAAAATAACTTTGACTATCATACTTCACCTTCTTTTTTCAATATCACTCACATTAATTATTCATTTTATTTGGATTGTTTTGAAATAAAACAAACACTCACATTAATTATTCATTTTATTTGGATTGTTTTGAAATAAAACAAATAGTCGTACAATATTCGGTGTGAATTTGAAAGATTTTAATCCATTAATCTAAGTGAATCCAAATAAGCTATATTTTTTATTTTAATCCATTAATCTAAGTGAATCCAAATAAGCTATATTTTTATTTCTTCTTGCATACTACATTTTAAATTTTGTTTAAGTATCAATTTTAATTCAACAACCTAATTTATATTTAAAATAAAAAATAGGTTGAATTGCATTTTTAGTCATTTTACACCTTTTGTTTAAATTATGTTTTTTTAAAAATAATTAAAAATATTGTAAAAGGAAGAGAGAGAAAGAGAGGAAAATGAAGGAGAGTTGAATAGTAATTACTGTGGGGAGTTGAATAGTAATTACTATAGAAGTCTGGGGAATTGATATTTTTTGTCCGAGTTAAACAACTCCTTGGGCCAAACGAGGAGTAAGTGTCTCCCCACAACTTCACTCCTCCCAACTCCGTGGGCCAAACGCCCCTTAAAAACCATTTGGAATGAAGTATGTGTTTAGTGGATTTTCTTGATGTCCCTCTCTTTTTAATAGGTTCCCTCTTTTTTTTTTTTTTTTTTTTTTTTTTTTTTTTTTTTTTAATATAATAGTGCATTAATTACTACGTGCAAAACATATATTTTAAAATTTTAAAATAACATCATTTAATGATAGGTGTGAAAGTTTTAAATGGCATTAATGTTTTATATCTTTTTATAATAAATTTGGTTTAACATTTTTATTTTATATATTGTATTTATTGTAAATTTAATTGGAGGTAATTATTTGATTATTATTTTCTTTTAATAATGAGAAATTTAATTGGATGTAATTATTTGATTATTATTTTCTTTTAATAATTAGAGTTTAATTTTTTTTTTCATTAATAGTTATTTTTTATTTTTTTAGTACAACAAATGTGAGGTATGGAAATTTGTAATATCATTAAAATAATAATAATAATAATAATAAATTAATAAATAAATGGAGATTTAAACCTACGAAGAATAAATATATATCAATTAATGTTAAATTATCCCAAAAGTGAGACTAATTTTATTAGTGTTTAACATAATACCCCAATTCAAGTTATGTTTGACTGGATTATGATACATAAATTCATAGATGGTTGATTTTAGGCTTTCTTTGTGTTTTTTGTCTTTTTGTTTTATTATTTTTTTAGTATAACATATAACAAACTTAATTGGTTAAAAATACTTCTTTTTTTATAGTTTGTGTTACGGGCTACCTCAGCATGAGGTCAGACGCTCACGTCACGACCCACTTCATCAAGAAGTCGAGGCCACGACGTCAGCACAAGATATCCCAACGACCTGGGGCCGACCCCACAGATCCGAGTCTCCGAGCCATCTGAGGACTCGTTGCTGCCACGTTGCCTCTCGATCAGTGTGAGGAATGTCTGATAAGACGTTCTTGACTCACCTGACCAAACGGCGGTACAACAGCGCCCCCAATCCATCCAAAATTGGGGGATCGACGACTGTCATTATGGAAAAGAATACGGACAGGCCTAGACCGTCCACACATCCTCGCTTGATTCGAGGACTCCCATAATAACGAACGGTGCAGAACTGTCGAGTGGAATCTGCACCACGCTGCCTATAAATACTCCCCCTTTGGGATCTTCGCGGGGGAGAGGTACGTAACTCTAATACGACATCTCAATACTCTTACTTATGCTTAGAACACTCTTTGACTTAAGCATCGGAGCCTTGTGGGGTCAGCCCCACATCGGTGCAAGAAACTTCTCTTTCCCTGTGTAAGTCGAACGAGCGGCAACGACGGTAGAACGACCCGTCAGAAGCTTGACGATAGGAGGTCCAGATTCTTGCGCCAACATCTGGCGTCGTCTGTGGGGAGATCGCGTTAGCCAAACTATAACGCTTTCCCTAAGAAACTAAGATACAACGTCGCCTCAACGATTGGACGAGGACGACTTTAGTGACGACTAACGGATGAGGGGCATGGACAGCAACCTTAAGCTACCACACCACTCCGGTAATACGCCGCTCCTCCCGGATCCCAACACGAGGGCCCTCCATTCGACAGCGGCCAAAAATCGCGACCTTGAGGCGAAACATGACGAAAAGGCCGTTGAGCCTCCCTCGCGGAGTACTAGACCGACGACCACACCCCGGGATCCTGGCCAAGAGGGTCGAACAAGTAAGGCGAACGCGAGAAGGGAATAACGACTCTTTTGCTGCAGACGCCCAAGCAGCGTGGTGCAGAGAAGGGTCCCTCCGGACTTGCGTGAGGGAGGTCAAGACAGTAGAGCCACCAACGGGGCATGCGCCTGACGACACCTGGTGCACAACCTTCCCCTGAGGGTCGGTGCACCTCGCGTACCTACAGCCCCTTGGTGAGCGCCTGGTCCACACCTACCTTGACCCTCTAGAACGCACGCGGAGGTTCATCCCTTCGAAAACTGACCGATACGACCAGTACGCCCCAACAGAAGTGGACCGAGGTTGATCTCCTCGACCACGTCACAAGAAGAAAGGTCACAAATTTCATCTATCGGGGCACGGTGTACCGGCTCAACAAACTACGCATGATCGTCTCGGGCAATGGACGAAAGTTCGACATCGTGGGTTCCCGAGTCTTCTAATCTTCGCTCGGAAAACTCCACCCATGTTCATTTATGGCCCACCCACAGAAAAATGGACAGACGGAGAACCAAGCTTGGACAACTCAAGAACCGATGGGTCGACCACCTCCCCAACTTCCCATGAGCCTAAGGAACGACCCACCGTACCTCAATCGACGACACATCAGGTGTTCTTGCATTCAGTTGTGAGGCGGTATTCTCGGACCCAGTCAGACTACCTACACTGACAACACGATCCACGACACTGAAGGGAAACAAACAAAACATAAGGTTACGATCAAACCTTGTCGACAAACTCCGAGAGACAGCCCGAATCTGAGTCACCAAGTAGAGGATTGAGCGATCATACATTACCGACCCGACAACCTCGTCCCCAGAAAGGAAATAACGATCGTTCAAGAGGCCATAAACGGAACATCGGGGTTAACGGAGGAGGAACCCTACCAGGTCATCAGCACTGTTCGACTGGGTAAAACTACCCTCGGACACCTCGAAGGAACCCCCCCCCCTCGGGGGCCGACAACAACAGACTTCAACCCAAGTAATGTTTCGAGTCTCTTTACACCTCTCTTATATTTGTTCAAATTTGCTAAGTTATCTCTTAAATGTCATGTGCGACCTGTTACGAGACATTCGTGGCAAGGAATAAAGACAACAAGTTGAAAGAATACAAAATAAGTGGTATAATCATTTTATTAAGAGTGTCCTCTCTCTACATTCGATAGACCGGAGGGGGTAGGACAGACAGTTAACCTATTACACGACCGAGACTACAGACAATACTCGGAGTTCAAGTAAAAGAAGACTACAGACAGTCCTGAAGGACGAAAGAAAGGCCCGACGCTCCCGAGCTCGGCCAAACACCTGGCAGTACTCCTCCAAGACGTCCCGGTGGCCCTGGTCTCGTTCCTCCAAATCATCAGGACCGCCACGGACGGGCACAAACAACTTCTCCTCCTCGTACCCCACCAGCCACTGGACATCTCGCCATGCGACAACGTCCAGACGAGCTGCGCGAGCTCTGATTCCCCCGCCTTGGATGTAACTTCACAGTATCGGGGGAAGAACAGAGTCCAAGCAGTTCGGCCAGCCACCATTGGAAGGAAGGATGAAGACGAAAGGGCCCAAAACTGTGAACCGCACACGGTACTCCTATGGAGCCCTGAACAACAACACTTTCAGGCGACCTTGCCCAACAGTACTCGTATGGAGTCATCCGATCTTTCGAGCCTAACGCCCCCTCGGGGTCCCACGGTGAGATTCTCATATGGCAAAGATTCGTACGAAGAGTTGTAGTACGAAGGAAAATGGCAAACATGCTAGAAGAAGGTGTGTGAAGATTGCCACAGGGGCTAGCCCTTTATAACAACCCTAGTATAATCACGACCGTCGTGACAGGAACCATCAGACGGACAAAAGATGACCTGGGAACTCCACGCCACTTCAAAACCATGCATGACGATATGCATTCCTACTGCACGCCTAGTCGGATCTGCAAATAGCGGAACGACAAGACCATTCGTTTGGAAGAGTGACTTTTGATGCGAAGACCCATGACCTACTCCCTTTGTTCGACACCAGCTGGCCTTAAGGCCTTCCTGCTGTTGGGTTTTATGTCCTAAAACTCGTAGTTTGTAAACAATTGTGTTTGTAATCTATCTATTTAGCAATAAAGTGTAAGAGTTTTATTCTGTAAAGTGTTATTGAATAAAGTGAAACGTGTTTGCATTAACCTGTACCAATAACAAACACTCATGGCGGAGTTTGAATACTTGAGCTTCATGTATGACATGAATGTGGATCAGGTTCAAGTATACAGTCAAAACGATCTATAGTATACGGATAAGGCTGGGTACCTTATTCTGGTAACACTATTGGATGCGGCTCGCTTTGTATTGTACAAAACGATGTGATCCGAATCGTTTCACATGGTGATGTGCGAGCGAGGGCGTCTTATGCAATGAGTTTGCATAAGACTAAACCGCGAAATCAAGTCACTCTTTTTTTTATAACACCGTTTACTGAAGAGACCGGATTTTTCATATGATGGCCTAGGTAACTCGATCTTAATCCTGGGCTCGCTATGAACTCATATTTATTCGAGAGTATCTGATATGAACCGGGACATCTCATCTACATGCATAGTCACTCATGGTCGGTTATGAAAGCTCATTAGATTTAATGTTTTATTTTCCAGATTTAGATCTTTGTCTTTATGTTATTTCATAACATAGGTTATATTTTATTAGTGCTTATTATTACATTAATGCATTTTAGAGTTTATTAGTTGAATTAGTGGATGAAAGTTACAAGAGTTAATGGCTAAAATTACTCTTGTTAGTGAGGGAGTTAGTGGCTAAAATAACTCTTGTTAGTGGGGGAGTTAGTACCTAGAATTTTCAAGGGCTATATATACCTCTTATAGAGTCTTTGTAACAACAACAATTATCATGAATTTGAATTAAAGTGAGTTTATCCTTTAAGCTTTGGTTGAGAGCTAATTCTTCCAATTTTTGCAATTTCTTGTGTTTAGATATTGCATGCTAGAATCATTCAAGTGGTGTTGATCATACCTCTTGTGGAGTGGGTCGAATCACGAGTTTAGAAACAAGTTTCTTACTCTTGATCTTGATCGTCAAGGTAATTCGTTCTACATTTTTCCTTGGGTTGGTTCCAATTGGGTTTTTGGGGTTTTCAGGTTTGAGATCTAAAGGTCTTGTTCTTCAGCAAGGTTGTTAGATCCACTCGTGGGAGTTTCTTAACATTTTGGTATTAGAGCTTTAGGCTCAAGATCGGATATATGTTTCCGTTGTTATTTTCTTCTTTTTCGTTTTGAAATTTTGTTATTTTCTTCATCTCGTTGTATTCTGTCCAAAAATATAAAAACAAAAAAAAGTATTACTTTCGTTCTTCGTTTCTTGTTTTTGTCTTCTATAATCTTGTAGAACACGTCTTGATCTTCAACTTTGTATGATATATCAAATTTCAATTCGGCTTGCATAAAGCATGTTTCACAAAAGAAGTCAACCAAATTCATGCGTCATCAAACACAAAGACGTCATGAGACTTGCAATATGGATGCTCACTTTTGGAAGGGTTTTCGAAATAATATAGCCGAGATACGTCAATGCATGAATGACCTTTTCGAAATAAATCAAGAGTTAAATTTGCGGGATCAAGCAAGAAGACAAGTCATACAATTCGTTCAAAGAGAGGAAGATTGCTTCAAGCCTCAAGAGAATGTTACACATGAAGAAGATCGTTCAATGCCTCAAAAGGATGACCAACAAATTCAAAATGAGGGTGATCATCAAAATCTAGAAGAAAAGACCATTGTTGAGGTTATTATGGAAGCCAAAGAGATATTTGAAGTATGTTGTGAGAATGAGACGACGACAAAGTCTCTAGAAAAAAGTGAGGAAAGTAAAAAAGAGAAAGAGTGGGAGAAAGAAAAACTTCAGACTTGTATCGAGATTAAAGAGAAAGAGGGTTCGGTTATTCAAGTTTGTGAGAAGAATGTTGTTTTGTTTTCAAAACGACACATACAAGAACTTGTAACCGAAAAGACTTGCTTTCTAACGGGTGCACTTAAACCAAGTGTGCCTACTTTTTCTTTTGAATTCTTGCAGAAAATTAAAACGCTTATTGAAAAGCAAGATTACAAGGTTGCTTTAGAAATAAGTCAATATCGAGCACGTGGGAATTACAAGACCAAATGGCTTCATAAGAAGCGACACTGCTTTTAGCGACGTTTTAATTCCGTCTCCGAAGCCCCATTTTCGTAGCTGAAGACTAGCAGCGACGTAAATTTTAACGTCGCAAAGAACGTCGCTGTAGATCCGTCGCTCTAACCATTTAGCAATGTTTTTCAACACACGTCGCAAACATCGCGACGGCCACACCAAACCGTCGCAACTTACGACGTTCACATTATCGTCGCAGCTTGCGACGTTCACATTATCGTCGCCGCTTGCGACGTTCACATTATCGTCGCAGCTTGCGACGTGCACAAGATCGTCGCAGCTTGCGACGTTCGGTCATGATGGAGCGACTTGCGCAGCGGAAGGCGATTTCGGACCGATGATACTCTAATTTCATCAATTTAACAAATAAAAAACATACTCAAAAGACGGAATTAAGAAATTAGAAATACATACCCTTGTAGCTCCAATTTCTTCAAGTCCGTCGGTCGTTCCTCGTCACGAACTCTTCCGACCTCTTCTCACGAACACCCCGAGGACCACCCCAGGTAGTCCCGCTATCCTCGGCACCGCGCAACGGAGTTGTGGGACTCCGAAAAGAAGAGAAAAGAAAAAGAAAAGAGGAAGAAGAAGAAGAAGGAGTAAAGCAGAGGGCAGAGTTCTTAAAAATGAAAAAAAAAAAAAAACATTTTTTTTTTTCACTTTTTCAAAACCTCCGTATTTTTCAATTGAAAAACAAGTTTTCAATTTCTCAATCTTTCAGTCCTCTATTGAGTACCCCTCTCTTTGCCATTCCATATATATAATTATTATTATTATTAAAAATAATAATAATAATTTTATTTATTAAATTTTTTAATAAATAAAATATATATATATAATTATTAATTAAACTTTTTAATTAATAATTATTATTTAATTCAATATCAAATATTAATTAAACAATATGATTAAACTCGATTTTCCGAAAACCGACTTTTTTATACATGAATCATATTCATGTATTTGGCCAATCCCATATTTAAATCATATTTAAATATGTCCATCCTTCTTCCATAAACCGAATTTGAACAATTCAAATTCTTTTTCTTTTAATTTTTTCTTATACTGTTGCACGACGTTATCCGAGCTAGCCAGGAGAACCTAAAGGACCTACAGATCATGAGCTCCAACGATACGAGATTATTCGGTCAAAACTCTTTTAACCCGAATCAATCAACATTCGTTAAACCCCCGGAGACTCCACTATAGTCTGAGGGCTGCACTCTCCTCACTGTAGATATATTGTGTCCTCTTGATATAACCGTCATCGGTAAGTCAATCCTTCACAGGTTGTTCGTAATCACAGCTGGGTCATTTAAACCGTTTAACCCCTGCATTACATCTTGTTCCTTAAGTACCACTGACACCTCTAATGAACAATAGATCTGTGGTCCAACCATCAGATCAATATAACTCTCTCATCACATGAGAGTGTGAGCTCACATTGTTCAAGCCCCGGAGTCAGCTATTAAGGGAACAACCTATCTACTAACCCTTAAAAGCGGGTTAGGAGTGAATTCCAATCTTGCTATACTATGTCCCCAGCTACTTATTCGGCTTTATCCCCAAGTTGGTAGGCTTATTGAGCGGGCGTTCCGCCACTCTCACCCGTACAAGTCAAAGGATACTTCCGAATAAGCAGGAGTTCATAGCGAGCTTAGGATTGAGATCGAGTTACCTAGGCCATCAATATGTATAAGTCGGTCGCATCAGTAAACGAAGTTATAAAGAGAGAGCGACTTAATACGCGGTTCGATCTTGTGTAAACTCTTTACACAGGACACCCTCACTTGCACATCTCCATGTGGAACGATTCAGATCACATCGTTCTGTACAATACAAAGTGAGCCGCATCCAATAGTGTTACCAGGATAAGGTACCCAACCTTATCCGTATACTATAGACCGTTTTGACTGACTACTTGAGCCTGATCCACAATCATGTCATACATGAGGCTCAAGTACTCATATTCAGCCAAGGGTGTTGGTCATTGGTATAGGTTAAACCAAACACGTTTCACTTTATTCCAGTAAACTCTTTTACTGAATAAAACTAATAACTCTTTATTCTAAATAGAGTATTTACAAACATAACAGTTTACAAACCACGAGTTTTAGGACATAAAACCCAACAAACTCCCACTTGGACTTAAACGTCCGTGGTGTACATGTTAGGTGGAGAAAACTAATATATCGTATATCAAAAGTTTTCTCCCACTGCCTCTCTAGCAACTCGGAGCCCTAGACTCTTCTACGTGTCTCTCAAACACTTTAGCCATGAAAGACTTAGTAAACAAATCAGCATGAAGTACTACGAGACTTTCCATGTGACCATCACATCTCCTCATAGCACTATCTGCGAGCTCAACTTATAAACCTATTGCTGCTTCACAAGCTGCAAATAGACTTAGCTATCAACGAGGAATCAGCAATACAACTCTTGTATTCTACTCCTCTAAGTACAAGGAAAAAACTTTAACCGGAATCCAATCCAATTGGACTAATATTACTGACAGCTCCCACTGCATAGCACATATCGGGTCATGTATCTCAAAAAAATACACCTAACCTCCAATATGTAAATGCACTTGGGTGCATCTCGTATCCTCAAGATTTGAGGTGTCTCAGGAAACCATTTCCATAGACCATCGAATATTAACAACAACTTGTCAATAAAAGATTTTAGAGACAACACTAGCGATTTGTTCTTGCGACTCAGATCAACCTGAATCCTTAGAACAAACTAAGCCTACCTCCAAATCGACTATTTTGGGAATGGGTCGCTAGTTAATGCTTATTGCCAGAAAAGAATCCTACATCATTCTCAATGATCAGGACATTAATTACGGAAACGAACTATGAAAGCTACAACATTGACTAAACCCTTGTCAAACAAAGTTTATCAAATTATTGTTCAAACTTTTGTTCAAAGCCATAAGATTTGATCACTGTATCAAACCTTACAGTTCAGGACGAAGACGCTTTCTCCAATTCACAAATGAATCGAATAAACCTAGCAAACCATTTGCTCTTTGTCCCAAACTATGAATCTTTCTGGTGGAGACTCATAGATACTCAATCAAGATAACAATTCTGGAAAAAAGCTATCTTGACATCCACTTGCCAAATTCTATAAAGATAGAACATGGTAGTGGATAAGAGTCATCTATTTAACTTACGTCTGACAACAAGAGAAAGAGAGTATACACAATAAACCCTTTCTCTTCGGGACAGTCCCTTTACCAGAAAGTCAAGCCATAAAAGTTTTCACCTTAGTGACTTGGTCTCAATACCATTCATAGATATTTGGCTTTGAGCCATTTGGCCTTATCTATGTGATTCATTGCCTAATTAAAGACAGCGAATCCTCAATGTTATCATCAAGTATGAGAACTTTGAGTTAAAGACAAGCCAGTGCAACGGATCGGGTTGTCCTACAACCCTCCCACTGCCTTGAGGCTTTCTCAACGGTTGAGAAACTCTAGTTTGATCAACAACCTTTGTTGATATCTACAATAGCTTTCGTTAACTCTGTGAGTCTTAACATGCTAGTTGTTTTCGAGTTTAATAGAACACATCAGTATATATCTTTTGCTAAATGAACTGTTCATTTATAAAACCAAGAGATATAATATACAAGTGTTCAGTTAAAACCAGAAATATAGACAATAATTACATATAACAAATGTTATTATCTCTATACAACAACTACAAAGACTCCCACTAGTTCAGCTGCAACGATATCTCCATATCTCACAGCGAGAAAACGACTGCCAGGAAACTAAAACGACTGCCAGGAACTAGTTTCCTGTAGAAAAACAAACACGAATAGTGGTTCCTGAAGACATCCAGGTATGACATTCATATCCACTAAACTTGTTTTGACAAATAAATCACATTTATCTTGTCGTTCTTTCTCAGCCTGTTTATCAGTAAAGTATTTGGAGCAGTTACGCTTCCAATACCCATCTTCAGTACAATGGAAACATTTTCCTATGTTTGAAGACATTACCTTGCGAACAGTAGGGGCTTTGCCCTTCCTCCTGTTACTCTTGTTCTTCTGAATAATCTCATTACTCAGAGAAGCAGACTTAGGCTTACTCCCTGACGCCAACCTCTCAAGGAATTTCTTTGAAGTGACAACATTTGCCACCTTCTCTGTTCCTTTGGAAGTGTACAGAGACTGTTAAGTCTGAAATGACGATGGTAGCAACGTTTACTTCTGCCGCACTAAAGTGGACCATCATGTTAAGGAAAAACTCCCTAACAGAGGTATCCTCCACCATGCGAGAGTTGTAAACGATCTTGAGGACTTCATTACAAAGTAATGAGGACGATTGTCCACCATTGCTTGTAATGAAGACATGATTTCCTTTGCGGAAATCATAACCTCATACTACTTGCACAAGGCATCAAATATGCTTGCCAAGATATAGATTTGGGCTTTATCAATAGCCCTAATCCATCCATCGTATGCATCTCGAACACTTCGAGATGCATTCGAGCCAAGAGCTGAAGGACATTCCTCCGTTAAGACAAACCTCAGGTCGTCTAGAACCAGAATCGTATTCAGGTTCGACTTCCAGGTTCCGTAATTCTCTCCGGTTAACTTGTCGTGAGCTAACAACTGTATAAACGAGCTCGACATGCCGAAAAATAATGTAAATCTATTAGTGAAACGGTTTTAACCTATTTAAACCAATTAAGAAAAATTTAGAAGTAAATAAAGTACCCAAACTCTTTATTTACTAACTACGATACTTTAGTAAGTCAGAATGGTCCCTACCGTAGGGTAGGTGAGCACTCCTTTACTAAATCAAGACATTCTTGACTAAATGCTATCACTAGAATAACTCATATTCCTATAGCATCTTAGTTATCGTTTTTGGTCTGAATTTACTAACTCCTTAACAAATCCCGTAAGTGTGACCCTCCGTTTTTAGAACGCACAGAACGGCCCCAACATAGCAACCGTATGGAATGTCAGTGTTGGGAATGGCCCTATGTTTCTTTATCCATAAATGGTGACTGAGGTGTTCGATCTCCCATGCCCAGCCCTCCGTTTGGATGGTGCCCCTAGGGCAGCCTGCAGGCGGAACATGGGAATCTCACGGTTCAATCCAACGGAGGAGACCACAGGAAGCACCGACGCACTTCCTTCTCCCACTTACTATAGACACTTACTCCATTCACCTTGCTATTGAAAGTTGCAAACACCACCCGTCTGGAGATGCCCCATATGACATCATGAGGCCAAGCAAAATTCTCACGTTGTGAACTTTAGGGAGTGCGTAGCAGGAGAGGGATATATCGTATATTCCTTCTCAACACATCTACTAAGCATCGTCCAACGATTTTTAGGGTAAACTACTCAAGTTTTATCCGGCTAAGAAAATAAAACCGTAGTCTAGGCAAACTATTTACCTGAGATGTCTAGGTTATTAAAAGATTTAAAAAACCTCACACCTCTCATGCACGCTCATAAAGCCTGGTAAACTTTACTCAAGTACCGGATCGTCCCCAGGTAGGAGGTGTTCCGTCAATTCATTTACCTCCAACCTTAGACAAGATTTCACCGGGTGAGTTTCTCATAACCTTAGCATTTACGAGATAACGACCTATTCATCTAATGAACCAAATCGACTCATTTAACCCTAAATGAACATGCTTCTCTTTGTTATAGATTTTAAAAGTCTAAGTCATTTTTACAACACTTGCAAAAACTAGACTTACTACAACAAACTTCTATATGCTTCTCAAACATACATTCGCTAAGGCATGGCAAGTTGAATATTTAACTTCATAATCAATATAACACTTATATCGATTATGCTCTTTAAACATACAACTCCTAATTCATAAATTAATATAACACTTATATCAATTTTTAATGAATTAAGCATGCATCCTATACATTATAACAATTATAACATACAATATGCATCTTAGTTGGATGTTCAATTTCATAATTAATATAACACTTATATTAATTATTCTATTAAGCAAACAACAACTAATTCATGAATTAATATAACACTTATAATAATACTCATGAATTAAACATGCATTCTATATATTATAACACTTATAACCTATAATATGCATAAAACCAGGGCAACCTATGTTGCATATTTAATTTCATAATTAATATAACACTTATATCAATTATTCTATTAAATTAGCAACATCTAATTCATGAATTAATATAACTCTTATATTAATACTCATGAATTCTCAAATATGCATACTATATATTATAACAATTATAACATATTTTCAATGCATGGAGCATGCTTCCTACGGTGGGATTTTAAATCTATATGGCATACGTTATGCACATACAAACATGAATTTTAATTAAAACATACATTCGCAATGCATAATTAATTAAACACACTAAAGTGGATCGATTTTGGCATTTAGCAAGCAATAACTAATTTATTACAAGCTTGAACAACAAGCTACGTCTTGAGCGGACTTCGAACTCTTCGCACCGCCTTTGACCAACTTGCTTCCTCCGAACGCTTCGGCCAATTTCTCTTCGAATTTCTCCTCGTATTGCCTAGAACGAGTTTGAACTTATACCGAACATTTCGGCGAGTTCCAAACTCAAGCTTCTTTCACAAAGAAACCTATATGGACTCTAATGACTCTAAAAATACAGACTCTTCAGCACGCATTAAAGCCCATACATTCTCGGGCAATTACAAATAATGAAATTCAAATAGAAACTATGCCAAAATCGATATTCACTTTAGACATCCAATTCAGAAACAATTTCTAAATTAAAATACCCACCAACTTAAATTGATGCAAATTGAGTTAATCACAAAATCGCTCTGATACCAATTGATGGAGCGACTTGCGCAGCGGAAGGCGATTTCGGACCGATGATACTCTAATTTCATCAATTTAACAAATAGAAAACATACTCAAAAGACGGAATTAAGAAATTAGAAATACATACCCTTGTAGCTCCAATTTCTTCAAGTCCGCCGGCCGTTCCTCGTCACGAACTCTTCCGACCTCTTCTCACGAACACCCCGAGGACCACCCCAGGTAGTCCCGCTATCCTCGGCACCGCGCAACGGAGTTGTGGGACTCCGAAAAGAAGAGAAAAGAAAAAGAAAAGAGGAAGAAAAAGAAGAAGGAGTAAAGCAGAGGGCAGAGTTCTTAAAAATGAAAAAAAAAAAAAAACAATTTTTTTTTTTTTTCACTTTTTCAAAACCTCCGTATTTTTCAATTGAAAAACAAGTTTTCAATTTCTCAATCTTTCAGTCCTCTATTGAGTACCCCTCTCTTTGCCATTCCATATATATATATAATTATTATTATTATTAAAAATAATAATAATAATTTTATTTATTAAATTTTATAATAAATAAAATATATATATAATTATTAATTAAACTTTTTAATTAATAATTATTATTTAATTCAATATCAAATATTAATTAAACAATATGATTAAACTCGGTTTTCCGAAAACCGATTTTTTTATACATGAATCCTATTCATGTATTTGGCCAATCCCATATTTAAATCATATTTAAATATGTCCATCCTTCTTCCATAAACCGAATTTGAACAATTCAAATTCTTTTCTTTTAATTTTTTCTTATACTGTTGCACGACGTTATCCGAGCTAGCCAGGAGAACCTAAAGGACCTACAGATCATGAGCTCCAACGATACGAGATTATTCGGTCAAAACTCTTTTAACCCGAATCAATCAACATTCGTTAAACCCCTGGAGACTCCACTATAGTCCGAGGGCTGCACTCTCCTCACTGTAGATATATTGTGTCCTCTTGATATAACCGTCATCGATAAGTCAATCCTTCGCAGGTTGTTCGTAATCACAGCTGGGTCATTTAAACCGTTTAACCCCTGCATTACATCTTGTTCCTTAAGTACCACTGACACCTCTAATGAACAATAGATCTGTGGTCCAACCATCAGATCAATATAACTCTCTCATCACATGAGAGTGTGAGCTCACATTGTTCAAGCCCCGGAGTCAGCTATTAAGGGAACAACCTATCTACTAACCCTTAAAAGCGGGTTAGGAGTGAATTCCAATCTTGCTATACTATGTCCCCAGCTACTTATTCGGCTTTATCCCCAAGTTGGTAGGCTTATTGAGCGGGCGTTCCGCCACTCTCACCCGTACAAGTCAAAGGATACTTCCGAATAAGCAGGAGTTCATAGCGAGCTCAGGATTGAGATCGAGTTACCTAGGCCATCAATATGTATAAGTCGGTCTCATCAGTAAACGGAGTTATAAAGAGAGAGCGACTTAATACGCGGTTCGATCTTGTGTAAACTCTTTACACATGACGCCCTCACTTGCACATCTCCATATGGAACGATTCAGATCACATCGTTCTGTACAATACAAAGTGAGCCGCATCCAATAGTGTTACCAGGATAAGGTACCCAGCCTTATCCGTATACTATAGACCGTTTTGACTGACTACTTGAGCCTGATCCACAATCATGTCATACATGAGGCTCAAGTACTCATATTCAGCCAAGGGTGTTGGTCATTGGTATAAGTTAAACCAAACACGTTTCACTTTATTCCAGTAAACTCTTTTACTGAATAAAACTAATAACTCTTTATTCTAAATAGAGTATTTACAAACATAACAGTTTACAAACCACGAGTTTTAGGACATAAAACCCAACAAGTCATTGGTGTGCTTGAGTCAGTTTGCGCTCCTTTTTGCGCTACCATTTTTTCCTATATACATCATAGTAAATATATAAACAACTTCACAAACACTTTTATCTTGTTAAACTAAAATTATCCATTAAAATATTTAAAACAAAACTTACATGCAATTCACCCGCTACAGGATTTGTCCAACCTTTGGCAACAGAACAATGAGTGTGGTGGAAAATCTCGATAGGGCTTAAATAAGTTCCATCTTCTGATATCTAGTACAATATATATTATTCAAGTTTGTTAAATAATATCGCCGTAAATAATATAATATAAAAAACTACGAATAAAGTACATATAACCTTCTCTTCTCGATGAGACCTAAATGATTTCGTTCCAGCACAATGATTGTAAGGTAGTTTACTTCTACTTTCCTTATTTTTTTCTGACTTTACCTGCATTAGAATGTATATATCATTATAAAAGTAACATTCACTCGTTATTTAAAATTCAATTAATACTTAATTACCTTCCATGCATGAGTCTCCCATTTATCACACAATAATTTCCAATCTTCAAGAGTAACATTTTTATATGGAAGTCCACGAGCTTGTGCTGGATCACTCATTTTTTGGTAGTATCTGTACAATCTCGATCTATAGTCCTTATATCGATCACCAATCTCGTAATAAAGGAAGTTCTTGACATAATCTTTTGAGTGGTCCACATCAAATTTATTCTATAAAACCAATAAAATATCATAAATATCATTGATTAAGTTAGCATTGTGAACCATTAATATAACTATAATAAAAAACAAAAATATAATTTGACTTACCTTTAATCGGTTTATTATGTCAATAAAAATCTCATTCGGAATTTGTTTCTTACTTGAATATTTCAAGGGGATCACCGATCTCACCAAAATTTCGATCTCATTATTAAACCTAGTTGCATTACCGCCTACCGGTTTGCCGTATTGAAGATCCCAATTAACTTTGAGTCTTTGTCCTGTTGCTTCGATGATCCGTTCTATGCCAACCCCGCGTGAACTACCACGAACTTGATTGTTTGGGGGGCATCATTCATTTCTGCATCGTCATCTTCATCATAATTGTTCAACATTGTTTCCTGTAAAAATAAAATATCAATATAATACTATTTTTTCGTCAATTATATTATAAATATAAACACAAAAAATAAATATATTGTACTAACTACGTGTCCACTTCACCATCTTCCTCATCTTCCTCATATTCACCATCTTCACCATCTTCCTCATCTTCCTCATCTTCACCATGTTCCTCATCTTCAACATCTTCCTCATCTTCGTGTAGATCATTTTCTTCTATTTCAGGCACATTCCATAAATGTCTATGTTGAATTTTTTGAATTATTTTCCACCCATTCCCTAACTGAATATCCTCAACATAAAATGCTTGTTGTGCTTGGGAGGCAAGAATGAATGGTTCGGCCTGGTACCAAAACTTCTGAGTATCAATGCTTGTAAAATGATGGTCATGACGAATTCGATTCTTTTTGGAATTTGTATCATACCAATCACATCGAAATAAAACAACTTGTTTCCTATGAACATACTTTAATTCAATCACTTCTTTGAGAACACCATAGAAGTCGGCCCCCTCACTATCATGTCCTCCGAAAACACAAACTCCACTATTTTGAGTTGTGCAGCGATCATCTTGATCTTTTGAGTTAAATTTGACACCATTGATATTGCACCCACTATAAGAACTAACTCACATATCAGGGCCACATGAAAGCGCATACAACTCACGCACTTCTTCATTATACGTTGAGCGAATTTGGGATTGAATCTAACCAATAAACCTAAAAACTTTTAGTCCATATATCTTTCCATCTTTGACATTAACACATCTTCGATGCAAAACTATCAGGGAACTTGACTGTTTTTAAGAAAGCACAAAACTTCTTTCTTTCAGCAGTTGTTAACGCGTAACTAGCATGTGGCTTCGACAACTTCTTCTTTCCAGCATCTTGAAGATGTAGTTCTCCCCGAATACCTAAAAACTTTAAATCATCACGTGCTTTATCAGTGTCCTTTGTTTTTCCTTCAATATTCAATATTGTACCCAAGACATTATCACAAATATTTTTCTCAATATGCATGATATCGAGTTTGTGTCGGATCTTAAGACTTGACCAATATGCTAACTAAAAAAAAATGCTTTTCTTCAACCAATTCACTTCATCATTAAGTCGCTTCCTTTTCCATTGTGATATATTCATAGTTTTTCCAAGTCGTGGAAAGTTTATAACTTCTAACTGGTGAAGAACATCTAATCCCGAAAAAGATCGTGGTGCAACTCTTTTTTCTGATTTGCCATTGAATTGTTTGCTTTTGCGCCAATAATGATTCATAGGTAAGTAGCGACGATGTCCCATGTAGCATATCTTACTGTGCAGGCCTTTAGATGTGATATCTTTATTACAAACAGGACACACCTTATATCCTTTAGTACTCCATCCTGACAAATTGGCATATGCTGGAAAGTCATTAATTGTCCACATCAAAGCTGCATGAAGAAGAAAATTTTGACCACTATAAGCATCATAAGTCTCAATGCCATTACTCCATAAATTTTTCAATTCGTCTATCAGTGGCTGTAAATAAATATCTATATAATTTCCTGGAGATTTGGGCCCCGGTATAAGCAACGACATGAAGAAAAGTGATTCCTTCATGCATTTCCATGGTGGCAAGTTATATGGAATTAATATTACTGGCCACGTACGGTAGGATGTACTCATGTTTCCAAATGGGTTGAAACCATCTGTAGCTAATGCCAACCTTACATTTCTTGGATCTTCTGCAAACCACCTATATTGTCTATCAAAGTCTTTCCATGCCTCACCATCTTCTGGATGACTTAAAACCCCATCGATGTTCATTCTTTTTTCCTTATGCCATCTCATATCGCTAGCAGTATGTTTGAAATGAAATAATCTTTCTAGTCTTGGTTTCAAGGGAAAATGTCTTAAAATCTTTTGAGGAACCTTTTTTCCTTTCTTGTTATCTACTTTGTAACGAGATTCATTGCATTGTGGACAAACTTCTGCGTTCTCATTTTTTTTCCAAAATAACATACAATCATTCTTACAAGCATGTATGCATTCATAACCTAAACCCAAGTCACGCAATTTCTTTTTTGCACCATAATATGATTCTGGAATTTTAGTACCATCGGGTAAAACTTCTTTGAGTAATTTTAATAACATATCAAATGACTTATTGCTCCAATGGTTAAGTGTTTTGATATGCATTAATTTTACCAAGAAAGTGAAAGCTGAAATCTTAGTACATCCAGTGTATAATTCTTCATTCACTTCATCAGACATTGATTGAAACTTATTATTTCTACCTCTCATACTATCACTTGTTTCAACTCCGATTGAGATATCTTCACCACGATGTTCAGTGTCTCTCCCACTTGTCAAATCATTCAATAATTCCATCATTTCGTTTTCCGTATCAATATTTTGAGAAGTCGTTGTGAGTTCCTTATGTTTTTCAACCGTCTCTTTGGGTTTAGGGTAAAGTGACAAATCTGGAGTTTCTCCATGACATGTCCATCTATCATAAGTGAAAGACATTCCATACTTGTATAAATCACCTTCGACCTCACAAGGTGGTTTCATTATGACATTTTGACAATTTTTACATGGACAACGTGTAAACCCTCTATGATCGACATGCTCCTTTGCCAAACTAATAAATGACCTTACTCCATCAGAATATTCTTTGCATAATCTATTTCGAAGTTTTGTCCAACTTTTATCCATATTTTATCCTAAGAAAATCAAATGACAACTTATCAAGAACTTAACTTAACAAAAGAAAAAGGTACAATGTGTATATAAACTTACAACATTTCATAAACAATAAGTTCCAAAGCAAACTTCAATCACATAAGGTTTCAAATAACACTTTAAAAAGTGTAAACAAGATATGTACATATCTTGAAGTCAAAGTTGATTTTTCTTTGACCAAAAATAAGTTTTCCCTCCAAAACTCCACTTTCTCTTTCTTCCTTTTGTCCATTTTTTCAGGTACGCAAATCGAGGGTCTACTATTCATCATCTTCTCCACCTTCATCCCACCACCATCTCCGACCACCATTACTGTCGGCGGCGCACCACTTCTCGCGGCGGACGAAACCTCTCGCGGCGGACGAAACAACGGTGGTGCATCTTCACGGCGGCGACATACATAGCAAGTAGACGACGACGAACTCGAGCAGCGGCGTATCTCCGGCGAGCAGACGACGATTTGGGTTTCAGACCTTCAGCCGAACAGACGATCTCGAAACCACAGCGGTGACGTGAGTTGCTCAGATCGGCGACGGCATCAGCGACTTCCAAGGTGAAGAAACGGTGGAATACACAGGCGACATCTTGGAGAAATAGGCTTCATCATCTTCGCAAGCGTGGGTAATGTAATTTAAATTTCATTTTTAAAGTATTTTTAAGTTAATTACAATTATGTCATCTGGTTTATATGAAATTTCAAGCATGGTTTATATTAGGTCTCATTTATATTTCTTTTTTTTCTAATTATATTTTGTGTCGGTTTAATTACATCTTTGTTATTGATTTTAATTTACAAGTACGCCATTATGTGTCATTTATAAATTCGCTTTTTTTTTTTAAGTTTTCCAATTGATTTCTAAACTTTTTTTTAAAAAATAAAAAATTTAATTTAGTTTCCAATTCCTTTCTAAATGGTTTTGTCAAATTGATTTTTGAACAATTTTAAAACTTTGATTTTCATTTATTTCTAAATCTATAATTTATCGGGATTTCAAAATTTTGTTTTTAAAAATATTTTCAAATGAATTAGTTTTCTTTTAAATGTTTTAAATTGACTTTCAAAATTGTTTCCAAAACATGAAATTTTATTTTATTTTAAACTGGTTTGAAATGAATTTCAAATTAATTTTTAAATCAAAAGTATTTCAAAAATCTTTCAAAAAATATTTGTTTATTGCGTAATCCCCGTTATGGGATTAAGACAACTAATGGCAAAATTGAAGGGTAATTCCACTCACAGATCGAGTCCTTACTTTATTTTAAAGTTAAGGCAAGATTAGTTGAAACATTCTCTTTTCATATTATTTCTTTTTCTCTTTTCTCAAATTAAGGACATTTTAAATAAATTTAATTGGATAATAAAGACAAGTTTTGGCTACCGTTTTAACGGGTGTTGTAGGGTGCTAGCACCTTCCCTCCACTCAACCGACCTCCGAACTTGATTTCTGTTTTCTAGACCAGTTTTTGTTTTAAGGTGACCAATCACACCCAAAATGATTGGTGGCGACTCCATCTCTTTGTTTTTTAAAACAAAACCCTTAAAAGAGGACGTCGGCCGCTCCGCGTCGCGATGACGTTGCGACAGCATGGCGACTCCACTGGGGACCTTTTTTTAGAGGGTCAGGCCATTACATTTTATCTTTTATTATCCAATTTTATTTTCTTTGTTGTCCTTTGTTTGGTTTGTTTTATTTTATTTATGTACTATTTATTTTTTGTAACTTATTTATCGCAATTCTTTTTTTTTTTTTATTGTCATGCATTTCACACACAACCACAAACCTCCTACCCGGGCTACACCTTGTAGGATTAGAATTGAGAATCGAGTAATGTCGACGTTCAAGGGGATATAATTGCCCCTGTATAGGCGCACGAAAGATTCTCGCTCAAGTTAATTCATTTGTTAATTCTTAGCATTCGAATTAATTTGGGGGCCTTTATCCTGTAGGATTAGAATTTTACCGTCACATCATTTGTAATTTTGTTCATTTTAATTATTTGTTGATTGGATTCTGAGGTCATTTTGTTTCATTACATTTATGGTTGCATCTTTTTTTAGTTGAAGTTAATCTTTATTTTTATTTTTCTAAAAAGAAATCCAAAAAAATTAAAATACTAAAATCCCAAAAGGATAAGAAAATTATTACGTTTGTTATCTTTCATAAAAATATTTTGTTTCTAAAAAATATATGTAGGATTCTTTCCTACATCTAAAAATAACATAATAAAAAAAAGTTTTAAGTAGTCATACTTAGAGTCATGTGCTTTTTAGCTTAAATCAAATATTTTAAGATTTAGTAGTGTTGACCTTCAATGGGACTGTCAATTTCCCGTACACGCACATGAAATGTCTTATTTTAATTTTCACTCATTATTAGAATTAGTAGTGTCGACTTTCGAGGGGATTTAAATGCCCCGTATTGGCGCATGAAAAGTCTTATGTATTTGTTTTTTTCTTGTTTCATTATTATTATTATCTTCTTAAAAAATATTTTCTTTTCACAAAAAAAAAAAAAAAAATATTAAAATAAATAAAAGTAAAAATTGAGTAGTGTCGACCATCGAGGGATGCAAATGCCCCGTATAGGCGCATGAAAAAAAATCTTTAAGATTGAGTAGTGTCGACCATCGAGGGGATGTAAATGCTCCCGTATAGGCGCATGAAGTATTTTTACCTAAGTTATTTCATTTGTTATTAAATAACATTGAAATTAAGTGTTGAGTCTTGTCTTCTAAAATTTTAGTTTAGGATTATCTTCCATTTAAAAAATTTTAAAAAAATAATAATAATAATAATAATAATAATGCATAACACATCATTCATACACATCTCATCTATGAGTAGGACATTTTTAGACACCTTCATGCACTTCCATAAGATCATATTGATTCATTCATTATATGAAACTCAAAGAGTTCATTTGAGTTTTTGACATATCCTACAATGTAAGCATCATGCATTTTTCACGTTCATAAATTGGTGACTCATTGGGATCTCCTGCAAGCACAAAATTTCTCTCTCGTGAATACTTTTTTTTTCTCTTTCTAAATACATTTAGGGTCTAGGCATATTTACATGCATATAAAAAGAAAATTTCATTGCATTGTCCCATTTTGCATGTCAAGACATTAACATTTTTTTTAAAAAAAATATTGTTAATCGCATATATCATCTCACATATGCATACAAAAGAGGACAAAAATAAAAAATATTCATGCATCATTATCTAATTTCGCATGTCAAGTCATAACATTTAAAAAAAAAAGAAAAAAAAAATTATTTGTTAGTTGCATAAAATCATCTCATATATGCATCATAAAAAAAAAAAAAAAATATTCATGCATCATTATCTAATTTTGCATGTCAAGTCATAACATTTTTTTTTTTAAAAAAAATATTTGTTAATCGCATCATATCATCCCACATATGCATACATTAAAAGATAAAAAAACAAAAAAATATTTGTTATCACATCATAAAAAAAAATTAAAAAAAAAAAAAATTGATGCATTATTTTGTATGTTAAATCATCAATTGCATCATATCATTTCACAGAGACATATATATAAAAAACAAAACAAAACAAAAAAATCATTTTTTATCATGCACATGCATATATCACGAAAAATCAGGTTTCATTTTCATCTCACACATGATGCATCATTATCTCATTTCACAGAAAAAAGAAAAAAAAGCATTTGTTATTCATCAATTCCATAATATCATCTCACACATGTTTTTTCACAAAACATTATCGATTTTTATCACATTCTTCATCACATCATTTTAAAAAAAATAAAAATAAATAAAACATTTTTGTGTTCACTTTGATTATTCTTGTGTTTACTTTGGTCGTTCTGGTTAATTGAAGTATTAACAAGAGTTATGGAAAAAAATGTTGAATCATCACAGGGAGAAGTTATTAGTGCTTTCACTGCTCTTTTATGGGAAATTGTAACTCTCAACCATTTTATGACTTTCTTGAAAATATCTCTCTCAACCTTCATTGGTGGCCTAAACTCTAAATTGAGAGAACTTTATTTTGACCTTCAAATTTCTCATGTGCTAAACATACACTCCCGAACAGGGTTTTAATAATCACACTAGGCAAACACCCTTTTGCGAAAGTCTAAAATTACTCACAGTAAAACCTTCAATCTGCGTGCCACATAAACTTTGAGGCAATTTACCCTGATTTTGTGGATCCACCTTTAAATCCATACCAAACTCACCATCTACATTATATGGTGCCTCTCTACCCACCTAGCCCTTTTGTTAAACCTGCCACATTTATTTAGATGACAAACATCCCAAATTATTCGAGAGAGCTTCAAATGTAATGAACTAGTATTGAACTCTTGTGATCTATTGCTTCATAATTGAAACTTGTGATTTTTCATATATTTCTCATATTCAACTTCAGTTGATCCAGATTCTCATTTCTTTTCATTCTTGTCATTTGTGATTTCTCTTTCCTCAATTTGAAAGTGATTCCAAGACTAGAGATAATAGTTTTAAGCACAAATGAGTCAGCAACTTTGGAAATTATCTAAAAATCTCAGCTTCATTCAACGAGTTTCGCTTGAAGGATCTTCATCACGATGTCAGGGGTCATGGACAAAAAAATGACATAGAAGGACTACAAGAGCTGTAAAGGAGTAACCATATATCATCAATATTTTGTATGTGATTGCACAATCTCTTGCTAAATAAAAGAAGCAATATCTTAGCAAAAAAAAAAAAAAAAGTGCAAAGTTGGTGTAATCAATAGATCAAGGAACTACATCCGGAATGCTCGTAAAATCTTTTTTGCAAGGCAACTAATTGGGGCAAAGCCTCCATCTTTGCTAAACTGAGACAAAGTTTTCCAACTTTGCAAATTGGGCAAAATCTCACCTTTACCACACAAGAGCAAAGCTACCGTCAGCAAACTGGAGCAAAGTCTTTGTCTTTGTCATACTGGAGCAAAGTCTTCGCCTTTGTCATACTGGAGCAAGATCACCATTGCAAACTGGAGCAAAGCCTTCGTCTTCGCCAAACTGGGACAAAAACTCTCAAAACTTTGCAAACTGGAGGAAAGTCTTCGTCTTTGCCATACTGGAGCAAGACAACCATTACCAAGTTGGAGCCAAGTCTTCGACTTTGCCGCACTGGAGCAAGGCCACTATCCACACTGGGATCAAAATCAACATCAGCAAGTTGGAGCATTTGATTGCGCCATTTCTTAAAAAAAAAAAATAAAAAAAATAGTAATGACGAAATGCTTTAAAATCTCACTTTAAATTCAACATTGGAGCAAGACCATCAACAAACTGGAGCAAAGCCTTCATCTTTGCAAAACTGGAACAAAGTCTTCATCTTTATCATACTGGAGCAAAGTCTTCATTTTTGTCATATTGGAGCAAGGCTATCATCAACAAATCGGGCAAAAGTGTCTCCTTTGCCACATTTGGGCAAAATCATTCGTCTTCGTCACACCACCAGACCAAGTCAGGGTGAAGATAATCAAATTATCGAGGAATTCGAGTTTTCCCAAAGAAAGAAGCATATATGAGATGATTTCCTCAGGGGCTGACTTCAGGTTCCTAAAATTATTGTTCAAAGAATTGGAATCACTTCATTCGTTCATTCATATTTTATTAAATCTCTTACTCAAATATTTCAAATATTTCAAATATATCAACCATCTCTTATTGTTCAGGAGATTTGAAGATCACATTCTTTTTTTTTTCCTTACGAAGAAAACGTGTACTGTTTACTATTTCATACTTATTCGAACTCAAACTCATTTTCTTGTATTGAAACTATTGTGTCTATTACAAGACTAAATCATGAAGCAGTTAATCAAGTAAGATGTTCAATACTAGAAACGATTTTTGATAGTTCTCTAAACTAGCACATGAGACACTACCCAAAGTCCACCACGCCTAATATGGTTGAGTGATCTACGTTTGACATACATAATCCCTTTCGAGTGAAAGCATTAGAGGAAAAAAATAAAAAAATAAAAAAATCCCCTTTTCAATGATGACAACATTTTCTCTTTGATTCATTGCTAAACATTAGCTAACAAGAACGATGAGAGTAGACAAGGATAATCATTTTTTTTCTTAAACATGAAAATTATTATGATGTCATAATTTTCACATATCTTGCATCATTCACATCATTATTTCTCAAAAAAAGCAAAAATTATTCTCGTATATCATGGTTAGATAGCGAAAGTTGGTCATATAAGGATCATGCATACATGCTGCATTTACGACTTTTCAATTTACCATTGGCATGCACATGCATATATGTTGCATTCATGACATTTTAAAATCTACCATCAGCATGCACATGCATACATATTGCATTCAATGACATTCATTTTTCTACCATTGGTCATCATGCCTTCAAAATCAATTTCATTAATTAAACCAAAACAAATCAGGGCACACGTTGTCATACGTGATAATGAACAAGTTCCACTCATAACGAACATTGAAATTTATCCACATGATTTTAATCCATTTGCATTTTGCATTTGTATGCCAGCACATTCTCTTTAGAGAGTCATTCATCAATTCATACTAGTTTTCATGTTCTGTGGCAAACTCACTTCTCATAACTCATGCATTTAAGTCTTCTTCATATTCATGAAGTCCTAATATTTTCGAATGAACATTTTTAAAAAATCTCTAAAAAAATAAAAGTTTCATTTTTGACAACTAAGTTTTGAAATAAAAACAGTTGTCCCCTTTAAAACAAATTTTTGAAATATGAAGTCTCTGTTTTAAAAGTATCTTTCATTTTGGCAGCTAAGTTTTGAGATAAAAACCGTTGTCTACAAAACAAAAACAAACAAAAAAACAAAAAAACAAAACAATTTTAAAAAAAATGAAAATGAAAATGAAAATCAAGATCAATCACTCAATCTTTTACATTTTTTCTTGTTGGTTAAATCGAACCCTAATCCAGTATTAGCGGTCGAAGCCCGGGAGATAGCCCAGGTCCGTTTTAAATTCCAGTTGGTTAAATCGAACCCTAATCCAGCATTAGCGGTCGAAGCCCGGAAGAAACCCTAGGTCCGTTTTAAATTCCAGTTGGTTAAATCGAACCCTAATCCAGCATTAGCGGTCGAAGCCCGGGAGATAGCCCAGGTCCGTTTTAAATTCAAATTGGTTAAATCGAACCCTAATTCAGCATTAGCGGTCGAAGCCCGGGAGATACCCCAGGTCCGTTTTAAATTCAAGTTGGTTAAATCGAACCCTAATCCAGCATTAGCGGTCGAAGCCCGGGAGATAGCCCAGGTCCGTTTTAAATTCCAGTTGGTTAAATCGAACCCTAATCCAGCATTAGCGGTCGAAGCCCGGGAGATAGCCCAGGTCCGTTTTAAATTCAAGTTGGTTAAATTGAACCCTACTCCAGCATTAGCGGTCGAAGCCCGGGAGATAGCCCAGGTCCGTTTTAAATTCAAGTTGGTTAAATCGAACCCTAATCCAGCATTAACGGTCGAAGCCCGGGAGATAGCCCAGGTCCGTTTTAAATTCCAGTTGGTTAAATCGAACCCTAATCCAGCATTAGCGGTCGAAGCCCGGGAGATAGCCCAGGTCCGTTTTAAATTCAAGTTGGTTAAATCGAACCATAATCCAGCATTAGAGGTCGAAGCCCGGGAGATAGCCCAGGTCCGTTTTAAATTCCAGTTGGTTAAATCGAACCCTAATCCAGCATTAGCGGTCGAAGCCCGGGAGATAGCCCAGGTCCGTTTTAAATTCCAGTTGGTTAAATCGAACCCTAATCCAGCATTAGCGGTCGAAGCCCGGGAGATAGCCCAGGTCCGTTTTAAATTCAAGTTGGTTAAATCGAACCCTGATCCAAGATTAGCGGTCGAAGCCTGTGGACATAACTCAGGTCCGTTTCATTTCCTTGTTGGTTAAATCGAACCCTAATCCAAGATTAGCGGTCGAAGCCTGTGGACATAACCCAGGTCCGTTTCTTTTCCTTGTTGGTTAAATCAAACTCTAATCCAAGATTAACGGTCGAAGCCTGTGGACATAACCCAGGTCCGTTTCATTTCCTTGTTGGTTAAATCGAACCTTGATCCAAGATTAGCGGTCGAAGCCTGTGGACATAACCCAGGTCCGTTTCATTTACTTGTTGGTTAAATCGAACCCTAATCCAAGATTAGCGGTCGAAGCCTGTGGACATAACCCAGGTCCGTTTCATTTCCTTGTTGGTTAAATCGAACCCTGATCCAAGATTAGCGGTCGAAGCCTGTGGACATAACCCAGGTCCGTTTCTTTTTCTTGTTGGTTAAATCGAACCCTAATCCAAGATTAACGGTCGAAGTCTGTGAACATAACCCAAGTCCGTTTCTTTTCCTTGTTGGTTCAATCGAACCCTAATCCAAGATTAGCGGTCGAAGCCTGTGGACATATCCCAGGTCCGTTTCATTTTCTTGTTGGTTAAATCGAACCCTAATCCAAGATTAGCGGTCGAAGCTTGTGGACATAACCCAGGCCCGTTTCATTTTCTTGTTGGTTAAATCGAACCCTAATCCAAGATTAGCGGTCGAAGCCTGTGGACATAACCCAGGTCCGTTTCATTTCCTTGTTGGTTAAATCGAACCCTAATCCAGCATTAGCGGTCGAAGCCTGTGGACATAACCTAGGTCCGTTTCTTTTCCTTGTTGGTTAAATCGAACCCTAATCCAAGATTAGAGGTCGTAGCCTGTATAAACCTAGGTCCGTCTTAGTTTTAATAATAAACAAATTTTCACCTTCCCAATACGTTGTCTTCGTCCTTTGTCTACCCTTTCAATTCTTCAAAGATACACAAAGGGGAGCAAGCTGTAGACACCGTATTTGGTCCGGGCATTTGTTTATTATTAATGTGTTTACCTTATTTATTTATTTTTATCATATTTGATTGAATTTTTTTAAGTTGTAAATTCACTTTTTATTATGTATTTAATTAATTTCGAAATTGGAGAAAAATAACAAAAATAATGTTTTAATTGTTTGGGAAGGATTTTTACCTAATTTGACAATAAGGATTAATACTTAATGAGTATAAAATTCTTAAGTCATTTTATGACTAAAATTTTGATATTCATTTATGAGTATAAAATATTTAATTCATTTTGGGTTAAAATTTGATATTCATTTATGAGTATAAAATATTTAATTCATTTTGGATTAAAATTTGATATTCATTTATGAGTATAAAATAATTAATTCATTTTGGGTTAAAATTTGATATTCATTTATGAGTATAAAATATTTAATTCATTTTTGGGTTAAAATTTTATATTCATTTATGAGTATAAAATATTTGTTCATTTTATGGTCAAAAATCAGTTTTGAATGAGAAAAATATCGAATCATAAATTTACTTCAATTTTAACCTTTGGTGGGAGTTTCCAACGATCTATAAATACCGACCAAAGAGAGCATAATAGAGATCAGAGAAAAAGCCGTAGAGAGACCGATAAATTAGATTTTTTGAGAGAAGTTTAAAAGAGTGATTTTGAAGTCAAAGTTGATTTTTCTTTGACCAAAAATAAGTTTTCCCTCCAAAACTCCACTTTCTCTTTCTTCCTTTTGTCCATTTTTTCAGGTACGCAAATCGAGGGTCTACTATTCATCATCTTCTCCACCTTCATTCCACCACCATCTCCGACCACCATTACCGTCGGCGGCACACCACTTCTCGCGGCGGACGAAACCTCTCGCGGCGGACGAAATAACGGCGGTGCATCTTCACGGCGGCGACATACATAGCAAGTAGACGACGACGAACTCGAGCAGCGGCGTATCTCCGGCGAGCAGACGACGATTTGTGTTTCAGACCTTCAGCCGAACAGACGATCTCGAAACCACAGCGGTGACGTGAGTTGCTCAGATCGGCGACGGCATCAGCGACTTCCAAGGTGAAGAAACGGTGGAATACACAGGCGGCAGCTTGGAGAAATAGGCTTCATCATCTTCGCACGCGTGGGTAATGTAATTTAAATTTCATTTTTAAAGTATTTTTAAGTTAATTACAATTATGTCCTCTGGTTTATATGAAATTTCAAGCATGGTTTATATTAGGTCTCATTTATATTTCTTTTTTTCTAATTATATTTTGTGTCGGTTTAATTACATTTTTGTTATTGATTTTAATTTACAAGTACGTCATTATGTGTCATTTATAAATTCGCTTTTTTTTTTAAAGTTTTCCAATTGATTTCTAAACTTTTTTAAAAAAAATAAAAAAATTAATTTAGTTTCCAATTCCTTTCTAAATGGTTTTGTCAAATTGATTTTTGAACAATTTTAAAACTTTGATTTTCATTTATTTCTAAATCTATAATTTATCGGGATTTCAAAATTTTGTTTTTAAAAATATTTTCAAATGAATTAGTTTTCTTTTAAATGTTTTAAATTGACCTTCAAAATTGTTTCCAAAACATGAAATTTTATTTTATTTTAAACTGGTTTGAAATGAATTTCAAATTAATTTTTAAATCAAAAGTATTTCAAAAATCTTTCAAAAAATATTTGTTTATTGCATAATCCCCGTTATGGAATTAAGGCAACTAATGGCAAAATTGAAGGGTAATTCCACTCACAAATCGAGTTCTTACTTTATTTTAAAGTTAAGGCAAGATTAGTTGAAACATTCTCTTTTCATATTATTTCTTTTTCTCTTTTCTCAAATTAAGGACATTTTAAATAAATTTAATTGGATAATAAAGACAAGTTTTGGCTACCGTTTTAACGAGTGTTGTAGGGTACTAGCACCTTCCCTACACTCAACCGACCTCCGAACTTGATTTCTGTTTTTTAGACCAGTTTTTGTTTTAAGGTGACCAATCACACCCAAAATGATTGGTGGCGACTCCATCTCTTTGTTTTTTAAAACAAAACCCTTAAAAGAGGACGTCAGCCGCTCCACGTCGCGATGACATTGGGACAGTAGCGACATAGGTTATCAACAAGTTTAACCCCAAGAAGATTATGAAGCTGAACTTGAATTTTCTCGCAAACATTAGGAGAAGTAAGAAGGGTTGATTTAGAAAATTGATAGACTGTCCTGAGGAAAGTTCATAGTCACGAAGAATAGACATAATAAAAGGGCAATTGTGAGTAGAAGCTTTAAAAAAGAGAACACTATCATCAGCCAATAAGAGATGAGAGATAGAAGGTGCAGACCTTACAATAGAAATACCAGAAATAATGTTTTTACTATGAGCATTAAGGAGAGATTGGGAGAGGTCTTAAGAGCAGAAAAAGATAAGGAGAAAGTGAGTCTCCCTATCGCAAACTCCGAGAAGGAGTAATATTACCTTTTCCCACACCAATTATAATAATCGAAAAGGAAGCTAAAGTAATACAACGCATAACCAAAGAGATCTAATGATTACTAAAACTAAGTTTACACATAATTTTTTCAAGAAATAACCAATTACTCTATTGAAGACTCTATTGAAGGCTTGAGACATGTCTACCTTAAAAGCATTAAAACCTTGGGAACCAAACTATTTATGCTTAATATAAAATTGTTAACAAGAGCATAGCTCAACTGACATGATGTATCAACTAGTGACTCTGAAGTCTTAGGCCACATGGTAAAAAGTAAAAAAAAAAAAATGCTTAATATAAAATTGAGACATTCATAAGCAATAGTTTAGAGGTTTGAATACCTACATATTGTCAAAAAAAAAAAAAAAAAAAAAAAAAAAAAAAAAAAAAAAACATTAAATAACCTATATATTTTTAATATATATATATTTTTTAAATAAACTGTTTATTAACTCTTATTTTCACTTTTTAAAAACGCTTTTGAAATTCAAGCCCAATTTAAAAAATATATGAAATTAATTTTTTAAAACATTATTTATTTATATATATATATATTTAAAATGAAAGAAAAATGTAAAGAAGATAGGGTTGGTTGCACAAATAGCAATCAGGCCCAAACTAATTGCAAATTTAGCAAACTTTAAAATATTTTGCAAATATGGCAAAAAAATCTGTTTCTATCCCTCATAGACTTTATCATATCACTGATAGACTTCTATGAATGATAGACTATTATTACTGACAAAAATCTAGAACTTCTATGAATGATAGACTATTATCACTGACAAAAATCTAGAAAAAGCTGAGGTGATCAGCGATAGACTTCTATCAGCCATAAGATATAGCGATAAAAATTGTTGCAAAATTTTTAAAAACATGCTATATTTTTAATTATTTTATTCTAAATTGACTGTTACAATTTTCAAGAAGATATTAGTAAAGAAGTATGCTTCTTTTTTAAAAAAAAAAAAAAAAATTACTCAAAAGAATTAAATTGGAAAGGGTTTGGATACGAAAGCTTCTTTATGCATTATGGGCCTGATAAATCTTCGAATATATTTCCAATTTTGAATATTATTGTAATTATTTTAGTATAGTTGTAACTGGATTTGTACGACTTGCTGCAAGTCTAGAATATCGTGTGCCAGGTGTTGTTCTTTTTTGGTTTTTATAATGATTGCCCCAGGCTTAGGTTGCCGCGCGTTACACACATGTCACGTGTAGTGAAACTATATTTATATGTATCAATAATTGACCAATTTAATTTTAGTTAGAAAAATATGTATTTTGGTGTTGAGAAAAATGTTTTAGATACACTTTAGTCTTTATAGTTGTTTTTAAGGTCCTACACTCGTTGATATAAGGGTTAACAAGATTGATTGATTAATGAGAAAAGTCATCTTCTGTAATTACTTGCAGACTGGAAGGGACGAAATTACTATACTTCGGTGTGGAAAAAAATCAAATATAGATACAAACTTTCAGAGTATTTTTTTTTTTATGATTATTAATTTTTAGCGTTTCACATTAATTAATTTTTTTTATAAAAAAAAAAAAGTTTAAATTTGTATTTTAAAAATTATGACTGACGTTTACTATTGTCGATGGTCGGTGACAAGTAAGAGTGGTGATAGTCGTCGGAGGTGGTCGTCGACGAAGAATGGTGGTGGTCGTCGGAAGTGGTCACCGACGGGATAAGAGTGGTGGTGGTGGTCAGAGGTGGTCGCTGACGGGGTAAGAGTGGTGGAGGCCGACCGGAGGTGGTCATCAGAGGCGACGAAAGTAGTCGTCGAGGAGTGACGACGGTGGTCGGAGGAAGTCGCCGGAGATCATAGGGGGTCGTCGGAGATCAGAGACGGCCGACAGGCAGTGCTGGCAGTGGTCGGAGGTTGTCGCCGGAAGCCGGAGACCACCACCGGAGATCGACGATGGTGGCTGGAAGAGGTCGTCGGAGATCGAAAACGGTGGCCAGTGGCGTTGTCAGAGGAGGTGGCCGACAACAATCCGGAGTGAAAAACATTTAAAGGAGTAATGTAAAAGTATTTTGGTAATTTTAATTCATTATGAAAATTAGATAGGTTTTTCAATTAAACAAAAAAAAAAAAAACATTTTTTCTGGAAGTTTTTTTTTTATGAGTACATTGGGGTGGGGGATTCGAACCACAGACCTTTTGGTAATTTTAAAACTCATTCTCAAATAATTAATTTTGAGTGGTTGTCATTTATTCTAAAATGATTTTTTTTTAAAATTAAACAAGAACACAAACCAAAAACACCTAAGGGGCCGTTTGGTTTGAGTATTTGCAAATGCCTGGGAATAGAAGATGCCTGGGAATGAGATGTCTGGGGATAAGATGTCTGGGAATCAATGATGTCTGTGTTTGGTGCTGCATGGGAATGTCATCAGATTTCAGTGGGAATAAATGATGTCTGTGTTTGGTGCTGCATGAGAATGTCATCAGATTTGCAAATAAATTTTAAATAATTAATGGTTGTTTATTTTATTTAATAATTATGTTCAACGAAAGGTATTTAAAATTATACAAACTTTTAATTCGAATTAATTAATTAATACAATAATAAAATTGAAGAACTAATGATAAAAGTTATATAATTCAAAAACCAAATATAATCTATCATCAATTACTAAACATAGGTTGGTGTGCGATACTTGACAACCTATGCGATCGTAGAGGTTGTTGTGCGATTGCATAGCTATCGCACACCAACCTATGTAATCGCACAACTACCTATGTGATCGCATAACTATGCGATAACTAGCAACCTATGCGATCAAATAGGTTGTTGTGTGATCGCATAGCTATCGCATAGGTTGTTGTTCGATCGCATAGATATCGCACACCAACCTATGCGATAACTAGCAACCTATGCGATCACATAGGTTGTTGTGCGATCGCATAGTTATCGTATAGGTTGTTGTTCGATCGCATAGCTATCGCACACCAACCTATGTGATCGCATAGTTATCGCACATTTTAAATCAAGAAGCTACTGAAATCGATTTAACAAAAAACAAAAAATACATAGAGCTCTCAGAGATTAAAATGAATTTAACCCAAAAAAAAAAAAAAAAAAACTTGAAATTAGAATTTGGAATTGATTTAATAAAAAAAAAAAAATTAGGAAGAAGAAACGTTGTAAAAAAAAAAAAGAATGAAGAAGAAGATTTAAAAAAAAAAACCAATGTGAAGAAGAAGACATACCTGGGCATCACCCATGGCTTTCAGAGAAAGTCGTCTAAAATGGAGGGCATCAGAAAGCCATACTTCTGATGCCCGGGCTACAGCTATGCCCGGGCATAAAGGGTAAGACGTCAACCAAACGTGGGAATGGCCATCAGAAAGCCATTCCCATCCTGATGCCCATCTTCAAAGCCGCCAACCAAACGGCCCCTAAGACTCTAAAATATTTATGGTAGAAGTGTTTATACGTTCCTAAACTACTAAAAAAAAATGTTTTTGAAATAATGCATTTTGTTTTAAACAGAAATGTTTCTAATTAAAATACTCATATCTTTGAAAACTAGATGTATAATTTGAAAAGTAAAATATATGATATGTGAGGCAAGTTAAAGCACAACTATGATGAGGAAGTAACAGTCCCCACACATCACAAAGTTTCTCTCTTTCTCTCTAAGATTAATATTTGTTTTTCCTTTACACTTTATGCTTAAACTTGGAATAGCCAAAGTTTGTTGAACATATTTCACTCTCAGTTTTAATAAGCATATGTTGCCTATTAGTTTCATATAGCTGGAGTTGAGAATTGGATATTTACAATATTTTTAAGTTGTACACATTAAGTTATGGGAATCAATTTGTGCAACTTGTATATGTTAATAAGTTTGTAAATTTATGTTTTGTAAGAACAAATGTGCAACATAAAGATGAATTTTCTAAAAGCCTAAGTTTATGTAACCTTGAGTTCATATACTCCACAAGATTATATTGTTTATTAACCTCCACAATGAATCTAGTTTTTTTTTTAACAAACACGTGAAGGTGAAGAATATTTGAACATTTGATCTTTTATTTTAGAGAATTTAACTAATTGAACATAATTCTTATATAAGACCTTATTTATTGAAACATAAGACGAAAAGCACACGATAATGTGCGGTAGTTTTGGAGGTGTGTAGGCGCTTAGAAGCGGCATGGCTGTGAGCTTAGTCCACACATGGCAGGCAAGTACTTAGCCATTGGTGGCATTTGCATTCTTTCTTGTCTTCTTGTTTGCCTCTGCTCCTTCTTAGCAATCTCCTCAATCATATCGCACCTACACTGCTCGTCCACATTCCTGAGCTCGATGCAGCACGCAACAAAGGACTCCTCTGGCCTCTTTGGATTGTCGATTCCCCTCATCTGCAGTGTCCTGCTCTGCATCTTCAAGTACTCATCGCAGTTGCGGAGCTCCTCGCGGGCGCTCATCTCATGGCACCTCTGCTGCCGCCCTTGGTTGTCTTCGTCGACTTCCACGGTAGTGACGGTGGTGTGGTAGGCGTAGGCATCTGCAACCAGCAGAGCCACTGCCAAGAGGGCTACGATTCCTGTGAGTCTCGCCATTGTTAGAAGATTTAACGTGGAAAGAGGAGTAGAAGTAGTGTGTTGAGGTAGGAGTGGAATGAAGGGTGCTGGGGGTTCTTGTATTTATAGGAAATGGGGAGTGAGTGCATGTAGGGAACGTGGAAGGAATACTGATTTTGTGTTGTTGGTTTTTGAAGCATGTGATAACAAGGTGTGTAGCCATGCAAATGCGGAACCCGTATGTGTCATTATACTGCTGTTGGGAGTCGAATTTTTGGTACAAATGCCTTTTATTTGCTATGTGTCATTCGGCTACTATATTTGGAGTGTTTTTCCACTTCGTTTCAAATACTTCTATGATTCAAAATAAAATAGCATATTATTCAAGCACTCTAGTGCATTTAATGTGTTGAGGTATTAAAGTGTTCATAATTCAGGTAATTTTTATACTACTCTTGAATACTGACTTTGCAATATTTGAAATAAGTAATTAGAAGTGTGATCCTAGGTTGTCGAGATCCGTCAAATTACAATTTATAAACTAGTATCTATTCTAATTTCTAGAACGGTGGTAACTAGATCAATTTTAGAGAACCAAATATTAGTTTCTCCTAATTAAATTTTAATTGTGACGATAAAAATAAAATAAAATAGGGGATTAATCAGTGACAAACTTAGAAACATGCAAGCTAAAGGAAATTAATCTAACGGAAATTAAAGCAGAAATTAAACTTAAGGAAACAACAATGTAAACGGTGCATCTAATTTAAAGAAGTGGAACTGTTCTTGAGGCAATTCAAATCACTAGAATTCTAAAGAAATTTAGCTTGTTACCCTAAGCACACAACTTGATAATGGAACCCGTAACGAGCAACACGATGAAATTAATTAAGACCAAATAAATTCTAATTAAACTTGACATCCAACCGACTGGGCACAACCGTTCCATATCAATTAGATGTCAGTGACAAAAAATACTGAGACGGACAACCAATTTAGATAGTCTAAATTGATTGCCCGATTTGTCTTTTATTCTCAAGTCTATCATACAAACTAATGCGATCATGGATAGCCGAAGATACACATAGGCACAATCAGACTCTTTCTACTTGGCGATTAAAACACGACAATTACGGATCATGAATTTAATCTTTAGCAATTTATCATGCGAGAACAATTTTGAAGCGTCAATTTCAATCAAAACATCATGGTAATGGGATACAAATATAGAGAAAGAATGCTTGAGATAAAAATAAAAAAAAAATAAAAAAAAACTAAATGACATTAAGAGACCAAATCCTCACAAAATGCATCGCAAGATACAATTTCGACCTCTAAATTAGAAATTAGAGCACTTACCTTAACCAACCGTGTTGAAAATCTATCCAAAATACAATAGTTTGGCTCCAATATAAAGGAAATATAACAAAACTATAAAGAATAGAGAGAATTTGAGGCTAACCCTCCAAAAATCGGACCTAAGTGATAGAGTATGTAATGGATGACCTAAAAAAAGAAAAAGAAGTTTTTATAGTGGTAGGACAAGGTCGAGACGCTCTAGGCAGCATCGAGACAAAACGAGCGCACGCGGGCTTCGATGACGGACGACTGTGCAACTCCAAGTCATAACGTCACGACGCTTGCTCTCGGGTCGAAATGCCAATTTTTGCATGGATGAGCATCGAGACACTCTAATACAGCGTTGCGACGTTTGTTCTCGGGTTGAATAGGCTGATTTTGGCTCCCACTCTTTACTTGGTACCTCAACTTGAACCTTTTTGCTTCCCTTTTAACATTAATCGATGCCTTGAACTCCGCCTTGAACTCCAAGATGTTCCAATTCGCTCTCAACCTATAAAATACACATTTAATCATGGGTGAGTGGTGTGGTGATTTTTGGAATATCCCACTAATTCTCAAGCTGTCGAAGCTTGACCAAAATGAATTTATAAACCTGTAGCTTTTAGCTTTGCAGCTAGCGGTAACAGGGTCGGACCACAGAGAGAGAATAAAAATTGAAATTAATTGTTCGAGGGGTAATTAAATTGATCGGAAGATTGTCACAAAACGGGGAGTTTTTAATCATGCAAGTCAAGTATAAAACGCTAACGGAAAAATAAGTAATTGAGATTAAAAGTGTTGGATTTGGGAGATTCGGGACTTTGCTAAGTGTTATAACATCTATAATTTAATTCTAAGGTATGGCAATCAATGTAACATGCACGTGAACGGTTTCCCGGCAACCCTAAAGCAACCGGCCTCATAATAATTAATTAGAATTTCACAATCCTAACTAAACGGTGTTCGCAATTAAATTAGAGTGATCAGTCCCAAATTAACCCAAACAGTCACTAGCATTTCACGACGAACGTTCAATCAAACACGCTAAATGCTAATTGACTACCCGACAACCAAGTAATCAACATTCAGTGTGAATAATGTGATGCTTCGATTTGTTCTACCATTCTGTGTTACTAAATCGACAAGGAGAGGCAAGACATCGCTAGTCTATAACAATAGAACATGCTAGAAAACGAGATTGTATGTCTAGGAATCTAACACATTCATGGATGAAGCAAGAAGAGTAGATGCATAGCAACAATAAAGCCAAAACAGAATTTAAAGATCAAACTATCAAAATATTACAAACTTAGCAAAAATACCTTAGCCTACCATGGAGAAATTCAATGCCAAAGCTTCCATGGAGACCTTGGACATAATCCCAAGCTAAAGAGAAAGAAAAAAGCTTAAAAAACGCCCAACAATGGCGGAAACCCGAGAGATAATGGCAGAGAGGATCAAGAAAAATCGTCAAAATAGCCTATATAATCCGTCGGAGCGTCAAGACGCTAGACCAGCGTCGCGACGCTGCGACCTAAAAATCCCAGCGCGCGTTGTCGCGATGGCGTCAAGACGCTGGCCCGATAATCTTCAGCGCGCGCGCGTCTTCGGAGCGTCTCGACGCAAGGGCAAGCGTCTCGACGTCGAGCAGCGTTGAGCAGCGTCTCGACGCTTGCTCTCGGGTTTGGGGCAGGAAAATTGCCTTTACATGGAAATTTTCTCCAAATCTTCATGGATGAACTTCCCCCTTTCCCGATGCAATCCCGGAGTGCTAAAACAGCTTCCTAAGCCACGAAACGCGTCCAATGGACACCATGAGCTCTTTGCCGCAAATTTCCTATAAACAAGATAAATTAAACGTTTAAGCACGACTTTTAGATAGAGTTAGGGAGTGATATTTAGCTCCAAAATGGAGTTATCAAACACCCCCAACCTAAATCTTGCTAGTCCTCGAGCAAGACAAACATAGAATTCGACTCTAAAGGACCATGCATACATGCTTCTAATTCAAACCTCAATACTTTTTACAAATCTAAACAATACATATTCAAGAAAGCAATCGGCGCATGCATTTAATCAAGAACACATCAAAAATTAACTATCGCTCCCTAACGTGAGTGTGTGCTAGCCAACCTATCCTAAACCTACGTAAACCCGGAAAAATCGCATGCAACATGTCATCCCATTTTCCCCCTACTTCTAGCATTTAAGAAAAGTCTAAACTTGATCACATAAGAGAGAGTAATAAATTAAGAGGCCTAAAACAATTTTCTCATACTTTTTTTTTTTCTTTTTGAATACTTTGTACTCTTTGTTTTTGGTTCTTTGAACCCAACTTTTTCTTTCTTTTTCTTTCCAAACCCGAGAAGCCTAACATGTCAAGTTCATGCATAAACTTCACATTTTTAAGGATTAACGCTCACTTCTTAGGTGCACCATTAAGAAGGAGCAGCGCCTCGAAAGAATTTTCTAAACAACCTACTTTTCTACATTTTTTTTACTTTAGGCTTAGCTTTTGCTAACTCGATTAATTAATCACTAACTCTCATGCAACAAGCTACCCTAGGGGTGCCTTTCGGGGTGACAACAAGAATCAATGCAATCATGTGATTAATCTAAGCCTACGGAGTCTAAGAAGAGGTTGCTAAGTGCTCGATAGATGCAAGGGAGCAACAGAAAAAAATTTAAAATTTTTTACATGGACCTAATAAATGCAAAACTACCTCATGCAAAAACTAGATATGCAAATGCCAAGATTCCAAAAAGTACTTCCTAGATCATCACAATTAGAAAGCAATAAACAGAGTCTCAAGCACTTCAAATTCTAAGTCACACTGCTCAACAAACTGCACATGGTAATCCAAAACGTCCACCCCCAACCTCAGAAGATAACATTGTCCTCAATGCTTCTAATCAGATGCGCAAAAATAAAAAGAAAGGAAAACGACACTTCCCTGATCTTTGCAAGGTTGGCAAGGGACAAGAGGCGACGCTTTCGTACCAAAGCCCAATTTCCTCAACTTCTCATCTTTCTCCTAAAAAAACAGCAAGCAAATAAACTAAATTAAACTACGAAACTTAAACTAAAACAACAGAACTAAATACTGAAAAACAGTTCAACACTCGGGTGCCTCCGAGAAGCGCAAAATTTTTAAAGTCGTTTGCTCGACTGAATTCTCCCCAAGAACTCAACCATAATCCGACAGCGCGGGGGACGTTCCAATCATCTACATTCAAAAACATTTTTTCTCTTCGTGCTTCGAGCACGTGAATATCATCATTATTAGTTCCATAAAAAACAACACCATCATCATTCAAATTTAAATCTTTTTTCCTAACAGAGACATAAGAATTATCCCTCAAGCTCGAGGTCAAATTATCATCCTCCACACAATCCAGACAACCAACAGTTTCCACAGACTTTAATTCAAACATGAAAAATTCATTGATAGTTTCATCAAACTCCAAAGAAATGACGCCCTTATACACATCAATTTTGACCCTAGCGGTCTTTAAAAAGGGACGCCCCAACAACATGGAAGATGAGACATTCAGAGATTTTCCATTCATATCTAACACAAAAAAAGTCTGCAGGAAACATCATACTTCGTACCCTAACAAGAATATCCTCGACCTTTCCTCTAGGACGAATATAAGACCCATTGGCCAATTGCACCACCACATCAGTTTCATGCATTTCATTTAATTTGAGGTCTTAAAACAATGCATAAGACATAACATTCACAGATGCACCTAGGTCTAGCATGACATTTTTAACAACTTTACTACCTATCATGTATGGGATAGTAAACGTACCTGGGTCATTACACTTGGTTGGCAACAAACCTGGAAGAATTGCCGAGACATTCTCTTTCTTCTTCTCATCAGTCACTTTTGACTTTCTCTTCTTTGTGCACCAACTCTTGAGAAACTTGGCGTATTTTGGAATTTGACTTACCGCCTCCAAGAGTGGAATGTTCACCATCACCTTCTGGAAGGTTTTGAGGACCTCCTCATCTTCGTTCACCATGGTAGGCTTCGCAAGCCTACTAGGGAAGGGTGCTGCGGTAACACTCTCTTGCACACTTTTCTTCTGCCCTTATTTTTTCTCAACATTCTCATTCTCAAGATGGCTCGGGGAGGACACATTCAGGTTGTTCTTCTTTGCTTCCTTCTCAGCTCTTGAGGGAACCGCTTTCCCACTTCTCAGTTGGATTGAACTCACATTCTCACACGAGTTCACTGTGGTTTGGGAAGGAAGCTTCCTTGACCTCTTGCTCTCAATTTTACTAATCGACACGGCCATTTGAGTGAGCTGCTTGTTCAAATTCTGAAGCTCCGCCTTGTGCGAATTTAGCTCTTCACGAGCTTCCTTCTGAAACTGGCTCGTCGAATTAACGATGGTCCTTACCATCTCTTCCATCGAATTGGAGGAACTGGAGGCTTGAGCTTGGGTGGAGTTCTGAGGTCTATCGAACGACTGACCTTGGTAACGTTCCTGTCCATCTCTGTTCCCATAGCTCAAATTCGGGTGGTCTCGCCAACCGGGGTTGTACGTGTTCGAGTATGGATCGTACTTCCTAGGGTTGGAAGCATATCCCCCAATGGCATTGACCTCTTCCGCCTCGCGGTTTCCTCCTCCAACAAACTTTTTCAATAAATTCCCTATCTCGACCACCTGGGCCTTCATTTCAGTCATCTCATTAATCTGACTAACCTGGTGGACTTGTCCTACTCCACGAATACCGAACTGCTGCGAGTTAGCTGCCATGTTGGCTATCAACTGTTTGGCCTCAGCTGGGGTCTTGTCAATCAGTGCCCTTCCACTCGCTGCGTCGATCATCTGCCGATCATGAGGAGTCATACCCTCATAAAAATACTGAATGAGTAGTTGGTCGGCGATCTGATGATGTGGAAAGCTCCCGCACAAGCGCCCGAAGCGTTTCCAATACTCGTGTAGAGACTCACCCACGTCCTGGGTAATCCCGTAAATTCTCTTCCTCAGCGTGGTGGCAAGAGAGGCGGGAAAATATTTTTCCAAGAACACCCTCTTCATCTCTTGCCACGTCGTGATGGATTCGGAGGGCAAATAATAAAGCCAGTCCTTGGCTTTGTCCTTCAAGGTAAAGGGGAATGCCCTTAAATTCAGCTGCTCCTCCGTGACGCCTGAGGGCTTCATCCCCGAACACACGCAATGGAACTCCATCAGGTGCTTATTCGCGTCCTCGCCTGCATTGTCATGAAAAGAAGGCAACTGGTGAATTAAACCTGACTTTAATTCAAAGTTACCTGCTACCACTGGGTACGTGATGCAGAGCGGCTGCTAGTTCAGATCTGGCGCTGCCAGCTGCTTCAATGTCCTTGGCACTTCTACTTGTGCCATCTCCTCGCGCAAGAAGGGACCAACTCCTTCTTCGTCAAACAATCTACGGCCCTCGCGGCCTTCTCTCTTCAACCTTCGTTTCTCTCTGTCTATTTCAGGAATGAACTGCAATCCACTTAACTCAGAAGAACGGGTCATACAACAACAAAAATTTCAAACAAACACAAACAATTCAAAAAAAAAATTCAGAAAAACAACCAATCAACCTAAGTCTAAATCAAACATAATTTCAATTTTTAGTTGCTCTCCGCGGCAACGGCGCCAATTTTGGTGTGGTGATTTTTTGAATATCCCACTAATTCTCAAGTTGTCGAAGCTTGACCAAAATGAATTTATAAACTTGTAGCTTTTAGCTTTGCAGCTAGCGGTAACAGGGTCGAACCACAGAGAGAGAATAAAAATTAAAATTAATTGTTCGAGGTGTAATTAAATTGATCGAAAGATTGTCACAAAACGGCGGGTTTTTAATCATGCAAGTCAAGTGTGAAGCGCTAACGGAAAAATAAGTAATTGAGATTAAAAAGTGTTGGATTTGGGAGATTCCGGACTTTGCTAAGTGTTATAACATCTATCATTTAATTCTAAGGTATGGCAATCAATGTAACATGCACGTGAACAGTTGTCCGGCAACCCTAAAGCAACCGGCCTCATAATAATTAATTAGAATTTCGCAATCCTAACTAAACGGTGTTCGCAATTAAATTAGAGTGATCAGTCCCAAATTAACCCAAACAGTCACTAGCATCTTACGGCGAACGTTCAATTTGATGGAGCGTTGATGGAACGCAGCGGAAGCGATTTGGATCATAGACACTCTAATTTCATCAATTTAAACAAACGGAAACATGCAAAAGCAATGAAAAAGAGAAATTAGAACACATACCCTTGTCGTTCGAATTTCTTCAATTTCACCGCCAGAAGCTCCTCACGAGCTCAACGAGCCTTCTCACGAAATCTTCGTGGACCACCCACGGTAGTCCCGCTATCCTCAGGCCGAGAAACGGAGTAGTGGGACTCCCTTTACAAAAGAAAAGGAAGAAGAAGCTCCACTGAAGAAAACTATTTTCTTCTTTATTACAGAGAGCCGAGAGAAGAAGAAGTTCAAGAGATAGAGAGAGAGTGAATCAAATTCAATTCTCAATTCTATTAACAACCCAAAAGAGCACTATCTCTTTTGATTTTTTTTTTTTTTTTTTTTTTTTTTTTTTTTTTTTAATTTAAAAAGCTGACGATTGATCTGATTCATATATACCTGTGTATATATAAATTATACATGTGTCTTACATCTTGCATGTAAGACACATGTGTGTATATATATATATATATATATATATATATATATATATATATATATATATATATAGGGCTGGTTGCACAAATAGCAATCAGGCCCAAACTAATTGCAAATTTAGCAAACTTTAAAATGTTTTGCAAATATGGCAAAAAAATGCGTTTCTATCACTGATAGACTTTATCATACCACTGATAGACTTCTATCAGTGATAGACTATTATCACTGACAAAAATCTATAAAAAGCTGAGGTGATCAGCGATAGACTTCTATCAGCCATAAGATATCAGCGATAGAAATTGCTATATCCGCAAATTTTTTAAAAACATGCTATATTTTTAATTACCTTATTTTAAATTGACATCTATTACAATTTCCCCTATATATATATATATTTATATTTATATATTATTATTATTATTAAAAATAATAATAATTATTTTGTTAATTAAACTTTTTAATTAATAAAAAAATATATATATATTAATTAATATCATTTAATTCAATATCAAATATTAATTAAATAATATAATTAAACCCGGTTTTCCGAAAACCGACTTTTTGCACATGAATCCTATTCATGTTTTCAGACCAATCTCATATTTAAATCATATTTAAATATGTCCATATTTAAATCATATTTAAATATGTCTATCCTTCTTCCACAAACCCGAATTTGAACTATTCAAATTCTTTTCTTTTCTTTTATATTGTTTCACGGCTTTATCCGAGCTAGCCAGGAGAACCGTTAGGACCTACAGATCATGAGCTCCAACGATACGAGATTATCCGGTCAAAACTCTTTCAACCGAACTAACCAACATTCGTTAACCCCCGGAGACTCCACTAAAGTCCGAGGGCTGCACTCTCCTCACTGTAGGTATATTGTGTCCTGTTGATATAACTATCATCAGTAAGTCGATCCTTCACAGGTCGTTCATAATCACAACGGGTCATTTAAACCGTTTAACCCTTGTATTATATCTTGTTCCTTAAGTACCACTGACACCTCTAATGAACAATTGATTTGTGGTCCAACCATCAAATCAGATTCCTCCCTGATCAGGAGAGGATGGGCCCATTGTTCAAGACCTGGAGTCAGCACTTAAGGGAACAACCTCTCTACTAACCCTTAAAGCGGGTAGGAGTGAATTTCATCTCGCACAACTATGTCCCCAGCCACTTATTCGATCTTATCCCCAAGATGGTAGGCTTATTGAGTCGGCAATCAGGCCACTCTCACCCGTACAAGTCAAAGGATAAGGTCGAATAAACAGGAGTTCATAGTGAGCTCAAGATTGAGATCGAGTTACTTAAGTCATCAAATGAAAAAACCGGTCTTTACAGTAAACGGTGTTATAAAGAAAGAGCAATTTTATTTCTTGGTTCGGTCTTGTGCAAACTCATTGCACAGGACGCCCTCACTCACATGTCTCTACATGAAACGATTCGAATCACATCGTTTTGTACTATACAAAGTGAGCCGCGTCCAATAGTGTCCCCAGGATAAGGTACCCAGCCTTATCCCTATACTATAGACCATTTTGGCTGTCTACTTGAACTTGATTTACATTCATGTCACACATGAAGTTCAAGTACTCACACTATCGCCATGGGTGTTAGTTATTGGTATAGGTTAATACAAACACAATTCACTAAAATTCAATAACAACTTTATTGAAATATAATATATACATTCATTCAGTTTACAAACTACGAGTTTTAGGACATAAAACCCAACAAACTCCCACTTGGACTAAAACGTCAGTGAAGTACATGCTGGTCGAGAGAACTAGAATATCAAATATCTAAAGTTTCTCCCACTGTCCTACTGAACAGCTCGCAGCCCTATACTTTTTAGGTGTCTCTCAAACACTTTAGCCGTGAGAGACTTAGTAAACGGATCAGCAATGTTGTGCTCCGAGGCTACCTGTGTGACGATCACATCTCCTCGTTGCACTATCTCCCTGATGAGATGATATTTCCGCTCAATATGCTTTCCACGCTTATGGCTTCTAGGTTCTTTAGAATTTGCCACTGCACCGCTGTTATCACAATAAAGGGTGATTGGCAAGTTCATATTTGGAACAATTTCCAAATCTGTCAAGAACTTCCTAAGCCATACAGCTTCCTTCGCTGCTTCGCAAGCTGCGACATACTCAGCTTCCATGGTGGAGTCAGCAATACAACCTTGCTTTATACTCCTCCATACTATTGCTCCTCCGTTAAGAGTGAACACTGATCCTGATGTAGATTTCCTGGAATCTATATCAGTCTGAAAATCAGAGTCAGTGTATCCTGCAAGGATCAAATCCTTCGCGCCATACACAAGCATATAGTCCCTCGTTCTCCTAAGATACTTGAGGACGTGTTTAACGGCTGTCCAGTGATCATATCCTGGATTGGACTGGAACCTACTGACAATTCCTACTGCATAGCAGATGTCGGGTCTTGTACACAACATAGCGTACATGAGACTACCAACTGCAGATGCATAGGGAATTCGTCTCATATCCTCAACCTCTTGAGGTGTCTTAGGAGACTGTTCCTTAGACAAGTGAATTCCATGCCTAAAAGGCAGCGAACCTTTCTTGGAATTCTGCATCGAATATCTTGACAACACCTTGTCAATATAAGATGCTTGAGACAGCGCTAGCACTTTGTTCTTACGATTCCTTATGATCTGAATCCCTAGAACAAACTGAGCCTCTCCCAAATCTTTCATTTGGAATTGGGTCGCTAGCCAATTCTTAACGTCAGTTAGGAACCCTACATCATTCCCAATGAGTAGTATATCGTCTACATACAAGACTAAGAAAGCTACAACAGTATTGACTACTTTCTTGTAAACACAAGGTTCGTCAATATTTTGTTCAAAGCCATAAGATTTGATCGCCGTATCAAATCTTATATTCCAGGATCTAGATGCTTGCTTCAACCCATAAATGGATCGATTAAGCTTGCAAACCTTTTGCTCTTGACCCTGAAGTATGAATCCCTCTGGTTGAGCCATATAGATACTCTCCTCAAGATTACCATTCAGAAAGGCAGTCTTGACATCCATTTGCCAGGTTTCATAATCATAAAATGTAGCAATGGATAAGAGTATTCTAATCGACTTTAACATGGCAACAGGAGAAAAAGTTTCTTCATAGTCCACCCCTTCTCTTTGGGAATAACCTTTTGCCACAAGTCGAGCCTTAAAAGTTTGCACCTTACCGGCTTGGTCTCGTTTTCTCTTGTAGATCCACTTGCAACCGATAGGTCTTTCACTATCTGGTTGGTCTACAAGATCCCAGACCGAATTGAAGTACATAGACTCCATTTCGAGATCCATGGCTTTAAGCCACTGGTTCTTGTCTATGTCATTCATTGCCTGTTTAAAGGTCAATGGATCCTCAACACCATCATCAGGTATGACGACTTGAGTTTCAGACAAGCCGATGTAGCGGTCAGGCTGTCTTACATCCCTCCCACTGCGTCGAGGCTTTCTCAACTCTTGAGAAGAACCAGCCTGATCAACAACCTTTGTTGATCCGTCTGTAGCTTTCCTGGAAAATTCGGACAAAACAATTTTGCTCGACGGTTGATGATCTCAAATGTGGTCTTCCTCTAAGAACGTGACATTAGTCGATACTAGTACCTTGTTCTCATGAGGATCGTAAAATAGACCACCTTTCGTTTCCTTGGGGTAACCTACAAATAGGCACAATTTTGAACGATGTTCCAACTTCTTTGGATTCGGTACTAGCACATGTGCCGGACACCCCCAAATCCTGAAGTGACGTAAACTACCTTTACGCCCTCTCCATAACTCATAAGGTGTTTCAGAAACACTCTTAGAGGGAACCATGTTTAAAATATATACTGCAGTCTCTACTGCATAACCCCAAAACGAACTAGGCAAATGAGCATAACTCATCATAGATCGAACCATGTCTAACAGGGTTCTATTTCTCCTCTCGGACACACCATTCTGCTGTGGTGTTCCTGGCGCTGAGAGTTGAGATACTATTCCATGTTCTATCATATAGTCCTGGAATCTTAAATCCATATACTCTCCACCTCGATCTGATCAGAGTGTTTTTATCGATTTACCTAATGTGTTCTCAACCTCTGCCTTATACTCTTTGAACTTTTCAAGAGCTTCGGACTTATGATGCATTAGATAAAGATAAACGTACCTAGAATAATCATCAATGAAACTGATGAAATATTCATACCCTCCTCGTGCTTTGACATTCAAAGGACCACAGAGATCTGAATGCACGATTTCTAGAGGTTCTTTGGACCTATGACCTTTTTCAGAAAAAGATCGTTTGGTCATTTTGCCCTCAAGACAAGACTCACATGGCGGTAAAGAGTTGTCTTCTAAACGATTTAGCAGACCACTCTTAACCAATCTCCCAATCCTATTGAGATTAATGTGACCTAGTCTTAAGTGCCAAAGATAAGTACTTGGAGAAAGTTTCTGCCTTTTAGTTTGAGTCTCAGCTGTTTTAAACATTTCAGTGTTCAAAATAGCTTTGGCTTCGGTTGGTCTTAACACATACAAGTTGTTTTCAAGTTTCGCAAAACAAATACGTACACCTCTTTTGCTAATGAACGCTTCATTATGAACAAAAGATACTTTATACAACTGTTCTAACAAACAAGATATAGATACAAGATTCCTCTTGAAGGTAGGAACCAGGAGTACATTTTCTAGTAAAATGAAACTATCTCTATACAACAACTTTACAGCTCCCACTGCTTCAGCTGAGACAACCTCTCCAGTTCCAACTCTGAGAGTTATCTCGCCGCGAGAAAATGGCTGCCAAGAACTAGTTTCCTGAAAAGAAGAACAAACATGGTTAGTAGCTCCTGAATCAAGTATCCAGGTATGACAATCATGTTCTACTAAACATGTTTCGACAACAAATAAATCATATTTACCTTGTCTTTCCTTCTCAGCCTTTTTCTCTGCAAGATACTTTGGGCAATTTCGTTTCCAGTGCCCATCTACACCACAATGGAAACATTTTTCTTTGTCTGTAGATTTAGTCTTGCTCTTAGCAGGAGCAGGTGCTTTTCCCTTCCTTTTATCTTTCTTCTTCTTTTGAATACTCTTATTCTTAATAGAAGAAAGTTCAGACTTACTCCCTGAAGACGACCCCTTTTGGAATTTCCTAGAAGTGACAACATTTGCCTCCTTCTCTTTTCCTTTAGAAGTGTGAAGGGACTGATAGGTCTGTAGCTCGCTGAGGAGAGAAGTCAAATTATACTTTATCTTGTTCATTACCATATTGGTTCTGAACTGAAGGAAACTCTTCGGAAGAGATTCCATAATAAAGCTTACTTGACTTGACTCATCAATAGTAGCTCCATTTACTTCCGCCATAATGAAGTGGACCATCATGTTAAGGACATGCTCCCTAACAGAGGTACCCTCTTTCATGCGAGAGTTGTAAACGTATTTGAGGGCTTCATGACAGACCGATGAGGACGGTAGTCCAAACATCTCCTGTAATGAAGACATGATTTCTTTAGCAGAAACCATATTGTTGCGTGCTCAATGTGTTGAAATAATTAGGCAATAAGAGAGATAGAGCACTCAGAACATGCAAGCATACATGATCTTATAGCAAGTAGTAAGTATATTTCATTCGTTTTCCCACAGAGACTTATTTTTAGCTATTCGCGAAGTGTTTTGTTAAGAAAGAAGGGGTGGATTTGATGGGGTAAAATTGGTGTTTAATTATCTACTTTTTGCTGAATGTGTAAAGGGCAGTAACATAAACAAGAACAATTTTAAGCTAAGCTAAAATGACAAGAGACGAGATTAATAAATGAAGGTAAAGACAGCTAAACAGAATGGAAACTTAGTCGGAATTGCGGGGACCGCAATTCTACCGCAATTATAATGACAGCGAAAGTGTGCAAATGGGTGAATTAAGGGCTACTAATGACTATCCTATAGGCATTTTTATACGATTCTCAAACACTGGATCTACTCTCTATGCATCAAACTATCTCAAACTCATGTATCGTCCGATTTCATGCATTAGATTCTTTAGTTTACTCAACTCAAAGTAAGGTCTTAAGCATCTTGTTAAGGCAGAAAGATATGGTTTGTGCTAGGGAAACGCCTATTCCTAGGCCGTTTCCTGGTTACCTTGAAAGGCTAGCATGATAATATGACTCTGAACTCTTACTCCTTCCAGAGGTTAGGAGTTCTTTGGACAAAATGGATGGCCAATCGAAATTGCCCGTGGGATGAAGCTTACATACAATCAATGTTCGAGAGCTATCCTACATGCTTGGTTCACGTTTTTTAGCCTATAGTGTTGTCATTAGCATGCCCCTAAGAGATTTAGTTACTCATGGATATAAGGAGAACAGAACTAAAGGATAAAACAGACATGCTTCGAAGGGAAATGTGCTTAAAACAGTAAGGGAAGGCAGTAGAATGAAAAGGCAGAGACTGTGAAATACGGAATTGAAACTTGATTACTTGATTGTTTGAATAGACAAAAGAAAGCTTAAAGCAAATGACAGAGAGACAGAACACAACGAATTATCTTAATCTAGCTATTAGAAAAGAAACAACAACAAGGCAGAGTTGGAAAAATAGAAATGAAGAACAGAAAGCAATAAACAGCTCGAATGACTCGTTGCAGTCGCCTCGAATGAATGATGAGAAAGGACAGCCTTGCTTGGATGAATCCAATCGGGAGAGAAGAAGAATCTCCTCTCCTTCCTATCAGATTATCGATTCCAACAGCTGAGCTTCGCAACCCAGCAGACGACAAAGGAAAACAGGAGAAAAGATGGACTGCGAGAAGACTTCTACGCTTTCGGATGATGATTGAACCTCCGACTTTGACCCCCTTTTATAGTAGTTTGCAGGTGTGTTTGGGCCAAGGAGAACCATCAATCTTCAACGTCGTATATCAGAATGGATGGAGGAGAAAGAACGAATCCTTGAAATCACGGAAATTAACAGAAAAAGATCAGTCAACTTACGCTTTTCACTTGAATAATTGCGGCTTCAGCAATGTTTTCGCAATGCTGTCGCAATGCAGTTTTTTTCATTCTTTTCCTTCGGTTTTCAACCCTTTTCTTTCCTATTGTGCATAAGTCCTAATTTAGCTACCTTCTTCTCATTCTCATATTTAAGCATAGGTTTAGGCTAAATGCTATCAAAAACACCTAAAAGTGTACATCTTCTTAAGCTAAATGGGTCCTAAATAAGTCACTTTCAGAGACTTAACACACCCCCAAACTTAAGGTTTTGCTTGTCCTCAAGCACACTAAGAACTTACCTAGGCTACTGTTTCACCTTCTTTAACCACCTACTGACTCCCCTATATCCCTTTCTATAGCACTGCTGTCCTGTGACACACTTCTAAGCTTAAAACTACCCTCTTATCTAACTTCTTCTGACTTCGCCTGCCTAACACTCCATCTGCTTTTATTAACTCCCTACAACTGATCTATTTGCTTTTGTCATATCATGCCATTATCCCTAAGGTTTCAAATTCTGCCTAGCTTTACCTCAGACTCAGTACATGCTTCTAGCTTTATTTTTAACTTGTCTAGGATTCCTTAGAGTCATGCCAGTCTTAGTATTAACGGTGACAGTAGTACTTTTAAAGAACAACCTAAACCCTGGCATCACTACATTGGATAAACACTCATCTCCCTAAACAACCCTACAAGTTACAACTTTGTGCTTTAACTAATTGAGGATCAGAGTTCTTTTTAAATAGGACATCTAAGCCACAAAGTTATAACTCCTAGGTATACATTCTTCTTCCCTATTCTTTTCCCTTTTTCTTACTTAGGTGGGGCCTCTCCTTTGGTTGCCTTTTGATGCAATGCCACTTGTGGGTCACACACTTGGCACTGATTACTTAGCAACCTCAGAGAGACCCCCCTCTTTATTCTATTTTTCATTTTTTTTTTTTCAGTTTATCATTTTTTGTAAAGGAGAAGAAGAATGCTTATGTTTCTAAGGGAGAAGAATGCTTGTTTGTCTAAGCTCATCAAGCTCATGTAATTGCAAAGACCTCAGTGTTCCTGCATCCTTTACACAAAAATTCAATTCCTTCATGGCCCAAAATGCTTTGTTTTCTAACTCAAGTGGTAAGTGACAAGTCTTGCCATATACCAGCCTATAAGGAGACATACCTAGGGGTGTCTTATATGTTGTCCTATAAGCCCAAAGTGCATCCTCAAGCTTAAAGGACCAGTCTTTCCTATTAGGTTTGACCACTTTTTCTAGGATGTTCTTAATTTCCCTATTTGAAATTTCAGCTTGTCCATTCGAGTGTGGGTGATAGGGAGTGGCTACTCTATGTCTAATGTTATACTTAGCCAACACTCTCTCCATAGCCTTGTTAATGAAATGTGACCCCTCATCACTAATGATGGCACGAGGTGTCCCAAACCTAGTAAAAATGTGCCTATGCAAGAATTTGGTGACTGTTTTGGCATCATTATTGGGACATGCTTTGGCTTCTACCCACTTGGACACATAGTCCACTGCCACTAATATGTAAAGGTTACCTGATGATGGAGGGAATGGCCCCATGAAGTCAATGCCCCATACATCAAAGAGCTCCAACTCTAAGATGTAGGTGAGGGGCATCTCATCCTTTCGACTGAGGTTACCTGTTCTTTGGCATTCATCACAGCTGTGGGCATAGTTGTGGGCATCTTTGAAGATCGTTGGCCAATAGTAGCCACTCTGAAATACCTTTGCAGCTGTTCTTTGGCCACCAAAGTGTCCACCATAAGGAGCTGTGTGGCAGTGCTGCAGCACAGACTTCGCTTCAGCAGCTGAAACACACTTCCTTAGCAAGCCGTCAGCACATGTTCTGTAAAGTGTGGGGTCATCCCATATGAATTTCCTTGCTTCATGAAGGAACCTCTTCATCTCTTGTCCTCCCTTGAAAACTGGTAAAACCTGTGATGCACGGAAGTTAGCAATGTCAGCAAACCAAGGTTCCTCATCGTTATCACGATGAGTCAAAGCAAAGACATGTTCATCAATAAAAGCATCAGAAATTGCGGGCTCCGCAATTTTTTCGCAATTGTGCTGCAATCGAGACAGGTGATCTGCAACCACGTTTTCACATCCTTTCTTGTCTCGAATGTCCAAATCAAACTCTTGCAGCAGCAGTACCCACCTAATCAACCTAGGCTTAGCATCAGCCTTCCTCATAAGATACTTCAAGGCAGAATGGTCAGTGTACACAATTGTCCTAGTGCCTACAATATAGTTTCTAAATTTTTCGCAAGCAAACACTACAGCAAGCATCTCTTTCTCAGTAGTTGTATAATTACATTGAGCCTCATTCAAGGTTTTACTAGCATAGTAGACAGGGTGTGTTAGCTTGTCAATCTTCTGTCCTAACATCACTCCTACAGCATAGTCACTAGCATCACATAACATCTCAAATGGGAGATCCCAATCTGGTCCTACTATGATAGGGGCTGTGACTAGTGCTTTCTTAAGGGTGGTCCAAGCTACTACACATTCCTTAGAGAAGATGAATGGCCTATTTATCTCTAGAAGTTCACACAGAGGTTTGGCTATCTTAGAAAAGTCCTTAATGAACCTTCTGTAGAAGCCAGCATGCCCTAAGAAACTTCTAATGGCCTTGACATTCTGAGGCTCTACCAACTTCTCTATGATCTCAATTTTGGCTCGGTCAACTTCTACACCTGCCCTCGACACTCTATGACCTAAGACAATCCCCTCATCTACCATGAAGTGACACTTTTCCCAATTAAGGACTAAGTTAGTCTCTTCACATCTAGCCAAGACTTGTCCTAGATTCTCTAGACAGTTGGTGAATGAATCCCCAAAGACTGAGAAGTCATCCATGAATATTTCTATCATGGACTCATCCAACTCAGAGAAGATTGCCATCATGCACCTTTGGAAAGTTGCCGGTGCATTGCATAAGCCAAAAGGCATTCTGCGAAAGGCAAAAGTTCCAAAAGGGCAAGTAAAGGTAGTCTTTTCTTGGTCTTTGGGGTCTATAGTGATCTGGTTATAGCCAGAATAACCATCTAAGAAACAATAGTAGGCTCTACCAGCTATTCTGTCTAACATCTGGTCAATGAACGGTAGAGGGAAGTGGTCTTTTTTAGTTTCTTTATTTAATTTCCTGTAATCCATACATACTCTCCACCCTGTGACAGTCCTAGTTGGAATCAGTTCGTTGTTCTCATTGACTACCACAGTCATCCCACCCTTTTTAGGTACACACTGTATAGGGCTCACCCACTGGCTACTAGCTATGGGGAAGATCACACCAGCATCTAACCATTTTATTATTTCTTTCTTAACTACCTCTTTCATAGAGGGGTTCAGCCTACGTTGGTGGTCTACTCTAGGTGTGTGCTCTTCCTCTAATATAATCTTATGCATGCAATAAGAAGGGCTAATGCCTCTAATATCAGCAATAGTCCATGCAATAGCCTTCCTATGTTGCTTAAGCAGTAAAATCAGTTCAACCTCATGCTTTTCACTTAGTTTAGAAGAAATGATAACAGGCAGAGTTTCATTACTCCCTAAATATGCATACTTGAGGTGAGTGGGTAGTGGTTTCAGTTCTAAAACAGGTGGATGCTCAATGGATGGCTTTAAAGGATTCACAGATCTATCAGTTAGGTCTATATTCATACATACATGTTGTGGTTTATCTACAGGCATATCCATTATGTCAGATATATTTACGTCAGTTAATTCTAAACCTACATATTCATTGGCATGCTTGGTTAATAATACATGCTCCAATTGTTCCTCCATTAAGGAGTCTACTACGTCCATGCTAGCACAGGATTCAAGGTCAGAGGGGTACCTTAAAGCTTTATATACACTAAACTTCACCTCCTCATTATGAACCCTCATAGTGAGCTCACCTTTTTGGACGTCTATCAGTGCCCTACCTGTGGCTAGAAATGGTCTGCCTAGCAGGATGGGGACCTCCTTGTCTGCTTCATAATCCAGGATAATGAAATCTGCAAGGAAAATAAACTTGTCAACCTTTACTAAAATATCCTCAATTTTACCTTCTGGATATGCAATGGATCTGTCTGCTAATTGTAAAGTGACAGTGGTGGGACGTGCTTCTCCTATTCCCAACTGGCGGAATAGTGATAGGGGCATGAGGTTTATGCTGGCGCCCAGGTCACAAAGCGCTCTGCCCACGTGCTTGCCTCCAAGTTCTACAGGTAAGGTGAAGGACCCAGGATCCTTCTCCTTCTTAGGCAGCTTGTTTTGGAGTATGGCACTGCACTCCTCAGTGAGGTTTACTGTTTCAAACTCACCAATTATTTTTTTGTTAGTAATAATGTCCTTCAAAAACTTTACATAGGAAGGCATAGACTGTAAAACTTCTACAAAAGGAATGTTGACATGCACTTGCTTAAGAATTTCTAAGAATTTATTAAAATGCACTTCCTGTTCCTGCTTCTTCTTAAGCCTTCGAGGATATGGAGGTGGTGGCACATATGCAGGCACGTCAGGGCGCCTTAGGATAGGTGGAGGCCTTGGAATTTCTTCTATCTCCTCAATAATTGGCTCTAGCCTGGCTCCTGATGTGCTAGTTGGTGGTGGACCTTGGTTTGGCAGAGACTCCAGTGGAGCACTAGACTCAGTGTTCTCTACTCTCTTTGGTGTGTCCTTTGTGTTGCTCACCAATGGTCTGCCACTTCTAAGTTCAATTGCTTGAACTTGTTCTTTACCATCTCTCCTTGGCACCTCGGTGTCAGCAGGGAGTCTACCTTGGGGCCTACTCTTGAGTTCATTGGCTAATTCGCCTATTTGGTTCTCTAGGCTTCTAAGAGTGGCTTGCTGGCTTTGAAGAGTAGCATCATTCTTAGCTATGTATTCCTTGAGTAAGTTCTCTACAGAAGATCCTACAGGTTGGTTGTATGGTTTTTGATACATTGATTGGTTATGTTGGGGAGTGAAACCAGGTGTTCCACTCGGTCTAGGTTGGTTAGGATTTTGGTTAGTATTTTGTTGGCCACCCCATGACAGGTTTGGGTGGTTCCTCCAACCAGGGTTGTAAGTATTGGAATAGGGGTTGTTCCTAGGCTGCTGCTGGCTTCCAATGTAGCAGACTGAGGCTGGATTCCCAGGGCAATATTCATACAGGTGCCCTTCCCCACAGAATCCACATACAAGTGTCTCACCTTGACTTGGTTGGGTGCCCATTTCCAAGATCTCATAGGCCTCGTTGTAACTCTTGGACAACATGGAACCACCAGCAGATGAATTTAAGACTTGCCTGGTGCTGGGGTTGCATCCTTTGAAAAAGACCTCTATTTGGATACACCATGGGATGCCATGATGTGGACATTTGAGAAGAAGGTCCTTGAACCTTATCCAAGCTTCGTGAAGAGATTCGTTATCAGCTTGCTTGAACTTAACTATATCATCACGAAAGGTAGAATTCCTATCAGGTGGGAAGTATTTGACTAGGAATTTCTCAGCTAAATCTGTCCAATTAAGGACAGATCCAGAGGGTAATGAGTTCAACCATGTTTTGGCTTTGTCCCTCAAAGAGTAAGGGAACAAGTATAGCCTCAAAGCTTCTTGGGACACTCCAGGGATGATAAAGGTATCACTAACTCCTAAGAAGTTCCTAAGATGGTTGTGGGGGTCCTCATTTTCTATTCCAAAGAATTGTCCCACAGTGGACAACATTTGGAACATCACTGGCTTTAACTCGAAGGAGTTGGCAGTGATTTCAGGACGGATTATGCTGGGGTTCAGCTCCCCAGGCATAGGTACTAAATATGAAAGAATGGCACTATTCTTGTCATTCGCTATTTCGATGGGGTTGCGAATGACAGGTACCTGATTTGGAACTATCTCGTCCATTTCTTCGATTTCAGGTATGATTTGAGGTATAGGAGGTTGTTTAAAGAGTCGTTTCTTTGCTTTGTTTCTAACTCTAAGTAGTCTCCCAGGCTCAGGATTGAACTCTAGATATCTACTTGAAGGCTCACTCATAAACTAACCCAATAGTACCTGCAAAAGAAATGAAACAGATCAGCTTCAATAAGCAATAAACTTGGTTTTTCAAACTTAACAAACTTCGTTTTCACTTAAAATAAATCCCCGGCAGCGGCGCCAAAAACTTGTTGCGTGCTCAATGTGTTGAAATAATTAGGCAATAAGAGAGATAGAGCACTCAGAACATGCAAGCATACATGATCTTATAGCAAGTAGTAAGTATATTTCATTCGTTTTCCCACAGAGACTTATTTTTAGCTATTCGCGAAGTGTTTTGTTAAGAAAGAAGGGGTGGATTTGATGGGGTAAAATTGGTGTTTAATTATCTACTTTTTGCTGAATGTGTAAAGGGCAGTAACATAAACAAGAACAAGTTAAAGCTAAGCTAAAATGACAAGAGACGAGATTAATAAATGAAGGTAAAGACAGCTAAACAGAATGGAAACTTAGTCGGAATTGCGGGGACCGCAATTCTACCGCAATTATAATGACAGCGAAAGTGTGCAAATGGGTGAATTAAGGGCTACTAATGACTATCCTATAGGCATTTTTATACGATTCTCAAACACTGGATCTACTCTCTATGCATCAAACTATCTCAAACTCATGTATCGTCCGATTCCATGCATTAGATTCTTTAGTTTACTCAACTCAAAGTAAGGTCTTAAGCATCTTGTTAAGGCAGAAAGATATGGTTTGTGCTAGGGAAACGCCTATTCCTAGGCCGTTTCCTGGTTACCTTGAAAGGCTAGCATGATAATATGACTCTGAACTCTTACTCCTTCCAGAGGTTAGGAGTTCTTTGGACAAAATGGATGGCCAATCGAAATTGCCCGTGGGATGAAGCTTACATACAATCAATGTTCGAGAGCTATCCTACATGCTTGGTTCACGTTTTTTAGCCTATAGTGTTGTCATTAGCATGCCCCTAAGAGATTTAGTTACTCATGGATATAAGGAGAACAGAACTAAAGGATAAAACAGACATGCTTCGAAGGGAAATGTGCTTAAAACAGTAAGGGAAGGCAGTAGAATGAAAAGGCAGAGACTGTGAAATACGGAATTGAAACTTGATTACTTGATTGTTTGAATAGACAAAAGAAAGCTTAAAGCAAATGACAGAGAGACAGAACACAACGAATTATCTTAATCTAGCTATTAGAAAAGAAACAACAACAAGGCAGAGTTGGAAAAATAGAAATGAAGAACAGAAAGCAATAAACAGCTCGAATGACTCGTTGCAGTCGCCTCAAATGAAGGATGAGAAAGGACAGCCTTGCTTGGATGAATCCAATCGGGAGAGAAGAAGAATCTCCTCTCCTTCCTATCAGATTATCGATTCCAACAGCTGAGCTTCGCAACCCAGCAGACGGCAAAGGAAAACAGGAGAAAAGATGGACTGCGAGAAGACTTCTACGCTTTCGGATGATGATTGAACCTCCGACTTTGACCCCCTTTTATAGTAGTTTGCAGGTGTGTTTGGGCCAAGGAGAACCATCAATCTTCAACGTCGTATATCAGAATGGATGGAGGAGAAAGAACGAATCCCTGAAATCACGAAAATTAACAGAAAAAGATCAGTCAACTTACGGTTTTCACTTGAATAATTGCGGCTTCAGCAATGTTTTCGCAATGCTGTCGCAATGCAGTTTTTTTCATTCTTTTCCTTCGGTTTTCAACCCTTTTCTTTCCTATTGTGCATAAGTCCTAATTTAGCTACCTTCTTCTCATTCTCATATTTAAGCATAGGTTTAGGCTAAATGCTATCAAAAACACCTAAAAGTGTACATCTTCTTAAGCTAAATGGGTCCTAAATAAGTCACTTTCAGAGACTTAACACATATCCTCGTGCTTCTTAGCTAACACATCAGATATGCTGGCTAAGATATAGACTCGGGCTTTATCATTAGCCCTTGTCCATCTATCATATGCGTCTCGAACAGTTCGAGTCGCATCCGAGCTAGGAGGGGGAGGACAATCCTCTGATAAGACGAACCTGAGATCATCTAGAACGAGAATCGTATTCAAGTTCGATTTCCAGGTCGCGTAGTTATCGTCGGTTAACTTATCGGAAGCTAGTAAGTGAATGAAAGAGCTAGTCATGCTGAAAAGAGAATGAATAAATATTAGTGAAAAGGTTTTAACCTAATTTACACACCAATCAAGAATTTAGCAAAGAATAATAATGTACCCAAAACTCATTATTAAACTGCAACGATACTTCAGTGGGTCAGAATGGTCGCTACCGAGGGGCAGTCAAGCATTCCTTCACTGAATCAAGACATTCTTGACTAAATGCTAATACCAGAATATCTCATATTCCTATAGTATCTTAGTTATCGCTGTTTGGTCAAGATTTACTAACTCCTTAGCAAATCTCGTAAGTGTGACCCTCCATTTTTAGAATTCATAGGGCGACCCCAACGATGCAACCGAATGGAAATGTCAAAGTTGGGAATGGCTCTATGTTTCTTTATCCATAAATGGTGATTGAGATATTCCGATTCCTATGAAACGGCCCTCCGAATGGATAGGTACCTCTTGTGGGCACCTAGCAGGCAGAACATAGGAATCTCACGGTTCAATCCAATGGAGGAGACCGCAGGATGTATTGACATACTTCCTTCTCCCACTTACTATAAATACTTTCTCCATTCACCTTGCTCTTGAATTATGCAAATACCATCCGAATGGGGATGCCCTATTGACATCACGAGGCCGAGCATAATTCTCACGGTGTGAACTTGACAGAGAACGTAGGAGGAGAGGGACATATTGTTGGGTTTTATGTCCTAAAACTCGTGGTTTGTAAACGATAAACATATTTGATTACCAATAAAGTGTTATTGAGGTTTATTCAATAAAGTTATTATTGAATATGTGAATTGCTTATTTCATTTTAGAAAACCCTAAATCCAATAAACTAAGATCCATGGCTATAACATGAATACTTGAACTTTATGTGGAGACATAAAAGTGGATCAAGTTCGAGTAAATAGCCAAAACGGTCTATAGTATACGGATAAGGCTGGATACCTTATCTTGGGGACACTATTGGATGCGGCCCATTTTGTATTTAGTACAAACGATGTGATCCTGAATCGTTCATGTGGAGACATGTGAATGGGGGCGTCCTATGCAAAGAGTTTGCATTAGACCGGACCGCGAAATAAGTCACTCTTACTTTATAACGCTGTTTACTGTTTTAAAGACTGACTATTTCAAAACGATGACCTAGGTAACTTGACCTTAATCCTGAGCTAACTATGAACTCCTGTTTATTCGGGATTATCCTTAGATCTGCATGGGTGAGAGTGGCTCAACAGCGCCGACTCAATATGCCTCCCATTTCAGGGGTAAGACCGGATAGATAGCTGGGGACATAGGGTGCAAGATGGAATTCACTCCTACCCGTCTCTAGGGATAGTAGATAGGTTGTTCCCTTAAGTGTTGACTCCAGGTCTTGAACAAGGGGCCCCACCTTCTCATTGGCCCGAGAGGGACTCGGTATAGTGATTAGATCACATACCAATTGGTTTAGTGATTGGATCACAAACCAATTGTTCATTAGAGGATCAGTGGGACTTAAGGAGCAAGATGTAATTACGGGGGTAAAACAGATATTTGACCCGACCGTAAATTACGAACAACCTGTGAAGGGTCAACTTACTAATCATGGTTATATCGAGTGGACATAAATATATCTACAGTGAGGAGAATGCAACTACTAGGCTATAGTGGAATGTCCTGATAGTTAACGAATGTTGATTAACTAGGTTAAAGAGTTTAATCAGTTAATCTCGGATCGTTGGAGCTCATGATCTGTAGGTCCATGAGGTCCCCCTGCTAGCTCATATCGGACTAAACCTTAGAACAGTGTGACGAGTGAATTCGAAGTGTTCGAATTCGAATTAGGGAATTAACGTTAAATATATGTGATATATTTAACGACATAACGTTCAATTGCGAATTGAACAATAGAGAGAGATGGTGATATTTAAATAAGATTTAATTATCGAAAATATGAATATGGATTCATAATCATGTATATCGGGAATGATCGGGATTAGTGTTGGATTTATTGGATATTAAATTTGAATTAATTAAATTGTTTAATTAATTATTTAATATTAATTTAATTTGATTTAAAATTAATTATTTGAATTAATTTTTAAATTGAATTAATTTGATCAAAGTTAGTCAAAAGTCAAATTTAAGACAATTGACTACAACTTTGAAAGTCAAAAGTCAAATGTTGACTCCACTAAACCTTGAAAGTCAAGAGTCATTTTGATGACTAAAGTGAGTGGAAAAATCCAATTCTTAAGTTAGTGGAAAAATCCAATTCTTGAGTTAGTGGGAAAAACCATTTGTTGGTGGTTTTATGAGTCAAACTTTTTTGCTAAGTGTTCATCCCACATCAAGCCACTAATCCCACTAAATTGAGTGGATTCTACATGGCATCCTATTGTTAACTCAATTTTGCATGTTTTTGCATGTAGTCTTCTATATATACAAAGGGTTAATGAGATTGACTTCTTCTTGGAATTTTGATGAACTTTGAGAAATTGTAAAGACAATTTCTCTACCATTCTCTCCAATTCCATCTTCAATTCTCTTTTAAATTAGTCACTCAAAGGATCCCACAATCCCGTTCTAAGGCCGGAGAATAGTCGGGAAGACTCTCGTGGTGGTTCGTGACTGTTACGTTCGAAGATCGAGTTTGGAATCAAGAAGAATTTGAACTTCAAAGGTAACTTCTAAATTATTGTCTTTGATTTTCAAATTACATGCTTTTTCTTTTTAAATTAACAAAATAAGAGTACTTAGATCCAACGATGCTTCCGCTATGCATGCCGAAATTCTTTCACATATCATATATACCTTCTCAACACCTCTACTAAGTATTTTAAGACGGAATGGGTAAATTACTCAGGCATTATCCGGCTAAGACAATAAGACCTAAGTCTAGGTAAAACAAACTTTTACCTATGATGTCTAGGTGATAAACACTTTATTACCTCACACCACTCACGCAAGCTCATAAAGCCGGGTTAACTTTACTCAAGTACCGGATGGTCCCCAGGTAGGAGGTGTTCCGTAAACCGTCAGCTTAAATACCTCCAACCTCGAACAGGATGTCCCCAGGTGAGTTTCTTGTAACCTTAGCATTTACAAGATATCGACCTATTCATCTAATGAAACGGAACGATACATTCAACCCTAAGTGAGCATGCCTTTGTCTTTGTTATAGATTTTAAAAGTCTATGCCAATTTTACAACGCTTTGCAAAACTAAGACTTACTACAACAAACTTCTACATGCTTCTCAAACATGCATCACTAAGGCACGACAAGTTGAATATTTAATTTCATAATTAATATAACAATTATATCGATTATGTTTTTAAATATACAACTCCTAATTCATAAATTAATATAACACTTATATCAATTCTCATGAATTAAGCATGCATCCTATACATTATAACACTTATAACAAACAAAATGCATCTAATGTTGGATGTTTAGTTTCATAATTAATATAACACTTATATCAATTATTCTATTAAGCAAACAACATCTAATTCATGAATTAATATAACTCTTATATTAATACTCATGAATCAACATGCATCCTATACATTATAACACTTATAACATACCATGTGCATAAAATTAGGACAACCTATGTTGTTGATTCAATTTCATAATTAATATAACACTTATATCAATTATCCTATTGAACTAACAACAACTAATTCATGAATTAATATAACTTTTATATCAAAACTCATGAATTGCCAAATATGCATACGATATATTATAACACTTATAACATATTTTCAATGCATGAAGCATGCTTCCTACGGTGGGATTTTAAATCTATATGGCATACGCTATGCACATACAAACATGGAATTTAATTAAAACATACATTCGCAATGCATAATTAATTAAACACACTAAAGTGGATCGATTTTGACATTTAACAAGCAATAACTAATTTATTACAAGCTTGAACAACAAGCTACGTCTTGAGCGGACTTCGAACTCTTCGCACCGCCTTTGACCAACTTGCTTCCTCCGAACGCTTCGGCCAAAAACTCTTTGAATTTCTCCTCGTATTGCCCAGAACGAGTTTGAAATTGCACCGAACATTTTGGCGAGTTTCAAACTCAAACTTCTTTCACAAAGAACCCTATATGGACTCTAATGACTTTAAAAATACAGACTCTTTAGCATGCATTAAAGCCCATACATTCTCGGGCAATTACAAATAATGAAATTCAAAAAGAAACTATGCCAAAATCGATATTCACTTTAGAATCCAATCAGAAACAATTTCTAAAATAAAACCCACCATAACTTAAATTGATGGAAATTGAGTGGCCAAAAACGCTCTGATACCAATTGATGGAGCGTTGATGGAACGCAGCGGAAGCGATTTGGATCATAGACACTCTAATTTCATCAATTTAAACAAACGGAAACATGCAAAAGCAATGAAAAAGAGAAATTAGAACACATACCCTTGTCGTTCGAATTTCTTCAATTTCACCGCCAGAAGCTCCTCACGAGCTGAACGAGTCTTCTCACGAAATCTTCGTGGACCACCCACGGTAGTCCCGCTATCCTCAGGCCGAGAAACGGAGTAGTGGGACTCCCTTTACAAAAGAAAAGGAAGAAAAAGCTCCACTGAAGAAAACTGTTTTCTTCTTTATTACAGAGAGCCGAGAGAAGAAGAAGAAGTTCAAGAGATAGAGAGAGAGTGAATCAAATTCAATTCTCAATTCTATTAACAACCCAAAAGAGCACTATCTCTTTTGATTTTGTTTTTTTTTTTTTTTTTTTTTTTTTTTTTTTTTTATTTAAAAAGCTGACGATTGATCTGATTCATATATACCTGTGTATATATAAATTATACATGTGTCTTACATCTTGCATGTAAGACACATGTATATATATGTATATATATATATATATATATATATATATTTATATATTATTATTATTAAAAATAATAATAATTATTTTATTAATTAAACTTTTTAATTAATAAAAAAAAAATATATATATTAATTAATATTATTTAATTCAATATCAAATATTAATTAAATAATATAATTAAACCCGGTTTTCTGAAAACCGATTTTTTGCACATGAATCCTATTCATGTTTTCAGACCAATCTCATATTTAAATCATATTTAAATATGTCTATCCTTCTTCCACAAACCCGAATTTGAACTATTCAAATTCTTTTCTTTTCTTTTATATTGTTTCACGGCTTTATCCGAGCTAGCCAGGAGAACCGTAAGGACCTACAGATCATGAGCTCCAACGATACGAGATTATCCGGTCAAAACTCTTTCAACCGAACTAACCAACATTCGTTAACCCCCGGAGACTCCATTAAAGTCCGAGGGCTGCACTCTCCTCACTGTAGATATATTGTGTCCTGTTGATATAACTATCATCAGTAAGTCGATCCTTCACAGGTCGTTCATAATCACAACGGGTCATTTAAACCGTTTAACCCTTGTATTATATCTTGTTCCTTAAGTACCACTGACACCTCTAATGAACAATTGATTTGTGGTCCAACCATCAAATCAGATTCCTCCCTGATCAGGAGAGAATGGGCCCATTGTTCAAGACCTGGAGTCAGCACTTAAGGGAACAACCTCTCTACTAACCCTTAAAGCGGGTAGGAGTGAATTCCATCTCGCACAACTATGTCCCCAGCCACTTATTCGATCTTATCCCCAAGATGGTAGGCTTATTGAGTCGGCAATCAAGCCACTCTCACCCGTACAAGTCAAAGGATAAGGTCGAATAAACAAGAGTTCATAGTGAGCTCAAGATTGAGATCGAGTTACCTAAGTCATCAAATGAAAAAACCGGTCTTTACAGTAAACGGTGTTATAAAGAAAGAGCGATTTTATTTCTTGGTTCGGTCTTGTGCAAACTCATTGCACAGGACGCCCTCACTCACATGTCTCTACATGAAACGATTCGAATCACATCGTTTTGTACTATACAAAGTGAGCCGCGTCCAATAGTGTCCCCAGGATAAGGTACCCAGCCTTATCCCTATACTATAGACCATTTTGGCTGTCTACTTGAACTTGATTCACATTCATGTCACACATGAAGTTCAAGTACTCACACTATCGCCATGGGTGTTAGTTATTGGTATAGGTTAATACAAACACAATTCACTAAAATTCAATAACAACTTTATTGAAATATAATATATACATTCATTCAGTTTACAAACTACGAGTTTTAGGACATAAAACCCAACACAATTAAACACGCTAAATGCTAATTGACTACCCGACAGCCCTAAAGTAATCAACATTCAGTGTGAAAAATGTGATGCTTCGATTTGTTCTACCATTCTGTGTTACTAAATCGACAAGGAGAGGCAAGGCATCGCTAGTCGGTAACAATCGAACATGTTAGAAAACGAGATTGTCCGTCTAGGAATCTAACACATTCGTGGATGAAGCAAGAAGAGTAGATGCATAGCAACAATAAAGCCAAAACAGAATTTAAAGATCAAACTATCAAAATATTACAAACTTAGCAAAAATTCCTAAATCATTCCCAAATCCTACACGTTACTTTAGCCTACCATGGAGAAATTGAATGTCAAAGCTTCCATGGAGACCTTGGACATAATCCCAAGCTAAAGAGAAAGAAAAAACTTAAAAAAACGCCCAACAATGGCGGAAACCCGAGAGAGAATGGCGGAGAAGATCAAGAAAAATCGTCAAAATGGCCTATATAATCCGTCGGAGCGTCGAGACGCTAGGCCAGCGTCGCGACGCTGCGACCTAAAAATCTCAGCGCGCGTTGTCACGATGGCGTCGAGACGCTCGGACAGCGTCTCGACGTTGGCCCGATAATCTTCAGCGCGCGCGCCTCTTCGGAGCGTCTCGACGCAAGGGCAAGCGTCTTGACGCCGGGCAACGTCGAGCAGCGTCTCGACGCTTGCTCTCGGGTTTGGGGCTGGAAAATTGCCTTTGCATGGCAATTTTCTCCAAATCTTCATGGATGAACTTCCCCCTTTCCCGATGCAATCCCAGAGTGCTAAAATAGCTTCCTAAGCCACGAAACGCGTCCAATGGACACCATGAGCTCTTTGCCGCAAATTTCCTATAAACAAGATAAATTAAACGTTTAAGCACAACTTTTAGCTAGAGTTAGGGAGTGATATTTAGCTCCAAAATGGAGTTATCAGTGAGCAAGATAAATGGTGGGAATCTCTCTGGTTGGATGGTTCTAGAGGAATACTACAACACATTCATTTTACTTAAGATTACCCATAAGTAAATGAGCATGAGCAACTGTTCTAATCCATAATAACAGTCAAATGAACTTCCTCAACCTAAGACTGAGATCCAACATGAAGGATTGAATTGAAAACAAAAGGTTAATATTAAAACGGATCCAACATGAACGATTGAATTGAAAACAAAAAGTACAATTAAAATGAAATGTCTATCCTTGTCGTTTGCGCCAGGACCACCAAACTTATTTCGCCATTTGCGTAGGGATCACCAACGTTAATGAAGCTGCCACTATCTTCGTCGTCGGCGAATTGAACGACGCCGTTTGCACGGGGGAGTTCGGGTGCCGAGGTCTCGTTTGCATAGGGAAGTCACAGCATCGAAGTGTGAGGATGAAAATGTTTTCGAAAAGTGAGGATTGAAGTTACGGTTGAATCAATACGACGTTATTTTGATAAGTTAATTACACGATGTTGTTTTGTTAGTAGAGTTACTAGTCACCTAACCAGAAATTTTTCCAAGCCAAACACGCTTAACTTTAGAGTTCCTACGATTGAGCCACGGAAAAGGAAGGTGCACCCTGTTCGTTTAGGTAGTTCTTCAAGTTTCCTTTAAGCGTTTCTTAACCATGTTGTCATGACTTCAGGATTCCTCTCATTGAGATGTGGTCTCGATTCATTCAGTACTCTTTGGTTGGATGGTTCTAGAGGAATGCTACAACACTTTCATTTTACTTAAGATTACCCATAAGTAAATGAGCATGAGCAACACTTCTAATCCATAATAACAGACAAATGAACTTCCTCAACCTAAGACTGAGATCGAACATGAAGCATTGAATTGAAAACAAAAAGTCCAATTAAAACGAAATGCCTATCTTTGTCGTTTTTCTTTCGTCATTTGCGTAGGGACCACCAAATTTAATGAAGTCGCCTCTATCTTCATCATCGACGAATTGAACGACGCCGTTTGCACGGGAGAGTTCGGGCGTCGAGGTCTCGTTTGCATAGGGAAGTCACAACATCGAAGAGTGAGGATGGGAATGTTTTCGAAAAGTGGGGATTGGAGTTAGGGCTGAATCAATACGACGTCGTTTTGATAAGTTATTTACATGATGTCGTTTTGTTAGTAGAGTTACGAGTCACCCAACCAGAAATTTTTCCAAGCCAACCACGCTTAAATTCAGAGTTCCTACGATTGAGCACAAAAAATGAAGGTGCACCTTGTTGGTTTAGGTAGTACAATCAATTCCTTTAAGTCTTTCTTAACCATGTTGTCATAACTTCCGGATCCCTCATATTCAGATGTGGTCTCGGTTCATTCAGTACTCTCTGGTTGGATGGTTCTAGAGGAATACTACAACATCTTCATTTTACTTAAGACTACCCATAAGTAAATGAGCATGAGCAACAATTATAATCCATAATAACAAACAAATGAACTTCTTGAACCTAAGACTTAGATCCAATATGAAGGATTGAATTGAAAACAAAAAGTATAATTAAAACGAAATGCCTATCCTTGTTGTTTGCGTCAGGACCACCAAACTTCTTTCGTCATTTGCGTAGGGATCACCAACGTTAATGAAGCCGCCACTATCTTCTTCGTCGGCAAATTGAACAACGTCGTTTGCACGGGGGAGTTCGGGCGTCGAGTTCTCGTTTGCATAGACAAGTCACACCATCGAACAGTGAGGATGAGAATGTTTTCGAAAAGTGAGGATTGAAGTTACGGCTGAATCAATGCGACGTCGTTTTGATAAGTTAATTTTTACTTAAAGTAGTTTATTGGTAAGTGACTTTACTATCGGAACGCCTTAGTGCTAGGTTGGGAACTGTGTGCTGGTAGGTCGATAAGTTGTATGATGTATGTTGATTAACACAATGGTTGGAAAACTGCTAGAAAACTGAATGGTTTTGTTTATTGTTGAATATTGTCTCTCAGCTGATTTCTGGAGTTTGGAAGCGATATTTAAAAGTGTATGTTTTCTTTTCAGGTATGGTTTATTCGATTTTTAGAGGAAACTTTGCCCAAATTTTCTAAAAGAAAACTTTTTCAGTGTTATGAAATGAATGGATTGTGAATTGTTTTATAAGCTTGTTTATGATTGAAATGAAAAAGAAAGGTTATTTTTCATGTTGCATTTTAGAATGAAAGGAAGTTTGTTATGGGACCTCATGCATTTGTATGTTGCATAAATGAAAGGATATATTTTCGAAGGTTGTGGGAATTACCCTCCTCTTTATATTAATGTACATAAAAAATGAAAATAAAGGGTTTGTGGGCTAGGGCTCGACTCCACTGGCTGGATGCCAACTAACCATGAGCTGGGGTAAAGCCTCAAGAGGGGTCCACTAAGCACCGAGGAATTGAGAAAAATGAACGGGAAGAGGGTATGGTTAATTGTCCACATTAGGCCGAAGAGAAAAGATTAAATAAAGGTTTTTTAAAGAATGGAAAGGTTTAGGTCCCATCGGTTATGTCTCATAATATGTGTGTGTTTGCATGTACCGGCCCCGATAGTGGGGTCACTTACTGGGTATTTTATTAAAAATACTCACTCTTTTCTTCAATAATTTTTTCAGGTACAACCAACATCCTAGGCGGTTTGGCCGAGTTTGCTAAGAATGGCCATGGGTATTAGAGAAATAGTCTTATTTTATTTTTGTCTTTGAGCTTTTGAGTAAACTTTGTATAGACTATTTCTTTTAAAGTTATTTTTGTTTTCCTTGGGATCCCAAACTAAAACTCTTTCCTTAAACTTTGTAAGTTTTAGCGTGGTCGTGGTATTTCTTCCCTTTCGTTTATTTAAATTAAAAGTTTCTCCAGGTTTATTGAGTTTTGTCTGTAGGTTCGTAGTAACGACCCTCATTAATGGTCTTAGAAAAGCAGGGTCGTTACACGCATGAAGATCACTCCCTGTGGAATTTTGCCTATTTAAACCCTCGTCATCCGGATGAAAAATGAGCTTTCATGTATGAGTATTATTTTCTCTAAAGTTCGGCCAAGTTCCAAGGGAAGAGTGAAGACGTAGATTGTCGATCTCCTTCGAAGCATGATGGTGGAAGTGACAACCCACCATTATTGTCGTTGAACGTTTTAAAGTTTAGAGACATAATTGATATCTTTAAAGTTCAGTAACATATTAGAGACAAATGATAAAGTTGAGGAATCTATTAGACAATTTTTAAAGTCTAGGGACCAACTAGATACAAACTTGAAAGTTCAGGGACTAAGCTTATAATTTAACCCATTAATTTACATATTACATCAGTTTAATCATGGTTGTCATTGATTTACTTGTCTTCTAATTTTTTCTATATTTATAACTTTTTTTTACTTGTTAATCTTGTAACATTTTATCTAATTACTATACATTCATAATTGAGGCATGATAATTGAGGCATGGTTGAAAATTTAAATTAAGAAAAAATTGAACTGATGAGTTAGAAAATTAGAGGTTTACTTTGGTTTTCTAAACATGTTCTCAGCCCTAAAAAAAAAAAAAAAAAAAAAAAAAAGTTAAGTGAATTAAGAATTGAGAAATCAAGGTAGGACATATAATACAAATACAAAAGAGAAAAAAATTAGAAGAACAAATAAAATCCTCTTTGGCAAAACCTCAAAGTCTTTATGACTTTCTTCAATAATGGTCTCCAATTTTGGGGAACTTGAGCACCTTTTATATGGAGGGATAATTATTGGTGTCACTTCAACACAATTTTTCATTCTATTGACCATCTCTATTTTCACCCTTTAGTTTGTTTTGTGTAGTTTTGTAGGGATGAGAGTGCCAATAGGCTCTTAGAGAAAGATCAACTAATCAGAATTAGGAAGGAGGGAGGTGGAGTTTTTTTTACTAGACATACATATGTCAGAGCTATACTCGTTTTGGTGGAAAATGTGGAATTTAATATATATAATGTAAACCTAGGTGGTTGTAAAGGCTTAAAATAGATAAGAAGTTGCATAATGAAGGGTGGAAAAATGTTCAAAGAGCTCTTCAAAAGTTACATTAACAATTGAGTCTATTTAATTATAAGCAAATTTTAGAAATCAAAAGAAAAAAAAATAGGAGTTTTTATGTGTTGTAATAAACGGCTTATAAACTAATTTTTTATTTTTATATTGAATGTTGTTTTAAGGTACTTGTTAAGATGATATATTTTTAATTCTCTCCATTTCGACATTTCTCAAAAAATAGCCTTATTTAATCTCTATTTCGGCATGTCTCAAAAAGTAGTCTTATTTAATCGACTATGTCTAAGTCGTTGTCATTCACATAATATTTTGAGTCGCTTATAGTTGTGATACATATAATTTTCCTTGTCTTAACATATTTTTATAAAAATAATGTATACATATGTTGTCATCTAGTCTAGTCTTATGTGAAGCTACTAATAAACAATAATTCAAGCTGCTACATTTAAACTAAAGTAGATTGTAAATATATATATATATATATATATATATAAATAAATAAATGTTAGCATGGTTAAGGAAAAGTTAATATATGTTGTCGTGTGTACAGTACTTCTCATTTTTTTATATATATATATATATATTTTTTTTTTTTCACTTTGTCCAAATGTCCCTAAGTTTCATTTTTTTTCTTTTCTTTTTAAATTCAATGGTTTTTTTTTTCTTTATTTATTTTATATTTTTTCCTAGTTAATTAAATTTGAAAACCACAAATACTTATTTTTTTAATTATTTTTTTAAACCCCATTAATTTTTTTTTTTTTTTTGGTTACACTTTCCATTTAAAGTTGGTACTAATTCTTTGTTTATATATAAAATTTATACTAATTAATATAGGATCATGTTGAATTGGGCTGTTTTTTTTTAATATTGTAGTTTTCAAAAAAAATTATAAAAATATTGTAGTTTTGAAAGTATTTTTAAAAATATTGTAGTTTTAAAGTGAGGTCGTATTTTTCTCTACACGCAAGCAAAGGTCGTTTTTTGAAAAGACGATCTTGTTCGTCTTTTCAAAAGACGACCTCTTTCAGCAGCTATAAAAAAGTTCTTTTGGATTAAAAAATTGATATCATTTTACCCAAATATCCAAAACTTTCGAAAAATGTATGGTTGGAAAGCTAATAGAGAGAGTTTCAATTTGATACCTGGTTTCAATATTTTTTGAGTTGAATATCAAAAGATAAAGATCATCGAATTTGGACTATAGTTGTGCAAATTTCAAAACTGAAGATTGTTTTGGGCACTGTGCATTAAAAAATTGATATATTTTTACCCAGATAATCAAAAAAATTTAAAAAGATACGGTTGGAAAGCTAACACAGAGAGCTTCAATTTGATACCTGGTTTCACTAATTTTTTAGTCGTGTATCAAAAGATACAGATCATTGAATTTGAGCTACAGTTATAAAAACTTCACTAAACCCAGAACTGAAGATATGGCTGAAGATATAGCTCAACTTCGACGATCTTTATCTTTTGATACATGACTCCAAAAATAGTGAAACCAATGATCAAATTGAAGCTGTTTGTGTTAGCTTTCCAACCGTACCTTTTTAATATTTTTTAAATATCTGGGTAAAAAGATATCATTTTTTTTAATGCACACGGTTCAAAAGAATCTTCAGTTTTGAAATTTGCAGAATTATAGTTCAACTTCGATGATTTTTATCTTTTGATACACAACTCCAAAAATATTGAAACCAGGTATCAAATTGAAGCTCTCTGTTTGCTTTCCAACTATACCTTTTTCGAAATTTTTGAATATCTAAGTTAAAAGATATCATTTTTTTAATCCAAAAGAACTTTTTCATAGATGCAGAAGGAGGTCGTCTTTTGAAAAGACGATCTCCATCCATGTGGAGCAAGATCGTATTATCAAAAGACGGCATTTTCTATTTAAAACTACAATATTTTTAAAAATACTTTCTGTTGACCGAGAAATTTCGGCCAATCAGTGGTCGCCACGTGTCTTCATCTCGGCCGATGGATCAGATATACTTGACCGAGCAAATTTGGTCACACCGCAATTGGGCTCGAAATCGGATCGGTCCAGAAAAGCTACTCAAAGGACAATTTGGCCCAAAGGCCAAGCCTATTGGGCTAAAAATTCAAAAGTCCATTGGACCAAGCCCATTGGGTCCAAGCCCACCAGGCCCATGAGAACTCTATAAATAGAGAGCTCATTCTTCATTTTCAAGTTTCAGAAAATTTCTTCTCCTAATAACTCAGAGAGAATTCACAAGCAACGAAGACTCCCTGAATCCTGAAGACTGAACACTTCTTGAAAATCAAACACCTGAAGACTTCACCGCTACGTGAAGCTGAAGATTCAACATCGAAAACAAGCTGTGAAGCCCTCGATCCAAATCCAAAAACGAGAACAACCTGCAAAGCCCTCGAAACAAATCCAACAACGAGAACAAGCTGCAAAGCCCTCGAAACAAATCCAACATCGAGAACAAGCTGCGAAGCCCTCGATCCAAATTCAACATCGAGAACAAGCTGCGAAGCCCTCGAGAAACATTTACATTTGAGAGAGAAAGAATCAGAGGATAAACAAGAGAGATTGTAATTCACTACGCACTAATACAAATACATACAATACAATACAAATTCAAATTTCATTTACACTTGTCGAATTTCCATCCTTCGTTCGAAATCTCGTGTGAACAGATTGGCACGCCCAGTGGGACATCTCTACCTCTCATCTCTTTCCCTCATCTCAAAGACAAGTGGAGTTATGTCGTTCAGAACTCCTTCAACAACCGTTGTCATAAACAACCCCTACGCGGGTTCTACACCCCACGATTGTCCACATGATTTTGTCACAATTGTGAGCAGAGTAATGACATCGTCAGGGGCATCTACGAGTGACAAATTTCTTGTTAGGTGTAACCCTCTGTTCGAGCTCGATTCTGACGTAGCATCCGTCATAACGACTGAAACAAATACTATGGAAGAAAGAATGGCATTGACGGGGGCATCTACAAGTGACGAATTTGTTGTCAGGTGTAACCCTCTATTTGAGCTCGATTCTGGCGTAGCATCTGTCATGATGACTGAAATAAATGTTATGGAGGAAAGAATGACAGAATCTGCGTGTGAAGGGATAATCATTCAGGAAAAATTTTTGTATGATAAATTTGTTCCCTCCTCTGATCAACCAAGTAAGGGGTCTAATCCAAATGTGATGTTTGTAATGATGGCAGACGCACGTATAGGCGACGAAGCGATCGCTGAAATGGAAAAGAAACTAAACTTTCTGATGAAAGTAGTTGAAGAACGAGACCTCGAGATTGTAAACTTGAGAAATCAGATGCAAAGTAGAGAGGCTGCAGAGTCAAGTCAAACTCCTACAGCAAGGAGGAATGACAAAGAAAAAATTGTCATCCAAGAAGACCAACCGCAACACTCAACGTCGGTCGCTCCTCTGTCTGTCCAACAACTGTAGGATATGACCACAAACACTATCAGAGCTCAATACGGTGGACCCACCCAAAGCTCCCTCTTGTATATCAAACCATATACAAAGAGGATCGACAACTTGAGTATGCCCGCTGGGTATCAGCCGCCAAAGTTTCAACAATTTGACGACAAGGGCAATCCTAAACAACACATTGCCCACTTCGTCGAAACGTGCGAGAACGCTGGAACTCGGAGAGACTTGCTGGTAAGGCAGTTTGTCCGGACTCTGAAAGGAAATGCCTTCGATTGGTACACTGACTTGGAGCCCGAGACAATTGATAGTTGGGAACAGTTCGAAAGAGACTTCCTGAATCGCTTCTACAGCACGAGGCGAACAGTAAGCATGACCGAACTCTCGACCGCGAAACAAAGGATGGACGAGTCGGTCATAGATTTCATCAACCGTTGGAGATCATTGAGTCTTGACTGCAAAGACCGACTCACTGAAGTGTCTGCCGTCGAAATGTGCATCAGCGGTATGCATTGGAGATTACATTACATCCTGCAAGGGATAAAGCCTCATACCTTTGAAGAGTTAGCAACTCGCGCTCATGACATGGAGGTGAGCATCGCTAACAGAGGGAGCAAAGACCTCTTAATCCCAGATATAAACAAAATAAAAAAAAAGAAATGGAAGACAATGAGAAAATCACGAAAAATTTCGTGAAAGAATCCATGGTCGTCAGCACGACCCCTGTAAGGTTTTCCTCAAAAGGAAAGGAAAACAGGACAAAAAGAAGAAATGACGGAGGCGAGAGTCGTCACCTTACTTTACAAGAAAGACAAGAAAAAGTCTACCAATTTCCAGACTCTGACGACCCTGACATGTTAGAGCAACTACTGGAAACAAGACTGATTGAGTTTCCCGAGTGTAGGCGTCCAGAAGAAATGGACAAAGTCGATGATCCCAACTATTGTAAGTATCATCGAGTTATCAGCCACCCAGTGGAAAAATGTTTTGTCCTAAAAGAGTTCATTCTAAAGTTAGCTAATGAGGGAAAAATTGAGTTAGGCCTTGATGAAATAACTCAATCAAACCACGTTGCGGTAATAATGAACTCCGACGCTCAATTATCTTCGACCTCATTTGAAGAGCAAAAGGAAAGTCTGATCCAGTTTGGGACCTTCGAACCAATAATTGTTCGGTTCGGACATGAAACCCCAAAGCAAATTTCTCAGGTAAAACCTGAGGTCGTCGGAAATAAGGATAAATGTTGGACCGTCGTGGCTCGTCAGAAAATACGACGACAAAGACCTGTCCAGAAAGAAGATTGCATGTTTCGAGATGATAAACGAAACAATAAGCTTTCAAAGAAGAAAAGAAGAAGCAATTCGAGGAAGCCTAAACATGAGAGAGGAGGAAATAAATATCGTCCTCAACCTCGACAACCAGTGACTTTAAAAGAATTTTTCTCAAGAAATTTCCTTCTCATCAAGAAAGAGGAAGAAAGCTTTGCAACTTCATGCTACATCAACGTAGAAGAAGTCGACGACTCAAAAGAAGTCGACCAAAGAACTTTTGTCTTCAATCGCATCAAGCCTTCAACAACTCGAACTTCGGTCTTCCAAAGGATGAGTATGGTCGCGATAAAAGAAGAAAATTCATGTCTAACTTCTATCTCCACTCGAACTTCAACTTTCCAAAGGTTAAGTGTCATCAAAGAAAGACCGGCCTTCAACATCTGTTTTTGATCGCCTCAAAGTGACAAGTGATCAACAAGAAGGAAAGATGGAGACCGTAGGGGCAAGACTCTTTGATGCAGAAAGTAGCGACAAGAAGATTCACAGTCGTGTTCCTTCACGCATGAAGAGGAAATTTTTTGTCCACATAAATACAGAGGGTTCCTTGAAGGTGAATAAAAATCTCATCATTCTAACCAATCCTACAAGCGAATGATTTGATCAAGACCATGATGAAGATAAGATCTCATAAAATGTACTACACCTTAACGTAAGAGTATAAACTACATGTTGCTCCTGGCCCGCACGAGCTTAAAAGGTGAACGAACCACAAAAAAAAATCATTCATTCGAACTACGTAGGCAACTTAAAGAAAAAGAAAAAAAAAACTTTAAGTTCAGTCACAATAATAAAAAAAATCATCATGTATTGAACTACGTCTCGACTTGATTTCTATTGTTCAAAGAGTACGTAGACAGGTTTAAACAAGTTTTAAGTCCAATCTCTTCAAATAAAAATAAACATAAGTGTCATGACTATAGAAGATTGTCGTTGCAAATCAAAGGTTTTCATCCTTATTTAGAGTGATGCCACAAATTGAAGATGTTCAACCCTACTGGCGATGACAACGATACGTCAAATCCTATTGAACATCCCGACGCAAATTGAGGGCTTTCAACATTATCAAATGTAACACAATAATTGAAGTGACAATATGATACTAAACTTGCAGATGAACGTCACGACAAAAGCAACGCCGCTAGTCGAACGCGCACACTACTGGGATGGTGACACTACAAGCTTAATGTGCAAATCACCTTAAGCGGTGTGTTTCGCCCGCCCAAAGTTTGCACTTATCCTTCTTCAAATTCGAGTTTTGCCTGTTACAAGATCAAAATAGAGCGTCGCTCGTTTCAAGTCTAAGTTCGAGGCCTCACTCACATTAGGTGTGTGTTTCGTTCGCTCCAAGTTCAACTTTCGCTTACTTCAGATTTGAGGTTCGCACAGCCTAAGTTCTGCGCTGCGCATCTCCAAGTTCTGCGCTGCGAATCTCATCTCCAAGTTCAGCTACGCATCTCCAAGTTCAGCTGCACATCTCCAAGTACGCATCTTCAAGTTCTCCAAGTTCAGTTGCGCATCTCCAAGTTCTCCAAGTTTTGCGCTGCGCATCTCCAAGTTCTCCAAGTTCTGCACTGCGCATCGCATCTCCAAGTTCGTCGCTGCGCATATCCAAGTTCTGCATTGCGCATCGCATCTCCAAGTTTGCCGCTGCGCATCGCATCTCAAAGTTTGCCGCTGCGCATCACATCTCCAAGTTCGCCGCTGCGCATCTCCAAGTTCCGTTGCGCGGAGCGCATCTCCAAGTTCTCCAAGTTCCGCTGTGCGGCGCGCATCTCCAAGTTCTCCAAGTTCTGCGTTGCGCATCTCCAAGTTCTCCAAGTTCCGCTGCGCGGCGCGCATCGCCAAGTTCTCCAAGTTCCGCTGCGCGGCGCGCATCGCCAAGTTCTCCAAGTTCCGCTGCGCGGCGCGCATCGCCAAGTTCTCCAAGTTCCGATGTGCGACACGCATCTCCAAGTTCTCCAAGTTCCGCTGCGCGGCGCGCATCTCCAAGTTCTCCAAGTTTCGCTGCGCGACGCGCATCTCCAAGTTCTCCAAGTTCCGCTGCGCGCATCTCCAAGTTCTCCAAGTTTCGCTGCGCACGCATCTCCAAGTTCTCCAAGTTCCGCTGTGCGCATCTCCAAGTTCTCCAAGTTCCGCTGCGCGCATCTCCAAGTTCTCCAAGTTCCGCTGCGCGCATCTCCAAGTTCTCCAAGTTCCGCTGCGCGCATCTCCAAGTTCTCCAAGTTCCGCTGCGCGCATCTCCAAGTTCTCCAAGTTCCGCTGCGCGCATCTCCAAGTTCTCCAAGTTCCGCTGCGCGCATCTCCAAGTTCTCCAAGTTCCGCTGCGAAACTTGGAGATGCGCGCAGCGAAACTTGGAGAACTTGGAGATGCGCGCAGCGGAACTTGGAGAACTTGGAGATGCGCGCAGCAGAACTTGGAGAACTTGGAGATGCGCGCAGCGGAACTTGGAGAACTTGGAGATGCGCGCAGCGGAACTTGGAGAACTTGGAGATGCGCGCAGCGGAACTTGGAGAACTTGGATGCGCGGAACTTGGAGAACTTAGGAACTTGGAGAACTTGGATGCGCGGAACTTGGAGAACTTGGTCTCCAAGTTCTTAAGTTCCGCTGCGCGCATCTTGGAGAACTTGGTCTCCAAGTTCTTAAGTTCCGCTGCGCGCATCTCCAAGTTCTCCAAGTTTCGCTGCGCGCATCTCCAAGTTCTCCAAGTTTCGCTGCGCGCATCTCCAAGTTCTCCAAGTTTCGCTGCGCGCATCTCCAAAAAGTTATCTAAAAATATGTATAGAGGTGGACTTGAACCTAAGACCAATGAAAACAAAGGTTATACATGTTTCACTTTGCCAAACAAGCTTTGTCGTTCCCATTTGTCTTCAGATTGTAATACTTCATTCAACTTGAAATTTAGGCGGGTTCTAAATTTCCTTCCATAATCATGAGCTTAAGTTCAAATTTTCGAACTTTATGTCAAAATTGATTGGAATCCCAAAATTATACCAAATCAAATTTTCATTCAAGCTAAATTAGCAAAATCCAAAATTTTCCTAGAATTAAAATTTGGGCATATTCCTAAATTTATTCTCGAGCAAGATGTAGATTCATAAATAATCCAAATTCAAGTCTCAAATCGAAATTTGTGGTTTGGGTATACTCCAAATTTTATCCCACCTCGAAATTGGAGTAAAATTCAAAGTCAAACTCTTTTTCAAAATTAAATTGAGCAGATGCAAAACTCTACTCTACATCAAAAAATAGAATTAAAGTAGAACACAAAAATCTACTATAGTTCAAGTCAAGCTTCTGCCAAACAAGAAAGATCAAAATTGTGAGCCCAATTCATATATTTTTGGTCAATTGGCATAGAAAGATGTATCAATCAAAATAATTGATTTATGAACCAAATTTCATATTTCGATAAAATTGATATGTCGAGGCGGATTCGAAATTAAGGGTGTCCTACATTTCGATTTCAAAATTTAACTTTTCCGAGACTCACCCACACATACTTGTGCATAACTCTCGAAAAATGGGGCATTTGTTGACCGAGAAATTTCGGCCAATCAGTGGTCGCCACGTGTCTTCATCACGGCCGATGGATCAGATAGACTTGACCGAGCAAATTCGGTCACACCGCAATTGGGCTCGAAATCGGATCGGTCTAGAAAAGTTATTCAAAGGACAATTTGGCCTAAAGACCAAGCCTATTGGGCTAAATATTCAAAAGCCCATTGGGTCCAAGCCCACCAGGCCCATGAGAACTCTATAAATAGAGAGCTCATTCTTCATTTTCAAGTTTCAGAAAATTTCTTCTCCTAAGAACTCAGAGAGAATTCACAAGCAACAAAGACTCTCTGAATCCTGAAGACTGAACACTTCTTGAAAATCAAACACCTGAAAACTTCACCGCTACGTGAAGCTGAAGATTCAACATCGAGAACAAGCTGTGAAGCCCTCGATCCAAATACAAAAACGAGAACAAGCCGCAAAGCCCTCGAAACAAATCCAACAACGAGAACAAGCTGCAAAGCCCTCGAAACAAATCCAACATCGAGAACAAGCTGCGAAGCCCTCGATCCAAATTCAACATCAAGAACAAGCTGCGAAGCCCTCGAGAAACATTTATATTTGAGAGAGAAAGAATCAGAGGATAAACACTAGAGATTGTAATCCACTACGCACTGATACAAATACACACAATACAATACAAATTCAAATTTCATTTACACTTGTCGAATTTCCATCCTTCGTTCGAAATCTCGTGTGAACACTTTCAAAACTACAATATTTTTATAAAAAGTTTTGAAAACTACAATATTAAAAAAAAAACAGTCTGCTGAATTGTAGCAAAATAACACTTATTTTTTTATAATATATGGGTAGCCGCTATACTCTTGTTGACTAACCAAAAATAACTTAGATCAATGATTTAGATTTATTATTATATTTTTAGGAGAGTTTAGAATCAATTTAATAATTAAACTTAATTGGTGGAATTATTTTCAATAGTTAATAAAAACTAAATAAATGGAAAACTAACAAGGTTAAATGGAATGTTATGAAATTTAATTAGATAGAAATAATTTAATAATTAAACATAACTAATATAAAATATTTTTTTTAATATAAAATAATTAATAATTTATATTATTTATATTATTTATTTGAATTAAGTTTAGGGCGGGTTGCACAAAAAGCAACCATGCCAAAAATAATTGCAAATTTAGCAAAGTTTAAAATCTTTTACAAATATGGTAAAAAATCAGTGGCTATCACTGATATACTTTATGACTATTACTGATAGACTTCTATCACTAATAGACTATTATCACTGACAAAATTCTATAAAAAAAAAAGACTACTATCAGCGATAGACCATACTATCGGGGATAGAAATTGTCATATCTGCAAAAAAAAAAAAAATTTAAAAATGCTATATTTTTAATTATTTTATCCTAAATTACCATATGTTACAATTTGCCTTAACTTTATTCGATTATTAATCCATATTTAGAGTGAAATAATAAATTTCATATTCCTAAAAATAATCCTACAAAATAAAAATATATAATATTTATTTTCTAAATACCTGATGTGTTAAATAAAAATATATAATATTTATTTTCTAAATACCTGATGTGTTATTCTCATGCACAACGCGAACCTATCAAGAGGTTAGGGGTCATGGTCCTACCAAAACTTTTATTTGTTTCTACCAAGACACTTTTTCCTCTTTATTATTTATTTATTTATTTTTTTACTTTTTTTCATTTCTTTTTTCTTAAAGAAATATAAGGTTTTTTTTCGTTATTTTAATATTTCTTGTATAATATATATGAAATGTAGTTATTTTTATGCGCTGGTTGCACAAATAGGAATGAGGTCCAAACTAATTGCAAATTTAGCAAACTTTAAAATGTTTTTAAATATGGCAAAAAAATCTGTTTCTATCACTGATAGACTTTATCATATCACTGATAGACTTCTATCTGTGATATAGACTAATAGACTATTATCATTGACAAAAATCTATAAAAAGCTGAGGTGATCAGCGATAGACTTCTATCAGCCATAAGATATCAACGATAGAAATTGCCATATCCCCAAAATTTTTAAAAACATGCTATATTTTTAATTATCTTATTCTAAATTGACATCTGTTACAATTTCCCTATTTTATTGATATAAAAATATATAATTTTTTTATGATTTTTTTTATAAATATAAATGATAAACTACATTTTATATTTAGTTTTTAATATTTAATTCTAAAAGAAACTATACTTATTCTAAAAACGAAAAAAAAAAATATATATATATATATATTATTTAGTTTCCATGTACTTCTTCAATAATTGTTTTATTTTAATTATTGTAATTTCCAATGTCTAAATTTAGTTTCATGCATCCAACAAATCTTAAAATTAATCATTTTTTTTCTTTTTTTTTAATCACTACTATTAATTTATTTGTTAACTTTTCTAAAAGAAAATTAGTCTATATTAACCTCACCTCTATAAACTTTGTAAACATATTCATTACATTGTATTTTTCCTTGAATATTTTTTTTTCTTAAAGTGGCTATAACTCTTTGAATTTTCAATGTTATATCTAATGGATCCACGAAATTTAAAAAGTGTTTCATATATTTTTGAAAAATCAATTTTGTATCTAATAGGTCTTTAAATTTTCAATTTTAAATTTAATAAATCTTTGCCTATTCAACCGTTTTTAAAATTTAAGGATTATTAAAAACAAAATTGATAGTTTAGATAGCTATCAGACACATTTAAAGTTTAGAAATTTAATAAGATAATAGATTGAAAGATTAGGGACTCATTAGACACTTTTTAAAGTTTAGGAATCTAATAGACGCATGTTTTAAAGTTCACTACTAAAATTATAATTTATTTAATTTTTTCTTATTTGATAAGACATAAATTACTTAAATTATAGGATGGTATAAAGGGAGCATTTGTTACCCTTACCTATTTTTATCACAATAATTTTTCTTAAGGTCAACATAATGTGATGGTGTGGATTCGAACTTCTGATTTTTGTGTGATAATTATTTTTTTATATTTATATAACATAACTATTTGGCTCCCCAAACATAAATGTTTGGATCTGTCCTTGCAAACACATACATCTTTTATTCCCGCAATCTTATTTTCAGACATTTTTTCTTTTCGGGCTTCTCTAAATTCTTAAACCAAACGATTTCTTTTCAGGTTTCTCCAACTCCTTAAACCAAAATCTCTTAGTCAGGGATTCTATAACTATAGACATTCCACCTCATCAAGCAGAAAGTTAAGAAGATATATTGGCTACCAATAGATGGTTTTTCTTCCAAAAGAATGTGCAAAATATATTACCATCCCTACTCATATTATCTCTCCGTTTTCTCTAGTCCTTTTCTCAATCATAAATTTAAGTACCTAATTCATCAACATATCAGTTGACCCTTACATATTTATTTTCTAAAATATTTGTAAAGATGCATTTCATGAAAAAAATTATTACATCCTAATTTTTTTTCAAAAAATAAAAAATATAACACTTCTAAAAAGAAATTTTTAGTTGTAAATAAACTTTAATAAGAGTAAGTCCTTATTTTTTTTAATGTCAAATTGATATTTATTAACCATAATCACGTCAATCACTAATTATTAATTTATACATAACATAACTTTAATTGTGGATGTTATTGATTTTCGTGTCTTCTAACTTTTTTTATATTTATAACTTATTTTTTTACCCGATAATTTTTTAACATTTTATCAAATTGTGCAATATTCATAATTTGAGAGGTGATATCCACGTTCATCTTTTAGCCATTAGTTTATACATTATGTCAATTTGACTATGTTAATATTGACATAACTTTAGACATAGTTTGGTATATATAACGTAAACATGTGTGATTGTAAAGGTTTAAAAAAGAATTATGATCTAGTTGGCAAGGTTAAAATAAGAAGAAAAAAACTAGAAGATTGTAGTTATCTACTTTTCCTATCTTTTTGATGGGCTACTCTTTCTGACTTCCACATTGGTATAATATTGTTTACTTTAGCTTTAAACTCTCATGACTTTACTTTTGGTTTAATCCAAAGACCACATACTAATGGAGATAATTGTCCTCACTTATATATTATGAATCAATCTCTTCTCTAACCAATGTAGATTTTGTTAGGCACTCCTAACATCAACTTCTTATAAACATTTTTTTTTTATTTATTTATTATATGTTGGAGTTGTTTGATGATATTTGTAGCTTGTGTGAACTTGATCATGAGCCCGATTTTATATATGTGGGGGCATGGTTGCTGATATCTGATTGTGAACTTCTTAGTCAAACGATAGTAGTCTATTAGTGATAGCTACTAGTTTTTTTTCCATATTTGCAAAATATTTTAAATTTTGCTATATTTGTCATTATTTTAGGTCTAATTGGTGTTTATACAACCATCCTTTTTAATATTTGATATGAGTTTGATGAAATTTTAATTATTAGTATAATAATATATTATATTTCTGGGAGGTGGATGAGCATAGGATTTTAAGTAATTAAAAAAAATGTCAACCCGCCAACCCAACCCTTCAATTTTCGGGTTGGGTTGAGTTGGAAATTCACTAACCCGAAATTTTTGGGTTAGGTTAAAAAACCCTCCAACCCAACCCAATCCATATACACCCCTTAAATTTAGTGTATCAATTGTATAACTAATATAATATTTATACATGCTATACATCAATAAAGGTAAAATGTCGAATAATAATAAAAATGAAAATTAGTTTTAATTTTTTTTTTTTTTTTTATTTGCAAATAAATAAATAACCATTTCAAGATTTACAAATGATGTGTTTTGCTATTCTTGCAACTGCTGTCCCATTATTTTGTCATACATGAATGTTTCATATTTCCTTAAATTTTGTAACCAATTATCAATATTTGATATAATTTTGTATGGTCAATAGGAATTTAAAACCTAATTTAAACAAACCACAACTATAAGTCTCATTTACTAATTAAAACATGTTTTCCAAATAACTTTTCAAAAAATAATCCAATAAACATTGAATTTTTTAAATAAATAGTACTTATATTTTTAATATATGATATTTAAAAATGGTTAATTATAATTTAGTTGAGTCATCATAATTAACGGTATTTAATAATTCAAACAATTTTCATAATCTTTCAAAAATAAATTGTAAATTATGAGGTCGACATTTCAATATAAATATTATATATTTAGAAAGATTAAAAATTATCAATTATAGTATAATTAAACCATAATTAAAATTTCATATTATAATTAAAATAATTTTCATTAATTTTTCATATTTTTTTCCAAAATTCCTGCGGACATTATTATGAAAAATTGTAATGACTAGCAAACCAGGATATTTATAAATTTAACTACATTTTTTGAAAATTTTAAATATAGCAATATTTTCAATTTTTGAATTTTTCGTTTTTTTCTAAAGTATTAATTATACAACTGATTTATCTTATATTTGGTATATCAATAACAACTGATATAGTTTATATATTCTGTATCAATTATACAACTGACTTGCCATATATTTGATTTATCAGTTGTATAATTGATATACCTAATATTTGGTGTATCAGTTATACAACTGATTTATCTTATATTTGATGTATCAATTATAACTGATAAACTTTATATTTGGTGTATCAATTATATAATTGATTTACTTTATATTTGGTGTATCCGCCACAACTGATATACCTTATATTTTGTGTATCAGTTGTACAACTGATTTAATTTATATTTGGTGTATCATTCACAACCGATTTACCTTATATTTGGTGTATAAGCCTCAACTGATATACTTTATATTTAGTGTATCAGTTATACAACTGATTTATCTTATATTTGGTGTATCAGTCCTAACGGATATACCTTATATTTGAGATGTATCAGTTATCCAATCGATATACCTTATATTTGGTATAGCAGTTATATAACTGATATATCAAATATTTGGTATATCACTTATACAACTAATTTTATTTAGAGTGATTTTAGTTCGATTAAACAGAATATGAATTAAGTTTTAACGATAATGTGTTCTATTTACGAATGTTTTATTTGATTTTCATGATATATAAGTTGTAACTCATCTACCCTATATTTGGTGTATCAATCAGTCAACTGATATACCAATTATAAGATATAATAGTTGATTGATATACCACATATTAGTTATTTTATTAGTTATTTCAAATTAGTTATCACTCATTTTAATTTTTTATATTTATATTTTAAATTAGTTATCAATATGTGCATTTATCAATAATATTATAAGACATTAATCAACATCATTTAAGGTCTCTTATTCTATTAAAATTTTGACTATATCAACGAGTTATCGAACACCAATTAGTATATCAAACATCAACTACTAGTATATCACATGAGTGTATCATTCTATTAAAATTTTGAGTATATCAACAACCTAAAACAGACATAAATAAGTAGTATATCACATGAGTGTATCAATCTAATAATTTTTTTTGAGTATATTAGTATCTATCAGACGTTAATCAACATTCATTTAAGACTATTGGATGTCAATCAACATTCATCTAAGGTTATTAAGCATCAATCTATAGTGTATCATTCGACTATTATTAGACATCAACCACTAGAGGTGTATCAGCGGCAATCATTTCAAGTATATCAGAGGTGTATCAGCGACAATCATTTCAAGTATAGCAGATGTGTAACAGTGGACAATCATTTCAAGTATATCAGAATGTATCAACATGCAATCATTTAGGTTAGTGATCAACACATGATTACTTTGGAGTCTTAGGGGGTATTTTTGACTTTTCAACTTTTAATAATTGGGTTTTCATTTTTTGTGTTTAGGCTCCCTAATTTTTTTTTTGTCATATATGCAAAGATTAAACATGGTGGCTACAAATACAATTTTTCTCATTTTGTTTTTGCTATTCTTGCCACTCCCCCAAATATTATCTTACTTTTAGATACATGGTGATTAAAATGGTCAAGTATAGTTTAATTAAGCCAAAATTAATGTTTCATTTACTAATTCAAATAATTTTCATCAATTTTCACGATTTTCATAAAGTTTCCGATATTTTCATAAAATCTGGACTTCAACATTTCATCGACATCGACATTTTGAACACTGAGTAGAATAGATTAGAATCATATTGGAGAGATTTGGTCTTTCTATAATTTAAAATTTTCAAATCTATATATATATATCTAATCATGATATAGTTTAATTATTTATTTCATTACTTTATGTAAAATTAAAACAATATGTTTGTTTAATCACATCAAATTAAAAAAAAAATTAAATTACTTTGACAAATTTTAAAAATGAAAAATTAGTTTTAGCCCATGTTAATTGGCCAAGATTTTAATTTTTTTTTTACAACATGCATATTGGAGTGGGAATTGAACTAAGACCTCATGGTCTTGGTACATCATCCCGTTGAACTATGCTCTTGTTGGAAAAACAATCATATATAAAAAAAAAAAGTTTTAGAATATATAAAATATATATATTGCAAGTGAAAGCTTTCTAGTAAACTTAAAAAAATTAAGGAAAAATGGTAAAAGAAAATTGAAAGCATGAAAAGTAGACAAATAAATTTACTAAATATGATAGTTTTAAAAAGATACGAGTAAATTTTGAAATTGAGGTAAACAAATAATAACTAGTTTGTTCAACAAATTCTCAACTGGCCTCATTTCTACCCTTGATTTTCAACCTTCTAAACTAAAACCTTCTATTCTTAACCCCCAACACAATATATAGGAGATTGTACCATCATTCTCTTCATTCCAACACAAACTAGTTTCTCTCTCCTTAAACTTGACAAAACCAAATCTTTGCCTCTCTCAACATTTTATTCAAACATGGTGAAGGACTTGAGAAGCATGCAAAATTGGGTTGAAATGGCACCATCAACTTTTGTATCATGTTGAAGGTCTTCGAGTTGTCCTAAATTGGAGACCATTATTGAAGAATGATCGATTCGGTTCGAGAGTTTTCCAAAAAGAGAGTTTTTTTTATTATTCCTTTTTTGGTATCATTAGACTCTTATTTCTTGTCGTATAGACATTTTTGATGTCTAAATGGATAATGTTTGAAAATTCCAAAAAATTTAAATGAATTTATTTGGAGACAATCTTTGTTGCCAGTTTACATGTGCTTCATGAATTACACGGCGTCCAAAAATATGGAAACATAGGAGTAAAATACGAACCAATAGATGATTTCATAGATTAGGCGAGTTAGATTGAAAAATGTGACTCATCATAATAAGGTAAATGCATAAACATATTCTTGCATTTTAGTGATAGGCTAAATTATTTAAAATGCTCTTGAACTTTGTGGCTAGTTTCAATTATTCTTCTATCGTTTAAAAAGTCTCACTTCTACCCTTAAAATTAAAAATTGATTCAAATGTCTTGAACAATTTTATCAAGAATTAGTGACGAAAACGGATGTGGTTGCTATATTGTAAATGAAGCAATGACAAACATGGCTTCTTAAAAAATGAACAGAAAATGTGCCAAATATAAATAATTATTGATAGTTGTCACGTTTGTCGTTCATTTTTTAAAAGTCATGTTTACTATTGCTCTATTTATAACTAGTAATCAAATCAATTTTCATCTCATTTTTAAAGTAGGATTGTTCAAGAACAAAATTTGAATAATTTTTAGAGGTTAAAAAGTAGAAGTCGAGCTTTTGATGTGATAGGGGTTTAATTGAAACTAGCCCTAAACTTCATGGGCATTTAAATAGTTTATCCCCAGTTGTATGCGCTAAAATACTACTATAGTTTTATTTAATTTTCTTCCTTGAAATTTTAAAAGAATGTTCCATTTTAATGTAATAATTGACTCTAAAAAGTTAATAAAAGTTGGCGTATGTCAATAGCCTTCACACTCATATGAAAAAAACTCGAGTGTTAGGGTAAATCGATACAAGTATAATTAATCCAAATTCTATACTAGATTCAGACAATATATATTTTTATCTAAAACAACCCAGATTAGTTGTTGGTTCCAAATTTAAAGCGGAATAAACAATTTGGAAACCAGGGCTTAGAAGAATAGATAAACCAACCTAAAACTTCTAAGCAATAAGAACGATAATAAATCAAGTTCAAGGGAAGAGAGATTGACACCAGATTTATATTGGTTCACTCAGTGTGGGCTACGTCCAGTTCTCTGCTACCGATGCAGGTTCCACTATAACGTCGGGGAGAAAGTTACAAGAATTTAGAAACGCTCCAGAGTGATTTCTCTCACTTTTCTCTCAAGGAAAATGCTCACGAATCACTCTAACAATAGCTCTTAAATTCTTCAACGAAAAAAAACTCCAACAATAATACTCAAGAAAAGAACCACGAGTTCTTCTCCAAGGCAAATGAACATCACCTACGGCCAACCTCAAACTTTGCCTCCGCCTTTTTTATGTTTTTGTTGTATATTCTCTAAATAATAGCACACATTGAGTTTTTATATGAAAAAACTCTACTGCCAATCTTCTTTACTTTTAACTATAAAAGTATTTCAAGCCCACTTGCAACCTCAATCATAACCAATTACAAAACAAAGATTAAATGTTAAACCACCTTTATTTTATCCAATTAGAAAAGTTAGCTTAACTTGGCATGAACAAAAAACCAAACCTCAATCAAATACAAAATAATTCTCACAGTTGTATTTCTCTGTATTTCTTTACCTACAGAGGCTGGCTCATATATAACAGAAGGTGTAGACGACAATTACTGAAAAATAACAGCAATTGTGCAGCTTAATGAGGAGAGAAATATACAGAGTTGAGAAATAAAATAATCAGCCTTTATGGCTTGATTTACAAGATAAAAAGGAAAGAATAAAACACTAATTAACATTCCATAAAAGGCTGAATCATGTTGATTGAGGTGGTTATTTTTGGATGGAGAGATTTGAATGTTTGAGCTATTTACTGCCTTGGAGATTTTGGTGTGGCTGCTAATGTGGCAGAGACCAAAGACTCATGAACTCTAATATCCTTCCTCAAACTGGAGTGAGGCAAAGCATGAACTCCAAGTTTGCTTATAAGTTCGTGAAAAGAGGCTTTGGTGAGTGGTTTTGTGAAAATGTCAGCTAGTTGTTTTGTAGAGGGTACATAGCGAGTGATGAGAGATCCATTTGCCACCTTTTCTCGAACAAAATGATAGTCAAGCTCGATGTGCTTAGTTCGAGCATGAAAGACGGGATTCACAGTCATGTAGAGGGCGCTAAGATTGTCACAAAACAATTGAGGTGTGTTAAGTAGGGGAATTCCAAGGTCACAAAACAAGAAAGTGATCCATGTGAGTTCAGCTGTAGCACTAGCCATGGCTCGATATTCCGCTTCTGCACTAGATCTTGCCACAGTGGTTTGTTTCTTGGAGGACCAAGAGATACAATTGGCGCCAAGATAGACACAAAAGTCGGTGGTGCTTCGTCGTGTGGTAGGACAACCAGCCCAATCTGCATCACAAAAAACGTAGAGATTAGAAGTGCTATGCTTAAAAATGGGCAGACCATGACCTATGGTGCCTTTAACATATCGAAGGATGCGTTTGACAGCTCGAAAATCTTTCTCAGTCGGAGTTTGGAGTTGCTGACAAACACGATTAACAGCTTAGGAAAGGTCTGGTCGAGTGAGGGTCAAGTATTGTAAAGAGCCAACAATGCTACGGTAAGTATGTGCATCAGTGAGATCATTATCCAAGGGGTGATCAGAGGTGGAAACAGACATTGGTGTGCTAATTTTGGAGGCTTCCATCATTTGATTTTTGAGAAGAATGTTCTTGGCATATTTGCTTTGACTTAGGAATAGCCCTTGGTTTGTTTGAAGTACTTCTATTCCAAGGAAGTAGCGGAGTGAACCAAGATCTTTCAGAGCAAACTCATGTCCAAGGACAGTGATAAGTTTTTGGACTTCAGAAGGTTGGTTTCCTGTGAGGATGATATCATCTACATAAATGAGCATAAGAAGAAGGACATTTTCTTGTTTGAAGATGAAGAGAGATGGATCAGAGTGGCAACAATTAAAGCCAAGTTTCATGAGATAGTTGGAGAGCCTATCAAACCAAACACGAGGGGCCTGTTTTAAGCCATAAAGAGATTTGTTTAGCTTACACACGTGGTCGGGAAAAGATGAGTCCTGAAAACCTGGGGGTTGGGCCATGTAAACATTTTCCTTGAGAAAACCATGTAGGAAAGCGTTTTTAACATCCAATTGGCGTAGGGACCATCCTGAGGTAACAGCAATGCTAAGGATGAGACGGATGGTGGCTGGTTTGACAACAGGGCTAAAGGTCTCACCATAGTCAATGCCTTCGATTTGGTTATAACCTTGGGCTACTAAACGAGCTTTATATCTCTCAATTGAACCATCCTCTTTAAGTTTGGTTTTGAAGATCCATTTGGAGCCTATGATATTGGGTTTGGAAGGACAAGGAACAAGATCCCATGTGTGGTTCATATGAAGTGCTTCCATTTCCTCTTTCATTGCATTGTGCCAATGAGGAATCTTAAGAGCAGATCTATAGGTTTTTGGTTCACTAAGCAAAGTGGTAGCAAGGAGTAATTGTGGTTGAGCTTGAGTAATTCGTTTGCTTCTAGTAACCATTGGATGAGTATTGTGAGCTGACTGACTTGAAGATGGAAGATTATGAGAAGTTCCTGCATGAGATAAGGGCAATTCAATGTAAAGTTGATCACTTATATCACTTAGATTAGATAAAAAAAAAAGGGATTAGAAGGAGATGGATTAGAGGGCTCCCGAATTTCAACATTGATTTGGTGTGTTTGCTCCTGATTGTAGGGCTCACTGGTTTGCTCCAAAAATTCAGCATCTGTAGTGCAATGATGGGTTGCATTAGTGGCTTCCACTTGAGTGGAGAGCTCAAAGTTTGTGAGATCGGGAGCAAATGTGTTAGGAGAATGCCCTCTTGAGGCTGAAGGCAAAGATGTTGGTTGAGTGCTTTGATCAGAAGATTGTCCTTCCTCAAAGAGGAATTTATGCCTAAAATTTTCTCCTTCCTCTTCCGTTGCTTTCTGAGGTGAAGAATTCTTGAGATGTTGGTCAAGCCAGGTTTCTCCTCCTGCATATTCAGTCACTTGAAGAGTAGAGATTGAGTTATCATTTGTGTGTGTGTGCTTTTGATAGGGAAAAACTTCTTCATCAAAGATCACGTGCCTTGAAATATACACTCTATGACTTTGAGGATCGAGACACCTATAACCCTTATGAATAGGACTATAGCCAATGAAAACACAAGGGTAGGTTCTTTTTGAAAATTTATTTGAGAAATAATTGCGTCGATACGGAAAGCATTTGCATCCAAAAACTTTAAGATTGTTATAATTAGGTTCCTTTGTAAATAATTGACAAAAAGGTAAGTTCATATTTAGAGAGGTAGATGGCATTCGGTTAATTAAGAACACAGTAGTGTAAAAAGCATCAACCCAGTATCTCATAGGTACATTGGAATGAAATAAAAGAGTTAGCCCGGTTTCAACTATGTGTCTATGTTTTCTCTCAACAACTCCATTTTGTTGAGGGGTATGAGGGAAAAATAGTTGGTGATGGATTCCATGTTGCTCTAGATGACTTTTTATACTAGTGGATGTAAATTCTCCTCCTCCATCACTTTGAAACACTTTTATTTTCCTATCAAGTTGGTTTTCAACTTCCCTTTGAAATTTAACGAAACATTGAAAGAAATATGATTTTCTTTTTAAAGGGTATAACTGGTAGGCGGATTTTTTAATATCCACTTAAATTTCAAGCTGTCGAGGCTTGCCAAAATAAATTTATAAACCCGTAGCTTTTAGCTTTGCAGCTAGCGGTAACGGGGTCGAACCACAGAGAGGGAATAAAACTGAGAATTAATTGTTCGAGCTATGATTAAGTTGACTGGTGAAGTTTGTCACAAAAAAGGGGGATTTTAAACATGCAAAGTAATGAAAAGTGCTAACGGAAAAATAATAAACTCGAGAATGAAGAGTGTTGGATTTGGGGGATTTCGGGACCTTGCTAAGTGTTTTAACATTTATCATTTAACTCTAAAGTAAGGCTAATCAATAATGAATTGCACGCGGTCGGTTACCTAGGACACCCTAAAGTAACCGGCTTCATATTAATTAATTAGACCACACAGTTCTAATTAAACATTGTTTAAGGTCTCGTTGGAGTGATCAACCCCAATTTGACTCTAAACAGTCACTAGCATACCGCGACGAACATTCGAATATGTAATCAAATTGCTAATTGGCTACCCGGCAACCCTGAAGTACCCAACAATTGTCATGCATAACTTGATACTCCGATTTATTTCATTGTTCTGTGTTACTAGGCGAATAGTGAGAGGCACGACATCACTATTCTTTAACTCTAACACATGCTAGAAAACTCGATTGTCCGTCGGCGAAATCTAACATATGCATGGGATGAAGCAAGAACAACAAATGCATACATAATCAAAGCCAAATCAGAACCATTAAGCATAAATTATCAAAACATTAAAGACTTAGCAAGAATCCCTAATTAACCCAAATCCAAGCACAAATACCTTAGTCAACCATGGATGTTTGGAGTCCCAATACTCCCATGGAAGCCTTGGGCATCATCCCCAAGCTAAATACAGAAAATAAACTCCAAGAATGGCCACAAATGGCGGAGAAAAGAAGAAGAGAACTGAAAACCCGAGAGCAAAACCGAAGAAGGAAGAATTGGTGGTTGAAAAATCGTCAAAATGACGTTTTAAGCCGTCGGAGCGTCGAGACGCTAGGCAAGCGTCTCGACGCTCGTGCCCTAAGTGTCGCGCGCGTTTTCGTCGTGATGGCGTCGAGACGCTGCGCGAGCGTCTCGACGCTGTGGCCAATTTCTCCAGCGCGCGCGCTCGCGATGGCGTCGAGACGCCAGGCGAGCGTCTCGACGCTTGCCCGATGTTTTCCGGAGCGTCTCGACGCTGGAGTAGGGTCTCGACGCCGCAGCGTTGAGCAAGCGTCTCGACGCTGTTGCTCGACGCTTGCTCTCGGGTTTGGGGCTGAAAAATTGCCTCTCCTAGGCAATTTACTTCATATTTTCATGTGTGAGCTTGCCCTTTTCCCGAAGCACTCCCGGGGCACTAAAACGCCTTCCTTAGCCACAAAACGCACTCAATGGATACCACGAGCTCTATGCCGCAAATCTCCTATAAATGAGACATGTTAAACAATTAATCACGACTTTTAGCTAGAGTTAAGGAGTGAAATATAGCTCCAAAATGGAGTTATCAAACACCCCCAACTTAAATCTTGCTAGTCCTCGAGCAAGGCTAATAAAGAATTTGACTCTAAAGGACCATGCATACATGCTTCTAATTCAAACCTCGATGCTTTTTACAAATCTAAACAGAACATAATCATGAAAGCAATCGGCGCATGCATTTAATTAAGAACACATAAAAAATTAACTATCGCTCCCTAACGTGTGTGTGTGTGCTAGCCAACCTATCCTAAACCTACGCAAGCCCGGAAAAAACCACATGCAACATATCATCCCGTTTTTCCCCTACTTCTAGCATTTAGGAACAGTCTACACTTGATCATATAAGAGAGAGCAATGAATTAAAATGCCTAACACGATTTTCTCAAACTTTTTCTCTTTCTCTCTTTTTGAATACTTTGTATTCTTTGTTATGGTTCTTTGAACCTAACTTTATTTTCTTTTTCTTTCCAATCCCGAGTTGCCTAACATGTCAAGCTTATGCCTAAGCTTCACATTTTTAAGGACTAACGTTCACTTTTTAAGTGCGAACTTAAAAAGGAGGAACGCCTCGGGAGATTTTTCTAACCAATCATGCTTTTCTGTTTTTTTTTTATTAGGCTTAATTAACCACTAACTCTCATGCGACAAGCTACCCTAGGGGTGCCTTCCGGGGTGACAACAAGAACCATGCGACATGCAATCAAACTAAGCCTACGGAGTCTAAGATGAGGTTGCTAAGTGCTCGATAGATGTAAGGGAGCAACATAATTTTTTTTAAATTTTTTGACATGAACCTAATAAATGCAAAACACCATCATGCAAAAACTAGATTATGCAAATGCTCAGATTCCAAAAAGACACTTCCTAGATCGTCATAATTAGAAAGCTTATAAACAGAGTCCCAAGCACTTCAAATTCAAAATTAGCACTGCTCAACGAACTACACATGCATATCCACAACATCCAACTCCACCCCCAACTTCAGAAGATAGCATTGTCCTCAATGCTTCTTAATCAGATACACAAAAGTAAAGGGAAAAGAAAAACAACACTTCCCTGATCTTTGTGAAGCTGGCGAGAGGAAAGAGGCGGTGCTTTCCTTATCCGAGCCCAATTTCCTCAACTTCTCCTTATTTCCTAAAAAAAAACAGCAAGCTAAATTAAGCTAAATTACACTACGAAACTAAACTAAAGCAATAATAAACTAAATGACAGAAAAACAGTTCAACACTCGGGTGCCTCCGAGAAGCGCAGAATTTTTAAAGTCGTCTGCTCGACTGAATTCACCCAACGAACTCATCCATATTCCGACAGCGCGGGGGACGTCCCAGACATATCCTCGTCCACACTGTTCCTGCAAATGTCATTTAAAACCAATTTTTCTCTTCGTGCCTTGAACACGTGAACATCATCATTGTTAGTGCAATAAAAAACAACACCATTTTCATTTAAATCCAAATCTTTCTTCCTAACAGAGGCAAAAGAATAATCCCTCAAGCGCGAGGTCAAATTCTCTTCCTTCACACAATCCACAGACTTTGTTTTTCCATTCTCATCATACACAAAGGACTTCGATGCATTCATAAAAAATTCATGCACAATTCCATCAAATCCTACAGACAAGGCACCCCTATCAACATCAATCTTGACCTTAGCGGTCTTCATAAATGGGCGTCCTAGTAAGATAGGAGAGGAAACATGCGAAGAATTTTTGTTCATATTTAGCACATGGAAATCACATGGAAACAACAAATCTTTCACTTTAACCAAAATGTCCTCAATTTTCCCTAACGGATGCACATAAGATCGATCGGCTAGTTGGACAACTATATTAGACTCAATTAAATTGCACAGTTTAAGTTCTTTGAATACATCAAAAGACATGACATTAATTGAGGCACCGAGATCTAGCATGGCATTTTCAATCAGCTTAGTACCAATAGTGCATGGGATAGTAAACATACCAGGATCGACGCACTTTGGTGGAAGCGTACCTTGGAAAATTGCAGAGACAGTTTCTTTCTTTATCTCATCATTTTTTCTCGAAATTCTCTTACTCGTGCACCAACTCTTGAGGAACTTTGCATATTTCAGTATTTGCTTCACGGCCTCCAAGAGTGGGATGTTCACCGTCACCTTTTGGAAGGTTTTGAGGACCTCCTCATCTTCATTCACGACGATAGGCCTTGCGAGCCTACTCGGGAAGGGTGCTATGGGAACATACTCACGCACGTCTTTCTTTGATTCTGCATCTTTCACCATCTTCTCATCCTCAAGATGGCTAGGGGAGCATTCAATCGGCTTCCCCTTTTTCTCAACAACGGGAGGCAACAAACGGCTTGGGAAGGGAGCCTTGGGCTTGTAGCCTTTCAAGCTCGGGGGTGCATCCAACTGAGCTTCCTTCCTTCTTGACTCAAGATCCTCGATCTTTTTCTCAACCTTTCCTTCCTCTTTCTCCACAACAACAGTGTTTGGAGAAATTTCTCTTCCACTTCGTAAGTTGATGGCACATACCTGCTCACAGGAACTCATCCTCGCGTGTGGGGGTAGCATCCAAGGATTCTCAGGTGTAGAAATCAAGGGAATATCCCTTCCACTCTTCAGTGCAATACCATTTGGCCAATCTACTGCCTGAGTTTCCACCTTACTTATCCTGGCATTGACCTCAGTGATCCCCTCGCTCAGTGACCGAATCTGCGCATTGGTCTCCTTGCTAATTTCCATGAAGGACTTGAACATTCCTTCAATGGATTGACCTGAAACAGAAGGAGGAATTTGCGATGAGTCTTCTTGTATTTTCAAGATAACGCTACATACCTTGGACAGTTGGTCCTTGAGCTCTTTGATTTCTCTTTCGAGGCGGGTTTGCTCATGTGCTCCATTTCCATTCTGCTGCATATTCTGAGCCATATTAGAGATCAAACGCCGAGCTTCTGCTGGGGTCTTGTCAAGCAACGCTCCTCCACTAGCTTCATCAAGCAATCGACAATCATGCATGCACAAGCCTTCATAGAAGAAGCGAATGAGTTCTGCTTCCGAGATTCGATGGTGGGACAAGTCTTCGCACATCCGGGTATACCGCTCCCAGCACTCATGTAAGGTCTCCCCTTCCTTTTGAACAAAAGCGTAGATCTCCTTCCTTAGAAATGCGGCTCTTGAGGCGGAAAAATACTTTTCTAGAAACAGACCCTTCAATCCTTTCCACGTAGAGATAGTCCCCGAGGGTAAGTAGTGTAGCCAATCCCTCGCCTTCCCCTTCAAGGTAAAAGGAAAGGCTCTCAAATTCAGCTCTTCCTCCGTTATCTCCCTGGTCCTCATCGCAGAGCACACCATGTGGAATTCCTTAAGGTGCTTGATAGGATCATCACCTGTTTCACCATAAAAAGAAGGAAGTGAGTTAAACAAACTGAATTTAAACTCGAAATTACCTATTGTTGGCGGAAATGATATGCATAGCGGTCGACAGAGCAAGCCATGCCTCGCCCACTCCTTCAGCGTTCTCGGACTTTCATTATTGTTCTCCAAGACCTCCATCTCTTCCGAATGTAACCTGAACTTTAAAAATCTTGGAAGAGAGGACCGTTATCCAAATAAAATAAAAAACAATTTACTAAAAGATTTTTTTTTTTTTAAAAGCAACCAATCAACCTTAATCAAAAACAAAAATTAACTTCATTTTTAGTTGCCCTCTCCAGCAACGACGCCAATTTTGGTAGGCGGATTTTTGAATATCCACTTAAATTTCAAGCTGTCGAGGCTTGCCAAAATAAATTTATAAACCCGTAGCTTTTAGCTTTGCAGCTAGCGGTAACGGGGTCGAACCACAGAGAGGGAATAAAACTGAGAATTAATTGTTCGAGCTATGATTAAGTTGACTGGTGAAGTTTGCCACAAAAAAGGGGGGTTTTAAACATGCAAAGTAATGAAAAGTGCTAACGGAAAAATAATAAACTCGAGAATGAAGAGTGTTGGATTTGGGGGATTTCGGGACCTTGCTAAGTGTTTTAACATTTATCATTTAACTCTAAAGTAAGGCTAATCAATAATGAATTGCACGCGGTCGGTTACCCAGGACACCCTAAAGTAACCGGCTCCATATTAATTAATTAGACCACACAGTTCTAATTAAACATTGTTTAAGGTCTCGTTGGAGTGATCAACCTCAATTTGACTCTAAACAGTCACTAGCATACCGCGACGAACATTCGACTATGTAATCAAATTGCTAATTGGCTACCCGGCAACCCTGAAGTACCCAACAATTGTCATGCATAACTCGATACTCCGATTTATTTCATTGTTCTGTGTTACTAGGCGAATAGTGAGAGGCACGGCATCGCTATTCTTTAACTCTAACACATGCTAGAAAACTCGATTGTCCGTCGGCGAAATCTAACATATGCATGGGATGAAGCAAGAACAACAAATGCATATATAATCAAAGCCAAATCAGAACCATTAAGCATAAATTATCGAAACATTAAAGACTTAGCAAGAATCCCTAATTAACCCAAATCCAAGCACAAATACCTTAGCCAACCATGGATGTTTGGAGTCCCAATACTCCCATGGAAGCCTTGGGCATCATCCCCAAGCTAAATACAGAAAATAAACTCCAAGAATGGCCACAAATGGCGGAGAAAAGAAGAAGAGAACTGAAAACCCGAGAGCAAAACCGAAGAAGGAAGAATTGGTGGTTGAAAAATCGTCAAAATGACGTTTTAAGCCGTCGGAGCGTCGAGACGCTAGGCAAGCGTCTCGACGCTGGTGCCCTAAGTGCCGCGCGCGTTTTCGTCGTGATGGCGTCGAGACGCTGCGCGAGCGTCTCGACGCGGTGGCCAATTTCTCCAGCGCGCGCGTTCGCGATGGCGTCGAGACGCTTGCCCGATGTTTTCCAGCGCGCGCGTGCTTCCGGAGCGTCTCGACGCTGGAGCAGGGTCTCGACGCCGCATTGTTGAGCAAGCGTCTCGACGCTGTTGCTCGACGCTTGCTCTCGGGTTTGGGGCTGAAAAATTGCCTCTCCTAGGCAATTTACTTCATATCTTCATGTGTGAGCTTGCCCTTCTCCCGAAGCACTCCCGGGGCACTAAAACGCCTTCCTTAGCCACAAAACGCACTCAATGGATACCACGAGCTCTATGCCGCAAATCTCCTATAAATGAGACATGTTAAACAATTAATCACGACTTTTAGCTAGAGTTAGGGAGTGAAATATAGCTCCAAAATGGAGTTATCAATAACCTAGTGTATCTAGAGAAGTCATCCACAAAGCAAGCATAGTATTTAAAATTTTGACAAGAGCTAATAGGAGCCGGACCCCATAGGTCACAATGGATCTTTTCTAAGGGAAACATACTTCGATTAGGATTTGAAATAAAAGGGAGTTTACAACTTTTTGCCATTTGACAGCTTGTACAAACCGACTCAACCTTTTTCCAGCTAGAAACATTAATAAGATTTTTTTCATATAAAAACTTTAAGGCTCTTTCATTCAGATGACCCAAACGTTTGTGCCAAATAGATGAAGAACGATTATTCAAAGCAATTAGGGCAACATTGGAATTAAAAGTAGCATTTGAAGCAAATAAAGCAGTAAAAGTCTTTTTAGCAGCATCTTTTTGTTCTTTTAACGCATAGAGGCCATGTCTTCTAACTCCTTTGGCCATGATCCGTCCCTATGGATTCTTTACAACAAATGTATTAGCAAAAAACTCAATGGAACAATCATTATCAGAGGCAAGCTTACTTATAGACATAAGATTCTTTTTTATTTTTGGAACAACTAACACATCATTTAATAACAGTTGGTTATTTCCTGATTTTATAAAGCTTTTTCCTATGTGAGTAATGTCTAAAACTTCTCCATTTCCTACATACACTTTTTCTTGTCCATGATAAGTTCTTAAGTGACTCATCTTACCTGGATTGTTGGTGATGTGTGTTGTAGCACCAGAATCTGCATAGATCGTTGGATCTATGTCCTCCATAAGTGCCATGGCTGCTAATGCTTTTGGTATATTCTCAGACTGATAAGAATGATCGAACCTGTCCCAACAATCAATGGCCTCATGATTTATCTTTCCACATATTTGACAAATTACCTGACCTTCAGATTTGTTGGAGAATGGACTTTGCGTTTTGGTAAGTTGTTGTCTTGTGGGAGAGTTTTTATTGAAATCAGTGCTTCCTGAAATTTGATTTTGAGGAAAGCCTCTTCCTCGAGAAGAAAAATGTCTACCACGACCTCTGCTTCTTCCTCTCTGACTATAGTATGCCTGATTATGATTGATTGGAGCCAATTTTTGTTCTTCAATCTCAATGGACAACATCTGGTCATGTGCTTTGAGAGCCAAAACAAATTGATTAAATGTAGGATATGAGGGCTTTGACAGCATTGTTGTACGAAACCCCTGAAATTTGCTACCTAAGCCTCTTGCAAGATGAAAAACCTTTGTGAGGTCATCTAAGGGCTTCTTAATTGCAGCTAATTTATCACATAATTGTTTAAATTTCTTCAAGTATTCATCAAGAGTTAGAGATCCCTTTTTCAAAGTTAGAAGAGTTTCACTTACATGAATCTCACATTCTTTTGTCATTGTAAGTAGTTGCTCTTCTAAATATTTCCAAACCTGGTAAGATGTTTCAGTTCCCTGAATCATACTCAACACATCTTCTAAGATGATGCCCAACAACCAAGAAGTGAGAAGTCCATCGTTTGTTGTCCATACACCATGTGCAGGGTTGATGTCTGCTTTTCCATCTTTGTCTTCCACCTCCTTTGTTGGGCCTACTTCTTCTGTGAGATGAGATTCGACCCCCATACTCTTGATCAAGGGCCATACTTGAGATTTCCATAATAAATAATTTCCAGTGTTGAGATTGATTGAAATCAAACTAGTACATTGGTGCAGAGATTGGATTATGAGGGCTTTTTCAATGTTGGCCATGAGAAGAATTTAGAATGTGATGAGGTATGCTTTTTTTTATTAGCACAGCGTGCTCTGATACCATGAACAAAAAACCAAACCTCAATCAAATACAAAATAATTCTCACAGTTGTATTTCTCTGTATTTCTTTACCTACAAAGGCTGGCTCATATATAGCAGAAGGTGTGGACGACAATTACTGAAAAATAACAGCAATTGTGCAGCTTAATGAAGAGAGAAATATACAGAATTGGGAAATAAAATAATCAGCCTTTATGGCTTGATTTACAAGATAAAAAGGAAAGAATAAAACACTAATTAACATTCCATAAAAGGCTGAATCACGTTGATTGAGGTGGTTATTTTTGGATGGAGAGATTTGAATGTTTGAGCTATTTACTGCCTTTGAGATTTTGGTGTGGCTGCTGATGTAGCAGAGACCAAAAGACTCATGAACTCTAATAGATTGGGCCTGAAGAGTTTATGGGCTTTAATTTCTTAACAATCTCCCACTTGAAGACAAAACAATCAGCATGTCTCCCCTGCAACGGTAACGACTCATCTCTACTCATGTCGAAGTCCAACTGAAGTTGCACACAACTTCAGTTTGTCAACATGAAGGATTTTGGTAAACATATCTGCTGGATTTTGACTACCTGAAATATTTTCAAGCACCAGCGCTCCATCTTCCAAGATTGATCTGATAAAATGGTACCTCACATGTATGTGTTTCGTTCTTGAATGAAACACTGGATTCTTTGCTAAATGAATAGCACTCTGACTGTCACAATGCAAAGTCCCCTTTCCCAATCTCAAGCCAAGTTCTTCTAAGAAGGACTGAAGCCATATTATCTCCTTACTTGCTTCAGTAATTGTAACATACTCGGCCTCTGTAGTAGAAAGAGCTACTATCTTCTGCAGTCTAGAACCCCAACTAATTGCAGTATTACCCAAAGTAAAAACATACTCGGTAGTACTTTTCCTGCCATCTGTATCACCTGCCATATCTGCATCCACATAACCCTGCAGTTTAAAATCTGACCTTTTAAAATGCAGAGCATGATCAGTTGTCCCTCTAAGATATCTGAAAATCCACCTAACAGACTTTCAGTGTTGCTTCCCTAGATTACACATATATCTGCTAACAACTCCCACTGCTTGTGCAAACCATGGCGTACATCAGACTACCTATAGCTGAAGCATATGGCACTCTAGCCATATGATCTCTTTCTTGCTCAGTAGTGGGTGAGTGCTCCTTAGATAATCTAAAATGACAAGCTAAAGGAGTACTCACCGATTTTGCATCTTCCATGTGAAATCTGGTCAGTACCTTTTTCACATACTCTTCCTGCGACAATGTCAATGTACCATCTTTCCTCTCAATCCTCATCCTTAAGATTTGTTTGGCAGCTCCCAAATCTTTCATATCAAATTCTTTAGATAATTCAGCCTTTATCTTTAGAATTTCTTGTTTGTTTGCACCTGCTATCAACATGTCATCAACGTATAGCAGTAAAATAATATATGAGTTACCCTGAGATTTTACGTAGCAACAATGATCTCCCTAACACCTCTGAAATCTACTATTGCACATAAAACTATCAAACTTCTTATACCATTGTCTGGGAGCCTGTTTGAGACCATACAGACTTCTCTGAAGTTTGCAAACCATTTTCTCTTGCCCTTGTACTATGAAACCCTGTGGCTGTTTCATGTAAATTTCTTCCTCCAAATCACCATGAAGAAAAGTTGTCTTTACATCCATCTGTTCTAGGAACATATCCTCTTCTGCCACTATTGATAATACAGTTCTAATAGTAGTTAGTTTAACTACCGGAGAAAATATCTCATTGAAGTCAATATCTTCTTTTTGTTGAAAGCCCTTAACTACAAGCCTTGCTTTATATCTTTTGCTACCATCAGGCTCTTGCTTTATTCTGTAAATCCATTTGTTTTGCAAAGCTTTCTTACCTCTTGGTAACTCTTTCAGTTGCCATGCTTGATTCGTCATAAGAGAATCCATCTCATTCTTCATGGCCAACTCCCACTTGACAGAATCTTCCAGTTGAACCACCTCATCATAACATTCAGGTTCACCTCTGTCAGTCAATAATATATAATTCAAAGTAGGGGAATACCTATGTGGTGGTCTGATAGTCCTGTTGGACCTCTTAAATGTTGGAGGTGGCGTCCTCTGAACTTCATCAGGTTCCACAGTCGGTTCATTAGGTTCCATAACCGGTTCCTCAGATTCAACATCTGGTTCTTCAGGAGTAGTTGTATTCTGATATCTAACTCTTGTTGTTCTGGTCTCAACCTCAGGAAGACTTATAAATTGAGTCTTCTCTTCTGGCTCAGACTTTTTTGAATCAACTGTTGTTCTGTCTTTATACAGAACTTCTTCATTGAAAATCACATTCTTGCTTCTGACTATTTTCCTGTTTTGGTCATCCCAAAATCTATAGCCAATCTCAGCACCGCCATATCCAATAAAATAACACTTCTTGGATTTAGCATATAATTTACTCTTGTTTGCAGCATCAATGTGAAGGTAAGACACACAGCCAAAAACCTTTAGATGAGAAAGGTTTACCTGTTTACAGCTCCTGACTTCTTCAGGCAACTTGAAGTCTAGTGATATGGTCGGGCTCCTATTGATCAGATAGGTTGCCGTGCTGATTGCCTCTGCCCAGAACATCTTCGGCAATCCTGAATGTAATCTCATGCTTCTGGCACGCTCATTCAGTGTCCTATTCATTCTTTCTGCGATGCTGTTAATTTATTCTAAAAAAAATGCCCCAAAATAGTATTTCTCCAAAGCTAACTCCAAACAAAGTTGGGCAAATCTAAAATTGCACAACGAAAAATCCATAAGAGTTTAGAGAGAAACGCACCCGCCGCACTTAAACGACTTGCAAACTTGCTGAAAATTGCTTTTCCACGCCAATGGACAACTCACAACGTTGCTGCATAAGTCGCCACAACTGACCAGCGGAGGGGAATGAGGATTTAAGGGGATGGGCTGAGAGAAACAGAGAGAGTGTGAGAGAGTAAGGGGATGGGATGAGAGAAACAGAGAGAGAGTGAGAGAGAAAGGGGGAAACGAAGACTCACGAAAAGAAAAAAAGAAAAAAAAAAGGAATTTGGGTGAAGAATACGTGAGAGAAAATAGGAGAAGATGAGTTGGCGGGGAGAAATGAAAAAAAAAAACAAAAAGTAAAGATAAATTTAAAAAAAATAAATAAACTTTTATTATTTATTTATTTTTTTAAACTTCATTCTTATCTTGTTTTTCTTTTTCTTTTTCTTTTTTTTTATTATTTTTTCCTTTTATTTTCTTTTTAAAAAACAAAAAAACTAAAGAAAAGAATAGACCATTTTTTTTTTTTGGTTCTCGGGCGTTACACTCATGGAACCTCTCTCAAGCTTACTCTCGGATGAAGATCATCAAGTGTTGAAGATGTTCTCCTTGGTTGAAGCTTGAGGTTGTGAAGTTTGAAGCTAAGGTTGAAGAAGAGTTAAGAGGTTAATTCTTCTTCCTTTGTTGCTGAATTTCTAGTGTTGAAATTCAGGGAGCTTCTTCTACTTCCTCATCCCTCTCAACAAACCCCCTTAGCTCAAGGAGTCCCACTACTCCGCTATTAAGCCCGAGAATAGTTGGGACTACTCTAAGGGTGGTTCTCGTTGGTGCCCGTGCTGAGTTCGTGACCGGAGGAGACGTAGAGATCGAGGGGGCAGTAGAGGTGCTGAGGTAGACGAGAAGACGAACGTCAAAATAAGGTATTTTTGTCAATATATACCGGTGTATATATGATATATACCGGTGTATATATGATATATACCGGTACTTTTTCAAAGAGTTCTCTTCGCTGGAAAATATACCGGTGGTATATATAATATTTACCGGTGATATATACCGGTGGTATATATGGTATTTACCGGTGATATATACCGGTGGTATATATATTATTTACCCGTGATATATATATACCGGTGGTATATATGGTATTTACCGGTGATATATACCGGTGGTATATATATTATTTACCCGTGATATATATATACCGGTGGTATATACCGGTCAGTATTTCCTCGGTATAATATATACCGGTGTATATATGATATATACCAGTGATATATTTACCGGTGATTTATACCGGTGGTATATACCGGTCAACTTTTTCGGTTGAATTTTACCAGTCGGTTTACCGGTGGAGAGGGGTTTTTCCGTTGGACTCGAATTAAGGAATTTTTCTAAGTGTTAGAAATGTTTCTTCAATTCTTAGTTCGTTCTTTATTGATTGTTATAGGTTCTCAACCAGTTTTAGGCTTTTAATTTAAGTCTTTCTTCCGCTACGCCTCTGGTCGAGGGTCGGGACCCTCGCAGATGGTTGAGTGGGGGTTCTAGCAATTGGTATCAGAGTTTGCTTTTAGTTCTCAATTTGGAATGAATTGAGTACTAGGTGGGTTTAGTTTGTTTTCTTTCTTGGGCGGCTGAAATGTATCGGATTATGGCAACCGTTTAATTTCTTGTACTTTACTTTCGGTTTGTAATAGCCTTGTCTGTTAATTAAGGCTTAATGTTTGGCTGAGAGTCTGTATTCGTTGAGTCTTAGAGTTTTAGGCTGTTGCGGAAGCCGTGGTGTGCAAGAATCTAGAAGCCGAGGAGGTTGAGGTTGTTCGAAGAGTTCGAAAAGCTTCAAGAGCCTAGCTCGGGGTTCGACGAGCTTGTAATAATTAGTTGTTGCTTGTCTTGTTGCCATAATCTGATTCATTTTAGTGTGTTTAATTTATAGGATGCATGAGATGTATGGTTTAAATTAACGCCCTTGATTGTGCATAAAGTATGCCATGTAGATTTCAAATTCCACCGTAGGAAGCATGTTGCATGCATATCGTATGTTATAAGTGTTATAATGTATAGGATGCATGCTTAATTCATGAGATTCAATGTAAGTGTTATATTGGTTATGAATTAGGGAATTGTATGTTTAAGAGCATAATTGATATAATTGTTATATTAATTATGAAGTTAAATATTCAATTTGTCATGCCTTAGTGTTGCATGTTTGAGAAGCATGTAGAAGTTTGTAGTAGTAAGTCTAGTTTTTGCAAGTGTTGTAAAAATGACTTAGACTTTTAAAATCTATAACAAAGAGAATTGCATGTTCATTTAGGGTTAATGATACGTCTGGTTCATTAGATGAATAGGTCGTTATCTCGTAAATGCTAAGGTTATGAGAAACTCACCCAGTGAAATCTTGTTCGAGGTTGGAGGTATTTAAGCTGACGGTTTACGGAACACCTCCTACCTGGGGACAATCCGGTACTTGAGTAAAGTTAACCAGGCTTTATGAGCGTGCGGGTGAGGTGTGAGGTTAATTAATCTGTTAATAAACCTAGATATCTCAGGTAAAATAGTTTGCCTAGACTTAAGGTTTTGTTTTCTTAGCCGGATAAAACCTGAGTAATTTACCCTTAAACCGTCCACGATGCTTAGTAGAAGTGTTGAGAAGGAATATATGATATATATCTCTCCTGCTACGCACTCCCTATAGTTCACAACGTGAGAATTTTGCTTGGCCTCATGATGCCATATGGGGAATCTCCAGACGGGTGGTGTTTGCAACTTTCAATAGCAAGGTGAATGGAGTAAGTATCTATAGTAAGTGGGAGAAGGAAGTACGTCAGTACATCCTACGGTCTCCTCCATTGGATTGAACCGTGAGATTCCCATGTTCCGCCTGCAGGTTGCCCTTGGGGCACCATCCAAACGGAGGGCTGGGCATGGGAGATCGAACACCTCAGTCACCATTTTTGGATAAAGAAACATAGGGCCATTCCCAACACTGACATTCCATACGGTTGCTATGTTGGGGTCGTCCTGTGCGTTCTAAAAATGGAGGGTCACACTTGCAGATTTGCTAAGGTGTTAGTAAATCTTGACCAAAAACGATAACTAAGATGCTATAGGAATAAGAGTTATTCTGGTATTAGCATTTAGTCAAGAATGTATTGGTTTAGTGAAAGGGTGCTTGACTACCCTACGGTAGCAACCATTCTGACTCACTAAAGTATCGTTGCATCTAAATAAAGAGCTTGGGTACTTTATTTACTGCTAAACTTTTTGATTGATTCAAATAGGTTAAAACTGTTTCACTAATAGATTTACATTTCTTTTCAGCATGTCTAGCTCGTTTAAAAACGTATTAGCTTCGGTTAAGTTAACTGGCGAAAAATACGAGACCTGGAAAACGAACTCGAATATGATTCTTGTTCGTGATGATCTTAGGTCTGTCTTAACAGAGAATTGTCCTCTTCCCAGCTCAGTAATGAGTCGTGCTGAGAAGAAACAACAAAGTAAATATGATTTGCTTGTTGTAGAAACGTGTTTAGCGGAAAATGATAGTCATGCCTGGATCCTCGATTCAGGAGCCACTAATCACGTTTGTTCTTCGTTTCAGGAAACTAGTTCCTGACAGCCGCTAGTTAAAGATGAGATAACTCTCAGAGTTGGTACTGGAGAGGTTGTCTCAGCTAAAGTAGTGGGAGCTGTTAAGTTGTCTTATAGAGATAGTTACATTTTCCTAGAAAATGTGCTATTGGTTCCTAGCTTCAAGAGGAACCTAGTCTCTATAGCTTGTTTATTAGAACAAATGTATAAAGTATCTTTTGTTGATAATGAAGCTATCATTAGCAAAAGAGGTGTACAAATTTGTTCTGCTAAACTTGAGAACAACTTATATGTGTTAAGACCGACAGAGGTTCAAGCTATTTTGAACACTGAGATGTTTAAAACAGCTGAAACTCAAACTAAAAGGCAGAAGCTTTCTCCTAGTACCTATCTTTGGCACTTGAGACTTGGTCACATTAATCTCAATAGGATTGGGAGGTTGGTTAAGAGCGGTCTCCTAAATCGTTTAGAGGACAACTATTTACCGTCTTGTGAGTCATGTCTTGAGGGCAAGATGACCAAACGACCTTTTACTGGAAAAGGTTATAGGTCAAAAGAACCTCTAGAAATCGTGCATTCGGATCTCTGCGGTCCTTTGAATGTCAAAGCACGAGGAGGGTATGAATATTTCGTCAGCTTCATTGACGATTATTCTAGGTACGGCTATCTTTACCTAATGCATCGTAAGTCTGAAACTCTTGAAAAGTTCATTGAGTATAAGGGAGAGGTTGAAAACAAATTAGGTAAATCGATAAAAGCACTCCGATGTGATCGAGGTGGAGAGTATATGGATACTAGATTCCAAGACTATATGATAGAACATGGAATTGTATCTCAACTCTCAGCGCCCGGAACACCGCAGCAGAACGGTGTATCCGAAAGGAGAAATAGAACCCTGTTGGACATGGTTCGTTCTATGATGAGCTATGCAACTGCCCAGTTCGTTTTGGGGATACGCAGTAGAGACTGTTGTATACATTTTGAATGTTGTTCCCTCGAAAAGTGTTTCTGAAACACCTTTTGAGCTCTGGAAAGGGTGTAAAGCTAGTTTACGTCATTTTAGAATTTGGGGGTGCCCGACACATGTGCTAGTACCCGGTCCAAAGAAATTGGAATATCGTTCAAAATTGTGCCTATTTGTAGGCTATCCCAGAGAAACGAAAGGTGGTTACTTTTACGATCCTCGAGAGGACAAGGTATTAGTGTCGACTAATGCCACGTTCTTAGAGGAAGACCACATGAGAGATCATCAACCTTCGAGCAAAATAGTTTTGTCCGAACTATCCAGGGAAGCTACAGAGGGATCAACAAGAGTTGTTGATCAGGCTGGTCCTTCTCAAGAGTTGAGAGAGCCTCCACGCAGTGGGAGGGATGTGAGACAACCCGACCGCTACATCGGCTTGTCTGAGACTCAATTTGTCATACCTGATGATGGAATTGAGGATCCATTGACCTTTAAACAGGCAATGACTGATGTAGACAAGGATCAGTGGCTCAAAGCCATGGACCTCGAAATGGAGTCTATGTACTTCAATTCGGTCTGGGATCTTGTAGATCAAACAGATGGTGAAAGACCCATCGGTTGCAAGTGGATCTACAAGAGGAAACGAGACTATGCCGGTAAGGTGCAAACCTTTAAGGCCCGACTTGTGGCAAAGGGTTTTACCCAGCGAGAAGGGGTGGACTATGAAGAAACTTTTTCTCCTGTTGCCATGTTAAAGTCGATTAGAATACTCTTGTCCATTGCCGCATTTTATGATTATGAAATCTGGCAAATGGATGTCAAGACTGTCTTTCTTAATGGCAATCTTGAAGAGAGTATCTATATGGTCCAACCAGAGGGGTTCATAATTCAGGATCAAGAGCAAAAAGTTTGAAAGCTGAATCGATCTATTTATGGGTTGAAACAGGCATCTAGATCCTGGAATATAAGGTTTGATACTGCGATCAAATCTTATGGCTTTGAACATAATATTGACGAACCTTGTGTCTACAAGAAAATTGTCAATAATGCTGTAGCTTTCTTAGTCTTGTATGTAGACGACATACTACTCATTGGGAATGACGTAGGGGTTCTTACTGACGTAAAACTGTGGCTAGCAACCCAATTCCAAATGAAAGATTTGGGAGAGGCTCAGTTTGTTCTTGGGATTCAGATCGTAAGGAATCGCAAGAACAGAACGCTAGCACTGTCTCAGGCATCATATATAGATAAGGTGTTATCTAGATATTCGATGCAGAATTCTAAGAAAGGTTCGCTGTCGTTTAGGCATGGAATTCACTTGTCGAAGGAACAGTCTCCTAAGACACCTCAAGAGGTTGAGGATATGAGACGGATTCCGTATGCATCTGCAGTTGGCAGTCTGATGTATGCTATGTTATGCACTAGACCTGACATTTGCTTTGCAGTCGGAATTGTCAGTAGGTACCAGTCTAATCCAAGATATGATCACTGGACCGCCGTTAAACATATCCTCAAGTATCTTAGGAGAACGAGGAACTATGTGCTCGTGTATGGGCCTAAGGATATGATCCTGGCAGGATACACTGACTCTGATTTTCAGACTGATGTAGATTCTCGGAAATCAACATCAGGATCAGTGTTCACTCTTAACGGAGGGGCTATAGTGTGGAGGAGTATCATGCAAGGTTGTATTGCTGACTTCACCATGGAAGTTGAATACGTCGCAGCTTGTGAAGCAGCGAAGGAAGCAGTGTGGCTCAGAAAGTTCTTGACAGATTTTGAAGTTGTTCCAAATATGAATTTTCCCATCACACTTTATTGCGATAACAGTGGTGCAGTGGCAAGAATCTCGGAGTCATAAGCGCGGGAAGCATATCGAGCGCAAATATCACCTTATTAAGGAGATAGTGCAACGAGGAGATGTGATCGTCACACAGATCGCCTCGGAGCACAACGTTGCTGATCCGTTTACAAAGTCTCTCACGGCTAAAGTGATTGAGAGACACCTGAAGAGTCTGTGGTTGCGAGCTGCTAAATAGGACAGTGGGAGATACTTTGTATTCCTGACCAGCATACTTCCCACAGACATGTTAGTCCAAGTGGGAGTTTGTTGGGTTTTATGCCCTAACACTCGTGGTTTGTAAACGTTGTAAATGTAATATGTCTATTATTGCAATAAAGAGTTATTGAGGTTTATTCAGTAAATTGTGTTTATTGAATATAGTGAAACGTGTTAGCATTAACCTATACCAATAACAACACCTATGGCGAAGGATGAGTACTTGAGCTTCATGTATGACATGAATGAGGATTAGACTCAAGTTGACAGTCAAAATGGTCTATAGTATATGGATAAGGCTGGGTACCTTATCCTGGTAACACTATTGGATGCGGCTCGCTTTGTATGGTACAAAACGATGTGATCTGAATCGTTTCACATAGAGATGTGCGAGCGAGGGCGTCCTGTGCAATGAGTTTGCATAAGACCTGAACCGCGAAATCAAATCGTTTTCTCTTTTATAACGCTGTTTACTGTTGAGACCGATTTTTTCACATTTGATGACCTAAGGTAACTCGTTCTTAATCCTGAGCTTGCTATGAACTCCTGCTTATTCGAGAGTATCCTTAGACTTGTATGGGTGAGAGTGGCATAATGCCCGCTCAATATGCCTACCAACTTGGGGATAAACTCGAATAGGTAGCTGGGGACATAGTATGGCAAAATGGAATTCACTCCTACCCTCCTTAGGGTCTAGTAGAGAGGTGTTCCCTTAATAAGCTGACTCCGAGGCTTGAAAATTGAGGCCTCATCCTCTTCTGATGATTGGATCATAGATCAAATGTTCATTAGAGGTGTCAGTGGTACTTAAGGTACAAGATGTATCACAGGGGTTAAACGGTTTAAAAGACTTTGTTGTGATTACGAACACCTGTGAAGGATAGACTTACCCATGATGGTTATATCAAAAGGACACAATATATCTACAGTGAGGAGAGTGCAGCCCTTGGACTTTAGTGGAGTCTCCGAGGGTTAACGAATGTTGATCGATTCGGGTTAAAAGAGTTTTAACCGAATGATCTCCTATCGTCGGAGCTCATGATCTGTAGGTCCTTTAGGTTCTCCTGGTTAGCTCGGATAAAGTGGTATAGCAGTGCTATAGGGTAGAATTCGGAGGAATCTGAATTCGGGTTTGTTAATTGTGGTTTAATATATTTAAATATGATTTAAATATATAATCGGAGGAAGTCGTATTTAAATACTCGACCGGAGAAAGTTGGAAAAGTCGATTTTCTAAAAACCGAGCTTTGTGGAGGAATTATTATTATATTGATATTTGATATTAATATTAATAATAATTTATATAATTAAAATTGTTTTAATTATTAATAATTTTAATTTATAATAATTATTTATAATAATTATTATTATTATTATTAAGCATTCCACATGGAGCCATGCATTGGGCATGAGCTCCATGTGTCCTCCACTCATAAACCAATTCTCCATCTTTGGAGAATTGGGTTGTTCCAATTCACTTAAGCTTTTAGCTTTCTCTCTCATGGAACCTCTCTCAAGCTTACTCTCGGATGAAGATCATCAAGTGTTGAAGATGTTCTCCTTGGTTGAAGCTTGAGGTTGTGAAGTTTGAAGCTAAGGTTGAAGAAGAGTTAAGAGGTTAATTCTTCTTCCTTTGTTGCTGAATTTCAAGTCTTGAAATTCAGGGAGCTTCTTCTATTTCATCATCCCTGTCAACAAAAACCCCCTTAGCTCAAGAAGTCCCACTACTCCGCTATTAAGCCCGAGAATAGTTGGGACTACTCTAAGGGTGGTCCTCGTTGGTGCCCGTGCTGAGTTCGTGACCAGAGGAGACGTAGAGATTGAGGGGGCAGTAGAGGTGCTGAGGTAGACGAGAAGACGAACGTCAAAATAAGGTATTTTTGTCAATATATACCGGTGTATATATGATATATACCGGTAGTTTTTCAAAGAGTTCTCTTCGCTGGAAAATATACCCGTGATATATATATACAGGTCAGTATTTCCTCGGTATAATATATACCGGTGGTATATACCAGTCAACTTTTTCGGTTGACTTTTATCGGTCGGTTTACCGGTGGAGAGGGGTTTTTCCGTTGGACTCGAATTAAGGAATTTTTTCTAAGTGTTAGAAATGTTTCTTCAATTCTTAGTTCGTTCCTTATTGATTGCTATAGGTCCTCAACCAGTTTTAGGCTTTTAATTTAAGTCTTTCTTCCGCTGCGCCCCTGATCGAGGGTCGGGACCCTCGCAGTTGGTTGAGTGGGGGTTCTAGCACTCTTCTTATTCGCCGCTCCTCTTTATCTATTTTCGGTATAAACTGTAATCCACTAAACTCAGAGGAACGGGTCATACAACAAAAGAAAGCTAAAATCAAGCAGAACCAAGAATTTTGAAAAACAACAAATAAAACTAAAATTCAGTCAAACTAATTCAATCTCCCCGGCAACGGCGCCAAATTTGGTAACGCGATTTTTGAATATTCCGTTTGTTTCGGGCTGTCGAGACCCGCCAAATTAAAATTTATAACACTGCATAAGGCTTCTTCAAAACTTGTAGAAATCAGTAGTCAGGATCGAACCACAGGGAAATTGATTAGTTTAATCCAAATTTCAGTTCTAATTGTTGATTTGTAAAAGACGGTAACGGGGGGTTTTGAAAAGCTAAAAACAGAAAGCATGCAACTTAAAGAAAGATTTGAGTAAAGGTTTGGAAAAACGGGAGAATAAGAAGATGAAACGAGTACACTCAATCTAAAGGTTCCGGATTAATTATTGTGATGTGATTTTGGGTCATTGACACAAAAGAGGTTCAGCTGGTTTTTGACATTCACACAAATTGCAACTCCTAATTAAAACAAGGGGTCTGAAGCTTTAAACAGAAATTAGCAATCTCGGGTAATTAGATTAGAGATGACGACTCTAAACTAAGCTTCGCTAGGAACTCTAATCCAGGGGCGATCGCTCTCCCAAATTAGAATTATTCGCGAGCGACGGGTAAACAAGCGACGAGCCCACTGCTGAAATCTCAAACAATGGGACTCGATTTTATTCATTCTCAACAATTTATCAGCAACCCAGAACAAATAAGGCCCTATTTGATTCAGAATGCTTAATTTAATTACTCAAAACATGAAGTGTGATCGCTAAGTCATGGATTTTTAATCTAACCAACACACAACAAGCTAAATGGGTGTCAACCATTAAGAAAATCATGTTGGACATTAAAGAACATGGGTAGAGAAGAATTAAATGCTAAAACAAGTCAACCATACATTAATCAGAACGAGTCTCCCCTTAATCACATCAGCAAAGTCTTAATCCATCCCTTAAAGATTGAATGCTTACCTTTAGCTAGACATGGATGAGATGGGAAGGAAGAAATCCAAGGAAAGCTTCCCCAACTCCATTAATGGAGGTTACAAAACTCAGAAAGAAGTAAAAAGTCGGAAGAAATCGAGAGGGGGCGGAGAAGAATGACCTAAATTCGAAAAACGCACATGTATACCCAAAATGTCCGTCAGACTAGCGCCTAGGCGGCATAAGTCAGCGCCTAGGCGCTGCACACAGGGACGCGCGCGCATCAGGACAGTGCCTGGGCGCTAACCTCTCTGGAAAATTAAAATGACGGACGCCTAGACGCTAACCTCTCGGGTCTGAAACGATGTCGGGCGCCTAGGCGCTGCGTCTGGGTCTGGGAGGTTCGCAACAGCGCAGGGGCGCTGCTCGGCCAGCGCTGGGCCTTCTGCCTGATGCTTCCGATGGGCGCCTGTTACCTCTCCAAAAGTACATAAATGAGGGACTTATTTACTATAGAACTGTGTAAACTCTTAAGCGTTTTTGTTAGAATTTAGCTTAATACATGCTTAAATATGAGAATTCAAGGAATGAGGCTAAATTAGGACTTATTTGTAAAAGGAACGAGAAAGAATAAAAAACGATGTTAAAAGAATTGAAATTTGCGTTGCAGGAGAATTGCTGAAACATTGCTGTCTCCGCAATGAACATTGCGGTCACGACGAGGAATCCGCAATGCCAAGCTGCGGAAGTTAAGTTTTTCCCAACCGTCCGTCGTCTTGTTGCGATCTTTCAGCCGCCTAAGCTCTCCCCTGCTGCCACGTGGAGGATCGTCGTTCAGAATGGATGGTTCTCCATGGCTGGAGGTACCTGCAAAAAGCTATAAAAGGAGGTCAAGGGGGAAGGAGAACAACAAGCTCGGAAGCGTGGATTTCCCTCATCTCAACGCAGTTTCCTTACCCATTTCCCTATCCCGTTTGTTGGAGCGAAGAAATCAGCCCTTGGCGTCGATAACTCGAGAGGAAGAAGAGAAGATCCTTCTTTTCTTCTGATCGAATTCATCCCCAAGATCAGCTAATCTTCTCTCTTTCATCCGAGGCGCTTGCGGCGAGGAGGATCCGTGCACACTTTTACTGCTTTCTGTCTTCTGTTTCTACTGCTTTCTGCCCTCTATTTCATTTACTGCTTTGTGGCAATTTCGTCTTCATTTGTTTAGTTCTTACTGTTTTACATTCTGTTGCACATTAAGCTTTGAATCTTACTTAATATAGTAATCGTTTAAGTCTACGCAAGTTTTCACTTCGCTTCTGTTTTTCCTTTACTGTCATTTAAGTGCTTTGAATTATGCTTAATCAATCCATTATTTTCAATCCCTCATCAACCATGAGTAACTAAACACACAAGGGGCTGCTAAAGATGAATCTATTGGTTAGAAATACGAAAGTTTAGCATGTAGGATAGCTTCGAATGCATTGAATGTATGTGTACTTCATCCCACGGGCAATTTCGATTGGCCATCCATTTTGTCTAAAGAACTCCTAACCTCCGGAAGGAGTAAGAGTTCAGAGTCGTCCATTCATGCTAGCCTTTCATGGTAGCCAGAAAACGACATAGGAATAGGCGTTTTCCTAGCACAATTCATTAGCTTGCTTATATAAATAGATGCTTAAGCCTTACTTGGATATGAGTGAACTAAAGGATCTAATGCATGTAATCGAGAGATGCATGAGACTAAGCTAAGTTGATGCATGATAAGTTAAGTTACTGCTGAATAATCGTATGAAAAAGCCTATAGAGGAGTCTTTAGTTGACCTTGTTTCCTTATCTCACCTTCAAATCGTTGCTAATTTAATTGCTAGGAAATTGCTTTCTCCGCAATTCTTTTTCCTCTACATTCAAGTTAATCTCTTTACTTGCTTTTGTTTATGCTCGCATATCTCGTACATTCTTCATTAGTTTGGCACATCACCCTCAATTCTACCCCATTTAAGTCACCCTTTCTAATTTAGCACCTCACTTCGTTAGTAACTAAGAATAAATCTCTGTGGGAAATCGAATGAAAAAAATACTTATCACTTGCTGCAAGACCATGTATGCTTGCATGTTCTGAGTGCTCTCGCATCGCATTTTTATTTACACACTGAGCACGCAACAAGTTTTTGGCGCCGCTGCCGGGGATTTTGTTTAGTAAACACGAAGTTTGTTATTTTAGAAAAAAAAAAAACCTTAATATCTATTGGAGCTAATCTTCTTTCATTTCCTTTACAGGTACCATCAAGCTAGTTTATGAATGAGTATTCAAATAGCAACCTAAAGTTCAATCCTGAGCCTGAAAGACTTCTAAGGGCCAGAAACAAAGCTAAGAAACGCCTTTTTAAACAGTGTAACTTAAAACTTTGCGGATTCCGCAGAGTCTTCGCAATTCCAACAACCCGAAATGGATAGAGAAGCACCAAACCAAGCACCTACCATTCGCAACCCCATCGAAATTGCGAATGATAAGGATAGTGCCATCCTCTCGTACCTAGTGTTAGGTTTTGTGCCCTAAAGCCTCGTAGTTTTGAAATGAACATTTTCTCTTCAGTGAATAAAATAATTGTTATTTTATGTTTTGTAAAGCATTATCCAATATTGTGTAAAATCCAAGGTTATTAGTGTAATCTTGAACAATATGTAGTTGACATACGGAAGGATCATGTTCAAGTAATAACCTAAACAGTCTATAGTATATGGATAAGGTTGGGTGCCTCATCCTGGTAACACTATTGATACGGCCCACTTTGTAATAGTTACAAATGATTTGATCCAAATCGTTCATGTGGAGATATGTGAGTGGGGGTATCCTATACAATGAGTTTGTATAAGACTGGACCACGAAATATATAATATCTCTTTGTAAATCCGTTATTTGAGAAGGTTAATATTTCACAAGATGATCATATATGACTCGATCTAAATCCTGAGTGAATTATGGACTCCTGTCTATGAGGCCTCGTCCTTTGATTTGCATGGGTGAGAATACTCTTTAAGATTGATTCAATAAACCTACCATCTTGGGGACTAGACCAAATAGAGAGTTGGGAACATAATTTCCACGAGATGGAATTCACTCCTTCCCATATAGGGAAAGTAGATGAGTAGTTCTCTTAAGTACTGATTTCAGGACTTGAACAATGGGGCCCCACCCTCTCACTGGCTCGAGAGGGACTTGATTTATGGTTAGATCATAAGCATATTGTTCATTAGAGGATCAGTGGCACTTAAGGTACAAGATGCAATTACAGGGGTAAAACGGACATTTGACCCAGCTGTAATTGCGAACAACTCGTGAAGGATCGACTTGCATGTAATGATTATATCAATGGACACAACTTGTCCTACAGTGCATAAGAGTACAACTCTAGGTTTATAGTGGAGTAACCTAGAGTTAATGAATGAAAAATAATTGATTAATGAGTTTAATTAATTAATTTTTTCATCATTGGAGCTTATAATCTGTAGGTCCATAAGGTCCCCTGGCTAGCTCATAAGAATATTAAAGTGATCAATATTTTTGGAAGAAATTTGAAGTGTTCAAATTAATATTTAATATATTAGATATATTAAATAAAAGAAAAATATAATGTATTAGATACATTAAATATGAAAGGGAAAATTAATGTATTAGATACATTAATAAGAATAATATATATATATTTATATATTTGATATATTATATAATATATAATATATTTTGGCAAATAGTTTTGCCCTAGGTCATGTGCTATAAATAGGACCTAAGGGTTTAGCCATTGACACAGAAGTGACTCCTAAAAGTTAGAGAGAATTCCCCGTCTTCCCAAGTTCCTATATTCTTCCTTCAGAGGTTCCACAACCTAGATCGAATATCAGAGTCATAGCGAGGAAGGCTTTGTGGATTCTTCAAAGGTAATCAAACTTCCATTATTCATGCTTTTAGTTGCTTCAATTTTATACATAATCAAAGCGATCCCAATTGGTTTCTAGAAATATTTTAGAAACCAAAGGCTTCCGCTGTGAGTTGATGAGATCAATTTCCCTTTAATTGGTATCAGAGCCATCTTGATTTTTGTTTAGAATTGATTGTTTGATGGTGGGTATTTTAATTTTATTCATATATGTGATATATGTGGTTTGCAAAATTGATTGTTTAGGCATATTTGAGGCATTATAGTTTATTTGCTTTGATTAGATCTTTTGTAAAATCCAAAAGGATTAGGCTTGTTTGTATTTTTCTTCTTCCGAAAGTTTTTACTACTTCAAAGCTGCAGCTACATTGTGAAGTGTTCATAATGAAATTAAGAACAAAGCACTGAGAGTTTGAATCTCTAAATTTATGAGCCCAAACCCATTCAATATTAAAAAGATAGTGAAGTGTTCACTGCTGTAATTCCACTTGCGTGTGGCATATTTTTTTTGACTTCAATCAATTGCTCTTGATTGATGTGGTACACTGGGCTGTGTAAAATTTCTTCAAAGTGTATGTTCGACGTGGATTTCAACAATGCTTTGCAAACGGCGATGGGTATTTAGGGTTTCTAATCCCTAAATATGAATGACCTAAAGAGGAAGATTTTGAAGACCAAGATATGTCTTGGATTTAAATTATTGTAATTTAAATTTCTTTTAATTAGGATATGCCAAATATGCCGGTCAATTTTGCTAGGTTTTTAATTTAATTATATGTAATTATATATGTTTTTAATTTGATTGATCGCATAAAGCATGACATTTAGATTAAAATCCCACCATAGGATAAGCATGAACATGCATCTTATATTTTTTTTTTATATAATTGTTATATTTAAAAAAAATTGATTAGGTTGTTTCCTAATGTTATTAAGATGCTTTCCATATTAATTTATATTTTCGATATAAATTATTATATGGAATTTGGAAATTTCTTTTCTTAATTGAAATTTATATTTTTCCTTATATGATTTGAATATTTATTTTTTTTTCATTAAGATTTTATGATTTCCTTAATTTTTCTTTTATTTATTCCTAATAAGATTAGGTTAAATAATAACTTTTAAAGAGTTTAAAATGGCAGAATTCAAATTTAACCAAGAGGTGATTCAGTTTTTAATAAGATTAAAAACTTTGCTTAAGATTTACTAAGATTCATTAATCTAGTAATTAACTGTTAATTAAAGATTAATGAATTTTAATTACAAAATTAACTATAAGGGAACTCTGTCTAAGAAAGGTGACTAGGCTGAGGTATTTAAGTTGACTGAAAAGGAACACCTCACCTAGTACTGGCCTGGGGTTGAATTAGTTAATTTTTATGAATTTTAAATACAAAATTAACTAGGGAACCTTGTCTTAGAAAGGTGACTAGGCTGAGGTATTTAAGTTGACTGAAAAGGAACACCTCACCTAGTAACTGGCCTGGGGTTCAATTGATTAATTTTTATGAATTTTAAATACAAAATTAACTAGGGAACCTTGTCTTAGAAAGGTGACTAGGCTAAGGTATTTAAGTTGACTGAAAAGGAACACCTCACCTAGTAACTGGCCTGGGGTTCAATTGGTTAATTTTTATTTTCATTAAGCATGCTCATAGTGTGATAAGTCTTTAATTAGTTAATAGACTTGGTAATTCACATTAAATTCATCTAACCAACATAATGGTTATGAAGGGTAGATTTTTGTACTTAGATAATTGACATTAGCCTAAATTGTCTAGGTAAGAGTAAACCATATTTCAAAATAGTAAGTGGGAGAGGGATATGTGACAACATATCCTATGGTCTCTATCATTGATTTACAACGTGAGATTCATGCATGGCCTCGCGGCGGCTTTTGGACCGTCCCCCTACGGAAGGTGTTTGCATGAATCAATATCAGGGTAAATCTCCTGAGAGGGATAAGATTGTAGTTTTTGATCTAATTTTTGACCTACCCTACGGCGGCAATTGTTGGATAAAACTATAGAATCTGAAATGATGGGTCACACTTACAAAGGGATCATTAAGGTTGTTAATGAGCACCTTGACCAAACAAATGGTAACTTAACATTATAGGAATAAGAGTTATTCTGGTATAATGTTTTGGTTGAGATTGTCTCAATTTAGTGAAGGAAAATTTGACCTACCCTACGGCGGCACTTGTTCTAAATCACTAAAATATCATTGCATTAGAAATTAATTATAGGATTGTATTGTTTGATTTCCTTGCTAAAATTAGTTGGATAATGTTTGCATTTTTTTTTAATGTTTCATTTATTTATTTTTTTCAGCAAAATGTCTAGCTCTTTGATCTCTATTTTGGCTGCTGAAAAATTAATTGGTGATAATTATACCACATGGAAAAATAATATCAACACTATACTGGTTGTGGATGATATGAAATTCGTTCTGACTGAGGAATGTCCTCAAACACCCGCTGCTAATGCTGCACGAAATGTTCGTGATGCATATGATCGTTGGATCAAGGCCAATGAAAAGGCAAGAGTCTATATTTTGGCAAGCATAAGTGATGTTTTGGCCAAAAAGCTAGAGAGCATGGCGACATCATATGAGATGATGGAGTCACTGCATGGAATGTTTGGACAACCTTCCAATCAAATTAAGCATGATGCTCTAAAGTTTATCCATAATGCACGCATGAAAGAAGGGTCATCAGTACGGGAACTAGGAGTGAGCACAATGGACCGAAAAACCGAATCGACCAACCGAAATCGACCGAACCGACTTTAATCGGTCGGTTTATGACTATTTCGGTCGGAGGTCTGTTTTGCATGTAGCAAAACCGACTAGTCGGTCGGTCGGCCAACCAAAAAAGTCTAAAACCGACCGACTTTTGAATTTTTTTTTTTTTTAAAAAAAAAAAAAAAAAAAAAAACTTGGTTTGCGTGAAAGCAAACTAAAAAAAAAACTTGGTTTGCGTGAAAGCAAACTCACTTTTGCCAAATACCAACTACAAAGACTTTGGGAAGAGGAACTTTGGGAAGCTTTGACATTTGGTTTGACATTTGATTTGATTTGCCAAGACATTTTAAATTTTTTATTATATTTGATTTCCTTTCATCTTCTCTCCTTATTTCTTTTCTACATTTTTATTTTCTGTCCCATCTTCACAGTTCACATTACGAAAATATATTTCATCCATTCACTTCTCTCCCTCATTCTCCCTCCGATCTTCTCTTTTCCTCCTCCGCATCCCAGACGCTGCTTTTTGCCTCCATCCTCGTCGTTGTGTCTCTTGCTCTCGCCTCCCTCGCGCGTGGTTGTCTTGCCCTATTCCTCCGCCTCTACAAACAAGTACTTCCAAATTCCATGAAGTCGGTTTTACGCCGAAACCGACCGACCGAACCGACGTCGGTTCGGTCGGTTTGATGATTCGAAAAGAAATTGTCGGTTTTTAGTATTTTGGAAACCGACTTGGTCGGTTCGGCGTCGGTTTGATCGGAAAACTGACTCCGACCGACCGATACTCACCCCTAACGGGAACATGTTCTCGACATGATGGTCCACTTTAATATTGCTGAAATGAATGGTGCTATTATAGATGAATCCAGTCAGGTCAGTTTTATTCTAGAAACTCTCCCCAAGAGTTTTCTCCAATTCCAGAGTAATGTTGTTATGAACAAAATTACTTACACCCTCACTACTCTTCTGAATGAACTGCAAACTTTTGAGTCTTTGATGAAAAACAAAGGAAAAAGTGGAGAGGCAAATGTTGTCACTCATAGCAAGTTCAAGTCTGGAGGTTCGACCTCTGGAAATACTGGGACTAAGAGCAAGAAGAGGAAGTTTAGTGAGAATAAGAAGAATAAAACAAAAACTGCCTCAAAAGGGAAAAGGGTCAAGGTTGACAAAGTTGCAAAAGGAAAATGTTTTCATTGCAATGAAGAGGGGCACTGGAAGAGAAACTGCCCTAAATACCTAGACGAAAAGAAGAAGTCAAAAGAAGGTAAATATGATTTACTTGTCCTCGAATCTTGCTTAGTGGCAGATGCTAAATCTACCTGGATAATTGATTCAGGAGCCACTAATCATGTTTGTTCTTCTTTTCAGGAAAGTGACTCTTGGAAACAATTGGATGATGGAGCAATGATCATGAAAGTGGGCACCGGGGAGATTGTGTCAGCAACTGCTGTCGGAAGCGTCAAGTTAATTTTCAATAGTTTTTATTTGCTTTTAGAAAATGTGTATTTGGTTCCTAAGATAAAGAGGAACCTAATTTCCGTTTCTTGTTTAGTCGAACAATTTCATTCCTTGAAGTTTTATAGTAACAAAGTTGTCATTTCAAAAAATGGATTTGAAATTTGCTCGGCTTTTATTCAAAATAACTTGTATATGCTAAGACCGTTAGCATGTAAGACGCTTCTAAATACTGAATTATTTAAGACAGCTAAATCCAGAACGAAAAGACAAAAAATTTCTCCAAAAATTGATACTTATCTTTGGCATCTAAGGCTAGGTCACATCAATTTAGAAAGAATCGAAAGATTAGTAAAGAGTGGTCCTCTAAGCAAGTTAGAGTTAGACACTTTACCAGTCTGTGAATCCTGCTTGGAAGGAAAAATGACTAAAAGACCTTTTACTGGAAAAGGATATAGAGCCAAAGAACCATTAGAACTTATACATTCAGACTTATGCGGTCCGATGAATGTTAAAGCTAGAGGAGGGTATGAATACTTCATCTCCTTTGTAGATGATTATTCCAGATATGGGTATCTTTACCTAATGCAACATAAGTCTGAAGCCTTTGAAAAGTTTAAAGAGTATAAGACTGAAGTTGAGAATTTGTTAGGTAAAACCATTAAAACACTTCGATCAGATCGTGGTGGAGAGTACATGGATTTGATATTCCGAGACTATTTGATAGAAAATGGAATAACGTCACAACTCTTAGCACCTGGAACACCTCAACAAAATGGTGTTTCAGAAAGGAGAAACAGGACCTTGTTGGACATGGTTCGGTCTATGATGAGTTATGCTCCACTACCAGATTCTTTTTGGGGATATGCAATAGAGACTGCATTATACATACTAAATGCAGTTCCATCTAAAAGTGTCTCTAAGACACCTTTTGAATTATGGAAGGGTCGTAAAGCTAGTTTACAACACTTCAGAATTTGGGGATGTCCAGCACATGTGCTGAGAACAAACCCAAAGAAATTGGAACCTCGTTCTAAAGTGTGCCTATTTGTAGGGTATCCCAAAGAGACCAGAGGTGGTTACTTCTACCATCTAGAGGAAAATAAAGTATTTGTGTCGACAAATGCTACCTTCTTGGAAGAAGACCATATGCGAGACCATAAACCTCGCAGTAAAATAGTGTTAAATGAATTAATTCCCATTAAAGTTACTAACACATCAACAAGAGTTGTTGACAATTCCACCACATCTAAAAGTCAGATACATCCGTGTAAAGAATTGTGCACGCCTCGTCGTAGTGGGAGGGTTATGACACAACCTGACCGTTACGTGGGCTTAACTGAAGCTCAAGTTGTCATAGCAGCTGATGACTTCGAGGATCCATTGACTTTTAAAGGAGCAATGAATGATGTTGACAAGGATGAATGGATTAAAGCCATGAACCTCGAAATGGAATCTATGTACTCAAATTCGGTTTGGGAACTTATAGATCCTCCTAGTGGGGTAAAACTGTTGCGTGCTCAATGTGTTAAAGATAAATAAGCAAGAAGGTAGAGAGAGCACTCAGAACATGCAAGCATACATGGTCTCACAGCAAGTAGTAAGTATATTTCATTCGTTTTTTCCACAGAGACTCATTTTTAGCTATTCATGAAGTGTATTTGTTAAGAAAGAAGGGGTGGATTTGATGGGGTAAAATTGGTTTTTAATTATCTAATTTTTGCTGAATGTGTAAAGGAATGCAACATAAACAAATGCAAGTTGAAATTAGACTCCAAAGACAAGAGATGGAATTAATAAACGAAGAAGAAAACAGCTAAACAGAATGGTAACTTAGCAGAATTGCGGACACCGCAATTTTACCGCAATTGAATAACAGCGAAAGTGTGTAAACGGGTGAATTAAGGGCTACTAATGACTATCCTATAGGCATTTTTATACGATTCTCAAGCACTGGATCTACTCTCTATGCATCAAACTCACTCTATCTCATGTATCGTCCGATTCCATGCATTAGATTCTTTAGTTTACTCGACTCAAAGTAAGGTCTTAAGCATCTTGTTAAAACAGAAGTGTTTTAGTTTGTACTAGGGAAACGCCTATTCCTAGGCCGTTTCCTGGTTACCATGAAAGGCTAGCATGATTATACGACTCTGAACTCTTACTCCTTCCAGAGGTTAGGAGTTCTTTGGACAAAATGGATGGCCAATCGAAATTGCCCGTGGGATGAAGCTTACATACAATCAATGCTTTGAAAGCTATCCTACATGCGTGGTTCACGTTTTTTAGCCTATAGTTCTGTCATTAGCATGCCCCTAAGTGACTTAGCTACTCATGGATATATAGAGAACAAAAGTATAAGATAAAACAGACATGCTTAGAAGGGAAATGTACTCAAAACAGTAAGATAAAACCGTAGCAGCAGAAGATGGAAACTGTGAAATGAAGACTTGTAATTTGATTACTTTGAATGTTTGAACGAACAAAGGGACACTTAAAGTAAAGAATCCAAAGACAGAAAGCAACGAAATGAAGTAGACTAATCACTAAACCAGAAGCGATAACTAAACAATGCTGGAAATGAGAAAGGAAAGACAAAAAGCAGTAAATGGTGCTTGAAAGCCTCGTTGCAGTCGCCTCGAATGAAGGGGATGAAGGTCAGCCTTGCTTGGATGAATCCAATCGAGAGAGAAGAAGAATCTCCTCTCCTTCCTATCAGATTATCGATTCCAACAGCTGAGACTCTCACTCCAACAGACGGCAAAGGAAAACAGGGAGAAAAGATGGACTGCGAGAAGACTCTACGCTTTCGGTTGATCCTTGAACCTCCGACTTTGACCCCCTTTTATAGTAGTTTGCAGATGCGTTTGGGCCAAGGAGAACCATCAATCTTCAACGTCATATATCAGAATGGATGGAGGAGAAAGAACGAATCCCTGAAATTACGGAAATTAACAGAAAAGGATCAGTCAACTTACGGTTTTCACTTGAATAATTGCGGCTTCAGCAATGTTTTCGCAATGCTGTCGCAATGCAGTTTTTTTTCATTCTTTTCCTTCGGTTTTCAACCATTTTCTTTCCTATTGTGCATAAGTCCTAATTTAGCTACCTTCTTCTCATTCTCACATTTAAGCATAGGTTTAGGCTAAATGCTATCAAAAACACCTAAAAGTGTACATCTTCTTAAGCTAAATGGGTCCTAAATAAGTCACTTTCAGAGACTTAACACACCCCCAAACTTAAGGTTTTGCTTGTCCTCAAGCACACTAAAGACTTACCTAGGCTGCTGTTTCTTCTTCTTTAACCACTTTACTGACTCCCTTATATCCCTATCTATAGCACTGCTGTCCTGTGACACACTTCTCAGTTTAGAACTACCCTCTTATCTAGCTTCTTCTGACTTCGCCTGCCTAACACTCACCTGCTTTTATTAACTTCCTACAGCTGATCTATTTGCTTTTGTCATATCATGCCACTATCCCTAAGGTTTCAAATTCTGCCTAGCTTTACCTCAGACTCAGTACATGCTTCTAGCTTTACTTTTAATGTGTCTAGGAATCCTTAGAGTCATGCCAGTCTTAGTATTAACGGTGACAGTAGTACTTTAAAGAACAACCTAAACCCTGGCATCACTACATTGGAAAAACACTCATCTCCCTAAACAAACCTACAAGTTACAACTTTGTGCTTAGCTAATTGAGGATCAGAGTTCTTTTTAAATAGGACACCTAAGCCACAAAGTTATAACTCCTAGGTATACATTCTTCTTCCCTATTCTTTTCCCTTTTTTCTTACTTAGGTGGGACCTCTCCTTTGGTTGCCTTTTGATGCAATGCCCCTTGTGGGTCACACACTTGGCACTGATTACTTAGCAACCTAAGAGAGACCCCCCTCTTTATTCTATTTTTCATTTTTTTTTTTTTCAGTTCATCATTTTTTGTAAAGGAGAAGAAGAATGCTTATGTTTCTAAGGGAGAGAGGAATGTCCCTAGGCCTAGGGCGGCCTCCCCCAAACTTCAACTACTCATTGTCCCCAATGAGTGTCTGAGGTGGCACACCCCCAAACTATCCTAGAAGCATCTAGTCTAAGGTAAAACAAAGAGAATCTAAAGCCCTAGGCATAGACAGAACATTGAAAAGAAAATATCACAGCAGCAGTAAATTAAAAAAAACAGACAGTTAAGGGCTTAAAGCTGTGCATGCTGAGCTTTTTAGAGGTTGATTTTAAACTAGCAAAGGGTGTCCTATGACACTCATCCAGCATGCTTTTAGATAAGCTATATAAGGTAGTCATGTTAGCAGCAAAAGATGGAATTTAAACAAATTACAGCCTAGCTAAACAGACAGTCCAAAACATGCTTTCAGTCATGAAAATTGCGGGGACCGCAATTATTTCGCAATTAAGTCAGGGCAGATATAACAGTGATTAAGGCCCCTAAGCATGCTCTTTCCAGTCATTCAAGCTCTTCTAAAAATAAAACAAAACTAACCTACCTAGGCTCCTATCATCAGACTATCCTAAGCAAAATTAAAAACATAAAACTAAGCATCTAAGACAGATCAAAAGTGTACTAAAAACAGCATAATTCACATAGGCTATCAGAAAGCAGAAAATTGTTTTTTTTTTCTAAGGGAACAGCAATACTCCCTTCAGTGTAATTCAAACCAGCACTTCAAACGTCGTCATCCTCATCAGGTTGCCGTGGTCGTGGGGGCACCCATGGAGTCAGGAGATTTGTGGGGAAGTCAGGGAAGATGCACCCAAGTTGGTCTGCAACTTCCTTGTCCCTTGCCTGCGCATAAGTGGCCCATTGAGCCATTCTCCTCTGCATATCCATCAGGCAGGCCATGGATAGGGACTGTTCAGCAGCCAGCCTATCCAGTTCAAACTCCATATTCCCCTTCCTCTTCAGCCTCAGGCTAGCAGGCAGCTCCAAGTGGCCTGTGTAAGCCATTTGCTGCTCCAGGCGCTCGGTGGGGACTCTTGCAAGCAAACATAGTTTGGTTATGGTATTCGGGAAAAACAGTGGTCCCTTACCTTTCTTGGCGCACTCAGCAATAGCAGCAGTGATGACTTCTCCCACGTTGATCGTGAGACCTCTCATTATCGCATACACCAGCAGCGATCCGCTCTGGTTGATTGTAGTCTCGTGAGTCACTGGGGACAATCTCCTTCTCACGAACGAAAACCAAATAGCCGCCTTAGCCGTGAGGTTGGCACTCATGAGAGTGTGCCTCCCATTGCGTGATACAGTCCACGCTGCTTCAGGCTGGCCAATGGTTCGAATGGCCTCTTCCAAAACTGCCTCAGTAGGCTCCTCAACAATCCGTGCATAATCTGTATGTGTTTGGCCCTTGAGACCATAGGCTTCGTTGATGGCCTTGGCTGAGAAATCCACTTCTACCCCTCTGACCACAGACAGGCCATCCTCAGGGCTGAGCACATTGGCGTAGAAATCATACACCATGCTCGTGTAGGCTGGATTGGGCGGTCTGCAAAATTCCTCCCAGCCGTGGTTGATCACTCCTGCGCGCAAGAACTGCGGCAGGTCAGCAGGTCGGTCGAGGAAGCCTTTCTCGTGCAGCAACTCCCTCTTCCTCAGCTCAGCACCCCTGGACTCAGCATCAGAGGAAACATACCTCACTGACTGAGGCTCGTCTTCAGGGTAGAGCTTTGCCTTCCCCTTATCTGATGGCCTGGCTGACTCGGCAGCCTCAACCTTGAGTCGTTTGAGCGATGGCTCAGTACTTTCCTTCTCTGATGAAGGTACCTCCTTAGCCTTCTTCCTCTTTAGTTTCTTGGATCGCTTGGCTTTAAGGATCTTGGCCTTCTTCTTCTTCTTCAGCTTTGCCTCAATGTTGATCTGCTGCAGGCATGCCCCCAGCGTCTCTTCCATGGAATCATCCTGCTGTGCAGGACTCTCTGGGCTAGCTTCCCTTGCAGGCGAGAAGACCTCGTCTTCACCACCTTCCCCACTGCCCTGAGTGGATTCCTGGTACTCCCCATAGGGGAATTCAGGGTCAGGCCGTGGAGGCGTGTGCGAAGGTGTGGCACCCTGCTCTGCTGTAGGCGTCTGCACGGAATTCAGTGGTGAAGACGGCGTCTCAGGGCTCTGTGCAGGCGGTGATGATGAAAGCTCTGGGCTACGCACTGGTTCAGATGGTGAAGGGTTGTGCGCAGGGGAGGCAGATGGCGACGAACTCTTCTTGGTCGACTCGTGGGACGCACAATCTGTTTCTTGACTCTCCACAGAGAGAGTCTTGGCTTTGCTTGGTTCGGCGGCCGTCTCGACACTCCACCGCCGTTTTTTGGGTGTACCTGCTGGTTCAGAGGGTCCCGCAGGGATCTCAGTGACAACCCTCCACTTCTTCCTACGGATCGGAAGCTTGGGAAGAGGTCCGGTGCGTACAGCACCAGCATCTGCAAGGGTCAGAAGTGCTTCCCTCGCAGCCGCTTCAGCTGCGTCATCAGCCTTCTTCTTGGCTGCGGATCTTTCAGCCCTTGTGGACACCATTGTCGAATCTTGGAGGTTTGGAGAGAAGGATCAAAGATGAAGAGAATCTCAGTTTTCTTGGAAATCAGAGAATGAGAGAATCGTATCGATCGAGCGCCTTCTAACGGATATAAAGGCAACGGCTAAATCCCAACGGCTCTATTTTGCGGATCCTGCAATTCCAGCGCAATTTTAGGGATTTCTTTTTATCTAAATGGCAAACTTTGTTCGTCCGTATCTTTTATTTGGCTCGATCGTTTCTTGATTTTTAAAGCTGGGATTACTCTCCTTGATCCCCTCTTTCGATTCCCTATAAAAACAAATAAAACAAACATTAAATACTTAATTAAAATCACACCACAAAACATACAAACGATAACCGGAAAAAGTGAAAAAAATAAACTAAGGCATTAGCCTTGACTAAACGAGCACAGTGACCACTCGTTCTCTCTCGTTTTTAGTTTCATGCTTCATTCAAGAGGAAGGCCGAGAGAGTCTTCACATCTCCTTCCTCATAGTAGTGCTTCAACCTCGCCCCATTGACCATAAATGGCTGACCTTGCTGCAAGTTCTTTATCTCTATTGCACCATGAACAAACACATTAGTAATGACAAATGGACCCGACCATCTAGACTTAAGTTTCCCTGGAAATAGTTTCAACCGTGAGTTAAACAACAAAACAAGTTGACCCTTCTTAAAGTCCTTAACTCGAAGTCTACTATCGTGCCAAATCTTGGTTTTTTCCTTGTACATCTTAGCATTTTCATAGGCCATATGCCTAAGCTCATCAAGCTCATGTAATTGCAAAGACCTCAGTGTCCCCGCATCCTTTACACAAAAATTCAATTCCTTCATGGCCCAAAATGCTTTGTTTTCTAACTCAAGTGGTAAGTGACAAGCCTTGCCATATACCAGCCTATAAGGGGACATACCTAGGGGTGTCTTGTATGCTGTCCTATAAGCCCAAAGTGCATCCTCAAGCTTGAAGGACCAGTCTTTCCTATTAGGTTTGACCACTTTTTCTAGGATGTTCTTAATTTCCCTATTTGAGATTTCAGCTTGGCCATTTGAGTGTGGGTGATAGGGAGTGGCTACTCTATGTCTAATGTTATATTTAGCCAACACTCTCTCCATAGCCTTGTTAATGAAATGTGACCCCTCATCACTAATGATGGCACGAGGTGTCCCAAACCTAGTAAAAATGTGCCTATGCAAGAAGTTGGTGATTGTTTTAGCATCATTATTAGGACATGCTTTGGCCTCTACCCACTTGGACACATAGTCCACTGCTACTAATATGTAAAGGTTACCTGATGATGGAGGGAATGGCCCCATGAAGTCAATGCCCCATACATCAAAGAGCTCTAACTCTAAGATGTAGGTGAGGGGCATCTCATCCTTTCGACTGAGGTTACCTGTTCTTTGGCATTCATCACAGCTGTGGGCATAGTTGTGGGCATCCTTGAAGATTGTTGGCCAGTAATAGCCACTCTGAAATACCTTTGCAGCTGTTCTTTGGCCACCAAAGTGTCCACCATAAGGAGATGTGTGACAGTGCTGCAGCACAGACTTCGCTTCAGCAGCTGAAACACACTTCCTCAGCAAGCCATCAGCACAGGTTCTGTAAAGTGTGGGGTCATCCCAGATGAATTTCCTTGCTTCATGAAGGAACCTCTTCTTCTCTTGCCTCCCTTGAAAACTGGTAATACCTGTGATGCACGGAAGTTAGCAATGTCAGCAAACCAAGGTTCCTCATCGTTATCACGATGAGTCAAAGCAAAGACATGTTCATCAATAAAAGCATCAGAAATTGCGGGGTCCGCAATTTTTTCGCAATTGTGCTGCAATCGAGACAGGTGATCTGCAACCACGTTTTCACATCCTTTCTTGTCTCGAATATCCAGATCAAATTCTTGCAGCAATAACACCCACCTAATCAACCTAGGCTTGGCATCAGCCTTCCTCATAAGATATTTCAAGGCAGAATGGTCAGTATATACAATTGTCCTAGTGCCTACAATATAGTTTCTAAATTTTTCGCAAGCAAACACTACAGCAAGCATCTCTTTCTCAGTAGTTGTATAATTACATTGAGCCTCATTCAAGGTCTTACTAGCATAATAGACAGGGTGTGTTAGCTTGTCAATCTTCTGGCCTAACATCACTCCTATAGCATAGTCACTGACATCACATAACATCTCAAAGGGCAGATCCCAATTTGGTCCTACTATGATAGGGGCTGTGACTAGTGCTTTCTTAAGGGTGGTCCAAGCTACTACACATTCCTTAGAGAAGATGAATGGCCTATTTAATTCTAGAAGCTCACACAGAGGCTTGGCTATCTTAGAAAAGTCCTTAATGAACCTTCTGTAGAAGCCAGCATGCCCTAAGAAACTTCTAATGGCCTTGACATTCTGAGGCTCCACCAACTTCTCTATGATCTCAATTTTGGCTCGGTCAACTTCGACTCCTGCCCTCGACACTCTATGTCCTAAGACAATCCCCTCATCCACCATAAAATGGCATTTTTCCCAATTTAGGACTAGGTTGGTCTCCTCACACCTAGCCAGGACTTGTCCTAGGTTTTCTAGACAGTTTGAAAATGAGTCCCCAAAGACTGAGAAGTCATCCATGAATATTTCTATCATGGACTCATCCAACTCAGAGAAGATTGCCATCATGCACCTTTGGAAAGTTGCCGGTGCATTGCATAAGCCAAAAGGCATTCTGCGAAAGGCAAAGTTCCAAAAGGGCAAGTGAAGGTGGTCTTCTCTTGATCCTTAGGGTCTATAGTTATTTGATTATAGCCTGAATACCCGTCTAAGAAACAATAGTAGGCTCTACCAGCTATTCTGTCTAGCATCTGGTCAATGAACGGTAGAGGGAAGTGATCTTTTTTAGTTTCTTTATTTAATTTCCTGTAATCCATACACACTCTCCACCCTGTGACAGTCCTTGTTGGAATCAGTTCGTTGTTCTCATTGACTACCACAGTTATTCCCCCCTTTTTAGGTACACATTGGATGGGGCTCACCCACTGGCTACTAGCTATTGGGAAAATCACTCCTGCATCTAACCATTTTATTATTTCCTTCTTTACTACCTCTTTCATAGAGGGGTTTAGCCTACGCTGGTGATCTACCCTAGGTGTGTGCTCTTCCTCTAGTATAATTTTGTGCATACAATACGAAGGGCTAATGCCTCGAATATCAGCAATAGTCCATGCTATAGCCTTCCTATGTTGCTTAAGCAGTAAAATCAGTTCAACCTCATGCTTTTCACTTAATTTAGAAGAAATGATAACAGGCAGAGTTTCATTACTTCCTAGATATGCATACTTGAGGTGAGTAGGTAGTGGTTTCAGTTCTAAAACAGGTGGATGCTCAATGGAGGGCTTTAAAGGATTCACAGATCTATCAGTTAAATCTATATTCATACATACATGTTGTGGTTTATCTACAGGCATATCCATTATGTCAGATACATTCAAGTCAGCTACATCTAATTGTACATATTCATTAGCATGCTTAGTTAATAATACATGCTCTAATTGTTCTTCCATTAGTGAGTCAACAATATCCATGCTAGCACAAGACTCAGAATCAGAGGGGTACCTCAAGGCTTTATACACACTAAATTTCACCTCTTCATCATGAACCCTCATAGTGAGCTCACCTTTTTGAACATCTATTAGTGCCCTACCTGTGGCTAGAAATGGTCTACCTAGCAGGATGGGGACCTCCTTGTCTGCCTCATAGTCCAGGACAATGAAATCTGCAAGGAAAATAAATTTGTCAACTTTCACTAGAATATCCTCAATCTTACCTTCAGGGTATGCGATGGATCTGTCTGCTAGTTGTAAAGTGACAGTGGTTGGACGTGCTTCTCCTATTCCCAACTGGCGGAATAGGGACAGGGGCATGAGATTTATGTTGGCGCCCAGGTCACAAAGCGCTCTGCCCACGTGCTTGCCTCCAAGTTCTACAGGTAAGGTGAAGGAACCAGGATCCTTCTCCTTCTTGGGCAGCTTGTTCTGGAGGATGGCACTGCACTCCTCAGTGAGGTTTACTGTTTCAAACTCACCAATTATTTTTTTGTTAGTAATAATGTCCTTCAAAAACTTTACATAAGAAGGCATAGACTGCAAAACTTCTACAAAAGGAATGTTAACATGCACTTGCTTAAGAATTTCTAAGAATTTATTAAAATGAACTTCCTGTTCCTGCTTCTTCTTAAGCCTTCGAGGGTATGGAGGTGGTGGCACATATGCAGGCACGTCAGGGCGCCTTAGGATAGGTGGAGGCCTCGGAATTTCTTCTATCTCCTCAACAATTGGCTCTAGCCTGGCTCCTGATGTGCTAGTTGGTGGTGGACCTTGGTTTGGCAGAGACTCCAGTGGAGCACTAGACTCGGTGTTCTCTACTCTCGTTGGTGTGTCCTTTGTGTTGCTCACCAATGGTCTTCCACTCCTAAGTTCAATTGCTTGAACTTGTTCTTTGCCATCTCTCCTTGGTACCTCGGTGTCAGCAGGGAGTCTACCTTGGGGCCTACTCTTGAGTTCATTGGCTAATTGGCCTATTTGGTTTTCTAGGCTCCTAAGAGTAGCTTGCTGGCTTTGAAGCGTAGCATCATTCTTAGCTATGTATTCCTTGAGTAAGTTTTCTACAGAAGATCCTACAGGTTGATTGTATGGTTTTTGGTACATTGACTGGTTATGTTGGGGAGTGAAACCAGGTGTTCCACTCGGTCTAGGTTGGTTAGGATTTTGGTTAGTGTTTTGTTGACCACCCCATGACAGGTTTGGGTGGTTTCTCCAACCAGGGTTATAGGTGTTGGAGTAGGGGTTATTCCTAGGCTGCTGCTGGCTCCCAACATAGCAGACTGAGGATGGATTCCCAGGGCAGTATTCGTATGGGTGCCCTTCCCCACAGAATCCACAGATAAGTGCCTCGCCTTGACTTGGTTGGGTGCCCATTGACATGGCTGTGGCGGTATTGGCACTGGTTTGGAGATTGGCCTGAGCCATTTGCTTAACTAAGTTGGTCAGGGCGTTTATTTGGGTGCTCATGGCGCTTAGAGCATCCTTGTCTTGAGCTCTAGTTGGCTCTACTGGATCATCTGACCACCTACAGTGAGATGTTGAGATCTTCTCCAAGATCTCATAAGCTTCGTTGTAACTCTTGGACAACATGGAACCTCCAGCAGATGAGTTTAGAACTTGTCTGGTGCTGGGGTTGCACCCTTTAAAGAAGACTTCTATTTGGATACACCATGGAATACCATGGTGTGGACATTTAATGAGAAGGTCTTTGAATCTTGTCCAAGCTTCGTGAAGAGACTCACTCGGAGCTTGTTTGAATTTGATGATATCATCACGAAAGGTCGAATTCCTATCTGGTGGGAAATATTTGACTAGGAATTTTTCTGCTAAGTCTGTCCAATTGAGGACAGATCCTGAGGGTAATGAATTTAACCACGTTTTGGCTTTGTCCCTCAAAGAGTAAGGGAACAGATATAGCCTCAGGGCTTCTTGGGACACTCCAGGAATGAGGAAGGTATCACTGACTCCTAGGAAGTTCCTAAGGTGGTTATGGGGGTCCTCATTTTCTATTCCAAAGAATTGTCCCACAGTGGACAACATTTGGAACATCACTGGTTTTAACTCGAATGAGTTGGCAGTGATTTCAGGACGGATTATGCTGGGGTTCAGCTCCCCAGGCATAGGTACTAGGTACGAAAGGATGGCGCTATCCTTGTCATTCGCTATTTCAATGGGATTGCGAGTGACAGGCACCAGGTTTTGATCTATTCCAGCCATTTCTTCTTGAGTGGATTGCGGAGACTCTGCGGTTTCAGCAATTATTTGAGGTAAAAGGGGTTGTTTAAAGAGACGTTTCTTGGCTCTATTTCTAGCTTTAAATAATCTCTCAGGCTCAGGGTTGAACTCTAGATCACTACTTGGAGTCTCATTCATAAACTACCCTAAATGGTACCTGAAGAAGAAATGAAGATGGATCAAATTCAATGGAAAATAACTTGGTGTTTCAGACTTAACAAACTTCGTTTTCACTTAAAATAAGTCCCCGGCAGCGGCGCCAAAAACTTGTTGCGTGCTCAATGTGTTAAAGATAAATAAGCAAGAAGGTAGAGAGAGCACTCAGAACATGCAAGCATACATGGTCTCACAGCAAGTAGTAAGTATATTTCATTCGTTTTTTCCACAGAGACTCATTTTTAGCTATTCATGAAGTGTATTTGTTAAGAAAGAAGGGGTGGATTTGATGGGGTAAAATTGGTTTTTAATTATCTAATTTTTGCTGAATGTGTAAAGGAATGCAACATAAACAAATGCAAGTTGAAATTAGACTCCAAAGACAAGAGATGGAATTAATAAACGAAGAAGAAAACAGCTAAACAGAATGGTAACTTAGCAGAATTGCGGACACCGCAATTTTACCGCAATTGAATAACAGCGAAAGTGTGTAAACGGGTGAATTAAGGGCTACTAATGACTATCCTATAGGCATTTTTATACGATTCTCAAGCACTGGATCTACTCTCTATGCATCAAACTCACTCTATCTCATGTATCGTCCGATTCCATGCATTAGATTCTTTAGTTTACTCGACTCAAAGTAAGGTCTTAAGCATCTTGTTAAAACAGAAGTGTTTTAGTTTGTACTAGGGAAACGCCTATTCCTAGGCCGTTTCCTGGTTACCATGAAAGGCTAGCATGATTATACGACTCTGAACTCTTACTCCTTCCAGAGGTTAGGAGTTCTTTGGACAAAATGGATGGCCAATCGAAATTGCCCGTGGGATGAAGCTTACATACAATCAATGCTTTGAAAGCTATCCTACATGCGTGGTTCACGTTTTTTAGCCTATAGTTCTGTCATTAGCATGCCCCTAAGTGACTTAGCTACTCATGGATATATAGAGAACAAAAGTATAAGATAAAACAGACATGCTTAGAAGGGAAATGTACTCAAAACAGTAAGATAAAACCGTAGCAGCAGAAGATGGAAACTGTGAAATGAAGACTTGTAATTTGATTACTTTGAATGTTTGAACGAACAAAGGGACACTTAAAGTAAATAATCCAAAGACAGAAAGCAACGAAATGAAGTAGACTAATCACTAAACCAGAAGCGATAACTAAACAATGCTGGAAATGAGAAAGGAAAGACAAAAAGCAGTAAATGGTGCTTGAAAGCCTCGTTGCAGTCGCCTCGAATGAAGGGGATGAAGGTCAGCCTTGCTTGGATGAATCCAATCGAGAGAGAAGAAGAATCTCCTCTCCTTCCTATCAGATTATCGATTCCAACAGCTGAGACTCTCACTCCAACAGACGGCAAAGGAAAACAGGGAGAAAAGATGGACTGCGAGAAGACTCTACGCTTTCGGATGATCCTTGAACCTCCGACTTTGACCCCCTTTTATAGTAGTTTGCAGGTGCGTTTGGGCCAAGGAGAACCATCAATCTTCAACGTCATATATCAGAATGGATGGAGGAGAAAGAACGAATCCCTGAAATTACGGAAATTAACAGAAAAGGATCAGTCAACTTACGGTTTTCACTTGAATAATTGCGGCTTCAGCAATGTTTTCGCAATGCTGTCGCAATGCAGTTTTTTTTCATTCTTTTCCTTCGGTTTTCAACCCTTTTCTTTCCTATTGTGCATAAGTCCTAATTTAGCTACCTTCTTCTCATTCTCACATTTAAGCATAGGTTTAGGCTAAATGCTATCAAAAACACCTAAAAGTGTACATCTTCTTAAGCTAAATGGGTCCTAAATAAGTCACTTTCAGAGACTTAACAAAAACCCATAGGTTGTAAATGGATTTACAAAAGAAAACGAGGGGTAGATGGGAAGGTACAGACCTTTAAAGCGAGACTAGTGGCAAAAGGTTACAATCAAAGGGAGGGAGTAGACTATGAGGACACTTTCTCCCCCGTTGCCATGATAAAGTCTATACGCATTCTCTTATCCATTGCCACATATTTTGACTATGAGATATGGCAAATGGATGTAAAGACTGCCTTTCTGAATGGCAATCTTGAAGAGAGCATCTACATGAATCAACCAGAGGGATTCATAAACCAAGATCAGGAGCAAAAAGTTTGCAAGCTTACAAAGTCCATTTATGGTTTAAAACAGGCATCCAGATCATGGAATATTAGATTTGACAATGCAGTCAAAACTTTTGGCTTTGAACAGAATATTGATGAACCTTGTGTATACAAGAAAATCATCAAGAATAAAGTAGCTTTTCTCGTCCTATATGTGGATGATATCTTACTAATCGGGAATGATGTGGGTTTTTTGACTGACATTAAAAGATGGCTAGCTAATCAATTTCAAATGAAAGATTTGGGAGAAGCACAATATGTTCTTGGGATCCAAATTATAAGGGATCGCAAGAACAAAATGCTAGCCTTGTCTCAGGCATCTTATATTGACAAGATTCTTGTCAAGTATTCGATGCAAAATTCCAAGAAGGGCAATTTGCCTTTCAGACATGGAATTACACTATCTAAGGAACAATGTCCTAAGATACCTCAAGAGGTTGAGGATATGAGACGAATTCCCTATGCCTCAGCTGTAGGTAGTCTAATGTATGTTATGTTATGTACAAGACCTGACATATGTTATGCAGTAGGGATAGTCAGTAGATATCAATCAAATCCAGGATATGATCATTGGACTGCAGTCAAAACTATTCTCAAATATCTACGGAAAACGAGAAATTACATGCTTGTGTATAAAGCTAAGGATTTGATCCTTACAGGATACACCGACTCTGATTTCCAAACTGATAAGGATTCAAGAAAATCTACATCAGGATCAGTGTTCACCCTATGTGGAGGAGCAATAGTGTGGAGGAGCATCAAACAAGGATGTGTTGCAGACTCTACAATGGAAGCTGAGTACGTAGCTGCTTGTGAAGCAGCGAAAGAAGCTGTATGGCTCCGAAAATTCTTAACTGATTTGGAAATAGTTCCAAACATGGACAAACCCATCCTGCTTTATTGTGATAATAGTGGTGTTGTGGCAAACTCCAAAGAACCCAGAAGCCACAAAAGAGGGAAGCATATAAAGAGAAAATATCACCTTATTAGAGAGATTGTGCAAAGAGGAGATGTGATTGTAACAAAGATAACATCTGCAGACAACTGTGCTGATCCATTTACAAAGGCTCTTCAGGCTAAAGTATTTGAGGGTCATCTAGAGAGTCTAGGACTACGAGATATGTCTCACCTTCTCTAGTGCAAGTGGGAGAAAATGTTGGGTATATAGTATGCCCTAGATCACATTATTGTATGGCCCACTGGCTTTAGTGCAAGTGGGAGATTGTTAGGTTTTGTGCCCTAAAGCCTCGTAGTTTTGAAATGAACATTTTCTCTTCAGTGAATAAAATAATTGTTATTTTATGTTTTGTAAAACATTATCCAATATTGTGTAAAATCCAAGGTTATTAGTGTAATCTTGAACAATATGTAGTTGACATACGGAAGGATCATGTTCAAGTAATAACCTAAACAGTCTATAGTATATGGATAAGGTTGGGTGCCTCATCCTGGTAACACTATTGATACGGCCCACTTTGTAATAGTTACAAATGATTTGATCCAAATCGTTCATGTGGAGACATGTGAGTGGGGGTATCCTATACAATGAGTTTGTATAAGACTGGACCACGAAATATATAATATCTCTTTGTAAATCCGTTATTTGAGAAGGTTAATATTTCACAAGATGATCATATATGACTCGATCTAAATCCTGAGTGAATTATGGACTCCTGTCTATGAGGCCTCGTCCTTTGATTTGCATGGGTGAGAATACTCTTTAAGATTGATTCAATAAACCTACCATCTTGGGGACTAGACCAAATAGAGAGTTGGGAACATAATTTCCACGAGATGAAATTCACTCCTTCCCATATAGGGAAAGTAGATGAGTAGTTCTCTTAAGTACTGATTTCAGGACTTGAACAATGGGGCCCCACCCTCTCACTGGCTCGAGAGGGACTTGATTTATGGTTAGATCATAAGCATATTGTTCATTAGAGGATCAGTGGCACTTAAGGTACAAGATGCAATTACAGGGGTAAAACGGACATTTGACCCAGCTGTAATTGCGAACAACTCGTGAAGGATCGACTTGCATGTAATGATTATATCAATGGACACAACTTGTCCTACAGTGCATAAGAGTACAACTCTAGGTTTATAGTGGAGTAACCTAGAGTTAATGAATGAAAAATAATTGATTAATGAGTTTAATTAATTAATTTTTTCATCATTGGAGCTTATAATCTGTAGGTCCATAAGGTCCCCTTGCTAGCTCATAAGAATATTAAAGTGATCAATATTTTTGGAAGAAATTTGAAGTGTTCAAATTAATATTTAATATATTAGATATATTAAATAAAGGAAAAATATAATGTATTAGATACATTAAATATGAAAGGGAAAATTAATGTATTAGATACATTAATAAGAATAATATATATATATTTATATATTTGATATATTATATAATATATAATATATTTTGGCAAATAGTTTTGCCCTAGGTCATGTGCTATAAATAGGACCTAAGGGTTTAGCCATTGACACAGAAGTGACTCTTAAAAGTTAGAGAGAATTCCCCGTCTTCCCAAGTTCCTATATTCTTCCTTCAGAGGTTCCACAACCTAGATCGAATATCAGAGTCATAGCGAGGAAGGCTTTGTGGATTCTTCAAAGGTAATCAAACTTCCATTATTCATGCTTTTAGTTGCTTCAATTTTATACATAATCAAAGCGATCCCAATTGGTTTCTAGAAATATTTTAGAAACCAAAGGCTTCCGCTGTGAGTTGATGAGATCAATTTCCCTTTACCTAGTACCCATGCCTGAGGAGCTTAATCCGAGCATTATACGCCCTGAGATTACAGCTCACTCATTCGAGTTAAAACCCGTCATGCTCCAAATGTTGTCCACAGTTGGACAATTCTTTGGAGTGGAAAACGAAGATCCCCACAATCAGTTGAGAAATTTCCTAGGAGTAAGTGATACTTTTGTCATCCTAGGAGTTTCCCAAGAAGCCTTAAGACTATACCGTTTTCCCTATTCATTAAGAGATAAGGCCAAAATGTGGTTAAATTCCTTTCCCTCTGGATCGATTGTCAACTGGACAGATCTAGCTGAAAAGTTCCTAGTTAAACACTTCCCACCTGATAGGAATTCCAACTTCCGTGATGATATTATTAAGTTCAAACAAGCCGAAAACGAATCATTACACGAAGCTTGGACTAGATTCAAGGACCTATTGCTTAAATGTCCACACCATGGCATTCCATGATGTATCCAAATAGAAGTATTCTTTAAAGGATGCAACCCCAGCACAAGGCAAGTGTTGAATTCTTCAGCTGGTGGTTCCATGCTTTCAAAGAGCTACAATGAAGCCTATGAGATTTTGGAGAAAATCTCAACTTCCCATTGTAGATGGTCAGACGATCCTGTAGAGCCAAGGAAAGCTCAAGACAAGGATGCACTTAGTGCAATGAGTAGCCAAATCAATGCCCTGGCCAATCTAGTAAAACAAATGGCTCAAACCAATCTCCAACAAAGTGTCAACACCGCAGCAGCCGTTTCAACAAGCACAACAACTAATCAAGGTGAGGCACTAATCTGTGGATTCTGTGGGGAAGGGCACATGTATGATTTTTGCCCTGGGAATCCATCCCCGGTGTGCTATGTTGGTAGTCAACAGCCACCAAGGAACAACCCCTATTCTAACACCTATAATCCTGGTTGGAGGAACCACCCAAATCTTTCGTGGGGTGGACAACAAAATACTAACCAAGCACAAAACCAACCAAGACCGAGTGGAACACCTGGTTTCACTCAACAAAATAACCAACCCATGTACCAAAAGCCATATAACCAACCAATAGGATCATCAGTAGAGAATTTGCTTAAGGAATACATTGCAAAAATTGATGCAACCCTGCAGAGTCAGCAAGCAACCCTTAGGAGCTTAGAAAACCAAATAGGGCAGTTAGCACACGAGCTAAAAAATAGGCCCCAAGGTAGATTGCCTGCAGATACTGAAATACCAAGAAGGGATGGAAAATAACAAGTTCAAGCCATTGAACTTCGTAGTGGGAGACCGTTGGTGATCAACAACAGAGAAGCCCCAAAGCGAGTAGAGAATGAAGAGTCTAGTGCTCCACTGGATTCTCTGCCCAACCGTGATCAATCACCACCAAGCACGACATGGGTGAGGCTAGAACCTATCATTGAGGAACCAGAAGAAATTCCAAGGCCTCCACTTGTCATCAGGCGACCTGAATTGCCTACATATGTGCCACCACCTCCATTCCCTAGAAGGCTGAAAAAGAAACAAGAACAGGAAGTGCACTTTCATAAGTTTTTAGAAATTTTAAAACAAGTGCATGTTAATATCCCATTTGTGGAAGTTTTGCAATCTATGCCTTCTTATGTTAAATTCTTGAAAGATATAATTACTAACAAGAAAATCATTGGTGAATTTGAAACAGTGAATCTCATTGAGGAGTGCAGTGCTATACTCCAAAACAAACTGCCAAAGAAGGAGAAGAATCCTGGTTCCTTCACCTTACCAGTCGAATTGGGAGGCAAGCACGTGGGCAGAGCTCTGTGTGATCTGGGAGCCAGCATCAATCTCATGCCCTTGTCACTATTCCGTCAGCTCGGGATAGGAGAAGCACGACCTACTACTGTCACCTTGCAGCTTGCAGACAGATCCATAGCATACCCTGAGGGTAAAATTGAGGATATACTTGTCAAGGTTGACAAATTCATCTTTCTTGCAGACTTCATAATTCTGGATTATGAGGCAGACAAGGAGGTACCAATCTTATTGGGCAGACCATTTCTAGCCACAGGTAGGGCTTTAATCGATGTCCAAAAAGGTGAGCTCACCATGAGAGTTCATGATGAGGAGGTTAAATTCAGTGTATTTAAAGCTCTAAGGTATCCCTCTGATTCTGAATCCTGTGCAAATGTAGATGTAGTAGATGTAGTAGATTCACTTATGGAAGAAGAACTTGAGCATGAACTGTTAATTAAGCATGCCACTAACTATGTACAAATAGATATAGATGACTTAAATATCTCTGAATTGATGGATATATCTGTGGACAACCCTCAGCATGTTTGTATGACTAATAAATTGTCTGAGAGAACCTCCAATCCTTTGAAACCATCAATTGAACATCCACCTCTATTAGAATTAAAACCATTGCCTGATCATCTTAAGTATGCATATCTAGGGGGGAAGATACTTTGTCTGTTATTATTTCGTCCAAACTGAGTAAACAGCATGAAATTGCGCTAATATTGCTGCTTAAGCAACATAAAAAAGTTATTGCATGGACGATTGCTGATATAAGAGGTATTAGTCCTTCCTATTGCATGCATAAAATATTGTTGAAAGAGGAACATACACCTAGGGTAGATCATCAACGTAGGTTGAACCCCTCCATGAAGGAGGTAGTTAAGAAAGAAATTATCAAATGGTTAGATGCAGGTGTAATTTTCCCCATAGCCAATAGTCAATGGGTGAGTCCGATTCAATGTGTGCCTAAGAAAGGTGGAATGACTGTAATAGTGAATGAAAACAACGAACTAATACCAACTAGAACTGTTACAGGATGGAGAGTCTGTATGGACTACAGAAAACTTAACAAAGAAACCAAAAAAGATCACTTTCCTTTACCGTTTATAGATCAAATATTAGATAGAATAGCTGGCCGAGCCTATTACTGCTTTTTAGATGGTTATTCAGGATATAACCAAATTACCATAGACCCTGAGGACCAGGAGAAAACGACCTTCACATGTCCCTTTGGAACATTTGCTTTTCGCAGAATGCCATTTGGCTTATGCAATGCACCAGCAACATTCCAAAGGTGCATGTTGGCTATTTTCTCTGACTTAGATGAATCCATGATAGAAATATTTATGGATGACTTTTCATTCTTTGGTGATTCTTTTAATAATTGCTTAGAAAACTTAGAACAAGTCCTAACTAGGTGTGAGGAGACCAACCTAGTCTTAAATTGGGAGAAATGCCACTTTATGGTGGAAGAAGGAATAGTCCTAGGACATAGAGTATCTAGAGCAGGAGTAGAGGTAGTTAGGGCCAAAATAGAAATAATAGAGAAGCTAGTGGAACCTCAAAATGTCAAAGCTACTAGGAGTTTCCTAGGTCATGCAGGTTTCTATAGGAGATTCATAAAAAAATTCTCAAAAATCTCTAAACCTTTGTGTGAGCTCTTAGAGCTTAATAAACCATTTGTCTTCTCCAAAGAATGTTTCCTAGCATGGACAACACTTAAAGAAGCCTTAGTCAAAGCACCAATTATAGTAGGTCCTAATTGGGATTTACCTTTTGAGTTAATGTGTGATGCTAGTGACTATGCGATTGGGGCTATGCTAGGTCAGAAAATAGATAAACTAACACATCCTGTATATTATGCAAGTAAGACTTTAAATGAAGCACAATGTAATTACACTACCACAGAGAAGGAAATGTTGGTTGTAGTGTTTGCTTGTGAAAAATTTAGGCCTTATATTGTAGGAACTAAAACTATTGTGTACACTGACCACTCGGCAATAAAATATCTAATGAGGAAGGCTGATGCAAAGCCACGGTTAATTAGATGGGTATTATTATTGCAAGAGTTTGACTTAGACATTAGAGATAAAAAATTATGCGAAAATGTAGTTGCTGACCATTTATCGCGATTGCGAAGTAATTGCGAAATAATTGCTGAGCCAGCAATTTCTGATGCCTTTGTTGATGAGCATGTCTTTGTATTAGCACATCGTGATAACGATGAGGAACCTTGGTTTGCGGACATTGCTAGCTTCCTTGCCTCGCAGGTACTACCGACTTTCAAATGGGGGCAAGAAAAGAAGAGGTTCCTACACGAAGCTAGGAAGTTCATCTGGGACGATCCTACACTTTACAAGACTTGTGCAGATGGTTTGCTAAGGAAGTGTGTATCAGCTGCTGAGACAAAGTCAGTATTGCAGCACTGTCATACATCTCCTTACGGTGGACATTTTGGTGGCCAAAGGACGGCTGCAAAGGTGTTCCAGAGTGGCTACTATTGGCCCACGATCTTCAAGGATGCCCACGACCATGCACACAACTGCGATGAGTGTCAACGGACAGGTAACCTCAGTAGGAAGGATGAGATGCCTCTCACCTATATCTTAGAGTTGGAACTCTTTGATGTATGGGGCATTGACTTCATGGGACCATTCCCTCCATCTGCAGGTAATCTCTATATATTAGTAGCTGTAGATTACGTTTCTAAATGGGTAGAAGCCATTGCATGTCTCTCGAATGATGCCAAGACAGTCATTAAATTTCTAAATAGGCATATTTTTACAAGATTTGGTACACCATGTGCAATAATAAGTGATGAGGGAACCCACTTTATAAATAAAGCTATGGAAAAAGTGCTAGCTAAATATAATGTTAGACATAGAGTAGCAACCCCTTATCACCCACACTCAAATGGACAAGCTGAAATATCTAATAGGGAGATTAAAAGCATACTTGAAAAAGTGGTTAAACCTAATAGAAATGACTGGTCCTTTAAGTTAGACGATGCACTTTGGGCGTATAGGACTGCATATAAAACACCCTTAGGTATGTCTCCTTATAGGCTAGTGTATGGAAAAGCATGTCATCTTCCCTTCGAATTAGAAATCAAAGCCTTTTGGGCCTTAAAAGAGCTGAATTATTGCGTGACCGATGCTGGAACATTGCGGTCTCTGCAATTACATGAGTTAGACGAACTAAGACACATGTCCTATGAAAATTCTAAAATGTATAAAGAAAAAACTAAGATTTGGCATGATAGTAGACTTAGGTTTACGGACTTTAAAAAGGGGCAGCATGTCTTATTATTCAACTCACGGTTAAGGTTATTTCCAGGCAAACTTAAGTCTAGATGGTCAGGTTCTTTTGTGATTACTAACGTTTTTGTTCATGGTGCTATTGAGATTCGAAACCTACACCAAGGGAAACCGTTCATGGTAAATGGTGCACGGTTGAAGCATTACTATGAGGAAGGAGATGTGCAGACACTCTCGGCCTTCCTCCTATCTGAAGCCTAAGAAGCAAAACGAAAGGGGATGAGTGATCACTGTGCTCATCCATCAGAAGGCTATGCCTTAGTTGTTTTTCTTTAAGTATTTTAGATTGCGTATCGTTTGTTTATTTGTTGTTTTAATTCAGTATTTTTATTGTGATTAGGAGTATAATAATGGGAGAGTTGTACGCAGCAATGAGGGGGATGAGTCAAGGGGAGAAGATCCACGAAAAGATCTGGAGAAATCGGAGATTTGGTTGCTCAAATCTTGCAAGTCAAAACAAGAAAATCCTAACGGTAATGCGAATTAATTGCTAAAGAATTGCGGAGACCGCAACAAATAGAGCCGTTGGAGAACACTTGAGTACAAATAGCCGTCGTTGGGGGTCTCTGCCCTCTACGATTTCTCAACCGTTGGAACTCCAAAAATTCAGCCTTCTCCTTCCTCTGCATCTCCCACATTCAGATCTTCAAAGAAACGGCAATGGTGACCACGCGAGCAGATCGATCCACGCCCAAGAAAGCGTCGCCTGACGCAGAGGAGACTGTGAGGGAGGCGTTGCTTTCTTTGGCAGATGCTGATGTTGCGCAACCTTCAAGACCTCCAAAGCTGCCTGTACGAAGAAGGAAATGGAAGGTGGCGACAGAGGTAGCTGCTGATCCCTCTGATCCGGTCGGAACTCCGAAGAAGAGGAAGTGGAAGATTGCGGTGGCTGATTCACCGATCAAAGAAAAGAAGACCCCGAGCGAGGAAAGCCTCGAAAGTGGCCACCCATCATTTGAGACGGCTATTGTTGCGTGCTCAATGTGTAAAGATAAGTAAGCAAGAAAGTAGAGAGAGCACTTAGAACATGCAAGCATACATGGTCTCACAGCAAGTAGTAAGTATATTTCATTCGTTTTTTCCACAGAGACTTATGTTTAGCTATTCGCGAAGTGTATTTGTTAAGAAAGATGGGGTGGATTTGAAGGGGTAAAATTGGTTTTTAATTATCTAGTTTTTGCTGAATGTGTAAAGGGATGCAACATAAACAAATTAAAGTTGAAATCAGACTCAAAGGACAGGAGATGGAATTGATAAACGAAGAAGAAAACAGCTAAACAGAATGATAAAATGGCAGAATTGCGAGTACCGCAATGTTACCGCAATTGAATAACAGCGAAAGTGTGTAAATGGGTGAGTTAAGGGCTACTAATGACTATCCTATAGGCATTATTATACGATTCTCAAGCACTGGATCAACTCTCTATACATCAAACTCACTCTATCTCAAGTATCGTCCGATTCCATGCATTAGAGTCTTAAGTTTACTCGACTTCAAAGTAAGGTCTTAAGCATCTTGTTAAAACAGGAGTGTTTAGTTTGTACTAGGAAAACGCTTATTCCTAAGCCGTTTTCTGATTACCATGAAAGGCTAGCATGATTATATGACTCTGAACTCTTACTCCTTCCAGAGGTTAGGAGTTCTTTGGACAAAATGGATGGCCAATCGAAATTGCCCGTGGGATGAAGCTTACATACAATCAATGGTTCGAGAGCTATCCTACATACTTGGTTCACGTTTTTAAGCCTATAGTTCTGTCATTAGCATGCCCCTAAGTGACTTAGCTACTCATGGATATATGGAGAACAGAAAGGGTAGATAAAACAGACATGCTTAGAAGAGAAATGTGCTTAAAACAGCGAGACAAAAGCATAGCAGAAAAAGGTGGAAACTGTGAAATGCAGAATTGTACTTTGATTACTGTGAGTGTTTGAATGACAAAGGAAAGCTTTTAAAGAAATGATTCCAAGACAGACAACAACGAAATGCAGTAAGTAAAACACTAAACTAGAACAACAACTAATCAAAGCTGGAAATGAGAAGAAAAAGACAGAAAAGCAGTAAAGGTTGCTTGAAAGCTTCGTTGCAGTCGCCTCGAATGGAAGGGATGAGAGGTCAGCCTTGCTTGGATGAATCCAATCGAGAGAGAAGAAGAATCTCCTCTCCTTCCTATCAGATTATCGATTCCAACAGCTGAGACTCCCACTCCAACAGACGGTAAAGGAAAACAGAGAGAAATGATGGACTGCGAGAAGACTTCTGCGCTTCGAATGATGATCAAACCTCCGACTTTGGCCCCCTTTTATAGTAGTTTGCAGGTGCGTTTGGGCCAAGGAGAACCATCAATCTTCAACGTCATATATCAGAATGGATGGAGGAGAAAGAACGAATCCCTGAAATTACGGAAATTAACAGAAAAAGATCAGTCAACTTACGGTTTTCACTTGAATAATTGCGGTCACCGCAATGTTTTCGCAATTCATTCGCAATGCTCATTTTTACATTCTTTTCCTTCGGTTTTCAACCCTTTTTCTACCTATTGTACATAAGTCCTAGCTTAGCTACCTTCTTCTAATTCTCATCTTAAAGCATAGGTTTAGGCTAAATGCTATCAAAAACACCTAAAAGTGTACATCTTCTTAAGCTAAATGGGTCCTAAATAAGTCACTTTCAGAGACTTAACACACCCCCAAACTTAAGGTTTTGCTTGTCCTCAAGCATACTAAGGACTTACTTAGGCCTGTTATTTCATCTTCTTTGACCACTTACTGACTCCCTTATACCCCTATCTATAGCACTGCTGTCCTGTGACACACCTCCAAGCTTAAAACTACCCTCTTATCTAGCTTCTTCTGAACTTGCCTGCCTAACACTTATCTGTTTTCATTAACTCCCTACAACTGATCTATTTGCTTTTGTCATATCATGCCACTATCCCTAAGGTTTCAAATTCTGCCTAGCTTTACCTCAGACTCAGTACATGCTTCTAGCTTTATTTTTAATGTGTCTAGGATTCCTTAGAGTCATGCCAGTCTTAGTATTAACGGTGACAGTAGTACTTTTAAAGAACAACCTAAACCCTGGCATCACTACATTGGATAAACACTCATCTCCCTACACAACCCTACAAGTTACAACTTTGTGCTTAGCTAATTGAGGATCAGAGTTCTTTTTAAATAGGACACCTAAGCCACAAAGTTATAACTCCTAGGTCTACATTCTTCTTCCCTATTCTTTTCCCTTTTTTCTTACTTAGGTTGGGCCTCTCCTTTGGTTGTCTTTTGATGCAATGCCACTTGTGGGTCACACACTTGGCACGGATTACTTAGCAACCTCAGAGAGACCCCCCTCTTTATTCTATTTTCATTTTTTTTTTTTTTTCAGTTCATCATTTTTTTGTAAAGGAGAAGAAGAATGCTTATGTTTCTACGGGAGAGAGGAATGTTCCTAGGCCTAGGGTGGCCTCCCCCAAACTTCAACTACTCATTGTCCCCAATGAGTGTCTGAGGTGGCACACCCCCAAACTTGTCCTAGAAGCATCTAGTCTAAAGTAAAACAAAGAGAATCTAAAAGCCCTAGGTATAGACAGAACATTTAAAAGAAAATATCACAGCAGCAGTAATTAAAAAAAACAGACAGTTAAGGGCTTAAAGCTGTGCATGCTGAGCTTTTTAGAGGTCGATTTAAACTATCAAAGGGTGTCCTATGACACTCATCCAGCATGCATTTAGATAAGCTATATAAGGCAGTCATGTTTGCAGGAAAAGATAGAATTTAAACAGATCACAGCCTAGCTAAACAGACAGTCCAAAACATGCTTTTAGTCATGAAAATTGCGGGTACCGCAATTATTTCGCAATTAGATCAGGGCAGATATAACATTGATTAAGGCCCCTAAGCATGCTTTTTCCAGTCACTCAAGCTTCCTAAAAATAAAACTAAACTATCCTACCTAGTCAGCTAACATCAGACTATACTAAGCAAAAGGAAAAACATAAAACTAAACATCTAAAACAGATCAAAATTGAACCAAGAACAGCATAATTCACATGGTCCTATCAGAAAGCAGAAAATTGTTTTTTTTTCTAAGGGAACAGCAATACTCCCTTTAGTGCACTTCAAACCAGCACTTAAACTTCTTCATCCTCATCTGGTTGCCGTGGTCGTGGGGGCACCCATGGAGTTAGAAGATTGGTAGGGAACTCAGGGAAGAGGCACCCCAGCTGGTCTGCAACTTCCTTGTCCCTCGCCTGCGCATAAGTGGCCCATTGAGCCATTCTTCTCTGCATATCCATTAAGCAGGCCATGGATAGAGACTGTTCAGCAGCCAGCCTATCCAGTTCAAACTCCATATTCCCCTTTCTTCTCAGCCTCAGGTTAGCAGGCAGCTCCAAGTGGCCCGTGTAGGCCATCTGCTGCTCCAGGCGCTCGGTGGGGACTCCTGCAAGCAAACATAGCTTGGTTATGGTGTTAGGGAAAAACAGTGGTCCCTTACCTTTCTTGGCGCATTCAGCAATGGCCGCAGTGATGACTTCTCCCACGTTAATCGTGAGACCTCTCATGATCGCATACACCAGCAGCGATCGGCTCTGGTTTATTGTTGTCTCGTGAGTCACCGGGGACAATCTCCTTCGCACGAACGAAAACCAAACAGCTGCCTTAGCCGTGAGGTTGGCACTCCTGAGAGTGTGCCTCCCATTGCGTGACACGGTCCAAGAAGCTTCAGGCTGGCCAATAGTCCGAATGGCCTCTTCCAAAACTGCCTCAGTAGGCTCGTCAACGATCCGTGCATAATCTGTATGTGTTTGGCCCTTGAGACCAAAGGCTTCATTGATGGCCTTGGCTGAGAAATCTACTTCTACCCCTCTGACCACAGACAGGCCATCCTCAGGGCTGAGCACATTGGCGTAGAACTCATACACCATGCTCGTGTATGCTGGATTAGGCGGTCTGCAGAACTCCTCCCAGCCGTGGTTGATCACCCCTGCGCGCAAGAACTGCGGCAGGTCAGCAGGTCGGTCGAGGAAGCCTTTCTCGTGCAGCAACTCCCTCTTCCTTAGCTCAGCACCCCTGGATTCAGCATCAGATGAGACATACCTCACTGACTGAGGTTCGTCTTCAGGGTAGAGTTTAGCCTTCCCCTTATCTGCTGGCTTGGCTGACTCGGCAGCCTCAACCTTGAGCCTTTTGAGTGATGGCTCCGTGCTTTCTTTGTCTGCTGAAGGCACTCTCTTGGCCTTCTTCTTCTTCAGCTTCTTTGATTTCTTGGCCTTGACAATCTTGGCCTTCTTCTTCTTCTTCTTAATGTTGATCTGCTGGAGGCATGCCCCCAACGTCTCCTCCATGGAATCATCCTGCTGTGCAGGAACATCAGGGCTGTCTTCCCTCATGGGAGAAAAGACTTCGTCTTCCCCAGCATCGCCACTGCCCTGCGTGGACTCTTGATAATCCCCATATGGGAATTCAGGATCAGGCCGTGGAGAATTGTGCAATGGCGTGGGATTGTGCTCTGCTGATGGTGTCTGCGCAGAACTCAGTGGCGAAGATGGCAGTTCAGGACTCTGCGTTGCTGCAGGTGTCGGGTCAGGACTCTGAGGTGCAGGAGACAACTCGGAGCTCTGTGCAGGCGGTGACGACTCTGCGCTTGGCACTGGTTCAGACGGTGAAGGGCTGGGCGCAGGTGATGTGGATGGCGACGAACCTTCTTTGGCTGACTCGTGGGATGCACGATCAGTTTCTTGACTCCCCACAGAGGGAGTCTTTGCGGTGCTTGGTTCGGCGGCCATCTCGACACTCCACCGGCGTTTCTTAGGCGTGCCCGCTGGCTCAGATGGTCCAGCAGGGATCTCAGTAACAACCCTCCACTTCTTCCTACGGATAGGAAGCTTAGGAAGAGGTCCGGTGCGAACGGCACCATCATCTGCAAGGGTGAGCAGTGCTTCCCTCGCAGCCGCTTCAGCTGCGTCATCAGCCTTCTTCTTGGCTGCGGATCTTTCAGCCCGTGTGGACACCATTGTCGAATCTTGGTGATCTTGAGAGTAGAATCAAAGATGAAAAGAATCGCAGAGTTCTTGGAAATCAGAGAATGAGAGAATCGTATTGATCGAGCGTTTTCCAACGGATATAAAGGCAACGGAAAAATCCCAACGGCTCTTTTTTTGCGAATCCAGCAATTCCAGCGCAATTCCAGGGATATTTTTTCATCAAAATCTCAAACTTTGCTCGTCCGTATCTTTTATTTGGCTCGATCGTTTTTTAATTTTAAAAGCTGGATTTACTCTCCTTGATCCCCTCTTTCGAATCCCTGCAAAAACAAATAAAACAAACATTAAATACGCAATTAAAATCACACCACAAAACATACAAACGATAATCGGAAAAACAGAAAAAAATAAACTAAGGCATTGGCCCTGACTAAACGAGCACAGTAACCACTCGTTCTCTCTCGTTTTTAACTTCATGCTTCACGCAAGAGGAAGGCCGAGAGAGTCTTCACATCTCCTTCCTCATAGTAGTGCTTCAATCTAGCACCATTTACCATAAAAGGCTGTCCTTGCTGCAAGTTTTTTATCTCTATCGCACCATGAACAAAGACATTAGTAATAACAAATGGACCCGACCATCTGGACTTTAGTTTGCCTGGAAATATCTTTAAACGTGAGTTAAATAATAGGACAAGTTGGCCTTTCCTAAAGTCTTTGATCCTAAGTCTACTGTCGTGCCATATTTTGGTCTTTTCTTTATACATTTTGGCATTCTCATAGGCCATATGCCTAAGCTCATCAAGTTCATGTAGCTGCAAAGACCTCAGTGTCCCCGCATCCTTCACACAAAAATTTAATTCCTTCATGGCCCAAAATGCTTTGTTTTCTAACTCAAGTGGTAAGTGACAAGCCTTGCCATATACCAGCCTATAAGGGGACATTCCTAGAGGTGTCTTATATGCTGTCCTATAAGCCCAAAGTGCATCCTCAAGCTTAAATGACCAGTCTTTTCTATTAGGTTTGACTACCTTTTCTAGGATGTTCTTTATCTCCCTATTGGAAATTTCAGCTTGGCCATTCGAGTGTGGGTGGTAGGGAGTGGCTACTCTATGTCTAATGTTATATTTAGCCAATACTTTCTCCATAGCCTTATTAATGAAATGTGACCCCTCATCACTAATGATAGCACGAGGAGTCCCAAATCTAGTGAAAATGTGCCTATGCAAGAAGTTAGTGACTGTTTTAGCATCATTATTAGGACATGCTTTGGCTTCTACCCACTTGGACACATAGTCCACTGCTACTAATATGTAGAGGTTACCTGATGATGGAGGGAATGGTCCCATGAAGTCAATGCCCCACACATCAAAGAGCTCCAACTCTAAGATGTAGGTGAGGGGCATCTCATCCTTCCGACTGAGGTTACCTGTTCTTTGGCACTCATCACAGCTGTGGGCATAGTTGTGGGCATCTTTGAAGATTGTTGGCCAGTAGTAGCCACTCTGAAATACCTTTGCAGCTGTTCTTTGGCCACCAAAGTGTCCACCATAAGGAGATGAGTGACAGTGCTGCAGCACAGACTTCGCTTCAGCAGCTGAAACACACTTCCTTAGCAAGCCATCAGCACAGGTTCTGTAAAGTGTGGGGTCATCCCAGATGAATTTCCTTGCTTCATGAAGGAACCTCTTCTTCTCTTGTCCTCCCTTGAACACTGGTAATACCTGTGATGCACGGAAGTTAGCAATGTCAGCAAACCAAGGTTCCTCATCGTTATCACGATGAGCCAAAGCAAAGACATGTTCATCAATAAAAGCATCAGAAATTGCGGTCTCCGCAATTTTTCCGCAATTATGCTGCAATCGAGACAGGTGATCTGCAACCACATTTTCACATCCTTTCTTATCCCGAATGTCCAAATCAAATTCCTGCAGCAATAACACCCATCTAATCAATCTAGGCTTGGCATCAGCCTTCCTCATAAGATATTTCAAGGCAGAATGATCAGTGTATACAATTGTCCTAGTGCCTACAATATAGTTTCTGAATTTTTCGCAAGCAAACACTACAGCAAGCATCTCTTTTTCAGTAGTTGTATAATTACATTGAGCCTCATTCAAGGTCTTACTAGCGTAATAGACAGGGTGTGTTAGCTTGTCAATCTTCTGGCCTAACATCACTCCTACAGCATAGTCACTGGCATCACATAACATCTCAAAGGGAAGATCCCAATTTGGTCCTACTATGATAGGGGCTGTGACTAGTGCTTTCTTAAGAGTGGTCCAAGCTACTACACATTCCTTAGAGAAGATGAAGGGTCTATTTAGCTCTAATAGCTCACACAGAGGCTTGGCTATTTTAGAAAAGTCCTTAATGAACCTTCTGTAGAAGCCAGCATGCCCTAAGAAGCTTCTAATGGCTTTGACATTCTGGGGCTCTACCAACTTCTCTATGATCTCTATCTTGGCCCGATCAACTTCTACACCTGCCCTTGACACTCTGTGTCCTAAGACAATCCCTTCATCTACCATAAAATGGCATTTTTCCCAATTTAGGACTAGGTTGGTCTCCTCACACCTAGCCAGGACTTGTCCTAAGTTTTCTAGACAGGTTTTAAATGAATCCCCAAAAACTGAGAAGTCATCCATGAATATTTCTATCATGGACTCATCCAACTCGGAGAAGATTGCCATCATGCACCTTTGGAAAGTTGCCGGTGCATTGCATAAGCCAAAAGGCATTCTGCGGAAGGCAAACGTTCCAAAAGGGCAAGTGAAGGTGGTCTTCTCTTGATCCTTAGGGTCTATAGTAATTTGATTATAGCCTGAATAGCCATCTAAGAAACAATAGTAGGCTCTACCAGCTATTCTGTCTAGCATCTGGTCAATGAACGGTATAGGGAAATGGTCTTTTTTAGTCTCTTTATTTAATTTTCTGTAATCCATACACACTCTCCACCCTGTGACAGTCCTTGTTGGAATCAGTTCGTTATTCTCATTGACTACCACAGTTATTCCTCCCTTCTTAGGTACACATTGGATGGGGCTCACCCACTGGCTACTAGCTATTGGGAAGATCACTCCTGCATCTAACCATTTTATTATTTCCTTCTTTACTACCTCTTTCATAGAGGGGTTCAGCCTACGCTGGTGATCTACCCTAGGTGTGTGCTCTTCCTCTAGTATAATTTTGTGCATGCAATAAGAAGGGCTAATGCCTCGAATATCAGCAATAGTCCATGCTATAGCCTTCCTATGTTGCTTAAGCAGTAAAATTAATTCACCCTCATGCTGTTCACTTAGTTTAGAAGAAATAATTACAGGCAGTGTATCATTATTTCCTAAATATGCATATTTGAGGTGAGTGGGTAGTGGTTTTAGTTCTAAAACAGGTGGATGCTCAATGGAGGGCTTTAACGGATTTACAGTTCTATCAGTTAAATCTATATTCATACATACATGCTGTGGTTTATCTACAGGCATATCCATTATGTCAGATACATTTAAATCAGCTACATTTAATCCTACATATTCATTAGCATGCTTGGTTAATAATACATGCTCTAATTGTTCTTCCATCAGTGAGTCAACAATATCCATGCTAGCACAGGATTCAAGGTCAGAGGGATACCTTAAAGCTTTATATACACTAAACTTTACCTCTTCATCATGAACCCTCATAGTAAGCTCACCTTTTTGAACATCTATTAGTGCCCTACCTGTGGCTAGAAATGGTCTACCTAGCAGGATGGGGACCTCCTTGTCTGCCTCATAGTCCAGGACAATGAAATCTGCAAGGAAAATAAATTTGTCAACTTTAACTAGAATATCCTCAATCTTACCTTCTGGATATGCGATGGATCTGTCTGCTAGTTGTAAAGTGACTGTGGTTGGACGTGCTTCTCCCATTCCCAACTGGCGGAATAGGGACAGGGGCATGAGATTTATGCTGGCGCCCAGGTCACAAAGCGCTCTGCCCACGTGCTTGCCTCCAAGTTCTACAGGTAAGGTGAAGGAACCAGGATCCTTCTCCTTCTTGGGCAGCTTGTTCTGGAGGATGGCACTGCACTCCTCGGTGAGGTTTACTGTTTCAAACTCACCAATTATTTTTTTGTTAGTAATAATGTCCTTTAAAAACTTTACATAAGAAGGCATAGACTGTAAAACTTCAACAAAAGGAATGTTAACATGCACTTGCTTAAGTATTTCTAAGAATTTATTAAAATGAACTTCCTGTTCTTGCTTCTTTTTAAGCCTTCGAGGGTATGGAGGTGGTGGCACATATGCAGGTATGTCAGGGCGCTTTAGGATAGGCGGAGGCCTTGGAATTTCTTCTACCTCCTCAATAATTGGTTCTAGCCTGACTCCTGATGTGCTAGTTGGTGGTGGACCTTGGTTTGGCAGAGACTCCAGTGGAGCACTAGACTCAGTGTTCTCTACTCTCTTTGGTGTGTCCTTTGTGTTGCTCACCAATGGTCTTCCACTCCTAAGTTCAATTGCTTGAACTTGCTCTTTGCCATCTCTCCTTGGTACCTCGGTGTCAGCAGGGAGTCTACCTTGGGGCCTACTTTTAAGTTCATTGGCTAATTGGCCTATTTGGTTTTCCAGGCTCCTAAGAGTAGCTTGCTGGCTCTGAAGAGTAGCATCATTCTTAGCTATGTATTCCTTGAGTAGGCTTTCTACAGAAGATCCTACAGGTTGATTGTAAGGTTTTTGGTACATTGACTGGTTATGTTGAGGAGTGAAACCAGGTGTTCCACTCGGCCTTGGTTGGTTAGAATTTTGGTTAGCGTTTTGTTGGCCACCCCATGACAGGTTAGGGTGGTTTCTCCAACCAGGGTTGTAAGTTTGTGAGTAGGGGTTATTCCTGGGCTGCTGCTGGCTTCCAACATAGCAGACTGAGGATGGATTCCCAGGGCAGTATTCATATGGGTGCCCTTCCCCACAGAATCCACAGATAGGTGCCTCGCCTTGACTTGGTTGGGTGCCCATTGACATGGCTGTGGCGGTATTGGCACTGGTTTGGAGATTGGCCTGAGCCATTTGCTTAACTAGGTTGGTCAGGGCATTTATTTGGGTGCTCATGGCGCTTAGAGCATCCTTGTCTTGAGCCCTAGTTGGCTCTACTGGATCGTCTGACCACCTACAATGAGATGTTGAGATCTTCTCCAAGATCTCATAAGCTTCGTTGTAACTCTTGGACAACATGGAACCACCAGCAGATGAATTTAGAACTTGTCTGGTGCTGGGGTTGCATCCTTTAAAGAAGACTTCTATTTGGATACACCATGGAATGCCATGGTGGGGACATTTAATGAGAAGGTCTTTGAATCTTGTCCAAGCTTCGTGAAGAGACTCACTTGGAGCTTGTTTGAATTTTATGATATCATCACGAAAGGTAGAATTCCTATCTGGTGGGAAATATTTGACTAGGAATTTCTCTGCTAAGTCTGTCCAATTGAGGACAGATCCTGAGGGTAAGGAATTTAACCATGTTTTGGCTTTGTCCCTTAAAGAGTAAGGGAAAAGATATAGCCTCAGGGCTTCTTGGGAAACTCCAGGGATTAGGAATGTGTCACTAACTCCTAGAAAATTCCTAAGGTGGTTATGGGGGTCCTCATTTTCTATTCCAAAGAATTGTCCCACAGTGGACAACATTTGGAACATCACTGGTTTTAACTCGAATGAGTTGGCAGTGATTTCAGGACGGATTATGCTGGGGTTCAGCTCCCCAGGCATAGGTACTAAATATGAAAGGATGGCGCTATCCTTGTCATTCGCTATTTCAATGGGGTTGCGAGTGACAGGCACCAGGTTTTGATTTACTCCAGCCATATCTTCTTGAGGTAATTGCGGAGGAATTGTAGTTTCTGCAATGATTGGGGGTAAAAGGGTTTGTTTAAAGAGACGTTTCTTGGCTCTATTTCTAGCTTTAAATAATCTCTCAGGCTCAGGGTTGAACTCTAGATCACTAGATGGAGTCTCATTCATAAACTACCCTAAATGGTACCTGAAAAAGAAATGAAGATGGATCAAATTCAATGGAAAATAACTTGATGTTTCAAACTTAACAAACTTCGTTTTCACTTAAAATAAGTCCCCGGCAGCGGCGCCAAAAACTTGTTGCGTGCTCAATGTGTAAAGATAAGTAAGCAAGAAAGTAGAGAGAGCACTTAGAACATGCAAGCATACATGGTCTCACAGCAAGTAGTAAGTATATTTCATTCGTTTTTTCCACAGAGACTTATGTTTAGCTATTCGCGAAGTGTATTTGTTAAGAAAGATGGGGTGGATTTGAAGGGGTAAAATTGGTTTTTAATTATCTAGTTTTTGCTGAATGTGTAAAGGGATGCAACATAAACAAATTAAAGTTGAAATCAGACTCAAAGGACAGGAGATGGAATTGATAAACGAAGAAGAAAACAGCTAAACAGAATGATAAAATGGCAGAATTGCGAGGACCGCAATGTTACCGCAATTGAATAACAGCGAAAGTGTGTAAATGGGTGAGTTAAGGGCTACTAATGACTATCCTATAGGCATTATTATACGATTCTCAAGCACTGGATCAACTCTCTATACATCAAACTCACTCTATCTCAAGTATCGTCCGATTCCATGCATTAGAGTCTTAAGTTTACTCGACTTCAAAGTAAGGTCTTAAGCATCTTGTTAAAACAGGAGTGTTTAGTTTGTACTAGGAAAACGCTTATTCCTAAGCCGTTTTCTGATTACCATGAAAGGCTAGCATGATTATATGACTCTGAACTCTTACTCCTTCCAGAGGTTAGGAGTTCTTTGGACAAAATGGATGGCCAATCGAAATTGCCCGTGGGATGAAGCTTACATACAATCAATGGTTCGAGAGCTATCCTACATACTTGGTTCACGTTTTTAAGCCTATAGTTCTGTCATTAGCATGCCCCTAAGTGACTTAGCTACTCATGGATATATGGAGAACAGAAAGGGTAGATAAAACAGACATGCTTAGAAGAGAAATGTGCTTAAAACAGCGAGACAAAAGCATAGCAGAAAAAGGTGGAAACTGTGAAATGCAGAATTGTACTTTGATTACTGTGAGTGTTTGAATGACAAAGGAAAGCTTTTAAAGAAATGATTCCAAGACAGACAACAACGAAATGCAGTAAGTAAAACACTAAACTAGAACAACAACTAATCAAAGCTGGAAATGAGAAGAAAAAGACAGAAAAGCAGTAAAGGTTGCTTGAAAGCTTCGTTGCAGTCGCCTCGAATGGAAGGGATGAGAGGTCAGCCTTGCTTGGATGAATCCAATCGAGAGAGAAGAAGAATCTCCTCTCCTTCCTATCAGATTATTGATTCCAACAGCTGAGACTCCCACTCCAACAGACGGTAAAGGAAAACAGAGAGAAATGATGGACTGCGAGAAGACTTCTGCGCTTCGAATGATGATCAAACCTCCGACTTTGGCCCCCTTTTATAGTAGTTTGCAGGTGCGTTTGGGCCAAGGAGAACCATCAATCTTCAACGTCATATATCAGAATGGATGGAGGAGAAAGAACGAATCCCTGAAATTACGGAAATTAACAGAAAAAGATCAGTCAACTTACGGTTTTCACTTGAATAATTGCGGTCACCGCAATGTTTTCGCAATTCATTCGCAATGCTCATTTTTACATTCTTTTCCTTCGGTTTTCAACCCTTTTTCTACCTATTGTACATAAGTCCTAGCTTAGCTACCTTCTTCTAATTCTCATCTTAAAGCATAGGTTTAGGCTAAATGCTATCAAAAACACCTAAAAGTGTACATCTTCTTGAGCTAAATGGGTCCTAAATAAGTCACTTTCAGAGACTTAACAGCTATGCAGAGCCCCGAATCTTCTCAGCACACGTCGGAGTCTGCAGCTCCACCTGAAGAGCGCCAAGATTCGGTGCCAATCGCCGAACCAGCTGAGGAAGATGAGGTGTTTTCCCCCTTAAGGGATGTCAATCTTGACAGCCCTGTGGAGGGGGAAAGCAGGGACTCCATGGAAGAAACACTAGGGGGAATGCCTCCAGCATCTGGCCACCAAGGCACGACTCAAGAAGAAGGCCCCCGTGATCGTCAAGGGCAAGCGGCCAAAGGCCTCCAAACGGGCCAAAAGGAAGAAGGTTGAAGCTGAACCTTCTTTGAAAAAGATGAAGACCAAGGCCTTTGAAGCAGCTAAAGAAAGGGCCAAGGGGAAGAAGAAGATGTATCCAGAAGGGGAGCCTCAAGCTGCGAGGTACGTCTCCAAGGAAGCAGAGGCCAAGGGCCTCGAGCTGATGAAGAAAGAACTCCTCCACGAGCGAGGATTTCTTGATGCACTTGCAGACCTGTCGCAATTCTTGCGCGCAGGGATCATTAACCATGGTTGGGAGGAGCTTTGCAGGCCTCCAATTCCAGCCTATCCTGACATGGTGTACGACTTCTACGCCAACCTCACACACCCTGAAGCATGTCTGTCCACGGTGAGGGGGATAGAAGTCGACTTCTCTGTCAACGCCATCAACGAAGCCTATGCTCTCAAAGGGCATACGCACTCTGAATATGCCAAGATCTTCGACTCACCATCCGAGGCAGTCTTAGAAGAGGCCTTGCACACGATAGGAAAACCTGAGGCAGCCTGGGCAGTCTCAAGGAATGGGAAGCACACCTTGATGAGTGCAACCCTTAGAGACAAGGCAGTAGTATGGTTCTCCCTTGTACGCAGACGCATCTCCCCAGTGACACATGAAACGACCATCAACCAGGGGCGATCGTTGCTGCTCTATGCCATCATGCGGGGACTCACCATTGATGTGCGTGAAGTCATTGTCGCCTCCATCACTGACTGCTCACGAAAAGGTAAGGGCCAACTCTTTTTCTCAAACACTATTACTAAACTATGCTTGCGCGCAGGTGTGCCTATTGCGAGGGATGAGAGGCAATTGGCCTATACTGGCCATCTGGAGCTGCCCACGATCTTGAGGATGAGGAGACGGGGCAATATGGAATTTGAGATGGATGGCCTGGCTGCTGCACAGTCACTGTCTATGGCGTGCTTAATGGACTTGCAACACAATATGGCCCAATGGGCTGAATACGCGCAAGCAAGGGACCAGGAGGTGGCTGAACAACTGGGATGCATATTCCCCACCTTCCCTGCGGGTCTATTGAAGCCATGGGTGCCTCCACGAGAAAGGAGAGAAGACGATGAAGATGTTTGAATGCCAGGCTGACGGCATTCGAGGGAGTTTTCTGATCCCTCTTTAAAAAAAAAAAAAAAAAAAACCTGCTTTTCTGTGAACTGTTACCCCCCCCCCCCCCTTTTTTTAATCAATGATCTGTTTTGTTTTGTCAATTTGGTTTGTTTAGATTAGTGTAGTTCTGTTTGTTTGTCATCTGAGTAGGTAGCGTAGGTAGTTTAGCTGTTTGCTGTAGTTCTTTATGTCTGAATGTAGCATGCTAGAAGCCTTGATCACTGCTAAAATTGCTTTGTATGTTTATTTGCGAATTCCTTGCGGTGTCCGCAATTTTTGTTAGTTTTCGCATGCTGTTGGATGTCTTTTTGGATGGGCTGGTTATGGTTACATCTCGATATTTTGCTGCTTTACTACCTTCACTATGCAATCTATCTAATGAACATGCTGGATGAGTGTCATAGTACACCCTTGTTCGTTTAAATTTAGCTTCCTTTGTTGCTAAGCATGCACCTCTGTAGGCCCTTACCATGTTGTTTTTTTCAAATTCTGCTTCTGTGTTATCTGTTTTACGAAGGTCATTTTATACCTAGGAGTTTTAAGTTCTACTAGTTTTGCCTTAGACTAGATGCTTCTAGGACAAGTTTGGGGGTGTGCCACCTCAGACTCTCATTGGGGACAATGAGAAAGATAAGTTTGGGGGAGGCAGCCTCTAGGCCTAGGAACATTCCTCTCTCCCTCTTGAAAAAGCATTCTTCTTCTTTGAAAAAATGAATGATGAAAAAAACAAGAACAGAAAAATAAAGGGTAGTGTCTTTCTGGAGGAGGCTGAGTAATCAGGGCCATTTGTGTAACCCACAAGTGGCACTACATCAAAAGGCAAACCAAAAGAAGACTCTACCAAAAGGAAAAGAGAAAACAAATAAAACCAAGGAAGAAGAATGTATGCCAGCAAGCTATGGCCTAGGTGCTTAGATGTCCTGTATAAATGAACTCTGATCCTTAGTTTGCTAAGCACAGGACCATAGCTTGTAGGTTTGTCAAGGGAGATGAGTGTTGATCCAACACAGTGATGCCAAAGCTTAGTTGTTCTATGGACTGTACTCTAATTCTCATGTGTGCTAAGCTTGGTATGACTGTAAGGATTCCTAGGTAGCTCAATTAAAAATACCTTAGAAGCATGTAATGAGTCTAGGTTAAAACTAGAAAGAATTTGAAAACTTAGGGATAGCTGCACAATGAACCTAATGACATAGGCAGATAAACCAGTTGTTAGGAAATTTATAAAAGACAAAAGGTTTTAAAGGCAAGAGAAGCCAGAATAAGCAGCATGTGAAGTTAGTTTGAACTTAGGAGAGTGTCACAGGACAGTCATGCCTTGGATAGTAAGCCTAGGGAAGTCAGCAAGTAGTCAGAGAGAGTTTAATAATCAAGAATTAGCAGCCTAAGTAAGCCCTTATATTGCTCGAGGACGAGCAATAACTTAAGTTTGGGGGTGTGTTACCTCTCCAAAAGTACATAAATTAGGGACTTATTTACTATAGAATTGTGTAAACTCTTAAGCGTTTTTGTTACAATTTAGCTTAATACATGCTTAAATATGAGAATTCAAGGAATGAGGCTAAATTATGACTTATTTGTAAAAGGAACGAGAAAGAATAAAAAACGATGTTAAAAGAATTGAAATTTGCGTTGCAGGAGAATTGCTGAAACATTGTTGTCTCCGCAATGAACATTGCGGTCACGACGAGGAATCCGCAATGCCAAGCTGCGGATGTTAAGTTTTTCCCAACCGTCCGTCGTCTTGTTGCGATCTTTCAGCCGCCTAAGCTCTCCCCTGCTGCCACGTGGAGGATCGTCGTTCAGAATGGATGGTTCTCCATGGCTGGAGGTACCTGCAAAAAGCTATAAAAGGAGGTCAAGGGGGAAGGAGAACAACAAGCTCGGAAGCGTGGATTTCCCTCATCTCAACGCAGTTTCCTTACCCATTTCCCTATCCCGTTTGTTGGAGCGAAGAAATCAGCCCTTGGCGTCGATAACTCGAGAGGAAGAAGAGAAGATCCTTCTTCTCTTCTCATCGAATTCATCCCCAAGATCAGCTAATCTTCTCTCTTTCATCCGAGGCGCTTGCGGCGAGGAGGATCCGTGCACACTTTTACTACTTTCTGTCTTCTGTTTCTACTGCTTTCTGCCCTCTATTTCATTTACTGCTTTGTGGCAATTTCGTCTTCATTTGTTTAGTTCTTACTGTTTTACATTCTGTTGCACATTAAGCTTTGAATCTTACTTAATATAGTAATCGTTTAAGTCTACGCAAGTTTTCACTTCGCTTCTGTTTTTCCTTTACTATCATTTAAGTGCTTTGAATTATGCTTAATCAATCCATTATTTTCAATCCCTCATCAACCATGAGTAACTAAACACACAAGGGGCTGCTAAAGATGAATCTATAGGTTAGAAATACGAAAGTTCAGCATGTAGGATAGCTTCGAATGCATTGAATGTATGTGTACTTCATCCCACGGGCAATTTCGATTGGCCATCCATTTTGTCTAAAGAACTCCTAACCTCCGGAAGGAGTAAGAGTTCAGAGTCGTCCATTCATGCTAGCCTTTCATGGTAGCCAGAAAACGACCTAGGAATAGGCGTTTTCCTAGCACAATTCATTAGCTTGCTTATATAAATAGATGCTTAAGCCTTACTTGGATATGAGTGAACTAAAGGATCTAATGCATGTAATCGAGAGATGCATGAGACTAAGCTAAGTTGATGCATGATAAGTTAAGTTACTGCTGAATAATCGTATGAAAAAGCCTATAGAGGAGTCTTTAGTTGACCTTGTTTCCTTATCTCACCTTCAAATCGTTGCTAATTTAATTGCTAGGAAATTGCTTTCTCCGCAATTCTTTTTCCTCTACATTCAAGTTAATCTCTTTACTTGCTTTTGTTTATGCTCGCATATCTCGTACATTCTTCATTAGTTTGGCACATCACCCTCAATTCTACCCCATTTAAGTCACCCTTTCTAATTTAGCACCTCACTTCGTTAGTAACTAAGAATAAATCTTTGTGGGAAATCGAATGAAAAAATATTTATCACTTGCTGCAAGACCATGTATGCTTGCATGTTCTGAGTGCTCTCGCATCGCATTTTTATTTACACACTGAGCACGCAACAGCGCCTAGGCGCCAAGGCGCTGGCCTCTCGGGTCTAGGCTGCATTTTGCATCTTTTTGGCTTCTCTCCTTGACCCGAACACTTCTCGAAACTCCTAAAATGCCCGTTTTAGCCCCGAAAATCATAAATGGACTTCTCGAGCTCTACACCGCGAAACACCTGTAATAAGGCAATTTAACTGAATTAAGCACGACATTTAGCTAGATTTAAGGCTATAATTATAGCTCTATTTTAGAGCTATCAATAACTCTCCAAATGAGAGTTATTTTGAGCTAAATTAGAAAAGAATTAGAGTCGGAATTGATTGATGGCTTGAAAAGGCTTATGATTTAAGGTGATTTGTGTTACATAAGAGTAAGAGTGTGCTTGTGAGTCCTTATGCGAAATTTGTAAATATTGAAGCTTGATTTGTGCCTAAATAAGGTCTTTGTGTCTAAAATTAGGTTTTCGCGAAGAGCTCGTAGAAGCAAAAGGAGCGCAAAGCAGGGATCTTTGGTTTTGCTAAAGGCATTTTGGAAGAGAAAAACCAACGCAACAGTTGTACCTGAGCACGTGGGTTGCCATTTTTTGTCCCCTGCCGTACAGACAATCTGCTTTTTCTGTATTTAGGTAGCCAATGGAATTTCAGCATCCATTTAGGGAAAAATCAGGTGAAACCCTTGAGGTATAAACAGAAAATGGTGGAAAGAAAAAAGGAGGTCGGTCATTATTGAGAAGAGAGACGCCATTGAGGGAAGAGCTGCAATTTCCGTGAGCTTAAGAAGAAGAAAACAATTAAAGAGAACACTCTCTTTTGGAAAGGAGCAGTGAAGGAAGGAGGAAGCTGACGAGTTCTTCATGATCTAGGAGAAAGAAAGAGTAGTTGTTGACTGAATGAGGCAAGAAGAATCCGTGCGAAGCAAGCTCATCTTCTATGGCCTTCCGAAGCTTCGTCATCCCCGCTCTCTTCATCTTTACTTCTCTCTTATTCAGAAGCATATTTTAAGTTTTTTAATGACTTTCCTTACCATTTTGATTGTTTGTAGTTACGTGATGAACTAACTTCTCAAAGGGAGGGCTAGGAGTAAGGTTTAATGAATGGAAAGGATATTTTGGCATAAGTTTAGCACAATACTTTCAAGGCATATTTGTTTTCATTCTAACAATGCATTTTCGACCGGCCATCCATTATGCATTATTGATTTCTGATCGTTCGACAGGAGTAGGGAGTCTGAATATTCATGGTTTTGTTTTCATTTATGGTACCAGTGAGGAGTCTAGACATAGTCACTCACCTAGCACACGTAATAGCATGTTTGTATGAATAGGATGAGAACGATAGTTAAATCCTAATAACGAAGATCGAAAGATTTCGTGAGGCTATGCTATGTGGTCTGTATGTGTGTTAAATCCTTGCTGAAAGCATCCAATTCATGAGTTAAACCGTCATTATTCCTAGTCTAACCTTATTTTTTGCAATAGAACCCTCGCATTCTGATCTTGCTGTTATTTCGTATTTACGCATTACTCTCGCATTTGTGTCTGGAGTGTCGTTTAGTAGTTTGCTAGTCAGCATTTCCTACGCATTTTCTCGCTTTGAGTTTCTGTTCTTGTTAATTCGAGTTCTTTATTTGTTGTCTTTAGTTGTGAACCCCACTCTCAACATTTCGGTCACTAGTTACTTTGAATCTAAGTCATCTCAATCAAGCGCTGCATGCATCAAATCTCTGTGGAATCGATATAAATATAATTATTACTTGCTGCATTAGATCATGTGCACTTGCATGTTCTGAGTGTTTGCTAGAATTTTGACCCCGCAGTAGACACGCAACATGGGGCTAGGCCCACAAGGCTCTGATGCTTAAGTTAGAGAGTTCTGAGCGTAAGTAGGAGCGGTCGAGTGAGAACTCGTTATCGCGTGTCTTGCGTTAGATAGCGTAAAAATTCCGTACCTCGTACATACCCTTATGGGCATGTTTTATAAGTGTCAGATCGTGGCTTGATCGAGTCAACCCGTCCTTTCTTCATCATGAAGATCTGGGATCTTCGGTGAGTAGGTGTGGATCAATCAATGTCAGTCCATACCTATCCTCATGATGAGGATCTCTGATCCCCCCGATCCTAGGCGGATTTGGAGGGGTGTCGTACCACTGCCTTGTTGGATAAGGTAGGAGTGTCCCATCGATTCACTCGTCATCCCGACGTGGGGGGGCTGAAGGCCTGACAACAGTCGATATGGGAATGGCCTGAGATCATCTGTCGTGGGCAGCCGAGGGGTCGGCCATTCGCCTCACAGATGTCTGATGATGTCCTCGGGGGCTCGAACATGTAACGTCATCGTCATGACGTCAGGTGCTTACCTCATGCTGACGTAGCTCGTAACCGATATAAGAGAGAAAATGTAAAATTAATACTTAGATTTTGTATCAAATAATTATTAGGGACAAACAAGTTTTAAGATCTACTTGTGACGGTTTTAAACAGACAGCCACATTTAATAATTTATCCAACATTCGAAATTATTAGCATCTTACATATCGAACTATAATGCCACGTACAAACTTTTGGAGACGAGTAAGAAATGGAAAGCCTTCAACACCAGGGTCAGCCAAAGGAATGGATAGGTAGACAAGCGCAAAGGAACCACATATAACGTAAGGAGTGACAGAGAGTCTGGTTGATTTTGTAAGGACAACGTAAGTGCCAAAGGAAAACGCCAACACCATTGCAAGAATTGCAACAGTTGTTGAAATTGCTGCAATCCCCATGTATCGAACTCGAGTATGATAATGGGCAAGCGAGGTATGAAATTGAAGAAGCACTGCAGAAACTGAGCAACAAAATGCCAATGTGTTGAAAATTACAAATGCCTCAAAAGCTGCTTTATTGATTAGAGTTGCTAGTCCTTCGTCTTCTCCATTATTGATAAGCCCACCAGGCATTGTGAATCCAGCTGCGAAGGTCACTGTGGCTACTAGCGTTGCAACCAATAGGTTCACTTCCAATGCACTTTGTACTCCAACATCTGAACTATCATCTTCTAATTTGTTGAGTCTGTTGTTTCTTGATGTTGTTGTGATCTCTTGATCATCTATGGCTATTATTGAAGGTTCTTTGTTCATCTTTTTTAGTTGTTCATTGGCAAATTGCTGCATTGCCATTGCACTCTTTACACCGTTGAGATTTGAACGAGCTACTGCTGCTTTAATTCCTTCCTGCAATACATAATCGCCTTTAATTATTATTAGAATTATTTGCCCTTTTGGTCTCTGATAAGTCAGTTTGATCCTTATTAAGTTTCAAAATCTACACTTTTTATCCTATGATTTAGAAAATACTCTACTCTGGTAATGGTTTCTATTAGCCAATTTAATGAAAAAAATGAGGTGGCATATTTTATTATAAAAGTGGTTATGGGTCAGCTTTTAACATTAAAAAAATTCCTTCCACTTATTTGGATGTCACCTTAGCATCCTTATAAAATTAATGATATGGGAGTCACGGATATTAAATAATATTTAGTAAGATAAAATCAGTGTCAACCAAAAAAAAATGAGTATGATACTCTCTCTCGCTCCCACCCTAAACAACGCCTCTCTCTCTCATCTCCTTCTCCAAATATGGGTTTTCCTTCCATATCTCGAAATTTAGACTCGGAAGTCGAATATGTAGTGTAGAGAGCAACGACTTAGGCGATGACAGACAGGACAGTGAGTGGCAATGGGCTCTGACAAGGGAGGAAGACTGGGTTTTGACCGTGAAGGAGGGAGGGTTGAAGATGGAAGTGTTAGAAATGCTAATAAAGTCTCAAATTGGTTAGGGAAGGGATTGATCCATGGTATATAAGTGAGGACAATTATCTCTATTGGTATGAGGCATTTTGGGTGAAACCAAAAGTTAAGCCACGGGGGTTTAGGCTCAAAGTGGACAATATCATATCAATGTGAAGATAAGTAGGAGGGTCTATTGTTCTTATCAATTGGTATCAGAGGTGTGGTACCCTAGCTGTGTGAAGAGTTCCTCAGATTCCGAATAAAGAGAAATAATGAAGTCTCATAGTCGATATATATTGTGGATGACGGATCGGACCAAAAGTGCTTGAGTGGAAAGCAAGAAGTAATATCTCTATCAAGTCGACTACATTGATAGAAGGAGTAACCCTATCAAGAAGATAGGCGGCTAGATTGATAGAAGGAGTATCAGCCCTATCAAGAAGATAGGCGGCTAAATTGATAGAAGGAGTAACCCTATCAAGAAGATAGGCAACTAGATTATAGAAGGAGTAGATCTATCAAGAAGATAGGCTTCTAAATTGATAGAAGGAGTAGCTCTGTTAAGAAGATAGGCAACTAGATTATAGAAGGAGTAGATCTATCAAGAAGATAGGAAGAGTATCAAGAAGATAGGCGGCTAGATTGATACAAGGAGTAGCCCTATCAAGAAGATAGAAAAAGTAGATCTTTGTTCGAGAGGTGACCACAAGGTGGTTGGAGGGTGCGATAGGTGATCGTGCATCGCCAACAATAAATATCCCACAATGTGATCCGTTGGGGGAGTGAATGGATTTGTTCAAGGGGAGGCTCTAAATGGTACTTTGTTCGAGGAGATCTTTGTTTGAGGGGAGAAGAAGGTGATTGGAGGGTGCGATAGGTGATCGCCATCAATAAATATACCACAATGTGATATACCACAATGTGATTCGTTGGGAGTGAACGGATTTGTTCAAGGAGAGGCTCCAAATAAGTGGTACTTTGTTCGAGGAGAGGATTGTTAGAGATTGATCCATGGTATATAAGTGAGCACAATTATCTCCATTGGTATATTAGGCATTTTTGGTGGAACCAAAAGCAAAGCGAGTTTAGGCCCAAAGTTAACAATATCATATCAAGTGAAGATAAGTGGAGCGTCCGTTGTCCTTATCAGATAGTCTCATATTCAAAACTCAGATGTTAAAGAATAAGAAAGGTTTGACAAAAACAATATAGTGGTTGAAGTGTTAAAGAATAAGAAATATGAATAAGAAAGGTTCGGCAAAAACAATAGGTTGGAATGTTAAAGAATAAGAAAGATTGGAGCAAACAAGAGTGGGTGGAGTTTTAAAGAATAAGAAAGATTGGAGCCTGGAAGAATAAGAAAAGTTGGGCAAAAACAATAGTGGTTGGAGTGTTAAATTAAAATAGGAAAGTGGGGAGAATTTTTTTTTAAAAGAAACCGAGAACTGAACCGATTAGGAACAAAACCGAGGAAAAACAGAACCGACGGTTTTGTCTTTTATTTGGCCTCAGTTCAGTTATTTTAGTCAAACCGATCGGTTTCGTTCATTGGGTTCTCAATTTGGCTTCAAATCGAACAAAATCGAATCGATATTACCCGTAATTAAAGACATGTTTCGAAGTGATTTTCAATACCAAAAAGTTGATGATTTTAGTCCTTTCAAGAGTAATTGCACTAAATGTAATATAATAAGAAAAGACTGAAAAATTAGAAGACAACTTTAATTTTTACCTCCTTATGTTTCTGGTAAACATCAAAAGGCGTCATCAGTTCCTTGTTGTGGATTCTCAATGATACTTTTGTATTCTTGGAAAGAATTTCAATCACTCCATACAATCTGAAGAAGGCAGCGAGATGCAAAGGCGTGTTGCCATCTTTATCTTGCTTGTTGATCAATCTTGCAATTCTTGGCTTTTCCAATATATACTTTACAATCGCTGGTCGGTTTCCTAAGACTGCAGCATGAAGGATTGTTCGACCTTTGTTGTCAATCATATTGTAGCAATCAAGGCGAAAATTTATGAGCTCTTTAAATACATTGATATGACCATGAAAAGCAGCAATATGGAGAGCAGACTCCCCATCTTCATTCAAGATATATATTACAGAGCTATCATATTCAAGAAACAACTTAGTTGCTTCCACAATCCCATAAAGAGCAGCATAATGAAGTGATGTCAGTCCTAAAATGTCACCTTCTCTTATCATTTCTCTCCTCCATTTTACCAGCAATTCAAACTTCTCGAGTGCTGAAATCAAACAAAGAGGTTAAAATGTCATTTTGGTTTCTGCACTTGTTAAATCACCGTTAACTCAAAAGTTTTAGTTCGTGGGTTATGGTAAATTTAATTATATCAATAATCTAACACTCTCCTTCCTTTGTGGGCTTACAGATTTATAAAGAACCCAATAAAATGGAAATTAAGAAAATGACATTACCGCGGCTCAAACACAAAATTTTTGGCTTGATACCGTGTTAAATCACCACCAAAAACCAAAAGCTTAAGTTTATGAGTTATGGATAAATTTAATTATATCAATAATCTAATCGTACATAGAATAAATTTAGAGATTTGAAAAGACAAGAAACAACTTGTGTCTTACGATAATTGGAGGCGTAAAGTGTGAGATGCAATGCTGTTAGGCCAGTAGGTCCTTTATGCAATTTTGAAGATGGTGCAAAGTTGATGAAAATCTCAAGCATATCATAATATCCTGAGGCAATAGAGAGATAAAGGGGAGATTCATTAGCATCATTCAGAAAATCACAAACTTCAGGATCGGCATGCAACAGCAGCTGCAAAGATTCGTTACTTCCACCCCTCACAGCACAATGCAAAGCCGTGTCCTTCTCCAAATTCACCATTCTCAGCGGGTTTCTGAGATGCCTGGACTCTTCTATCTTCACATCGGACCGAGCGTGGTCGATGAAAAACTGGACCATGTCCCAATGATTCTGTACCGCCGCAATGTGCAGAGCCGTGTCGCCGGAGATGTTCGCCTGCCACAGCAGCTGCGGACAGTCCTCGACAGCGGCTCTTGCAAATTCAGTCTGGTGGAATTCTGTGGCGACGTGAAGAATTGTGTCCTGAGTTGGGGTTTGATGGGAATGAAGATTTGATGGAGTTTCTTGGAGGGTTTGAAGGTAAACCAAGTCGCCGTTCATGGCGACTTCGTAGAGTTTTGGATCCATGGAGAAGAAATTAAGGATATAAGAAACTTTAAAATGTTTGAAAGTGGGAATGGAACAGAATGTAATGAAATTAAATTTGAAGTTTGCTGGGTCATTGAATACGTCATACATTTTAATAAAACTCCAATATAATAATTTTGTGCATCACGTGTTACAATTATGCTAGAAGAGAGTAGATTGTGACTCTCACAGCAACCGAGAGAGAAGTGTCTTGGTGCTACCGAGAGAGAAATGTCGTGATGCGACCGAGGAGGATGGTGCATCATCTAACACACCAAAAAGAGTGTTCAAGAAGGCTAAATTGAGGTGCAAGCAAGAAGACTAGGAACAGTCTTGTCGGTAGTGTAAGTGACAAACTCTAATCCCAGAAGTCGGAGTTCCGTCGTGAGTTTCAACGAACGACTTTGGAGTTAGATGCATATTAGTGAGATATAAAAATACGTCAGATTTCATGTTAACTGGATTTGTGGCAGGCGCTCCATGTTGGCGTATGACGACTCGCCAAATCCATATGCAAGGGTGAAACTTTTTGAAAAAACCTCAAATTGTATTATAAGTGACATGTTGTCAACTCTCCACCACCCCTAGGTCTCATGGCCTAAACGAGCTACCACATGGCACATGCGTGTGTCATGACGTGGGCAAGCGCTTGCAAGACTAGTTGTCTTGGGCGTCTTCCTTTGAGAATGGATTCTCGATGGCAGTATCGGACAACACGGGTGTGCCGGTATTGCACCCCCACTCATAGGGCAGAGGTTTTGGTATAGGCCCGAGCTAGGGATCGATTTGCATAAATGACTTAGTATCGATTCTCGATCTATCATGCCACGATATGTCCGTATGGATGGATGTCCGGAAAGTCTCGAGTTGGAAATTTACCCATGGGTCGGTTCTCAATAAGCGTGTTCGAGCGAGCAACGAAGGACGATGACATCTCGATGCTCGGGATGACATCCTAAGACATCAGTAGGACTCGATAGTTTCCGGTTGGCACGATACTTGCTCGGTAAGCATTGTAATGCCTCAGTAAGTTCTGGTTTGCATTGAAATGTCCCCGGTAAGCCCCGATTTGCATTGAAAAGCCCCAGTAAGTATTACAATGCCCTGGTAAGTCTCGGTAAGTGCTTAAATCACCCAGTAAGCTTCGGTAGAGCGTTTTAAGGCTATTTTGGCCCAACGAAGGGTTCGACACATCTCGATGAAATTTTGATCAACGTAGTGTTAGATTTATTGGACAAATATATATATAAAATGTGTTTGGGCTATTTTTTATTTGGAACTCAATAAAAATAAGGTGATCATTAAGCATTTATTATTTTTATTGAGTAAGTTACATAATTAATATAATTAATGGTATGGAAGTTATGTGTAGAAACCGTCAAATTTATTTATTATTTATGATGGTTAAATAATAAATAAATAACAAATATATAAAGGGTTGTGGTTCCCCGATTCATAAGTGATAAGTTTTCATTCTTATTAACCTCCATCGTTAGAGAGAATAAGGGAGAAAACCGCTTGTAGAATTGGAAGAGCAAACCCAATTCAAAGATCTTCTTCATCATGAATCCAGGTACGCTTCCGCTTATTTAATCAACTCATGAACATAGAGATTCATGTATTAGGTTTGTGATTCATGCATGTTAGATATTATCAATCTATAGGATTATAGATTAAAGCCTAAAAGAAATCTAACAAGTTAGAATCATGAACTTAGGAATAGAGAAACCCTACACGTAGAAGTACGATGGTCGTGTTGTCGAGATTGAGGATGATGAAAGAGGATGCGGCGTTGTGTTTCAAAGACCTTGGCCTAGTGTTGGGGCAATGTTGAACCTTAAGATTTGGCTTAGAGTAGAGGCAAGTCGGCTAGAGTCGCGAACGAGTGAAAATATACATACGGCGACGTGTATTGCCGAGCGAAACTTAGTTCCGCATAAGTGAAGGTCAGTTGAGGACGAAAGAACCTCGTTTAAAGTTCGACAATGCCATAAAAAGGTGCAAAAAAGTATAATTGAGTTTAAGTTCCCCTTAGGCTAGTCATGATTGAGTGAAGATCGTGACGTTGCACGTTTAAAGAAGTACGACCGTGACACCACACACATCTTTTTTTATAGGCGGGCATCACCTTTGTAACTTAAGAGAGGGAAAAAATCAATTTGACCCTAAACTTTGCAAGTTGTGTCAATTTTAACCATAAACTTTCAATTTCATTAATTTAAACTTGAAACTTGAATAAGTATATATCAATTTATATCATCGGTTAAGCTTTCATTTCAATCAGAACTAGAAAAGTTTCTCGTACATGTCCAAAACCACGTGTTGATAGGTGCTTATTTGTTATTCTCTTAAAAAAAAAAGAATTACTTAAAAATATAACCTAATCATTTTAGATTTGGGTCACCACCATCATGAATACCTAGAACCTAAAGTCAAGTTTTAATATTTTGGTAATTTTTTTTATAAAAAAAGGGGGGAAATGTGTCAACCACCCCTAAACTATGGAGTTGGTTACAATTACACTCGTGCACTTTTATTTAATTAATTCACCTCTTGAAGTATGAGGTTTATTACAATTACACTCATGAACTTTAATTTGATCAATCACCCATAAACTATGAAGTTTGTTACAATTACACCCATAAATGATTAACATATTGACCTAGCGTAAATTGATGGGTTTGGCATCAATATTGAAGATCACTCAAAATCGAAGATTAAAATGTTGATGTCGATAATAAGATTTCGATTTTATGAATATATTGGCATCAATACTAATAGAATGAGTTGATTGCAACACTAAATAAATTATGGGTTGGTGATTGATCAAATGAAAAAAATTCATGAGTGTATAGTTCAAAAAGATTATTGATCAAATTAAAAGTTTAGAGGTGTAATTATAACAAACTTCATACCTTACAAAAATGATTGATTAAATTAAAAGTTGAGACGGGTAATTGTAACGAATCTCATATGTCAATGATAGTTTAGTGCAATTCTTTCCCAAAAAAAAAAATAATAATGAACAACTTACCTATCATAATGTGAATCTCAAGAAAAATAGAAGAAAAGTACATTGTGAATGCAATAGTTGTCTGCGCCGCTGAGATCGTGCGTTGGGTCTTGGGTTAATTAAAATATATTATAGAAATAAAGACAAATTCAAACGGTCAAATTATGAATATTATATTACTAGGCCTACATCTTCGACACGTGTGGCAGAGTTGAGGATTTTTTTTGAAACGGTCCACCAACACGTGTCAAATTCCTCTCTCCCACCTTCCCACATACGGAAAATTGCAAACTCTAATGTCAGACAAAAACTTTATCAAAATTGACTTCAAATTAAAATTTTAACTTTTCTAACCCAATTTTAAAAGCTGACCTACTTCTTTAAAAAAAAACTGCACATTTTCAACTTATTTAAAATGTGTAATTATGTTTCTACTCTTCTCCATCCTTCTCTTATCTCTCCTCTCCTCTTTATCATTTTCTTCATCTTTATCCCAATCATGAAATTCATCCCTCTCCTCTCTCTCCTCTATTATTCATTATTTCTCCTCTCTTTTTTATGTTACTATTTTCTCTCCAAATTTATGAAGAATGAAGATATCTCCTCCCTCCAATTTCATCAACCAAATCACATATCATAACCCATCTCAATCTCATATCGTTGAAACAAATCCCACGATAATCTCAATCCCACAATCGTTGAAACCAACCCCACGATAATAAATAAATAAAAAAATCTACAACACGTGTTATCAAATAACACGATCGTGTTAACCAATAACGTGTTAACCAATCCCACGACAATAAATAAAACGATCGCCTAACCAATCCTACCATCAAAAAAAAATCTTACGATTAAAAAAAACGATCGGTAACTTTTTCCTTCCCGATTAACAAAAATAAAACGAATAAAACGATCTGAATAATTATTTTTTCTAAATCAGTTGAGGTTTTATTTACGGGGTTTTGAGTATCCATATCTCTGAAAAATAGATTAGTTTTTTTTTTTTTTTTTTTTTTTGACTAGGAGAAAGGGAAGAAGATAAGGAAAAAAATCTAGAGAATGAAAGGATAAAAGAAAATGGGTACATTCGGAATTTCACAACCCATCAAAATTTAAAATGTGAGACACTTGTCAAAATTTGGTCAGAAATGTTAAAATTTCAATTTGTCAATTTTGACCAACCTTTTCAAAATGGGGTAAGATTTTGCAATTTTTCCACATTACGGGCCTCCTATATTTGAAAGTTAAGTTTGAAAGTTAAGATAGGTTCATCACCATTTCGTTTTTAATTTTTTGTTTTTTAAAAATTAAACTTATAAATCATACATTTATTTATGAATTTCTACTATGACTTTCATCTTGATAAGAAAACATTAAACTCTTAGCCAAATTTCAAAAATAAAAGTAAATTTTTTAAAACTTTTTTTTTTTCAAATTTTGGCTTGAATTTTGAAAACATTTCAAAAGATAGATAACACAACCAAGAAATTCATATGTGAATATATTGTTCATAACCTTAATTTTCAAAAACCAAATGATTATCAAACGGAGCGTAAAGGGTTAACGTTCCCGTTTCCTGTTTTTTGAGAATTAGAAACTTAAAGAAGTATATATCAATTTATATCCTCGGTTAAGTTTTCATTTCAATCATCGTTAAAAAATATATATAAAACAAACATATGCTCTATCCATACCTCAAAGCCATGATGTCCAATGGGGAAAGAGTTTGGGGCACTATTTTGACCATCAAACCACATTATATTTTATCTCACTATAGAAAGGGAGTAATAGAAATAGAAACGGAACAAAGAGAAACATATTTTTGTAGTTTCTCAAATTTGGTCCATTTTTTTAAAACGTTTCTCAAATTTTAGAAACAAGAAACGAAAAATGTTGGGAATGACTAGCCTATGCGCGTAAAAATGATGATCTTTTTACAAACCTTATCTTTTAATTTATTACCGTTTTACATTAATTGCAAAAACGTTTTTATTATTATGAATTCATTTAATTTTGAATTCATTTATGTTAAAACGTTTTTTGAATTAATTTCCTTTAAAACTCTTTTTGAATTAATTAAGAATTAATTTGATTTAATATCTTAATTAATTTTGATTGAAACTCTCAAATTCTTTTCTCTATTTAAATGGAGTTTGAAAGGACTTTTGATGTATTCACTTTTCATTCACAAAAACTAATTCTGAGCATCGTACTTTTGTCTTGATTTCAAGAGAAGAGAGGAGCTCCGCCGTGGGTCGTCGTTGAATGCTTAGAGGAGTCTGCCGATAAATCAATCGACAAAAAAAAAAAAAAAAAAAATCAGATATGCCTTGCTGCTGGGACAAGAAAAAAGAAAATACCCAATGAATTTTAGGTGAGAAGATATGGTAAGAGTGAGAAGTATTATGGATTTATTCCAAATATATTAATTCTTTATTATATTAAATATCAAGTAACTATTAACATATTTGAAGGAATGATATTCTGATTGATATGGTGATTTTTTATATGGTGATTTGCTAATATGGTTAATATTAACTTGAATATTAATTCCATTATGAGCTCTATAATAATTCATGAATTTGTTCCACATATGTAGGCTAACTTTAGTCTCATTTAAACTGTATTTTTTTTTATACTTGAATCTTCTTAGATTTTGTGTTTAACTTTGGAGAGATGTTTGGTTGATTATTTTGTATGGAATATTTTATTGGTTATTTTGTTCCACAAATATAACCTAGAACAGTTGAGCCTTTCTCTAGTGATGTCAAATGAATTTTGAGATTAGAGATATGTCAAATCTCTATATATGCCATGATAATTTAACAATATATAATTCATATTATTGATATATTTGAGTATAATATTTAACATATACATTTGATGCATATAGATTCATGTGTTCATGAACTCTAGTAATTTAATATGAGTTCTCATTTGTATTGAGTAAAATCTAACAATGTATAGTTAAATTATGTGAAATTTTTAATTGCTTACTTTGATGGAATCAAAGATTAGTAAACAAAATGAATGAGGATTTGCATGTTGAATTGCTAGTTATGAGATTTCATTTGTTATAAAATAAGTTTAGTTATGAGATTTCATTTGTTATAAAATGAATGAGGATTTGCCTTTGACAGACGTTAATGATGCGGAAAATCTACAAATTATTTATAGAATAAAATAATTTGATGGTCGGCTTGTGATCGTGGGTCTACAATCTACATAGGCTAAAAAGACAAAAATCTAAGTTCATGCTTCCATGATTGAAATCTAGGTTGAGAAGAATTTTAACTAAACTTGAATTTAATTATAAATTTTCTATTTGATAATTTTATTATATAACTAATTGTTGATTCTTTAGACTAATGCAATTGGTTACAAAATTTGATTATGATGTTTATTGAGGAAAATTCGATTGACTCAAGCTAAGTTGCAAGTCAAAGTGGATGATGCCAAAATATTAGTTAGAAGATACTAAAGGGAGGTATTCTTCTAAATTGATTCGAATTAATTAGTTTTTATCATATTAAATATATTCTTAAATATATTGTGTGGACTTGTGCTTTTTAATATCTTGTTGATAGATATTATTGAAATTTTGCATTTGATCTCATCAAATAACTCATTTAAATTCGTTCAATTATGATTGAAGATATTTTGGGTTCTAAATTCATTAAGCTTCTAATAATTTTTTAATGATTTTTATTTAGGATGAATCCATTATAGATGGTATGGGGATTTAACAACTTTATTTAATGGGTATATATTTGTTTATTTTATGAGCTCACTATATCAAGTTTATGAAATGAGGTAAATAATAATAATATTTTAGTTATTATTGTACTTCAAGTTATGGGTGATCATAGTGATCAATTAAGCAAGTCTGTCTAATTGTCATGTAGCATGCATATGAAAATAATATGTATAATGATATATTATTTGTGACAGAACCTATGTGTGACAATTAAAATAGTTGTGGAGAATGTTAAAATATTGCTAAAGTTGCTTAGTAATGCAGCTTAAAATTGTGAAGCAGTAGATTATAACAATTTTGAAATTGGTGAAATATTGCTAAAGTTGTTCAATGATGCAGTTTGAAATTGAAATTGTAAAACAATTACAGGTTGAGGTAATGTATATTTTCAATTGACAATATTAAGTGTATGATTCATATAATTAATTGTCATGTTTAAATGCATTGTATATGGCCATAAATTTTCATTAAATTGAAAGTTATTATTAGTGATATTAATTTAATTTGGTCTTAGAACAATATTGATTTATTACCTAGCTTATTGGTAGCAAGAAAAATTGTGCAAAATCAAAATTTCTCATGTCTATGTGAAGCTCGTAGAAATTGATTATAATTTAAGATCTTGATAACTATGTTAAAATGTGTGATATTTTATAAGGACTATTTAAGATCTTCTTGGTCAATTATGCATGCATATTTTCATTGATTGAAAATATGAAATTATTCATGTCGAATATTTTATCGAGCATGTCTATGATCATGAAAAGGGAAAAGAAAAATATTGTCTAATTTTTCTTATAAATGATTCATACATAAAAGCATTAAATGTGTGAAGTATGAATAATACATGTGATTGATATGTTCCATGTATTATTACATAGAGAGATGCACTTGTGTTGAGATTATGTTGTTATGTGAATTTGTTGTTGAAAAACTTATGAAGAAATGTTTTAGATTATATTTCTTGAAATGTGCATATTGTGGCCTTATGAAAGTTTTCATAAGAAATATATTTCTTATTGATGAAATGCATAAATGGGGAAGTAAGAAATTTGTGATGTTATGAACACTCATGTTTTCCAATTCTTTGATGTATACATAAATTTATTGTGATGTTTATAATTTATGTATTCATGCATAAATATGTATGAGAGATTGAAATATATTTTTAATATCTCAAATTTGGGGAGATAGCGATTAAAATCATTATTTAATGCAAAAGAAATAAAATCGTTTGATTTTCATGATGTGATACTAGATGTTAAGATAAGAAAAACCAAAATGGTTTTTCAGTATGTCAATAAGATTACATTGAAAAGCAAATTGCTAAAGTAATTTAATTGCTTTGATGATATTTCTGTAAGGCTAGTGTGAGTCTTAAGAAGAATAAGGAAGATAATGTTTCTCAATCTGAATATGCAAAGATTATAGGTAGTGTCATGTGTTTGATGAACTATACTAGACCTGATATTGCATATGTTGTGAGTAGATTGAGTAAATATACACAAAATCCTGATAAATATTATTGAATTGCTCTTCGTCGATTATTGAGGTACCTTAAAGGTACAATGAATTTATGTTTGCATTTTAACAAATTTCCTGCACAGTATTAGGAAAATATTGTAATGCAAACCAGTGACATATAACGACGAGGTGAGCTCTACTAGAAGATGTGTTCAATACTATGTGGAGGAGCTATTTCATGGAAATTAGCTAAGCAGACGTGTATAGCACGATCCACCATGGAGTCCGAGTTCATAGCTCTCGAGCTAGCAGGGCAAGAGGTAGAATGACTAAGAAGGCTACTGGGAGACGTACCATTGTGGGGGCGTCATCTATACTGGTCTCCATACATTGTGATTCACAGTTGTCAAAGGTAGAGTTTATAATGGCAAAAGAAGACATTTACGCCTTAGACATTGAACTGTGAAAGAATTGCTGAAGAGTGAAATTATCTCCTTGAAATATGTGAGGTCTGAGAGGAATCTAGAGGATCCCCTCACCAAAGGCCTAACAAGGAGAGTAATTCTAGAGTCTTCAGTTAGTATGAGACTCAAACCCTTATAGTGGATCCATAGCCCTTTATTTGGGTGATCTGAGTAAGACTTGATGGAACACTTGAAAGATATCCATAGCCCTTTATTTGGGTGGTCTAAATACAAGACTTGATGGAACTCTTAGAAGTCTTCATAGCTCAGTTGTTGAGTGGTCTGAGTACAGACTTGATGAAGCATTTAACGTGATTGTGAAGGTGTGACCGCCTTCTATGAAAGAGTATAGGGTCTCTTTCTAGAGCTTTCACGGTGACCCGAGGTTCGATGTGCATGGCCTTAAAAAGCACTTGATGTTGTATCAATATCGCGGATTCAAGATAAAACATAAGGAATGGAGCGTGTTGTGGGGGTCTCAACCTTAATTGATGAGTGTTGTGGGGGTCTCAACCTTAATTGATGAAAGTTCAAGAGGAAACTCACTCTCTTCAATTAGGTTGTTGCCTCACTTCACCATGCAACAATTCAAATCGTAAGATATTGTTGTTTAAGCTTATTATTTCTTCTTTGCTCAGATTTTGGTTTTTGTTTCATATTTTCTCCGTCTAGTCATTCGTGGGGGATTGTTGGGAATGACTAGCCTATGCGCGAAAAAATGATGATCTTTTTACAAACCTTATCTTTTAATTTATTACCGTTTTACATTAATTGCAAAAACGTTTTTATTATTATGAATTCATTTAATTTTGAATTCATTTATGTTAAAACGTTTTTTGAATTAATTCTGAATTAATTTGATTTAATATCTTAATTAATTCTTAATTAATTTTGATTGAAACTCCCAAATTCTTTTCTCTATTTAAATGGAGTTTGAAAGGACTTTTGATGTATTCACTTTTCATTCACAAAAATTAATTCTGAGCATCGTACTTTTGTCTTGATTTCAATCCTTCTCTCACGAGTGTACGTGAAAGTTGGATGTTGTGTTAACCTTGGGGAGCAACCGGCATAAACGATTCACACCGAGGTCGTGCCGAATTTTGCTTTCAAGGCAGTGGTTTACCACGGCGCAAGGATCGATTTCCGGTTCTAATTTCCAACAAAAAATAGTTATTAAACAAGCCTGTTTCTTAAAAAATGAAAAACGGGAACAGGAAATGAAAACGTTATCAAACGGGCCCTAATATTATTAGGACAACATGAAGAATCATCATTTTTTAAAGGTCGTTTTCATAAATGTTAATTCATATTTTTAATTAAAAAAAATAGATAAAAACTAAAAATCGAACAAATGTGAAAGAAAAAAAAAACGACTTTGACTAAAATACCTTGCTGAAAACTACAACTAATAATATCTAATTACAAATTAAATCAAACAAAATCTTCAATCTCATCGATTAAATGATAATTTGAAATAAAATTTATTCTCGGGGTGTTTTTATGTTTTATTAAATTTTCAAAAAATAAAAATCAACAAAAACTCACTAAATATCTTGCGTAAAAAATTGACCCAACAACTCAGAAATCATTAACAACAAAGAAAAAAAATCGAAACTTTTAGATAAATTTCACCCTGCGATTTTCAATCTCTACATGTGAACTGAACAACCCAAAACAAAAGAAAAAAAAAGGGAAAAAAAAAAAAAAAAAAAGATAGATGACACTTTTTTTTATTATCAAAATCTATAGATGTCCCTTTCTAAAAAAATGTTTGATATATGCCATTTTTCAATTGTCCTTTTTTAAAAAATGTTTGATATATGTCATTTTTCAATTTAATCTCTATCTCCTCTATTCTTTTCATTCCTTAATTACTTTTTTAAGATCTCAATTTCTCGAACTAACTTTGTCTCCTAAGATTTTATTCTTAAGATTTTCTCCCTCCCTTCCCTCATCCTACCAGTAATCTCTCACAGAGAAAAAAACTCAGGTGGTCATTGTTCATATTATAAAAAATTTAAAATAAACAAATTCTCTCTCCTAAGATTTTCTCCATTCCCTCATTCTATTGGAAATCTCCCATAAAAGAAAATATCATGGTTCATATGATCAAAAATTACAAATAAAAATTAAAAATAAAGATAGAATGGCAAATTATGATAGAATGACAAGAAAAAAAAATCATAACAATGATAAAAAAATTTAAAAACAAATACATAGAATTGCAAATTACAGTAAATCATACCCATGACAAAATTACAAAACCACAAATAAAAAAAAAATTATTGCAAATTGATAGATAATTTGAAAATTACATAAATCACGATAGAGAAAAATAAACTTAGAATTGCAAATACAATATTTTTTGCAAATCACAAGTGCAAAAATATGTTTTTGCAATTGTATTTTCCATTGTGCAATTGCATCGTATTATTCTTCAAGGGAAGGATAACAACAATACTTGGAAGAAAAAAAAAATTGAGAAAAAAAAATATGTTTTTCGTCTTTTACCCATATCAAATTGAACAATTCTAGGAAGAAAATAGAAAATACAGCAGTTATTTTTTTCAATAAATACAGTGTTTATAGTGTTTTTTCAATTCACTAAAAATGAAAATACAGAGTTATTTTTTTTTCAATAAATATAGTGTTTTTTCAAATCACTAAAAATGAAAATACAAAGTGTTTTCTCTATTCACTAAAAATGAAAAATACACTATGTAGATTGCAATATGAAAATACAGTGTTTTTTCAATTCACTAAAAACGAAAATACAGTAGGTAGATTGCAATATTGCAAAGTGCAATTACACAATACATTACAAAATGAAATTACAAATTGCAATTACACAATACATTGCAAAGTACAATTACAGTGTAATTTCACATTGCAAAGTGCAATTACGGCAAACTGCAATTACAGTGTAATTGTACACTGCAAACTGCAATTACACTCGTACACTGCAAACTGCAATTACACTCGTAATTGTACACTGCAAACTACAATTACACTCGTAATTGTACACTGCAAACTGCAATTACGTAATTGCAGTGTACGGTACAAATACTCTGTATTTGCAAAAACTAAAAAGAAATGCATTGAAGGCAATACACTATACACTGTATTTGCAAAAAAAAAAAATCAAAAAACTGCCAAATACACTATAGTATTTGAAAAAAAAAAAATCAAATAAATAGTTTTTGCAACAAAAAAAACTTCAAATACCGCGTATTAAATGTTGTAACCCGGAATGCAAAGGATGAATTTTGCTTCTCATTGAGCACAATTTTGCAACCAAGCATCTTCAAATCTAAATTCCCACAAAACCTCAAATTCCCACGACGCTTCTTTGTTTCTCATCATCTCATTAAAGTTCTACAACGAGAGCTTTTCCATGGCGGCAGCGGCAGGCGTGAGAAGACAAGAGAGGCGGAGGCTGAGACGACGGTGAGAAGAGGAATGCAACAAAGCGTAAGGAGAAGAGGACAATGAGATGTATAAGTACAAAGATACTAAAATCTAACATTTTTTTTTATTATTATTTTTAAGATCTAGGGAGAGAATAAAATAGTGGAGAGAGAGAAGAATTTTGTTATTAGTTAAATAGAATAAATAAAATAATCAATAGTTATTAGAGATTTTGAGTTAGATGATAGATAACGAATAATCAGTAAATGAAGATTAAGGAAAGAGATAGATTTTGTTGAAAGGAGAGATGAGAGGGTTTTTTTTTTTAAAAGATAAAATTTTAAAATAAAGAAAAATGTTGAGAAGATAAAAAAAAAAAGGACATGTAACTTAATTTTAAAGAAGGGGGCATGGATTAAAATAATTAAATTAAAAAAAAAAAACACAAAATTCGAAACCCATGGGCCTCTCATATTTGAAAGTTAATATTATTGGGACAACAAGAAAAACGGTGGTTTTCATAAATGTTAATTTATATTTTTAAGAGAAAAAAATTAGCTAAAAGCTAAAAATACAACAAATGTCAAAAAGCGATTTTTTTTTTTTTTTTTTTTTTTTTTTTTTTTTTTTTTTTTTTTTTTTTTTTTTTTGACTAAAATACCTTTGCTGAAAAATACTAGCTAATTACAAATTTAAATCAAACCAAATTATCAACAAATAAAAATCAACAAAAATTCATTAAAGGCATGTTTATGAGTGATTTTGGAAGGACTAAAATCAATTTTTCATATTCAAAATCAATTATATTTCAAAATGGTAATATTTGGCAAGGTATAAAAATGATTTTGAAAGAATTAAAAATCATTTTTAGTGATTTCCGGTGAGTTTATCACTTGAGAGGTGATTTTCAAGTGATTTTTTGTGAGTGATTGTGAGTGTTCACATTTGATTTTAGTGATTTATATAAGTGTTACAGTCTCTAATTTTTATCCCGGATGCTTTCTCTCGAATGTACCAGATGCTTTCTCTCGAATGTAGACGTTTGCTTTGGGCGGGTTGATTTCCTGGATCGGTCTTTGGATGATGCTTTCTCTCGAATGTAGACGTTTGCTTTGGGCGGGTTGATTTCCTGGAACGGTCTTTGGAATGGTCTGTTGACTTGTTGTAGAATTATTGATCTTGAAGCGGCATGTTGACTTGTTGTTGAGCCTTTAAATCTTTTGAACTCTAGGTCTTTGATGACCCTTTGAATCTTCTGAACTCTAGGTCTTTGATGACTCTGAGTTCTCTCGACTCATCTTCTGAACTCTAGGTCTTTGATGACTCTGAATTCTCTCGACTCATCTTCTGAACTCTAGTCGACTCATCTTCTGAACTCTAGGTCTTTGATGACTCTGAATTCTCTCGACTCTTCATCTTCTAAACTCTAGTCAGCTCATCTTCTGAACTCTAGGTGGCTCATCTTCTGAACTCTAGGTCTTTGATGACTCTGAATTCTCTCGACTCTGACTCTCTTATTGCTGTAGCTTCTGACTTCTCTTGGATTCTGGCTCAATCCTGAATGCCTGAATGCCGGCCTCCTCTATTTATAGAGTTTGATGGACCAAGTGGCTTAGTCTATTTATTTTCAATAGCTTGGATTATTTAAATATGTCCCAAAATCATTTTTAGCAATCTTGCCTAAATAACTTTGGGTCCAACCGCCATGTTGCAATGTTTGATTGGACTAGCTCGAGGATCAATACTAGACAGCATAATTTGATTGGTCAATTTTATATGTCATTTAATTTAATTTAATTTGAGGACATGTGTAACTTTATAATTGGTCCCAAATTTATAAATATATTTTTTTTTATCAGAATTAACTCAAATTAATGATGTGTCAATTTGTGACTGACCGAAATTCATTATTCAACCAATGCCCCTTCTCGAAATTTATGTAGCTATATGCCTACGGATTTCGGAAAGAAAGAAATAATGTCATTGAAATATATGATATTTAATCAAAATCTTAATTTATTGATTTTGATGGGCAACATGAATTTGATACACGACCCCAAATTATTTTATTTTTAAAGTCAACACTAATTTTTTGTTGACGTCGCAAATTTTAACATTTTATTTTTTAATGTCAAAAAAAAATTTAAACAATGAGCCAAAAATTTGACTTCCATCACTCTTTAGTAATCAAAATAATGAATCAGACAAAATTTAATTAGCCAAAATTTTGAATTTTGCATTTAAGAAAAAATCTCTCTTAATTGAAACATGAATTAGGAATTAATTTTTTTTTTTTTTTCTTAATGAAAAAGTAGGAACTATTTTTATGTCAAATTTTATTATTTTGGACACATGAATGAGGAGTAGGATATTTTACCTTAATTAAGAAGTAGAAACATCCTTATTTGATTAGGTCAAAATTTTAACTTTTACATTTAAGAAAAATTATCTCGAAACATCGATGATGAATTAGATTTTTTCCTAATGAAAAAGTAGGAACTTTTTTTTTATGTCAAATTTTATTATTTTGGACATGGGGAGTAGAATATTTTACCTTGATCAAAAAGTAGGAAACATCTTTATTTGATTATGCCAAAATTTTCATCCAAAATAAAGAAATTACTTGTATGTTGTGACCTAATTCCCTTTTTATAAATTGGAGGCAATTGCATGAACTCATACACTAATCAGTCCATGAAAAGAGCTTTTGGTATGCCTTAAATTTTTTTTATTTCTTCAACATTTTTTTTTCTTTCTTTTACTTGACTTTTAATGTTCATATGTTTTCTTCTTTGTGTAGGTGTTAAACTTTTTTGTGACAATAATCTTCTTCCATCTGCATCATTTTTGCCGTCGCCCTCCATAGGTAAAAGAATCCTTGAAAATTCTACAAACTTTTTTTTTAAGATTTTTAAAACTCTACAAACTTCTTTTTTTTTTTTTTTTTTCCTACTTTATGTGCTGATTTTTTTTTAGAAACAAGTTAATGGGTTTGTTTGGTTCAGCTCCATCAAAATTCACCCATCATAATTATTAGATTTTTTTTAAGTAGACATAAACTCTCCACACGTATGATTTTAAAGTTGAAGGGAAAGTGAATGTTAGGTTGGTTTTTTTTTTCTTTTTTCTTTTTACTTTTTTTTTTTTAATACTAAAAGTTAGGCTACTGGACTACTTTTTTTTTTTTTTTTTTTTTTTTTTTTTTTTTTTTTTTTTTTTTAACTAACTCTAAACTTGATGTTGGTTACTATGAACTTGTTTTTTTTTTATTTATTTATTTTAATTTAGGAACACTTTTGTTCTTGGTAAGCGAACTTTTCGAATGTTCACTATTTATCGGGGTGTCAAATCCCCCCAAAATAAAATTTGTAATACTGACTTACTACTCTAATTAGCAGATAGTGGTAACTAAGTCGAACCACAAGGAATTAGTCTAATTCGAGATTGATTAAATTTAAATTTCTATTAATAAAAATAGGGGAATTTTGGTTTGTGAAAAAAGAATTATAAACATGCAAAGAGCTAACGGAAAATTGAGCGGTGAAGTGACAAATTAACGAGCATGCTTAATTCCGAGTAATGTGATTGATCGCTCTGGACATTCAGTTCATCGATAACAAAATAATTAACTAAGATGCTTCAGCACACAATTCGTTTGTCAAATTTCTGACTCAAACGACCCAATGACATAATTAGAGAAGTGACATTCTAATTATACTTGACCAACAATCAATTCAAGGTAGCTAATCTTATGCCTTTGCTACTTAGCGATTGAGACAATTATACGTCCTAATCTTTAGCGTTCTAACATGCATAGGAACTAGGTTGCCAATCCTAATCAAGCTACACATGCTAATTTGAAGACAATCAAAGGAAGAAGTTGCAAGAAGTTCAAATTAGCTAAACATACACAAAAGGGCAAATCTCCCCTTCAATCCATAGTTTTACAATCCCAAACTCAAAACTAAGCACTAACCTTGTTTAACCTTCCATGGAGGATGAATTTCTCCAAAACTCCATGGAAGAACTTAGTGGCAAACAAGAATGGTGAAGAAAATGGCAAAAAATGACGGAAAATACAGCAATCCCGAGGAGAATCCGTGGAGAAGACAACCTAAAAATCTCCCCTTCATCTGTCACTTAGGCTAGAATTAATTAGCCATGCTTATGCCTTTGCTACTTAGCGATTGAGGCAATTATACGTCATAATCTTTAGCGTTCTAACATGCATAGGAACTAGGTTGTCAATCCTAATCAAGCTACACATGCTAATTCGAAGACAATCAAAGGAAGAAAATGCAAGAAGTTCAAATTAGCTAAACATACACAAAAGGGCAAATCTCCCCTTCAATCCATAATTTTACAATCCTAAACTCAAAACTAAGCACTAACCTTGTTTAGCCTTCCATGGAGGATGAATTTCTCCAAAACTCCATGGAAGAACTTAGTGGCATACAAGAATGGTGAAGAAAATGGCCAAAAATGACGGAAAATACAGCAATCTCGAGGAGAATCTGTGGTGAAGATGTTACGTCTCCAAAAGTGACTATTTTAGGACTTATTTGTGATAAAAAGATGTACACTCTTAGGTGTTTTTGGTAGAATTTAGCTTAAACTCGTGCTTATATATGAGAATTAGTAGAATGAAGCTAAATTAGGACTTATAGGTAAAAGGAAAGGAAAAGAACCAAAAACAAAGTTAATAGAGTGAAAATTGCACATTGCTGAAGCATTGCGGAAACATTGCTAAAACCGCAATGTTTTAAGTGAAATCCGTAAGTTGTCTAACCAATTTCTGTTTTGTTCCGATCTTTCAGGGGCCCATTCTTTCTCCTGCTGCCACATAGAAGAACGACGTTGAGAATGGATGGTTCTCCTTGACCCAATCGTACCTGCAAAACACTATAAAAGGAGGTCAAGATGGAAGGTTGAAACACACTCGAAAGGCGTAGACTTCCAGTTCAACGCAGTCTTTTCTACTCTTTTTCTCTCTTCCGTCTGTTGGCTTGAAGGGATCAGCTGTTGGAGTCGACAATCTGATAGGAAGAAGAGAAGATTTGTCTTCTCTTCTGATTAGATTCATCCAAGCAAGGCTTTCCTTCTTCCTTCAGCCGAGGCGTTCGCAACGAGAAGATCACGCACGGATTTATCTGCTTTACTGCTTTATCTTTCTGTTTCCTTTGCTGTTTGTTGTTATTTCACTTTCGTTTGCCACTCTATTCCATTTCGTCTCTTTCTGTTTAGTTTTAGTTGCTCAAGGTTGTCAATTGTGTAGTTCAAACTTTGGTTAATAGAAGCATTAATTCATCACTTCGCAAGATCTTCACCTTCTCTGTTTACTGTCTTTGTTTTCTGTTTTGTCTTTAATATTCTACTAAGCATGTCGTCTTCATCTACTCTTCCCATTCTATCTTCATCCATGAGTAACTAAATCACATAAGGGCATGCTAATGTCAAGTCTATAGGTAAAAACACGTGAATCAAGCATGTAGGATAGCTCGCAAATGCATTGAATATATGTAAGCTTCATCCCATGGGCAATTTCGATTGGCCATCCATTTTGTCCAAAGAACTCCTAACCTCTGGAAGGAGTAAGAGTTCAGAGTCGTACATTCATGCTAGCCTCTCAAGGTAGCCAGAAAACGACCTAGGAATAGGCGTTTTCCTAGTACAAATCACAACTTGCTGTTATAACAAGATGCTTAAGACCTTACTTGGACATGAGTAAACTAAAGGATCTAATGCATGAAATCGGAAGATACATGAGAATAAGTTAGTTTGATGCATGATGAGTTGATCTACTGCTTGAGAATCGTGTGCCAAAGCCTATAGAGGAGTCGTTAGTAGCCCTTGTTTCCACACTTTACACTTAATTCGCTGTTAGTAACATTGCTAAATAATTGTTGTTTCCGCAATTCCCTTAGTTAAAATTGTGCCTTAGCCATTTTTCTCTTCGTTTGTTATTCTCTTCTTTTTACATCCACGTTTATTATCTACTTGCACTTGTTTATGCTTCCATCATTTACACACTCCTTAGTAATTAGGCACTTTAAAACCAAATCTACCCCCATTTAATCCACCCATTCTCACTTAACAAAACACTTCGCTAGTAACTAAGAATAAATCTCTGTGGGAAATCGAATGAAAAAATACTTATTACTTGCTACAAGATCATGTATGCTTGCATGTTCTGAGTGTTCTATCATTGCATCTTTATTTTAAACATTGAGCACGCAACAAGTTTTTGGCGCCGCTGCCGGGGATTTAGTTTAGTGAAAACGAAGTTTGTTAAGTTAGAAACACAAAATTTAATATCTATTGGAACTAATCTATTCTCATTTCTTTTGCAGGTACCATTGGGTTAGTTTATGAATGAGCATTCAAGTAGCGATCTAGAGTTCAATCCTGAGCCTGAGAGATTACTTAGGGCCAGAAATAAAGCTAAGAAACGTCTCTTCAAACAACCCCTTATACCTCAAAACATTGCTGACTCTGCGGAGTCATCGCAATCCCATCAAATAGAAATAGATAGAACAATCCCACTTTACACTTAATTCGCTGTTAGTAACATTGCTAGAAAATTGCTGTTTCTGCAATTCTCTTAGTTAGAAATTTTGCCTTAGCCATTTCTTTCTTAGTTTGTGTTCTTTTCTCTCTACATTCGAGTTTAATTATTACTTGCCCTTGTTTATGCTTTCCTATCTTACATATTCCTTAATAGTTAGGCACTTTAAAACCAAATCTACCCCATTTACACCACCCATTCTCACTTAACAACTCACTTCGCTAGTAACTAAGAATAAATCTCTGTGGGAAATCGAATGAAAAAATACTTATTACTTGCTACAAGACCATGTATGCTTGCATGTTCTGAGTGCTCTACCATTGCATCTTTATTTTAAACCATTGAGCACGCAATAGAAGACAACCTAAAAATCAGAGATTTTCTTTTTATAATCGCCGTAGCGTTGAGACGCTACATACGGAAAATGTTAGCGCGCACGCGATCAGAGCGTCGAGCCAGCGTCTCGACGTTTGCTCTCGGATTTTGACAAATTTATTTGCCTTTGGATGCTCTCTTTAGGCAAAAACTTCACTCTTTATGTTCCTTCTTTCCCGAAGTGATCCCGAACCATCTAAAACGTCCGTCTTAGCATCGGAACACGCCCTTGGACTCCAAAAGCTCCCGACCATGAATTCACCTACAACAAGGCATTTTAATCAATAATAAACACGGTTCTAGCCAATATTAAGGACATAATAATAGCTCTAATTTAGAGCTATCAAAACACCCCCGACTTGAATCTTGCTAGTCCTCGAGCAAGGTATACTCAGACTTATCTCAAAAGAAAGAACTTGCATGCTGACGACTCTAAACTCCATGCTCGTGAGAACAAGGTATTCGTACTAACGAAAATCAATCAGGCACATGCATAAGCTTGAAACATTTCAAAAATTTAACTCCTACTCCCTTACGTGTGTGTGTGCTTAGCCCCCTCTTATCCTAGCTCTCATAGACCCAAAATTCTCTTATTCGACCATAAGGCTTGTTTTCCCCCTACTTCTGGCAATAAGAACAGTCTAATGGCTTATCAGCGCCGGAGAGAGCAACAAATCAAAAGACCTATTATTTTTCTTCTCTTTTTTTTTCTTTTTCTTTTTGAGTACTTTGTACCCTTATTTTTTTTCTTCTCCAAGAGAGCCTAACACATCAAACGAATTTTCGCTTCACATTTTTAAGGACTAATGCTCAACTCTATTAGTTCTTCTTTCATGCAGTGACAACCGTGGGTTACACAATCGCCCCTGGTTACACGGGAAACACAAGAAGGAGGAGCATCTCTAGAGTTATTATTTACATGTTTTTCACTCTCTATTTTTTTTATAGGCACATAGCTTTGCTATATAACAATTGAAGTATTACTAACTCTAACACATCAAGCCTCCCCAAAGGTACCTTTCGGGGTGACAACAAGATTTCAGACCAAATAAAATCATTCTAAGCCTACAAAACTGAGAATAAAAGGTCTATGTGCTCAGTGAATGTAGGGAAGTAGCAGAAAGAAAAATTAAAAATAGCCTCAAAATATGCATACATTCTCATGATTTATTCGAAATGCACAAATATGGAGTGTTCACAAGCATATTGTTGACACCGTATTTCTTCTGGCCTTGTTTATCGTCATTTTGGATTTTTCACCTCATTTTATGTTTTTTCACTTTTTTTTAAAGTATTTTTGGAGTTTTTCCTTAATTTCGTGTTTTCCCGTTTTTTTTGAAGTTTTCAAGGAAATTACTAAAAAATTGCTTCTGTTAGTAGATCGTTCAGGCGTCCGGGTTTCTAATTTTGGGGTTCTAATTTAGGGTTTCCAGTTCGGGATTCCATTTCAGGGTTTATAGTTCAGGGTTTTTGTTTTAGAGTTTAGTGTTCAATTTTTTAGGTTTCCAGTTTGGGGTTTTAATATTTAGTTTTTAGGGTTAGGGAAATGCCAAAATTTATGGCCCATTGGGAAAGGCTTGTGACCTAACCTAGGGCTATAAATAGGAATAGGATAAGACAAGAAAATAAGACAAAAATTGGGAGAATCCCAAGAAAATTGGCTACTATTCATCATCTCCCTTAAGGCCTCCTACATCAAATCCGGCCACCACCCAACTCTGGCATCTCACGGCGGCCCTTCACCACACACGACGGCGTATGACGGCGGGATCACGGCAGAGAGCCACCGTGCACGACGGTGCGCGGTAATTTCGTTTTACTCAAGCGTCTTCTCCAGCGATCTCTGAACCGACGACGGCTGTTACGTCTCAAAAAGTGACTATTTTAGGACTTATTTGTGATAGAAAGATGTACACTCTTAGGTGTTTTTGGTAGGATTTAGCTTAAACTCGTGCTTATATATGAGAATTAGTAGAATGAAGCTAAATTAGGACTTATATGTAAGAGAAAAGAAAAAGAACCAAAAACGAAGTTAATAGAGTGAAAATTGCACATTGCTGAAGCATTGCGAAAACATTGCTAAAACCGCAATGTTTTAAGTGAAATCCGTAAGTTGTCTAACCAATTTCTGTTTTGTTCCGAGCTTTCAGGGGCCCATTTTTTCTCCTGCTGCCACATAGAAGAACGACGTTGAGAATGGATGGTTCTCCTTGACCCAATCGTACCTGCAGAACACTATAAAAGGAGGTCAAGATGGAAGGTTGAAACACACTCGAAAGGCGTAGACCTCCAGTTCAACGCAGTCTTTTCTACTCTTTTTCTCTCTTCCGTCTGTGGGCTTGAAGGGATCAGCTGTTGGAGTCGACAATCTGATAGGAAGAAGAGAAGATTTGTCTTCTCTTCTGATTAGATTCATCCAAGCAAGGCTTTCCTTCTTCCTTCAGCCGAGGCGTTCGCAACGAGAAGATCACGCACGGATTTATTTGCTTACTGCTTTATCTTTCTGTTTCCTTTACTGTTTGTTGTCATTTCACTTTCGTTTGCTACTCTATTTCATTTCGTCTCTTTCTGTTTAGTTTTAGTTATTCAAGGTTGTCATTTGTTTAGTTAAAACGTTGGTTAATCAAGGCTTCATTTCATCACTTCGCAAGTTCTTCACCTTTTCTGCTTACTGTTTTCTCCTTCTGTTTTGTCTTTAATATTCTACTAAGCATGTCGTCTTCATCTACTCTTCCCATTCCATCTTCATCCATGAGTAACTAAGTCACATAAGGGCATGCTAATGACAAGTCTATAGGTTAAAACACGTGAATCAAGCATGTAGGATAGCTCTCGAATGCATTGAATGTATGTAAGCTTCATCCCACGGGCAATTTCGATTGGCCATCCATTTTGTCCAAAGAACTCCTAACCTCTGGAAGGAGTAAGAGTTCAGAGTCGTACTGTTGCGTGCTCAATGTGTTAAAATAAATAAGCAATAAAAGAGAGAGAGCACTCAGAACATGCAAGCATACATGATCTTATAGCAAGTAGTAAGTATTTTTTCATTCGTTTTCCCACAGAGATTTATTATGAGCTACTCGTGAAGTGTATTGTTAAGAAAGAATGGGTGGATTTGAGGGGGTAGAATTGGTTTTAAGTTGTCTAATTTCTAAGGAATATGTAAAGGGTAGCAACATAAACAAGTGCAAGTCAAAGATAAACTCAAATGAAAAGAGAAGAGATTAACAAACGAAGAGGAAATTGGCTAAACAGAATTTTAAACTTAGCAGAATTGCGAGAACAGCAATTCTACCGCAATGTTACTAACAGCGAAAGTGTGTAAAATGGAGAAACAAGGGCTACTAACGACTCCTCTATAGGCATTTTTATACTATTCTCAAGCACTGGATTAACTCACTATGCATCAAACTAACTCAATCTCATGTATCTTCCGATTTCATGCATTAGATTCTTTAGTTTACTCATGTCCAAGTAAGGTCTTAAGCATCTTGTTAAAGCAGAAAGATATGGTTTGTACTAGGAAAACGCCTATTCCTAGGTCGTTTTCTGGTTACCTTGAAAGGCTAGCATGAGTGTATGACTCTGAACTCTTACTCCTTCCAGAGGTTAGGAGTTCTTTGGACAAAATGGATGGCCAATCGAAATTGCCCGTGGGATGAAGCTCACATACAATCAATGCTTCGAGAGCTATCCTACATGCTTGGTTCACGTTTTTTAGCCTATAGCGTTGTCATTAGCATGCCCCTATGTGACTTAGTTACTCATGGATATAGAGAGAATAGAAAGAATAGATGAAGCAGACATGCTTAGAAGGAAATGAAAGACAAAATAGCAAAGCAAAACAGGAGACAGCAAAGGTAAAGACGAAGTATGAACTAATGAATTGTGCTTTGATTAACCGACTGTTTGAATGAACAAATGGAGACTTGAATTAAATAACATCAAGACAAACAGCAACGAAATGTAATGAACTAGCTAATAGAAAAGAAATAACGACAAAACAGAGCTGGAAATGAAGAATAGAAAGACAGAAAGCAGTAAATGAGCTTGAACGCCTCGTCGCAACCGCCTCGGCTGAGGGACGAGAAAGAGCAGCCCTGCTTGGATGAATCCAATCAGGAGAGAAGATGAATCTTCTCTCCTTCCTATCAGATTGACGACTCCAACAGCTGAACCTCTCAGACCAACAGACGGAAAAGGAATTGAATGGGAAAAACTGTGCTGCGAAGAGACTTCTACGCTTTCGGATGATGATCAAACCCTCTACTTTGACCCCCTTTTATAGTAATCTGCAGGTGCGTTTGGGCCAAGGAGAACCATCCATCTTCAACGTCGTACTTCAAAATGGATGGAGGAGAAAGAACGAATCCCTGAAATAACGGAAATTAACAGAAAAGGATCAGTCAACTTACGGATTTCACTTGAAACATTGCGGTTTCAGCAATGTTTCCGCAATGTTGCCGCAATGCTCATTTTTCCTTCTTTTACTTCGTTTTTCATTCCTTTTCTTTCCTTTTGCACACAAGTCCTAATTTAGCTACCTTCTTCTAAATCTCATGTATAAGCATAGGTTTAAGCTAAATCCTATCAAAAACACCTAAGAGTGTACATCTTTCTAAGATAAATAAGTCCTAAAAAGGTCACTTTTGGAGACGTAACACACCCCAAAACTTAAGGTTTTGCTCGTCCTCGAGCAGTCTAAGGACTTGTTTAGGCTTCTGTTTCATTCTTTTTAACCACTTACTGACTCCCCTACATTCCTATCTATAACAGTGCTGTCCTGTGACACATTTCTAAGTTTACAACTAACCTTTTATATTGCTTCTTCTGACTTCGCATGCCTAATGATCCTACTGTTTTATTAACCCCTTACAACTGATCTACTTGCTTCTTGTTATGTCATGCCACTATCCCTAAGGTTTCAAATTCTACCTAGCTTTACCCCAGACTCAGTACATGCTTCTAGCTTTTACTTTTGAGCTACCTAGGATTCCTTAGAGTCATGCCAGTCTTAGTATTAACAGTGACAGTAGTACTTTAAGAGAACAACCTAAACCCTGGCATCACTACATTGGACATACATTCATCTCCCTAAACAACCCTACAAGTTACAACTTTGTGCTCAGCTAATTGAGGATCAGAGTTCTTTTTAATCAGGACATCTAAGCCACAAAGTTGCAACTCCTAGGTATACATTCTTCTTCCCTATTACTTCTTTTTTTTTTTTCTTTCTTACTTAGGTGGAGTTTCTCCTTTGGTTGCTTTTTGATGCAATGCCACTTGTGGGTTACACACTTGGCACTGATTACTCAGCAACCTAAGAGAGACACCCCTCTTTATTCTATTTTTCATTTTTTTTTTCAGCTCATCATTTTTTGTAAAGGAGAAGAAGAATGCTTATGCTTTAAGGGAGAGAGGAATGTTCCTAGGCCTAGGGTGACCTCCCCCAAACTTAAACTACTCATTGTCCCCAATGAGTGTCTGAGGTGGCACACCCCCAAACTTATCCTAGAAGCATCTAGTCTAAGGTAAAACAAAGAGAATCTAAAAGCCCTAGGCATAGACAGAACATTCTAAAAGCAAATATCATAGCAGCAGAAATTTATAAAAACAGCCAGGTAAGGACTTAAAGCTATGCATGCTGAGCACTTTTTAGAGGTTAATTTAAACTATCAAAGGGTGTCCTATGACACTCATCCAGCATGCTTTTAGATAAGCTATATAAGGTAGACAAGATAGCAGCAAAAGACAGAATTTAAACAGAACCAGTCTAGCTAAACAGTCAGTCAAAAACATGCATTTACTAATAAAAATTGCGGTTTCTGCAATTATTTCGCAATAGATACAGGGCAGATATATCAATGATTAAGGCCCCTATGCATGCTTTTTCCAGTCATGTAAGCTATACAAAAAGGAAACTAAACTAACCTACCTATTCAGCTATCATCAGACTACACTAAACAAATTTAAATACTATAATTAAAGAACTAAAACAGATCAAAATACTAACTCAAAACAGCGTAATGCACATGGTTCAACAAAAAGCAGTTCGATTTTTTTTTTCTTCTTATTTTAAGGGAACAGCAATACTCCCTTTAGTGCTTCTCACACTAGCACTCAAATGTCTTCCTCATCATCATTCCGTCTTGGCCGTGGAGGTGCCCATGGAGTCAGCAGGTCCGTGGGGAATTCAGGGAAGATGCAGCCTAATTGGTCTGCCACATCTTTATCTCTTGCCTGCGCATATGTGGCCCATTGAGCCATCTTCTTCTGCAGGTCCATCAGGCACGCCATGGTCAGAGACTGAGCAGCAGCCAGGCCATCCAGCTCGAATTCCATGTTTCCCTTCCTTCGCAACCTCAAGGCAGTAGGCAACTCTAGGTAGCCCGTGTAGGCCAGTTGCCTTTCCATTCGCTCGATTGGGACCCCTGCACGTAAGCACAGCTTAGTAATTGTGTTAGGAAAGAAAAGTGGTCCCTTACCCTTTTTGGCGCAGTCAGCAATTGAAGCTGCAATGACCTCGCCCACATTGATTGTGAGACCTCGCATGATCGCGTAGACCAGCAGCGATCTGCTTTGGTTGATGGTGGTCTCATGGGTCACTGGGGACAGCTTCCTCCTCACGAAGGAAAACCAGACAGCCGCCTTGGCTGTGAGGGTGGCACTCATCAGGGTGTGCCTCCCATTGCGCGATACTGTCCATGATGCCTCTGGCTGGCCAATGATCCGAATTGCCTCCTCCAGGACAGCTTATGTTGGCTCATCAACGATCCTTGCATAGTCAGTGTGTTTTTGACCCTTGAGGCCATAGGCTTCGTTGATCGCCTTTGCTGAGAAGTCCACCTCAACCCCTCTGACCACAGACAGGCCATCCTCAGGATTCATCAAGTTGGCGTAAAAGTCATACACCATGCTGGAGTAGGCTGGATTGGGTGGTCTGCACAGCTCCTCCCAGCCGTGATTCGTGATCCCTGCGCGCAAGAATTGCGGCAGGTCTGTGAGGGCGTCTAGGAATCCCTTCTCGTGCAGCAGCTCCCTCTTCCTCAGCTCAGTGCCTCTGGACTCAGCATCAGAGGACACGTACCTCACTGATTGAGGCTCATCTTCAGGGTAAAGCTTGGCTTTCCCTTTGTCTTTCGGTTTGGCTGACTCAGCAGCCTCAATCTTGAGCTTCTTTGGGGAAGGCTCATCACTCCCCTTCTTTGATGAAGGCGCACCCCTGGTCTTCTTCTTCTTGGACTTCTTTTTCGTTTTTGGCCGTTGGTAGAGGTACTTTTGGGGTACTCCAAATTCAAGCTGTCGAGGCTTGCCAAAATACAATTTATAAACCTGATACACCGAGCTATTTGTAGCTAAGTGGCAACGGGGTCGATCCACAGGGAAATAAGAAATTCAATCTAACTAAGTCTAATTTGCTAGAAATAAAAGAATGCACAAATTAAAGAATGGTAATTTGGTTTTGGGGGAAGGGAGCTCCTAATTATGCTAACGGAAAATTAAATGACAACGTGCAAAAATTAAACGGTTGTGCTGAACTTCGAGAAGTGGACTTGCTCGTTATGGATGTTCGGATCATTGATACGATTTACGCGTTAGCTAATTCATGCACGCAATTCATTTGGTTATTCCTAACTCAAATGACCCAAGGAATTAATTAGAAGCGTGCAATTCTAATTAAACTTAGCCAATAATCTATCCAAGGTAGCGACCCTTAAATCTATTACGTGCTAGTGACGGGAACATTGCGACGGCCTAATCCTAAGACTAAACCGGTTTCTCTCTTGCCTTAAGCCTAACATGAAAACGTTAATTAACTCAGTTAACCAATGTCACTTTGGGGCCGAACTAATTAGCCATGCTTAGACCCGTGCTACCTAGCGGTATAGGCAATTATACGTCCCAACCTTTAGCCCTCTATCATGCATAAGAATTAGAGCGTCAATCTAATTTAGCTACACATGCTAGAATTTGATGAAGAACAAGCAAGAAGATGCATAAACAAGCCAATTGTCTTAACATTCACAAAGGGGAAAATCTCCCCAAACATCCATAATTTACAAACCCATACTCAAAATCAAGCACTTACCTTGGTTTAGCCTTCCATGGAGGTTGGATTACTCCAATCCACCATGGAAGTGCTTGGAATCATGCACAAGAAGAAGAAGAAGTACAAAAATGGTGGAAAAATCGCCTTGGAACCGAGAGGAGAAGCTTGGAGAAGATGAAGAGTGAAAAGATTGGCTGCAAAACCGAAGGTTTCACGCCTTTTAAGCTCGTAGCGTCGAGACGCTAGGCCAGCGTCTCGACGCTGTGCCCTAAGTTGGCAGGCGCGCGCGCGCGGGGCGGCGTCGAGACGCTGCGCGGCGTCGAGACGCGCGCGCGGCGTCGAGCGAGCGTCGAGACGCTTGCGCTCGACGCTTGCTCTCGGGTGGATCTTCAAATGCACGCTTCAGAGTTCGGAGCGTCGAGACGCTCGGCCAGCGTCTCGACGCTGTCGCGCGCGGACACGGCGAGGCGGACACGGGCGTGGGCGGACATGGGCGAGGCGGACACGGGCGAGGGCGCGGGCGGCGCGCGCGGGCGCGCGCGGACATGGGCGAGGCGGAGCGGGCGGGGGCGCGCGGGCGCGCGCGGACATGGGCGAGGCGGAGCGGGCTGGCGCGCGGGCGCGAGGCGAGGCGGCGCGCGCGGGCGCGCGCGCGTCTGGCCGTCTGGGCGCGGGCGTGCGGTGCTTGCGAGCGGCGCGCGCGGGCGCGCGCGCGTGCTGCGTTCGTTGGGCGCCTGGGCGCTGGGCGCCGGCGCCTGGGCGCTGCCCTCTCGGCTCTTAGCCCACTTTTGGGTCGTTTTGGCTCCCGAGCTCCGTTTGGCCTATCGTTTTGACCCGAACACTTCCCGAAACATGTTAAATGACCTTTTTAGCCCCGAAAATCATCAATGGACTTCCCGAGCTCTTCACCATGAAATCACCTACAAGGAAGCATTTTAATCAATATATATCATGGTTTTAGCTAGAATTAGGGACATTAAGATAGCTCTATTTTGGAGCTATCAGCCGTTTGGCCTTGACAACCTTGGCTGCCTTCTTCTTCAACCGTGCCTTGGTTGTCATCTGCTGGAGGCAATCTCCCAGTGTCTCGTCCATCGAATCATCCCTCTGCGCAGGGCTCTCAGGGCTGGCTTCCCTCAAAGGAGAGAAGACCTCTTCTTCCTCAGCTTCCCCACTGCCCTGCGTCGATTCTTGATACTCTCCATATGGAAATTCAGGGTCAGGTTGTGGGGAAGTGGGTGATGCTTCAGGGCTCTCTGCTGGTGGGTTGTGTTCAGAACTCTGCGGCGATGGAGGAAGCTCAGGGCTTCGCGCTGGTGGAGATGGCGAAGAGCTCTGCTTGGCTGACTCGTGTGACCGAAGGTCACTTTCTTGACTCTCCACAGAGGGAGTCTTTTTCTTGCTCGCTTCTTCGGCCACCGCCATGCTCCACTTGCGTTTCTTGGGTGTTCCTGCTGGTTCAGAGGGTCCAGCAGGTATCTCCGTAACTACCTTCCACTTCTTCTTGCGGATAGGCAGTTTGGGGAGTCGTTCAGTGCGCGCAGCCTCAGCATCTGCAAGGGCAAGAAGTGCTTCCCTCGCAGCAATTTCAGCGTCGTCGGCCTTCTTCTTGGACGCAGATCTTTCAGCTCTCGTTAGCACCATTATTGAATCGTGGGAATCTGGAAAGAAGAATTGCAGATGAAGAGGGAGAGAGATTTCTTGGAGTTCAGATAATGGGGAAATCGTACGGAACTTGGCGCTTCTAACGGATATAAGTAATGATGGAAATCCCAACGGCTATATTTGTTGCGGATTCTGCAAATCCAGCGCAATTCTAGTGACCGTTGGAGATTTTCTGAGTTTAAATGCCAATCTTTTCCCAACCGAATCTTTGATTTGGCCCAATATTTCCTCGATCTTTTTAGCTTGATTTCATCTCCTTGACTCCCTCTATTGATTCCCTACAAAAAGAAATAAAATCAACATCAAATTCGTAATTAAAATCACACAAAAATATACACAAACAATAACCGGAAAAATAGCAAAAATAAACTAAGGCATTAGCCTCGCATGGACGAGCACAGTGATCACTCGTCCTTTCTCGTTCTCATTTTCACATTTCAGTCAAGAGGAAGGCAGAGAGAGTCTTCACATCTCCTTCCTCATAGTAGTGCTTCAATCTTGCACCATTAACCATGAACGGTTGCCCTTGCTGCAGGTTCTTAATCTCGATTGCACCATGAACAAACACATTAGTTATTACAAATGGACCTGACCATCTAGACTTAAGTTTGCCTGGAAATAATTTCAGTCGTGAATTAAATAATAAGACAAGTTGGCCTTTCTTGAAGTCCTTAATCCTAAGTCTACTATCATGCCAAATCTTGGTCTTTTCCTTATACATTTTAGCATTTTCATAGGACATATGTCTAAGCTCATCAAGCTCATGTAATTGCAAAGACCGCAATGTTCCCGCATCGGTCACGCAATAATTCAACTCTTTTAGGGCCCAAAATGCTTTAATTTATAATTCGAATGGTAAGTGACATGCTTTGCCATACACAAGTCTATAGGGAGACATACCTAGGGGTGTCTTATATGCAGTTCTATACGCCCAAAGTGCATCCTCGAGTTTAAACGACCAATCTTTTCTATTGGGTTTGACCACTTTTTCTAGTATGTTTTTGATCTCCCTATTTGAAATTTCAGCTTGACCATTCGAATGTGGGTGATAAGGGGTGGCTACTCTATGTCTAACATTGTATTTAGCCAACACTCTCTCCATAGCTTTATTAATGAAATGTGTCCCTTCATCACTGATTATAGCACGAGGTGTTCCAAATCTAGTAAAGATATGTCTATGCAGGAATCTTATTACTGTTTTGGCATCATTATTTGGACATGCTATGGCCTCTACCCACTTAGATACATAGTCTACTGCTACCAAGATGTAAAGGTTACCTGATGATGGGGGAAATGGTCCCATGAAGTCAATGCCCCACACATCAAAGAGCTCCAACTCTAAGATGTAAGTGAGAGGCATCTCATCCTTTCGACTAAGGTTACCTGTTCTCTGGCATTCATCACAGCTGTGTGCATAGTTGTGGGCATCCTTGAAGATCGTTGGCCAATAGTAGCCACTCTGGAACACCTTTGCAGCTGTTCTTTGACCACCAAAATGTCCACCATAGGGTGCTGTATGGCAGTGCTGCAGCACAGACTTCGCCTCAGCAGCTGAAACACACTTCCTTAGCAAACCATCAGCACATGTCTTGTAAAGTGTGGGATCATCCCATATAAACTTCCTAGCTTCATGAAGGAACCTGTTCTTTTCTTGTCCTACCTTGAAAGTTGGTAGTACCTGTGATGCAAGGAAGTTAGCAATGTCAGCAAACCAAGGTTCCTCATCGTTATCACGATGAGTCAATACAAAGACATGTTCATCAATAAAAGCATCAGAAATTGCGGTTTCCGCAATTTTTCCGCAATTATGCTGCAATCTAGAAAGATGATCCGCAACCACATTTTCACATCCTTTCTTATCTCTAATGTCCAGATCAAACTCTTGCAGCAGCAATACCCATCTAATCAACCTAGGCTTAGCATCAGCCTTCCTCATAAGGTACTTTAAAGTAGAATGGTCAGTGTACACAATTGTCCTAGTGCCTACAATGTAATTCCTAAACTTCTCACAAGCAAACACTACAGCTAGCATCTCCTTCTCAGTAGTTGTGTAATTACATTGTGCCTCATTAAGTGTCTTACTAGCATAGTATACAGGGTGTGTTAACTTGTCAATCTTTTGTCCTAACATAACCCCTACAGCATAGTCACTTGCATCACATAACATCTCAAATGGGAGATCCCAATTTGGCCCTACTATAATAGGTGCTGTGACTAGTGCTTCCTTAAGGGTTTTCCAAGCTAGGAAACATTCTTTAGAGAAGATGAATGGTTTGTTTAGCTCTAGAAGCTCACATAAAGGCTTGGAGATCTTAGAAAAGTCCTTAATGAACCTTCTATAGAAGCCAACATGTCCTAAGAAACTTCTAATGGCTTTGACATTCTGAGGTTCTACCAATTTCTCTATTATTTCAATTTTGGCCCTATCGACCTCTACACCTGCCCTCGACACTCTATGACCTAAGACAATCCCTTCGTCCACCATGAAGTGGCATTTCTCCCAATTTAGGACTAGGTTGGTCTCCTCACACCTAGCCAGGACTTGTCCTAAGTTCTCTAGACAGTTTGTAAATGAATCCCCAAAGACTGAGAAATCATCCATGAATATCTCTATCATGGACTCATCCAAATCAGAGAAGATTGCCAACATGCACCTTTGGAATGTTGCCGGTGCATTGCATAAGCCAAAAGGCATTCTGCGAAAGGCAAAAGTTCCAAAAGGGCAAGTGAAGGTAGTCTTCTCTTGGTCCTTGGGGTCTATAGTGATCTGGTTATAACCTGAATAACCGTCTAAGAAGCAGTAGTAAGCTCTACCTGCTATCCTATCTAACATCTGGTCAATGAATGGTAGAGGGAAGTGGTCTTTTTTGGTTTCCTTATTGAGTTTCCTATAATCCATGCAAACTCTCCATCTTGTGATAGTCCTAGTTGGAATCAGTTCATTGTTCTCATTGACTACCACAGTCATCCCCCCCTTCTTAGGTACACATTGTATAGGGCTCACCCACTGACTACTATCTATAGGGAAGATCACACCAGCATCTAACCATTTTATTATTTCCTTTTTAACTACCTCTTTCATAGAGGGGTTCAACCTACGTTGGTGATCTACTCGTGGTGTATGCTCTTCCTCTAATATAATCTTATGCATGCAATAAGAAGGGCTAATGCCTCTAATGTCAGCAATAGTCCATGCAATAGCCTTCCTATGTTGCTTAAGTAATAAAATCAGTTCAACCTCATGCTTTTCACTTAATTTAGAAGAAATAATCACAGGCAAAGTATCATTACTTCCTAGATATGCATACTTGAGGTGAGTGGGTAGAGGTTTCAATTCTAAGACAGGTGGATGCTCAATGGATGGTTTTAAAGGATTCATGGATCTGTTAGTCAGGTCTTTATTTATACATACATGCTGTGTTTTATCTACAGGTATATCCATTATTTCAGAAACATTTAAATCAGTTAAATCTAATTGTACATATTCATTAGCATGCTTAGTTAATAATACATGCTCCAGCTGTTCTTCCATTAGTGAGTCTACAATATCCATGCTAGCACAAGATTCAGAGTCAGAGGGGTACCTTAAGGCTTTATATACACTAAATTTCACCTCTTCATCATGAACCCTCATCGTGAGCTCACCTTTTTGGACATCTATCAGGGCCCTACCTGTGGCTAGAAAAGGTCTGCCTAATAGGATGGGGACCTCCTTGTCTCCTTCATAATCCAGGATGATGAAATCTGCAAGGAAAATAAACTTGTCAACCTTTACAAGAATATCCTCAATCTTATCCTCATGGTAGGCTATGGATCTGTCTGCTAATTCTAAAGTGACAGTGGTTGGACGTGCTTCTCCTATTCCTAGCTGGCGGAATAGTGATAGGGCATGAGGTTTATGCTGGCTCCCAGGTCACAAAGAGCTCTGCCCACGTGCTTGCCTCCTAGCTCTACAGGTAAGGTGAAGGAACCAGGATCCTTCTCCTTCTTGGGTAGCTTGTTCTGGAGTATGGCACTGCACTCCTCAGTGAGATTTACTGTTTCAAACTCACCAATTATTCTTTTGTTAGTGATAATATCCTTCAAAAACTTTACATAAGAAGGCATAGACTGTAAAACTTCTACAAAAGGAATATTCACATGCACTTGTTTAAGAATTTCTAAAAATTTGTTAAAGTGCACTTCCTGTTCTTGTTTTTACTTAAGCCTTCGAGGAAATGGAGGTGGTGGCACATATGCAGGCACTTCAGGTCGCCTCAGGATAGGTGGAGGCCTTGGAATTTCTTCTATCTCTTCTATGATTGGCTCCAGCCTTGGTCCGGATGTGCTTGTTGGTGGTAAACCTTGGTTTGGCAGAGACTCCAGTGGAGCACTAGACTCATTGTTCTCTACTCTCTTTGGTGTTTCTTTGGTGTTGCTCACCAATGGTCTCTGTTACGTCTCCAAAAGTGACCTTTTTAGGACTTATTTATCTTAGAAAGATGTACACTCTTAGGTGTTTTTGATAGGATTTAGCTTAAACCTATGTTTATATATGAGATTTAGAAGAAGGTAGCTAAATTAGGACTTGTGTGCAAAAGGAAAGAAAAGGAATGAAAACCGAAGGAAAAAAGTGAAAAATAAGCATTGCGGAAACATTGCTAAAACCGCAATGTTTCAAGTGAAAACCGTAAGTTGACTGATCTGTTTCTGTTAATTTCCGTTATTTCAGGGATTCGTTCTTTCTCCTCCATCCATTTTGAAGTACGACGTTGAGGATGGATGGTTCTCCTTGGCCCAAACGCACCTGCAAATTACTATAAAAGGGGGTCAAAGTAGAGGGTTCAATCATCATCCGAAAGCGTAGAAGTCTTCTCGCAGCTCCATCTTTTCTCCTGTTTTTCTTTGCCGTCTGTTGGTTTGCGAAGTTTAGCTGTTGGAATCGACAATCTGATAGGAAGGAGAGAAGATTCATCTTCTCTCCCGATTGGATTCATCCAAGCAAGGCTGATCTTTCTCATCCTTCAGCCGAGGCGGTTGCGACGAGGCATCCAAGCTTAATTTACTGCTTGTTGTCTTTCATTTCTAATTTCCAGTTCTGCTTTGTTGTTGTTTCCCTTCTAGTAGCTAGTTTATTGCATTTCGTTGCTTTCTGTCTTTATGTTATTTACTTTAAGCTTTCCTTTGTTCATTCAAACAATCAAGTAATCAAAGCACAATTCTTCATTTCACAGTTTCTTCTCTTTGCTGCTACTGTTTTGTCCTTGCTGTTTGTCTTTTAATTCCTTCTAAGAATGCCTACTTCTTCTCTTATTTCTGTTCTGTCTATATCCATGAGTAGCTAAGTCACATAGGGGCATGCTAATGACAAAACTATAGGCTAAAAAAACGTGAACCAAGCATGTAGGATAGCTCTCGAAGCATTGATTGTATGTAAGCTTCATCCCACGGGCAATTTCGATTGGCCATCCATTTTGTCCAAAGAACTCCTAACCTCTGGAAGGAGTAAGAGTTCAGAGTCATACACTCATGCTAGCCTTTCAAGGTAGCCAGAAAACGACCTAGGAATAGGCGTTTTCCTAGTACAAACCATAACTTTCTGCTTTAACAAGATGCTTAAGACCTTACTTGGACATGAGTAAACTAAAGAATCTAATGCATGAAATCGGAAGATACATGAGTTTGAGTGAGTTTGATGCATAGAGAGTTGATCCAATGCTTGAGAATCGTGAGAAAATGCCTATAGAGGAGTCGTTAGTAGCCCTTGTTTCTCCATTTTATACACTTTCGCTGTTAGTAAAATTGCGGTAGAATTGCTGTTTCCGCAATTCTGCTAAGTTTAAAATTCTGTTTAGCTAACTTCCTCTTCGTTTATCAATCTCTTCTCTTTTCATTTGAGTTTATCTTTGACTTGCACTTGTTTATGTTGCTATCCTTTATATATTCCTTAGAAATTAGACAATTTAAAACCAATTCTACCCCCTCAAATCCACCCATTCTTTCTTAACAATACACTTCACGAGTAGCTCATAATAAATCTCTGTGGGAAAACGAATGAAAAAAATACTTACTACTTGCTATAAGATCATGTATGCTTGCATGTTCTGAGTGCTCTCTCTCTCTTATTGCTTAATTATTTTAACACATTGAGCACGCAACAGTCTCCCACTCCTAAGTTCAATTGCTTGAACTTGTTCTTTACAATCTCTCCTTGGTACTTCAGTGTCAGCAGGTAGTCTACCTTGGGGCCTATTTTTGAGTTCATTGGCTAGTTGCCCTATTTGGTTCTCTAGGCTCCTAAGAGTAGCTTGCTGACTCTGTAGAGTGGCATCATTCTTGGCTATGTATTCCTTAAGTAAGTTTTCTACAGACGATCCTATAGGTTGGTTGTATGGTTTTTGGTACATGGATTGGTTATGTTGGGGAGTGAAACCAGGTGTTCCACTCGGTCTTGGTTGGTTAGCATTCTGTTGGCCACCCCATGACAGGTTTGGGTGGTTCCTCCAACCAGGGTTGTAAGTATTAGAATAGGGGTTGTTCCTAGGCTGCTGTTGGCTTCCAATATAGCAGACTGAGGCTGGATTCCCAGGGCAGTATTCATACAGGTGCCCTTCCCCACAGAATCCACAGATAAGTGTCTCACCTTGACTTGGTTGGGTGCCCATTGACATGGCTGTGGCGGTGTTGACACTAGTTTGGAGATTGGCTTGAGCCATTTGCTTGACTAGGTTGGTCAGGGCGCTTATTTGGCTACTCATGGCATTGAGTGCGTCCTTGTCTTGAGCTCTAGTTGGCTCAACTGGATCATCTGACCACCTACAGTGAGATGCTGAGATCTTCTCCAAGATCTCATAGGCTTCATTATAACTCTTGGACAGCATGGAACCACCAGCAGATGAATTTAGCACTTGTCTTGTGCTGGGGTTGCATCCTTTGAAAAAGACCTCTATTTGGATACACCATGGGATGCCATGGTGTGGACATTTAAGAAGAAGGTCCTTGAACCTTGTCCAAGCTTCGTGAAGAGACTCATTCTCAGCTTGTTTGAACTTGATTATATCATCACGAAAGGTAGAATTCCTATAAGGTGGGAAATATTTCACTAGGAATTTCTCCGCCAAGTCTGTCCAATTGAGGACTGATCCAGAGGGTAATGAGTTTAACCACGTCTTTGCTTTGTCCCTCAATGAGTAAGGGAAGAGGTAGAGCCTCAAGGCTTCTTGGAAAACTCCAGGGATGATGAATGTATCACTGACTCCTAGGAAGTTTCTAAGATGGTTGTGGGGATCCTCATTTTCCACTCCAAAGAATTGTCCCACAGTGGACAACATTTGGAACATCACTGGCTTTAACTCGAATGAGTTGGCAGTGATTTCAGGGCGGATGATGCTGGGGTTCAGCTCCCCAGGCATAGGTACTAGGTATGAGAGAATGGCACTATCCTTATCATTCGCTATTTCGATGGGATTGCGAGTGACAGACACCGGATTTGGAACTAATCTATCCATTTCTTCTTGAGAGGATTGCGGAGATTCTGCGGTTTCAACAATTATTTGAGGTAAAGGGGGTTGTTTAAAGAGACGTTTCTTGGCTCTATTTCTAGCCTTAAATAATCTCTCAGGCTCAGGGTTGAACTCTAGATCACTACTTGAAGGCTCATTCATAAACTAACCCAAGCAGTACCTGCAAAAGAAATGAAAATAGATCAGCTTCAATAGATATTAAGAGTTTGTTTTCTAACTTAACAAACTTCGTTTTCACTAAAATAAATCCCCGGCAGCGGCGCCAAAAACTTGTTGCGTGCTCAATGTGTTAAAATAAATAAGCAATAAAAGAGAGAGAGCACTCAGAACATGCAAGCATACATGATCTTATAGCAAGTAGTAAGTATTTTTTCATTCGTTTTCCCACAGAGATTTATTATGAGCTACTCGTGAAGTGTATTGTTAAGAAAGAATGGGTGGATTTGAGGGGGTAGAATTGGTTTTAAGTTGTCTAATTTCTAAGGAATATGTAAAGGGTAGCAACATAAACAAGTGCAAGTCACAGATAAACTCAAATGAAAAGAGAAGAGATTAACAAACGAAGAGGAAATTGGCTAAACAGAATTTTAAACTTAGCAGAATTGCGAGAACAGCAATTCTACCGCAATTTTACTAACAGCGAAAGTGTGTAAAATGGAGAAACAAGGGCTACTAATGACTCCTCTATAGGCATTTTTATACGATTCTCAAGCACTGGATTAACTCACTATGCATCAAACTAACTCAATCTCATGTATCTTCCGATTTCATGCATTAGATTCTTTAGTTTACTCATGTCCAAGTAAGGTCTTAAGCATCTTGTTAAAGCAGAAAGATATGGTTTGTACTAGGAAAACGCCTATTCCTAGGTCGTTTTCTGGTTACCTTGAAAGGCTAGCATGAGTGTATGACTCTGAACTCTTACTCCTTCCAGAGGTTAGGAGTTCTTTGGACAAAATGGATGGCCAATCGAAATTTCCCGTGGGATGAAGCTCACATACAATCAATGCTTCGAGAGCTATCCTACATGCTTGGTTCACGTTTTTTAGCCTATAGCGTTGTCATTAGCATGCCCCTATGTGACTTAGTTACTCATGGATATAGAGAGAACAGAAAGAATAGATGAAGCAGACATGCTTAGAAGGAAATGAAAGACAAAATAGCAAAGGAAAACAGGAGACAGCAAAGGTAAAGACGAAGTATGAACTAATGAATTGTGCTTTGATTAACCGACTTTTTGAATGAACAAATGGAGACTTGAATTAAATAACATCAAGACAAACAGCAACGAAATGTAATGAACTAGCTAATAGAAAAGAAATAACGACAAAACAGAGCTGGAAATGAAGAATAGAAAGACAGAAAGCAGTAAATGAGCTTGAACGCCTCGTCGCAACCGCCTCGGCTGAGGGACGAGAAAGAGCAGCCCTGCTTGGATGAATCCAATCAGGAGAGAAGATGAATCTTCTCTCCTTCCTATCAGATTGACGACTCCAACAGCTGAACCTCTCAGACCAACAGACGGAAAAGGAATTGAATGGGAAAAACTGTGCTGCGAAGAGACTTCTACGCTTTCGGATGATGATCAAACCCTCTACTTTGACCCCCTTTTATAGTAATCTGCAGGTGCGTTTGGGCCAAGGAGAACCATCCATCTTCAACGTCGTACTTCAAAATGGATGGAGGAGAAAGAACGAATCCCTGAAATAACGGAAATTAACAGAAAAGGATCAGTCAACTTACGGATTTCACTTGAAACATTGCGGTTTCAGCAATGTTTCCGCAATGCTGCCGCAATGCTCATTTTTCCTTCTTTTACTTCGGTTTTCATTCCTTTTCTTTCCTTTTGCACACAAGTCCTAATTTAGCTACCTTCTTCTAAATCTCATGTATAAGCATAGGTTTAAGCTAAATCCTATCAAAAACACCTAAGAGTGTACATCTTTCTAAGATAAATAAGTCCTAAAAAGGTCACTTTTGGAGACGTAAGACGTACATTCATGCTAGCCTCTCAAGGTAGCCAGAAAACGACCTAGGAATAGGCGTTTTCCTAGTACAAATCACAACTTGCTGTTATAACAAGATGCTTAAGACCTTACTTGGACATGAGTAAACTAAAGGATCTAATGCATGAAATCGGAAGATACATGAGAATAAGTTAGTTTGATGCATGATGAGTTGATCTACTGCTTGAGAATCGTGTGCCAAAGCCTATAGAGGAGTCGTTAGTAGCCCTTGTTTCCACACTTTACACTTAATTCGCTGTTAGTAACATTGCTAAATAATTGTTGTTTCCGCAATTCCCTTAGTTAAAATTGTGCCTTAGCCATTTTTCTCTTCGTTTGTTATTCTCTTCTTTTTACATCCACGTTTATTATCTACTTGCACTTGTTTATGCTTCCATCATTTACACACTCCTTAGTAATTAGGCACTTTAAAACCAAATCTACCCCATTTAATCCACCCATTCTCACTTAACAAAACACTTCGCTAGTAACTAAGAATAAATCTCTGTGGGAAATCGAATGAAAAAATACTTATTACTTGCTACAAGATCATGTATGCTTGCATGTTCTGAGTGCTCTATCATTGCATCTTTATTTTAAACATTGAGCACGCAACAAGTTTTTGGCGCCGCTGCCGGGGATTTAGTTTAGTGAAAACGAAGTTTGTTAAGTTAGAAACACAAAATTTAATATCTATTGGAACTAATCTATTCTCATTTCTTTTGCAGGTACCATTGGGTTAGTTTATGAATGAGCATTCAAGTAGCGATCTAGAGTTCAATCCTGAGCCTGAGAGATTACTTAGGGCCAGAAATAAAGCTAAGAAACATCTCTTCAAACAACCCCTTATACCTCAAAACATTGCTGACTCTGCGGAGTCATCGCAATCCCATCAAATAGAAATAGATAGAACAGTCCCAAATCCAGAACCTACCATTCACAACCCCATCGAAATAGCGAATGACAAGGATAGTGCCATTCTCTCCTACCTAGTTCCCATGCCTGGGGAGCTAAACCCAAGCATTATACGCCCTGAAATTACTGCCAACTCATTTGAGTTAAAGCCAGTAATGTTCCAAATGTTGTCCACTGTGGGACAATTCTTTGGAGTGGAAAATGAGGACCCCCACAACCATCTAAGAAACTTCCTAGGAGTTAGTGATACCTTCCTTATCCCTGGAGTTTCCCAAGAAGCTTTGAGGCTTTACCTTTTCCCTTACTCATTAAGGGATAAAGCCAAAACGTGGTTGAACTCATTACCATCCGGATCAGTTAATTGGACAGATCTGGCTGAGAAATTCCTAGTCAAATATTTCCCACCTGATAGGAATTCAAACTTTCGTGATGACATAATCAAATTCAAACAAGCCGAAAACGAATCTCTTCACGAAGCTTGGACAAGGTTCAAGGACCTTCTGCTTAAATGTCCACACCATGGCATCCCATGGTGTATCCAAATAGAAGTCTTTTTTAAAGGATGTAACCCCAGCACAAGGCAAGTGCTGAATTCGTCAGCTGGTGGTTCCATGCTTTCTAAAAGCTATAATGAAGCCTATGAGATCCTGGAGAAGATCTCAACCTCTCACTGTAGGTGGTCAGATGATCCAGTAGAGCCTAGGAGAGCTCAAGACAAGGATGCTCTTAGTGCAATGAGCAACCAAATTAATGCCTTGACCAACCTAGTCAAACAAATGGCTCAAACCAATCTCCAATCCAGTGTCAACACCGCAGCAGCCATCTCAATAGGCGCACAGACAAGTCAAGGTGAGACACTGATCTGTGGATTCTGTGGGGAAGGGCACCTGTATGAATACTGCCCTGGGAATCCAGCCTCAGTCTGCTATGTTGGAAGCCAACAGCAGCCTAGGAACAACCCCTACTCTAACACTTACAATCCTGGTTGGAGGAACCACCCAAATCTTTCTTGGGGTGGGCAACAGAATACTAACCAAGCTCCCAACCAGCCAAGACCGAGTGGAACACCTGGTTTCACTCCCCAAAATAACCAATCCATGTATCAAAAACCATACAACCAACCAATAGGGTCATCAGTAGAAAATCTACTTAAGGAGTACATTGCAAAGAATGATGCTACTCTACAAAGTCAGCAAGCTACCCTTAGGAGCCTAGAGAACCAAATAGGGCAATTAGCCAATGAATTGAAGAGTAGGCCCCAAGGTAGACTGCCTGCTGACACTGAGGTCCCTAGAAGGGATGGAAAAGAGCAGGTTCAAGCAATTGAACTTCGCAGTGGAAGACCATTGGTGAGCAACACTAGAGAAACACCAAAGCGAGTAGAGAATGAATAGTCTAGTGCTCCACTGGATTCTCTGCCAAACCAAGGTCAACCACCAACAAGCACATCAAGGGCAAGGCTGGAACCTATCATAGAGGAACCAGAAGAGATTCCAAGGCCTCCACCTGTCCTGAGGCGACCTGAAGTGCCTACATATGTGCCACCACCTCCATTCCCTAGAAGGCTGAAGAAAAAACAAGAACAGGAAGTGCACTTTAATAAATTTTTAGAAATACTAAAGCAAGTGCATGTTAATATTCCGTTTGTAGAGGTTTTGCAATCTATGCCTTCTTATGTTAAGTTTTTGAAGGATATAATTACTAACAAGAAGATTATTGGTGAATTTGAAACAGTGAATCTCACTGAGGAGTGCAGTGCTATACTCCAGAACAAGCTACCAAAGAAGGAGAAGGATCCTGGTTCCTTCACCTTACCAGTGGAGTTGGGAGGCAAGCACGTGGGCAGAGCTCTTTGTGACCTGGGAGCCAGCATTAATCTCATGCCCCTATCACTATTCCGTCAGCTTGGAATAGGAGAAGCACGTCCTACCACTGTCACCTTGCAGTTGGCAGACAGATCCATAGCCTACCCTGAGGGTAAGATAGAGGATATTCTTGTCAAGGTTGACAAGTTCATTTTTCTTGCAGACTTCATCATTCTGGATTATGAAGCAAACAAGGAGGTCCCCATCCTATTAGGCAGACCATTTCTAGCCACAGGTAGGGCCTTAATTGATGTCCAGAAAGGTGAGCTCACCATGAGGGTTCATGATGAGGAGGTTAAGTTTAGTGTCTTTAAAGCCTTAAGGTATCCTTCTGACTCTGAATCTTGTGCAAGTATGGACATAGTAGATTCACTGATGGAAGAGAAACTTGAGCATGAACTATTGATTAAACATGCTAATGATTATGTACAATTAGATGTAACTGACTTAAATATTGCTGAAATAATGGATATACCTGTGGATAAACCTCAACATGTTTGTATGACTAGTGATTTGACTGAGAGATCCATGAATCCATTGAAACCATCCATTGAGCATCCACCTATCTTAGAATTGAAACCACTGCCTGAACATCTTAAGTATGCATATCTAGGAGAGCATGATACTTTGCCTGTTATCATTTCGTCCAAGTTAAGTGAAAAGCATGAAATTGAGTTAATATTAGTGCTTAAGCAACATAAAAAAGCTATTGCATGGACGATTGCTGACATTAGAGGTATTAGTCCTTCCTACTGCATGCATAAGATACTATTGGAAGAAGAGCATACACCCCGAGTAGATCACCAACGTAGGTTGAACCCCTCCATGAAGGAGGTAGTTAAAAAAGAGATAATCAAATGGTTAGATGCAGGTGTAATCTTCCCTATAGCTAGCAGTCAGTGGGTGAGTCCAATTCAATGTGTACCTAAGAAGGGGGGGATGACTGTAGTAGTGAATGAGAGTAATGAACTAATTCCAACTAGAACTATTACAGGATGGAGAGTCTGTATGGACTATAGAAAATTGAATAAAGAAACAAAAAAGATCACTTTCCTTTACCGTTTATAGATGAGATGTTAGATAGAATAGCTGGTAGAGCTTATTACTGCTTCTTAGATGGTTATTTTGGATATAACCAAATCACCATAGACCCTGTGGACCAGGAGAAAACAACCTTCACATGTCCCTTTGGAACGTTTGCTTTTCGCAGAATGCCTTTTGGCTTATGCAATGCACCAGCAACATTCCAAAGGTGTATGTTGGCCATTTTCTCTGACTTAGATGAATCCATGATAGAGATATTTATGGATGACTTCTCAGTCTTTGGTGATTCTTTTACAAATTGTTTAGAGAACTTAGGACAAGTCCTAGCTAGGTGTGAGGAGACCAACCTAGTCCTTAATTGGGAGAAATGCCACTTTATGGTGGAAGAGGGGATAGTCCTAGGTCATAGAGTGTCTAGAGCAGGAGTAGAGGTCGATAGGGCCAAGATTGAAATAATAGAGAAGCTAGTGGAACCTCAGAATGTAAAAGCTATTAGAAGTTTCCTAGGACACGCAGGTTTCTATAGAAGGTTCATTAAGAACTTCTCTAAGATCTCCAAGCCTTTGTGTGAGCTTCTAGAGCTGAATAAGCCATTTATCTTCTCAAAAGAATGTTTCTTAGCCTGGACAACCCTTAAGGAAGCATTAGTCAAAGCACCTATTCTAGTAGGACCAAATTGGGACCTACCATTTGAAATGTTGTGTGATGCGAGTGACTATGCAGTAGGGGTTATGCTAGGACAGAAAATTGACAAACTAACACATCCTGTATACTATGCTAGTAAGACATTAAATGAGGCACAATGTAATTACACGACCACAAAGAAGGAAATGCTAGCTGTAGTGTTTGCCTGTGAGAAGTTTAGGAATTACATTGTAGGCACTAGGACCATCGTGTACACTGATCATTCTGCACTTAAATACCTCATGAGGAAGGCTGATGCTAAGCCAAGGTTAATTAGATGGGTATTGTTGCTGCAAGAGTTTGATCTAGACATTAGAGATAAGAAAGGATGCAAAAATGTAGTTGCGGATCATATTTCTAGATTGCGGCATAATTGCGATAAAATTGCGGAAACCGCAATTTCTGATGCCTTTATCGATGAACATGTCTTTGTATTAGGCCATTGTGATAACGATGAGGAACCTTGGTTTGCTGATATTGCTAACTTCTTTGCCTCGCAGGTACTACCAACTTTCAAGGGAGGACAAGAAAAGAAGAGGTTTCTACATGAAGCTAGGAAGTTCATCTGGGACGATCCTACACTCTACAAGACATGTGCAGATGGTTTGCTGAGGAAGTGTGTGTCAGCTGCTGAAGCGAAGTCTGTGCTGCAGCACTGCCATACATCTCCCTATGGTGGACATTTTGGTGGCCAAAGAACAGCTGCAAAGGTGTTCCAGAGTGGCTACTATTGGCCCACGATCTTCAAAGATGCCCACGACCATGCACATAGCTGCGATGAATGTCAAAGAACAGGTAACCTCAGTCGGAAGGATGAGATGCCTCTCACTTACATCTTAGAGTTGGCGCTCTTTGATGTGTGGGGCATTGACTTCATGGGACCATTTCCCCCATCAGCAGGTAACCTTTATATACTTGTAGCTGTAGACTATGTATCTAAATGGGTAGAAGCCATAGCATGTCCAACAAATGATGCCAAAACAGTCATTAAGTTCCTTAATAGACATATCTTTACTAGGTTTGGTACACCTCGTGCGATAATTAGTGATGAAGGGACTCACTTTATTAATAAAGCTATGGAAAAAGTGTTGGCTAAGTACAATGTTAGACATAGAGTGTCCACCCCTTATCACCCACATTCGAATGGACAAGCTGAAATATCAAATAGGGAGATTAAGAACATACTCGAAAAAGTGGTCAAACCCAATAGAAAAGATTGGTCGTTTAAGTTAGAGGATGCACTTTGGGCATATAGGACTGCATATAAGACACCCCTAGGTATGTCTCCTTATAGACTTGTGTATGGCAAAGCATGTCACTTACCATTCGAATTGGAAATTAAAGCATTTTGGGCCTTAAAAGAGCTAAATTATTGCGTGACCGATGCGGGAACATTGCGGTCTCTGCAATTACATGAGCTTGATGAGCTGAGACATATGTCCTATGAAAATGCCAAAATGTATAAGGAAAAAACTAAAATTTGGCATGATAGTAGACTTAGGATTAAGGACTTTAAAAAAGGCCAGCATGTCTTGTTATTTAACTCAAGGTTGAGATTATTTCCAGGCAAACTTAAGTCCAGATGGTCAGGTTCTTTTGTTATAACTAATGTGTTTGTTCATGGTGCAATTGAGATTAAGAACCTGCAGAATGGGCAACCGTTTATGGTCAATGGTGCACGATTGAAGCATTACTACGAGGAAGGAGATGTGAAGACTCTCTCGGCCTTCCTTTTATCTGAAGCTTGAAAATAAAACCGAGAGGGGACGAGTGATTACTGTGCTCGTCCATGCGAGGCTATGCCTTAGTTTTTTTTTTTTGTTGTTTTGTATTTCTTCGGCTGTTATTTTTGTATGTTTAGGTGTGATTTTTATCACGAATTTGTTGTTAATTTTGTACGTTTTAGTAGGGGATCAAAAGAGGAAATCAAGGAGATGAATCAAGGGTAAAGAATCGAGGAAGAAATCAGGCCGAATCAAAAATTGAGTTGTGAGAATCTTGGGATTTAAATCACGAAAATCTCTAACGGCCATTTAATTGCGGTGGATTTGCTGAAACCGCAACAGAAAGAGCCGTTGGGATCCACTTGATTACAAATAGCCGTTAAGTCAGCTATGCCCCCTACGCTTCTTTCATTCGTTGGACTTCAAGAAATCACTCTTCTTCTTCCTCTGCATCTTCTACCTCCAGATCTCTCCGAATCAACAATGGTACTTACACGAGCTGAGCGATCTGCCTCCAAGAAGAAGTCACCTGACGCAGAAGCAGCTGCGAGAGAGGCACTACTTGCCTTGGCAGATGCCGAAGCTGCGCAACCCGAACGACCTTCTAAGCTTCCAGTACGCAAGAAGAAGTGGAAGGTGGTGACCGAAATCCCTGCTGGTCCATCTGAACCAGTGGGTACACCCAAGAAAAGGAAGTGGAAGATGGCAATCGGGGACGCACCGATCAAGGACAAGACTCCCACCGAGGAGAGTCAAGGGAGTGGCCGTCCATCCTACGAGACGGCCAGACAAAGCCCCGAGCCATCTCCCCCTTCACAGAGCCCCGAGCCATCTCCACCTTCACCAAGCCTTGAGCCATCTCCATCGTCGCAGATGCCCGAGCCTGGAATTCCGATTGAAGAACATCAAGAATCAGTGCCGAGCGAAGAGGCGGCTGAAGAAGATGAGGTCTTCTCTCCTTTGAGGGAAGTCAGCCCTGATAGCCCAGCAGAGGGGAGAGACTCGATGGATGAGACGTTGGGGGACTGCCTCCAGCAGATCACCACCAGGGCACGACTGAGGAAGAAAGCGCCCAAGGTTGTGAAGGCCAAACGACCGAAAGCTTCAAAACGATCCAAGAAGAAGAAGCTCAGTAGTGAGCCATCTTTGAAGAAGCTGAAGGTCGAGGCTGCTGAGTCGGCCAAGGCAAGGGACAAGGGAAAGCCAAATTGTACCCCGAAGATGATCCTCAAGCCATGAGGTATGTCTCTTCAGATGCGGAATCAAGAGGCAATGAACTGAGGAAGAGAGACCTGCTCCATGAGACGGGGTTTCTTGATGCATTGGCAGACCTGCCGCAATTCTTGCGCGCAGGGATCACCAACCACGGCTGGGGAGAGTTGTGCAGACCGCCCATCCCTGCCTACTCCAACATGGTGTACGATTTTTACGCCAATCTGACGCACCCCGAGGATGGTCTGTCCATGGTGAGGGGGATTGAGGTCGATTTTTCGGCCAAGGCGATCAATGAAGCTTATGGCCTCAAGGGGCAGAAGTATACTGACTACGCGAGGATCATCGACGCACCAACTGAGGCTGTCCTGGAAGAAGCCATGCGCATCATAGGCCAACCTGAGGCGACTTGGACAATCTCACGTAACGGGAAGCACACTCTGATGAGTGCGACCCTTACGGCCAAGGCAGCCGTGTGGTTCTCCTTCGTGCGTAGGTGTTGCGTGCTCAATGTGTTGAATATAAATAAGCAAGAAGGTAGAGAGAGCACTCAGAACATGCAAGCATACATGGTCTCACAGCAAGTAGTAAGTATATTTCATTCGTTTTTTCCACAGAGACTTATGTTTAGCTATTCGCGAAGTGTAGTTGTTAAGAAAGATGGGGTGGATTTGATGGGGTAAAATTGGTTTTTAATTATCTAAATTTTGCTGAATGTGTAAAGGGATATAACATAAACAAATGCAAGTTGAAATTAGACTCAAAAGACAAGAGATGGAATTAATAAACGAAGAAGAAAACAGCTAAACAGAATGAAAACTTAGTAGAATTGCGGGGACCGCAATGTTACCGCAATTAATCAGCAGCGAAAGTGTGTAAATGGGTGAATTGAGGGCTACTAATGACTATCCTATAGGCATTTTTATACGATTCTCAAGCACTGGATCTACTCTCTATGCATCAAACTCACTCTATCTCATGTATCGTCCGATTCCATGCATTAGATTCTTAAGTTTACTCGACTCAAAGTAAGGTCTTAATCATCTTGTTAAAACAGGAGTGTTCAGTTTGTACTAGGGAAACGCCTATTCCTAGGCCGTTTCCTGGTTACCATGAAAGGCTAGCATGATTATATGACTCTGAACTCTTACTCCTTCCAGAGGTTAGGAGTTCTTTGGACAAAATGGATGGCCAATCGAAATTGCCCGTGGAATGAAGCTTACATACAATCAATGCTTCGAAAGCTATCCTACATGCTTGGTTCACGTTTTTTAGCCTATAGTTCTGTCATTAGTATGCCCCTAAGTGACTTAGCTACTCATGGATGTATAGAGAACAGAAATGTAAGATGAAACAGACATGCTTAGAAGGGAAATAAACTTAAAACAGCAAGGCAAAACCGTAGCAGCAGAAGAAGGAAAACTGTGAAATGAAAACTTGCAATTTGATTACTTTGAATGTTGAACGGACAAAAGGAAACTTAAAGCAAATAATTCAAAGACAGACAACAACGAAATGCAGTAGACTAATCACTAAACAAGAAACAATAACTAAACAATGCTGGAAATGAGAAAGGAAAGACAGAAAACAGTAGAGAGTGCTTGAAAGCCTCGTTGCAGACGCCTCGAATGAAGGGGATGAAAGGTCAGCCTTGCTTGGATGAATCCAATCGAGAGAGAAGAAGAATCTCCTCTCCTTCCTATCAGATTATCGATTCCAACAGCTGAGACTCTCACTCCAACAGACGGCAAAGGAAAACAGGGAGAAAATGTGGACTGCGAGAAGGCTTCTACGCTTTCGGATGATGATCAAACCTCCGACTTTGACCCCCTTTTATAGTAGTTTGCAGGTGCGTTTGGGCCAAGGAGAACCATCAATCTTCAACGTCATATATCAGAATGGATGGAGGAGAAAGAACGAATCCCTGAAATTACGGAAATTAACAGAAAAAGATCAGTCAACTTACGGTTTTCACTTGAATAATTGCGGCTTCAGCAATGTTTTCGCAATGCTGTCGCAATGCGATTTTTCATTCTTTTCCTTCGGTTTTCAACCCTTTTCTTTCCTATTGTACAAAAGTCCTAATTTAGCTACCTTCTTCTCATTCTCATATTTAAGCATAGGTCTAGGCTAAATGCTATCAAAAACACCTAAAAGTGCACATCTTCTTAAGCTAAATGGGTCCTAAATAAGTCACTTTCAGAGACTTAACACACCCCCAAACTTAAGGTTTTGCTTGTCCTCAAGCATACTAAGGACTTACCTAGGCTGCTGTTTCACCTTCTTTAACCACCTACTGACTCCCTTATATCCCTACCTATAGCACTGCTGTCCTGTGACACACTCCTCAGTTTAAAACTACCCTCTTATCTAGCTTCTTCTGAACTTGCCTGCCTAACACTTATCTGTTTTCATTAACTCCCTACAACTGATCTTTTTGCTTTTGTCATATCATGCCACTATCCCTAAGGTTTCAAATTCTGCCTAGCTTTACCTCAGACTCAGTACATGCTTCTAGCTTTATTTTTAATGTGTCTAGGATTCCTTAGAGTCATGCCAGTCTTAGTATTAACGGTGACAGTAGTACTTTTAAAGAACAACCTAAACCCTGGCATCACTACATTGGATAAACACTCATCTCCCTAAACAACCCTACAAGTTACAACTTTGTGCTTAGCTAATTGAGGATCAGAGTTCTTTTTAAATAGGACACCTAAGCCACAAAGTTATAACTCCTAGGTCTACATTCTTCTTCCCTATTCTTTTCCCTTTTTTCTTACTTAGGTGGGGCCTCTCCTTTGGTTGCCTTTTGATGCAATGCCACTTGTGGGTCACACACTTGGCACTGATTACTTAGCAACCTCAGAGAGACCCCCCTCTTTATTCTATTTTTCATTTTTTTTCAGTTCATCATTTTTTTTTTAAAGGAGAAGAAGAATGCTTATGTTTCTAAGGGAGAGAGGAATGTTCCTAGGCCTAGGGTGGCCTCCCCCAAACTTCAACTACTCATTGTCCCCAATGAGTGTCTGAGGTGGCACACCCCCAAACTTGTCCTAGAAGCATCTAGTCTAAAGTAAAACAAAGAGAATCTAAAAGCCCTAGGTATAGACAGAACATTTAAAAGAAAATATCACAGCAGCAGTAATTAAAAAAAAAACAGACAGTTAAGGGCTTAAAGCTGTGCATGCTGAGCTTTTTAGAGGTCGATTTAAACTATCAAAGGGTGGCCTATGACACTCATCCAGCATGCATTTAGATAAGCTATATAAGGCAGTCATGTTAGCAGCAAAAGATAGAATTTAAACAGATCACAGCCTAGCTAAACAGACAGTCCAAAACATGCTTTTAGTCATGAAAATTGCGGGTACCGCAATTATTTCGCAATTAGATCAGGGCAGATATAACATTGATTAAGGCCCCTAAGCATGCTTTTTCCAGTAACTCAAGCATCCTAAAAAATAAAACTAAACTATCCTCCCTAGTCAGCTAACATCAGACTATACTAAGCAAAAGGAAAAACATAAAACTAAACATCTAAAACAGATCAAAATTGAACCAAAAACAGCATAATTCACATGGTCCTATCAGAAAGCAGAAAATTGTTTTTTTTTTCTAAGGGAACAGCAATACTCCCTTCAGTGCACTTCAAACCAGCACTCAATCGTCTTCATCTTCATCTGGTTGCCGTGGTCGTGGGGGCACCCATGGAGTCAGGAGATTGGTGGGGAAGTCAGGGAAGATGCACCCCAGTTGGTCTGCAACTTCCTTGTCCCTCGCCTGCGCATAAGCGGCCCATTGAGCCATTCTCCTCTGCATATCCATCAGGCAGGCCATGGATAGGGACTGTTCAGCAGCCAGCCTATCCAGTTCAAACTCCATATTCCCCTTCCTTCTCAGCCTCAGGTTAGCAGGCAGCTCCAAGTGGCCCGTGTAGGCCATCTGCTGCTCCAGGCGCTCGGTGGGGACTCCTGCAAGCAAACATAGCTTGGTTATGGTATTAGGGAAAAACAGTGGTCCCTTACCTTTCTTGGCGCATTCAGCAATGGCCGCAGTGATGACTTCTCCCACATTGATCGTGAGACCTCTCATTATCGCATACACCAGCAGCGAGCGGCTCTGGTTGATTGTAGTCTCGTGAGTCACTGGGGACAATCTCCTTCTCACGAACGAAAACCACACAGCCGCCTTAGCCGTGAGGTTGGCACTCATGAGAGTGTGCCTCCCATTGCGCGACACGGTCCAAGAAGCTTCAGGCTGGCCAATGGTGCGGATGGCCTCTTCCAGCACTGCCTCAGTAGGCTCATCAACGATCCGTGCATAATCTGTATGTGTTTGGCCCTTGAGACCATAGGCTTCGTTGATGGCCTTGGCTGAGAAATCCACCTCTACCCCTCTGACCACAGACAGGCCATCCTCAAGGCTGAGCACATTGGCGTAGAAATCATACACCATACTCGTGTAGGCTGGATTGGGCGGTCTGCAGAATTCCTCCCAGCCATGGTTGATCACTCCTGCGCGCAAGAACTGCGGCAGGTCAGCAGGTCGGTCGAGGAAGCCTTTCTCGTGCAGCAACTCCCTCTTCCTTAACTCAACGCCCCTGGATTCAGCGTCAGATGAAACATACCTCACTGACTGAGGTTCGTCTTCAGGGTAGAGTTTGGCCTTCCCCTTATCTGCTGGCTTGGCTGACTCGGCAGCCTCAACCTTGAGTCGTTTGAGCGAAGGCTCAGTGCTCTCTTTGTCTGCTGAAGGCACCCTCTTGGCCTTCTTCTTCTTCAGCCTCTTGGAGCGCTTGGCCTTGACAATCTTGGCCTTCTTCTTCTTCTTGAGCTTAGCCTTGATATTGATCTGCTGGAGGCATGCCCCCAACGTTTCTTCCATGGAATCATCCTGCTGTGCAGGACTATCGGCACTAGCTTCCCTTGCAGGCGAGAAGACCTCGTCTTCATCACCTTCCCCACTGCCCTGAGTGGATTCTTGATAATCCCCATATGGGAATTCAGGATCAGGCTGTGGAGGCGTGTGCGAAGGTGTGGCACTCTGCTCTGCTGATGGTGTCTGCGCAGAATTCAGTGGCGAAGACGGCGTCGCAGGGCTCTGTGCAGGCTGCGGTGATGAGAGCTCTGGGCTGTGCACTGGTTCAGATGGTGCAGGGCTGTGCGCAGGCGATGCAGATGGCGTCGAACCCTCTTTGGCTGACTCGTGGGACGCACGATCAGTTTCTTGACTCTCCACAGAGGGAGTCTTTGCTGTGCTTGGTTCGGCGGCCATCTCGACACTCCACCGGCGCTTCTTGGGCGTACCTGCTGGTTCAGAGGGTCCAGCAGGGATTTCAGTGACAACCCTCCACTTCTTCCTACGGACTGGAAGCTTGGACAGAGGGCCGGTGCGAACAGCACCATCATCTGCAAGGGTAAGCAGTGCTTCCCTCGCAGCCGCTTCAGCTGCGTCATCAGCCTTCTTCTTGGCTGCGGATCTTTCAGCCCGTGTGGACACCATTGTCGAATCTTGGTGATCTTGAGAGAAGAATCAAAGATGAAGAGAATCGCAGAATTCTTGAAGATCAGAGAATGGGAGACTCGTATCGATCGAGCGCCTTCTAACGGATATAAAGGCAACGGCTAAATCCCAACGGCTATTTTTTTGCGGATCCTGCAATTCCAGCGCAATTTTAGGGATCTTTTTGCATTAAAATGTCAATCTTTGCTTGCCCGTATCTTTTATTTGGCTCGATCGTTTTTTGATTTTTAAAGCTGGGATTACTCTCCTTGATTCCCTCTTTCGATTCCCTACAAAAAGAAATAAAAACAATATCAAATACGTAATTAAAATCACACAACAAAACACACAAATGACAACCGGAAAATCGCAAAAAATAAACTAAGGCATGAGCCTTATGTTGACGAGCACAGTAACCACTCGTCCTCTCTCGTTCTCATTGTCACGCTTCAGTCAAGAGGAAGGCCGAGAGAGTCTTCACATCTCCTTCCTCATAGTAATGCTTCAACCTCGCCCCATTGACCATAAATGGCTGACCTTGCTGCAAGTTCTTTATCTCTATGGCACCATGAACAAACACATTAGTAATCACAAATGGACCCGACCATCTAGACTTGAGTTTCCCTGGAAATAGTTTCAACCGTGAGTTAAACAATAATACAAGTTGACCCTTCTTAAAGTCCTTAACTCTAAGTCTACTATCGTGCCAAATCTTGGTCTTTTCCTTGTACATCTTAGCATTTTCATAGGCCATGTGTCTAAGCTCATCAAGCTCATGTAATTGCAAAGACCTCAGTGTCCCCGCATCTTTTACACAAAAATTCAATTCCTTCATGGCCCAAAATGCTTTGTTTTCTAACTCAAGTGGTAAGTGACAAGCCTTGCCATATACCAGCCTATAAGGGGACATTCCTAGAGGTGTCTTATATGCTGTCCTATAAGCCCAAAGTGCATCCTCAAGCTTGAAGGACCAGTCTTTCCTATTAGGTTTGACCACTTTTTCTAGGATGTTCTTAATTTCCCTATTTGAGATTTCAGCTTGTCCATTTGAGTGTGGGTGATAGGGAGTGGCTACTCTATGTCTAATGTTATATTTGGCCAATACTCTCTCCATAGCCTTGTTAATGAAATGTGACCCCTCATCACTAATGATGGCACGAGGTGTCCCAAACCTAGTAAAAATGTGCCTATGCAAGAAATTGGTGACTGTTTTAGCATCATTACTAGGACATGCTTTGGCCTCTACCCACTTGGACACATAATCCACTGCTACTAATATGTAAAGGTTACCTGATGATGGAGGGAATGGCCCCATGAAGTCAATGCCCCACACATCAAAGAGCTCCAACTCTAAGATGTAGGTGAGGGGCATCTCGTCCTTCCGACTAAGGTTACCTGTTCTTTGGCATTCATCACAGCTGTGGGCATAGTTGTGGGCATCTTTGAAGATTGTTGGCCAATAGTAGCCACTCTGAAATACCTTTGCAGCTGTTCTTTGGCCACCAAAGTGTCCACCATAAGGAGATGCGTGACAGTGCTGCAGCACAGACTTCGCTTCAGCAGCTGAAACACACTTCCTTAGCAAGCCATCAGCACAGGTTCTGTAAAGTGTGGGGTCATCCCAGATGAATTTCCTTGCTTCATGAAGGAACCTCTTCTTCTCTTGTCCTCCCTTGAACACTGGTAATACCTGTGATGCACGGAAGTTAGCAATGTCAGCAAACCAAGGTTCCTCATCGTTATCACGATGAGTCAAAACAAAGACATGTTCATCAATAAAAGCATCAGAAATTGCGGGCTCCGCAATTTTTTCGCAATTGTGCTGCAATCGAGACAGGTGATCTGCAACCACGTTTTCACATCCCTTCTTGTCTCGAATGTCCAAATCAAACCCCTGCAGCAATAACACCCACCTAATCAACCTAGGCTTGGCATCAGCCTTCCTCATCAGATATTTCAAGGCAGAATGGTCAGTGTATACAATTGTCCTAGTGCCTACAATATAGTTTCTAAATTTTTCGCAAGCAAACACTACAGCAAGCATCTCTTTCTCAGTAGTTGTATAATTACATTGAGCCTCATTCAAGGTCTTACTAGCATAATAGACAGGGTGTGTTAGCTTATCAATCTTCTGGCCTAACATCACTCCTACAGCATAGTCACTGGCGTCACATAACATCTCAAAGGGAAGATCCCAATTTGGTCCTACTATGATAGGGGCCGTGACTAGTGCTTTCTTAAGGGTGGTCCAAGCTACTACACATTCCTTAGAGAAGATGAATGGCCTATTTAGCTCTAATAGCTCACACAGAGGCTTGGCTATCTTAGAAAAGTCCTTAATGAACCTTCTGTAGAAGCCAGCATGCCCTAAGAAGCTTCTAATGGCTTTGACATTCTGGGGCTCTACCAACTTCTCTATGACCTCAATCTTTGCCCTATCAACTTCTACACCTGCCCTTGACACTCTATGTCCTAAGACAATCCCCTCATCCACCATAAAATGGCATTTTTCCCAATTTAGGACTAGGTTGGTCTCTTCACACCTAGCCAGGACTTGTCCTAGGTTTTCTAGACAGTTTGAAAATGAGTCCCCAAAGACTGAGAAGTCATCCATGAATATTTCTATCATGGACTCATCCAACTCAGAGAAGATTGCCATCATGCACCTTTGGAAAGTTGCCGGTGCATTGCATAAGCCAAAAGGCATTCTGCGAAAGGCAAACGTTCCAAAAGGGCAAGTGAAGGTGGTCTTCTCTTGATCCTTAGGGTCTATAGTTATTTGATTGTAGCCTGAATAGCCATCTAAGAAACAATAGTAGGCTCTACCAGCTATTCTGTCTAACATCTGGTCAATGAACGGTAGAGGGAAATGGTCTTTTTTAGTTTCTTTATTTAATTTTCTGTAATCCATACACACTCTCCACCCTGTGACAGTCTTTGTTGGAATCAGTTCGTTGTTCTCATTGACTACCACAGTTATTCCCCCCTTTTTAGGTACACATTGGATGGGGCTCACCCACTGGCTACTAGCTATTGGGAAGATCACTCCTGCATCTAACCATTTTATTATTTCCTTCTTTACTACCTCTTTCATAGAGGGGTTTAGCCTACGCTGGTGATCTACCCTAGGTGTGTGCTCTTCCTCTAGTATAATCTTATGCATACAATACGAAGGGCTAATGCCTCTAATATCAGCAATAGTCCATGCAATAGCCTTCCTATGTTGCTTAAGCAGTAAAATCAGTTCAACCTCATGCTTTTCACTTAATTTAGAAGAAATGATAACAGGCAGAGTTTCATTACTTCCTAGATATGCATACTTGAGGTGAGTAGGTAGTGGTTTCAGTTCTAAAACAGGTGGATGCTCAATGGAGGGCTTTAAAGGATTCACAGATCTATCAGTTAAATCTATATTCATACATACATGTTGTGGTTTATCTACAGGCATATCCATTATGTCAGATACATTTAAGTCAGCTATATCTAATTGTACATAATCATTAGCATGCTTGGTTAATAGTACATGCTCTAATTGTTCCTCCATCAAGGAGTCTACTACTTCCATGCTGGCACAGGATTCAAGGTCAAAGGGGTACCTTAAAGCTTTATATACGCTAAACTTCACCTCTTCATCATGAACCCTCATAGTGAGCTCACCTTTTTGGACGTCTATAAGTGCCCTACCTGTGGCTAGAAATGGTCTACCTAGCAGGATGGGGACCTCCTTGTCTGCCTCATAGTCCAGGACAATGAAATCTGCAAGGAAAATAAATTTGTCAACTTTAACTAGAATATCCTCAATCTTACCTTCAGGGTATGCGATGGATCTGTCTGCTAGTTGTAAAGTGACAGTAGTTGGACGTGCTTCTCCTATTCCCAACTGGCGGAATAGGGACAGGGGCATGAGATTTATGCTGGCGCCCAGGTCACAAAGCGCTCTGCCCACGTGCTTGCCTCCAAGTTCTACAGGTAAGGTGAAGGAACCAGGATCCTTCTCCTTCTTGGGCAGCTTGTTCTGGAGGATGGCACTACACTCCTCGGTGAGGTTTACTGTTTCAAACTCACCAATTATTTTTTTGTTAGTAATGATGTCCTTCAAAAACTTTACATAAGAAGGCATAGACTGTAAAACTTCTACAAAAGGAATGTTAACATGCACTTGCTTAAGAATTTCTAAAAATTTATTAAAATGAACTTCCTGTTCCTGCTTCTTCTTTAGCCTTCGAGGGTATGGAGGTGGTGGCACATATGCAGGCACGTCAGGGCGCCTTAGGATAGGTGGAGGCCTTGGAATTTCTTCTACCTCCTCAATAATTGGCTCTAGCCTGGCTCCTGATGTGCTAGTTGGTGGTGGACCTTGGTTTGGCAGAGACTCCAGTGGAGCACTAGACTCAGTGTTCTCTACTCTCTTTGGTGTGTCCTTTGTGTTGCTCACCAATGGTCTTCCACTCCTAAGTTCAATTGCTTGAACTTGTTCTTTACCATCTCTCCTTGGTACCTCGGTGTCAGCAGGGAGTCTACCTTGGGGCCTACTCTTGAGTTCATTGGCTAATTGGCCTATTTGGTTTTCTAGGCTCCTAAGAGTAGCTTGCTGGCTTTGAAGAGTAGCATCATTCTTAGCTATATATTCCTTGAGTAGGTTTTCTACAGAAGATCCTACAGGTTGATTGTATGGTTTTTGGTACATTGACTGGTTATGTTGGGGAGTGAAACCAGGTGTTCCACTCGGCCTTGGTTGGTTAGAATTTTGGTTAGTGTTTTGTTGGCCACCCCATGACAGGTTTGGGTGGTTTCTCCAACCAGGGTTGTAGGTATTGGAATAGGGGTTATTCCTAGGCTGCTGCTGGCTTCCTACATAGCAGACTGAGGATGGATTCCCAGGGCAGTATTCATATGGGTGCCCTTCCCCACAGAATCCACAGATAAGTGCCTCGCCTTGACTTGGTTGGGTGCCCATTGACATGGCTGTGGCGGTGTTGGCACTGGTTTGGAGATTGGCCTGAGCCATTTGCTTAACTAAGTTGGTCAGGGCGTTTATTTGGGTGCTCATGGCGCTTAGAGCATCCTTGTCTTGAGCCCTAGTTGGCTCTACTGGATCATCTGACCACCTACAGTGAGATGTTGAGATCTTCTCCAAGATCTCATAAGCTTCGTTGTAACTCTTGGACAACATGGAACCACCAGCAGATGAATTTAGAACTTGTCTGGTGCTGGGGTTGCATCCTTTGAAGAAGACTTCTATTTGGATACACCATGGGATGCCATGGTGTGGACATTTAATGAGAAGGTCTTTGAATCTTGTCCAAGCTTCGTGAAGAGACTCACTTGGAGCTTGTTTGAATTTTATGATATCATCACGGAAGGTAGAATTCCTATCTGGTGGGAAATATTTGACTAGGAATTTCTCTGCTAAGTCTGTCCAATTGAGGACAGATCCTGAGGGTAATGAATTTAACCACGTTTTGGCTTTGTCCCTCAAAGAGTAAGGGAACAGATATAGCCTCAAGGCTTCTTGGGAAACTCCAGGGATCAGGAATGTGTCACTAACTCCTAGGAAGTTCCTAAGGTGGTTATGGGGGTCCTCATTTTCTATTCCAAAGAATTGTCCCACAGTGGACAACATTTGGAACATCACTGGCTTTAACTCGAATGAGTTGGCAGTGATTTCAGGACGGATTATGCTGGGGTTCAGCTCCCCAGGCATAGGTACTAAATATGAAAGGATGGCGCTATCTTTGTCATTCGCTATTTCAATGGGATTGCGAGTGACAGGCACCAGGTTTTGACCTATTCCAGCCATTTCTTCTTGAGTGGATTGCGGAGACTCTGCGGTTTCAGCAATTAATTGAGGTAAAAGGGGTTGTTTAAAGAGACGTTTCTTGGCTCTATTTCTAGCTCTAAGTAATCTCTCGGGCTCAGGGTTGAACTCTAGATCACTACTTGGAGTCTCATTCATAAACTACCCTAAATTGTACCTGAAAAAGAAATGAAGATGGATCAAATTCAATGGAAAATAACTTGGTGTTTCAGACTTAACAAACTTCGTTTTCACTTAAAATAAGTCCCCGGCAGCGGCGCCAAAAACTTGTTGCGTGCTCAATGTGTTGAATATAAATAAGCAAGAAGGTAGAGAGAGCACTCAGAACATGCAAGCATACATGGTCTCACAGCAAGTAGTAAGTATATTTCATTCGTTTTTTCCACAGAGACTTATGTTTAGCTATTCGCGAAGTGTATTTGTTAAGAAAGATGGGGTGGATTTGATGGGGTAAAATTGGTTTTTAATTATCTAAATTTTGCTGAATGTGTAAAGGGATATAACATAAACAAATTCAAGTTGAAATTAGACTCAAAAGACAAGAGATGGAATTAATAAACGAAGAAGAAAACAGCTAAACAGAATGAAAACTTAGTAGAATTGCGGGGACCGCAATGTTACCGCAATTAATCAGCAGCGAAAGTGTGTAAATGGGTGAATTGAGGGCTACTAATGACTATCCTATAGGCATTTTTATACGATTCTCAAGCACTGGATCTACTCTCTATGCATCAAACTCACTCTATCTCATGTATCGTCCGATTCCATGCATTAGATTCTTAAGTTTACTCGACTCAAAGTAAGGTCTTAATCATCTTGTTAAAACAGGAGTGTTCAGTTTGTACTAGGGAAATGCCTATTCCTAGGCCGTTTCCTGGTTACCATGAAAGGCTAGCATGATTATATGACTCTGAACTCTTACTCCTTCCAGAGGTTAGGAGTTCTTTGGACAAAATGGATGGCCAATCGAAATTGCCCGTGGAATGAAGCTTACATACAATCAATGCTTCGAAAGCTATCCTACATGCTTGGTTCACGTTTTTTAGCCTATAGTTCTGTCATTAGTATGCCCCTAAGTGACTTAGCTACTCATGGATGTATAGAGAACAGAAATGTAAGATGAAACAGACATGCTTAGAAGGGAAATAAACTTAAAACAGCAAGGCAAAACCGTAGCAGCAGAAGAAGGAAAACTGTGAAATGAAAACTTGCAATTTGATTACTTTGAATGTTGAACGGACAAAAGGAAACTTAAAGGAAATAATTCAAAGACAGACAACAACGAAATGCAGTAGACTAATCACTAAACAAGAAACAATAACTAAACAATGCTGGAAATGAGAAAGGAAAGACAGAAAACAGTAGAGAGTGCTTGAAAGCCTCGTTGCAGACGCCTCGAATGAAGGGGATGAAAGGTCAGCCTTGCTTGGATGAATCCAATCGAGAGAGAAGAAGAATCTCCTCTCCTTCCTATCAGATTATCGATTCCAACAGCTGAGACTCTCACTCCAACAGACGGCAAAGGAAAACAGGGAGAAAATGTGGACTGCGAGAAGGCTTCTACGCTTTCGGATGATGATCAAACCTCCGACTTTGACCCCCTTTTATAGTAGTTTGCAGGTGCGTTTGGGCCAAGGAGAACCATCAATCTTCAACGTCATATATCAGAATGGATGGAGGAGAAAGAACGAATCCCTGAAATTACGGAAATTAACAGAAAAAGATCAGTCAACTTACGGTTTTCACTTGAATAATTGCGGCTTCAGCAATGTTTTCGCAATGCTGTCGCAATGCGATTTTTCATTCTTTTCCTTCGGTTTTCAACCCTTTTCTTTCCTATTGTACAAAAGTCCTAATTTAGCTACCTTCTTCTCATTCTCATATTTAAGCATAGGTCTAGGCTAAATGTTATCAAAAACACCTAAAAGTGCACATCTTCTTAAGCTAAATGGGTCCTAAATAAGTCACTTTCAGAGACTTAACAGTAGGCGTCTGTCCCCGGTGACCCACGAAACCACCATAAATCAGGGGAGATCATTGCTGGTGTATGCGATCATGAGGGGCCTCACTATAGATGTTGGTGAGGTCATTGCAGCCTCAATAGCCGACTGTGCCAAGAAAGGTAAGGGCCCTCTTTTCTTCCCAAACACCATCACTAAGCTTTGTTTACGTGCAGGTGTGCCAATCGAGAGGATGGAGAGGCTGCTGGCCTACACGGGTCATCTGGAGCTGCCTACAGGCCTGAGGATGCGTAGGAAGGGGAACATGGAGTTTGAGCTAGATGGCCTGGCTGCAGCTCAATCTCTCTCCATGGCTTGCTTGATGGATCTCCAACGCAAGATGGCGCAATGGGCCGAGTATGCTCAGGCGAGGGATAAAGACGTGGTTGATCAATTGGGATGCATCTTCCCTGCCTTCCTCACGAATCTACTGAAGCCATGGACACCTCCAAGAGCAAGGAAGGATGATGATGAGGATGTTTGAGTGCCAGTCTGAAGGGCACTCGAGGGAGTACTTCTGTTCCCTCTTAAAAAAAAAAAAAAAAAAAACAAACTGCTTTTCGTTAAACTTGGTGAATTCTGTCATTTTGAATCCAATATTTGATCTGTTTTTCATTCTTTCTTTTGGCTGTTTAGGATAGTTTAGTTTAGGTAGATGGTATCTGATTAAGTAGTTTGTTGTAGTTTCCTTTTTGTTTAGCTGTAGATGACTGGAAATAGCATGAAAAAGGGGCTGATCACTGATAAATATGCCCTGCGGGTTTATTGCGAGATTATTACGGACTCCGCAATTTTTGTTAGTTATCGCATGCTATTGATTGACTGTTAGATAGGTTGGTTCTGTTTAGATTTTGATCTCTTGCTGCTTTATTGACTGCCATATATGACCTATCTGTAAGCATGCTGGATGAGTGTTTTAGGACACCTTTGATAGTTTAATTTAGCTCCCTTATAGTTGCTCAGCATGCATATCTTTAAGTCCTTACCGTGCTGTTTTCCAAATTTCTGCTGCTGTGTTATTTGCTTTGAGAATGTTCTTTCTATGCCTAGGACTTTTAAATTCTCCTTGTTTTGCCCTAGACTAGATGCTTCTAGGACAAGTTTGGGGGTGTGCCACCTCAGACTCTCATTGGGGACAATGAGAAGTTTAAGTTTGGGGGAGGCCACCCTAGGCCTAGGAACATTCCTCTCTCTCTTTAGACATAAGCATTCTTCTTCTCCTTTGCAAAAATGATGAACTGAAAAAAAATGATGAGAATAGAATAAAGAGGGGTGTCTCTCTTGAAGTTGCTGAGTAATCAGAGCCATGTGTGTAATGACAGAAGCAAATAGATCAGTTGTGGGGAGTTAATGAAACAGTAGGATCATAAGGCGAGAGAAGTCAGAAGAAGCAAAAAGAGAAGTTAGTTTTAAACTTAGAAGTGTGTCACAGGACAACATTGCCATAGATAGTGAACTTAGGGGAGTCAGCAACTGGTTAGAGAAGTTAACAGCAGCCTAGATAAAGTCCTTAGATTGCTCGAGGACGAGCAAAACCTTAAGTTTGGGGGTGTGTTACGTTTCCAAAAGTGACTATTTTAGGACTTATTTGTGATAGAAAGATGTACACTCTTAGGTGTTTTTGGTAGGATTTAGCTTAAACTCGTGCTTATATATGAGAATTAGTAGAATGAAGCTAAATTAGGACTTATATGTAAGAGGAAAGGAAAAGAACCAAAAACGAAGTTAATAGAGTGAAAATTGCACATTGCTGAAGCATTGCGAAAACATTGCTAAAACCGCAATGTTTTAAGTGAAATTCGTAAGTTGTCTAACCAATTTCTGTTTTGTTCCGAGCTTTCAGGGGCCCATTCTTTCTCCTGCTGCCACATAGAAGAACGACGTTGAGAATGGATGGTTCTCCTTGACCCAATCGTACCTGCAGAACACTATAAAAGGAGGTCAAGATGGAAGGTTGAAACACACTCGAAAGGCGTAGACCTCCAGTTCAACGCAGTCTTTTCTACTCTTTTTCTCTCTTCCGTCTGTGGGCTTGAAGGGATCAGCTGTTGGAGTAGACAATCTGATAGGAAGAAGAGAAGATTTGTCTTCTCTTCTAATTAGATTCATCCAAGCAAGGCTTTCCTTCTTCCTTCAGCCGAGGCGTTCGCAACGAGAAGATCACGCACAGATTTATTTGCTTACTGCTTTATCTTTCTGTTTCCTTTGCTGTTTGTTGTCATTTCACTTTCGTTTGCTACTCTATTTCATTTCGTCTCTTTCTGTTTAGTTTTAGTTATTCAAGGTTGTCATTTGTTTAGTTAAAACGTTGGTTAATCAAGGCTTCATTTCATCACTTCGCAAGTTCTTCACCTTTTCTGCTTACTGTTTTCTCCTTCTGTTTTGTCTTTAATATTCTACTAAGCATGTCGTCTTCATCTACTCTTCCCATTCCATCTTCATCCATGAGTAACTAAGTCACATAAGGGCATGCTAATGAAAAGTCTATAGGTTAAAACACGTGAATCAAGCATGTAGGATAGCTCTCGAATGCATTGAATGTATGTAAGCTTCATCCCACGGGCAATTTCGATTGGCCATCCATTTTGTCCAAAGAACTCCTAACCTCTGGAAGGAGTAAGAGTTCAGAGTCGTACATTCATGCTAGCCTCTCAAGGTAGCCAGAAAACGACCTAGGAATAGGCGTTTTCCTAGTACAAATCACAACTTGTTGTTATAACAAGATGCTTAAGACCTTACTTGGACATGAGTAAACTAAAGGATCTAATGCATGAAATCGGAAGATACATGAGAATAAGTTAGTTTGATGCATGATGAGTTGATCTACTGCTTGAGAATCGTGTGCCAAAGCCTATAGAGGAGTCGTTAGTAGCCCTTGTTTCCACACTTTACATTTAATTCGCTGTTAGTAACATTGCTAAATAATTGCTGTTTCCGCAATTCCCTTAGTTAAAATTGTGCCTTAGCCATTTTTCTCTTCGTTTGTTATTCTCTTCTTTTTACATCCACGTTTATTATCTACTTGCACTTGTTTATGCTTCCATCATTTACACACTCCTTAGTAATTAGGCACTTTAAAACCAAATCTACCCCATTTAATCCACCCATTCTCACTTAACAAAACACTTCGCTAGTAACTAAGAATAAATCTCTGTGGGAAATCGAATGAAAAAATACTTATTACTTGCTACAAGATCATGTATGCTTGCATGTTCTGAGTGCTCTGTCATTGCATCTTTATTTTAAACATTGAGCACGCAACAGCGGCGCAAGCTCGAAGCTCGGACAACGACAGAGTTCCACCATCGGCCTTCTTCAACCCAGACCAGCGACAGAGCTTTACCATCTTCGGATCTCGACCAGCAGCTTCGAAACCAGACGGCGGCCGGAGAAGTTTTGGCGTGACGATCTCGGTCCTTCAAGCAGGCGAACGACGACAGGATTTACACCAACTTGAACCCATCTCCTCCGGCGAACCCGTGGCGAAACAACATCTCATGGCGGAGCTCCATTCTTGATCCTCGACTAGCAGCTCTGAAACCAGAACACGCCGGACTTCATTTCGACGGCAACCTGAGCTTCTCAGACCTCCACAGCGCCATTCCGTCAGATCCCAGCTCGAGTGACAGCAACATGCGGCAGGTTGTCGACTCATTTCCAGCAGCGATGTTCGGAGCTCCAGAGGAAAAAGCGTTGCGTGGGGAAGAATAAGTGAGCAGCAGGGGTTGATCTTCGTGGGTAACAAAAATTCCTTACTCTTCTTCAGATTTACATTTTACAAATATGCTCTCTATGCTAATATACCCCTGTTGTTGCATATATACCTGCTGGCTTTTTGATGAAATCTGCTCTTTGTGCTGATATATACCCAGTATATAATAGTTTTTTAGCTCTATTTAAGCATATATACCAAGTATATATGATCGGGTTTTGTTGTTAAATTTATAAATTGTTCACCCACTTTGTTATTTAATCTCCGTATGTATCCGACTCGTTTCTTAGTTTGTTTAAACTAGTTTTAAAGTTCTCACCCCGGGAGAGATGAATGATCGTTTCTCTCATCTCGAGGGTATTTTAATTTTAATTTGTAACCCCGGGAGAGATGAAGGACCGTTCCTCTCATCTCGAGGGTATTTTAATTTTAATTTGTAACCCCAGGAGAGATGAATGACTGTTCCTCTCATCTCGAGGGTATTTTAATTTTAATTTGTAACCCCGGGAGAGATGAAGGACTGTTCCTCCCATCTCGAGGGTATTTTAATTTTAATTTGTAACCCCGAGAGAGATGAAAGACTGTTCCTCTCATCCCGAGAGAGATGAAGGACTGTCTAACAGGCCCATGGGGATGCATATCCTACGCACCTTTATTGGTGGTACGACAGGTGTGGATACGTTAATTCATCCCAGCTACACATGATTTGAAAGAGACATAATTCGAATATGAAAAGGGTTCTCGTCAAAACCAGATCGAGGAGATTGTCAAAGCATGGAGGACGGTCGCAAGAATTCAGAGCGGGCAATATCATGATGACAGTTCAGAAGCATATAAGGTGTGGCATGAAAACAGGGCCATATTGTCACACGTCAAATTCAAGAATGAATCTCATATAGAGGAGAAGTCAACCCAGCTGATAGAGCAAAAGAAGCGAGAAACAGAATTTGAAGAAATACGAAAAGCAAACGCTTCACTAATGTAGGAAAATGGAAGGTTGCAAGTAGAGATTAAACAGGGATTACAACGAAGTGCCACTCTAGAAAAAGAGCTAGGTCATATGAAGATGAAACTTAGAAACCAAGAAGAATCAGAAAAGGAAATATCAGCTTTGGATGCGAAGGCCCGCGATTTGAATAGAAGATTACATCGCTCAAGAAGAGATAAGGAATCACTACAGACAACAGTGCAGCTGCGAAATGATCAGATCTCCAACAAGGAAGCCGAAATTTCCTCACTCCACGAAATAGTAAAAAACCTAGAAGAGGGCTTCAATTTGAAGAATAGCGCAGTTGCTGATTTGAAAGAGAAGACAGTTTTGTATTGTCAAGCAATTGAGAATTTGCAGTCCTTACTCAACACAAAAGAGGAACAATTGATCGAAGTCAATCAAAAGAATGCAGCTATAACCATATTCGTACAATCACTAAGCGTCCGTCTTGGCGAATATCAGGAGGCCACCGCAGTATTAATGGAGGAGCACAACCGCGTAAGGGAACAATATGACATGTTGAGAAGGGATCAAGAGCGTCTAGAGCATAGGAATACGACATTACACAAAAAGTCGGAACACATGCTCACACAGATCAGGAAGGTTACCCGAAAGGCGGATAGCTTAGCAGAGGATGCAAGAGCCCTCACAACGTTCATCGCACCTACTCAGCCAAACAGCAAAGAGATGCTCAAATTCTTAGGAAAACTTCGTACGAACTTGGAATATTGGGGGCAGTTTTATTGAATTCCCGTTTTAGTTTTTGTCATGTAAATCCTATAAGATTTTGGTATTTTGCGCAAAACTAGGGTTCTCTTGTTTTATTTCCTCTTGGCAAATGAATGATGTTTCTGGGTTTTTCTTTTTTTTTTTCTTTTTTTTTCACTTTGTTGCTTATCATACATCACGTCATACTAAAACTTCAAACATTTAAAAACAGAAACAAAACGATTACTCAATCACCACCGACTCCCCGCGTCTACTTCACGAGACACAGAAAAAGGATCATGGAAGAACAAAACGCTGAAATGGAGAGCAAGGAAGGATTTAGATGAGTTGAGAAGCAAGATGGACGCAATTCTATTGGCTCTCGAAAAGGGGAAGATGATAGCAGATCCGGTACAGCCAAGCAATGCAGTTAGTGAACCCATAGAGGCCATTCCTTCTCAGTACCCGCCAATGGAAGGATTTATACCCTCGTACACATCGTATAACCCATGGAATCATACATCAACCGAGCACTACCAAGGCCTCAAGGGAGAGGGTGCCTCCATGGCCCATTAGGCTATTTTTTCAGATCCTAAAGAGGAACGCCCCAAGGTAACCATCACGATCCCCAACTGTGACAAACCTGAGGTTGGAAAAGAGTGGACAGACGAGGGGTGTAAGAATCCAAACGACCGAATTTTGGGAGTCTTGGATGAAAGGCTAAGAGCCATTGAGGGAACTAGCGTTTTTGGCAATATCGATGCCACTAAGCTGTGCCTGGTGCCCAATGCCACTAAGCATTTTTCTTTTTTCTAGGAATGCTGAGTAATCAGGGCCATTTGTGTAACTCACAAGTGGCACTGCATCAAAAGGCAAACTTAGGGAAAAGGAAACATTGAGAAAGAAAAGCAAAGATATGAAAAAATAAAAGAAAACAAAGAAGAAGAATGTATGCCAGAAGGTTGCAGCCTTGAATGCTTAGATGTCCTATGTACTGAACTCTGATCCTAAGTTAGCTAAGCGAGGGGCTGTAACTAGAAGGCTTATCTAGGGAAATGAGTGTCTGTCCTAAATAGAGTGATGCCATGGCTTAGATTGTTCTATGGATTCTGTACTCTGACACTTTTTGGTTCTAAGCATGGCATGACTTTAAGGATTCCTAGGAAATAAAAGAATAAAATTTAGAAGCATGTACTGAGTTTAAGTTGAGGGTAAGTAGATTTTAAAGCTAAAGGATGAGTGCACAATGAGCTTGGTGATATAGGCAGATATACCAGAAGGTAGGGAGTTATTAAAAGCAGAGGTTTTAAAGGCAAAGGAATTCAGAATGATAAACATGAAGTTGGTTTTAGTTTAAAGTGTGTCACAAGACAACATTGCTTTCAGCAATAAGCCTCAAAGGATAGCAGTTTAGTTGGTTAGAGATAAAGAAAAAAACACATAGCAGCAAGATAATTAGGAAAGGTAGAGAGAGAAAGAGAGGGAAGGTGAGTTTATAGTATTGCTCGAGGGCTAGCAATAACTCAAGTTTGGGGGTGTGTTACCTCTCCAAATGAGAGTTATTTAGGTCTATAATTGCTTATATTCATGAAGTCTTTTGAAGCATTCTAGCCATTATTCAGCATAATATGTGTTTAATAGTGACATTTGTGAAAAGGTGTTAAAATTAAGGCTTATGTGAAATATTTGTGCATAAGTGTATAAATTGGTGAAAAAATGTCTAATTGATGCCTTGCAGATGTATTGTTGAAGTTTTGCGAGGAGCGCAATAGGATCAGAAGAAGGGCAACCGAAAACAGAGCATTGCGATCGCAACGCAATCGCAATACTGGTCTTTGCTGCTGCGTTTTCTACCCGCCGACCCTTCCTCTATCCGCCACGTATGAGTTTGTTTCCCTAATTTGGATGGTGATCCGTGATTATGGAGCAGACTATGAACCACTTAAAGCTATATAAAGAGAGCAAGATGAAGCAAGAGAGGCATTCAATCCACTTTACGGTGAAGAGATTCGAAAACCCGAAAACCCCAAGAGAGATCTTCTCGATCATCAGATCCGAGAAGAAACCTCCTTGGCGTTCTGGAATTTGGCGGAAGAAGGAAAGATTCCTGACAAGACGTTCTTCTCCTTCAACCGAGGCGAATCGTGGACAATCGGACCTTCACTCATCTACTGCTTTCTTTTAGTTTCTGTTTTCGAATTGAATTCTGTTTTCTTTTAGTTTCTGTTTGCGAATTGAGTTCTGTTTTTCCTTAGTTTCTGTTTTCGGTTCATCTACTACTTCGCTTTAATTATTGTTTTTAGAATGAATCGTGTTTTGCTATTTGAATTATTATTGGATTTGCTTTTATAGGTAATCAATTAGTTTTGTTGAGTTCTATTCATGAGTAATCAATTAGTTTTGTTAAGTTCTTCTATGATCATGCGTAGCTAGAATTAGGAAGGTTGCTGAGATGAATCTGTAGGGCATAATGATGTGAATTCAGCATGTAAATGAGCATGAATGCATTGAATGAATGTGAACTTCATTCCATGGGCAATTTCGACCGACCATCCATTTTGTTCTAAAGAATTCCTAACCTCTGGAAGGAGTAAGAATTTAGAGTCATTCATTCATGTTAGCCTTTCAGGGTAACCAGAGAGTGATCTAGGAATAGGTGCTTTCCTAGCACGTTTAATAGCATGCAATCATAAATAGGTTCTTAGCCTTACTTGGATATGAGTAACTTATGAATCTAATGCATATAATCGAAAGATGTATAAGATCTAGCTGAATACGATGCATGTAATGCTTGTTCACTGCTGAATAATCATGGTTTATACCTAAGGAGGATTCTTAGCCAACCTTGTTGTTTTTATCTTAGATTTTACTTGCTGTTAATCTGTTGCTAATCTATTGCGAAAGTATTGCGAGCCCCGCAATACTATTTCCTGTCTTTATCTTAGATTTTAATTGTCTGTCAATCCATTGCTAGCTTATTGCGAAAGTATTGCGAGGTCCGCAATACTAGTTTTCAATATTGTAGTTTCCTTAGCTTATTTTGCATTACTGTAACTTTGCATTTTCCTTGCGTCCTTTACAATTTCGTGTCTCAAACCAAAATCCATTCATTCCTGGTTACCTTACCTAATTTAACACGCATCAAATCGTTATTTCAGCAACCCAACCAACAACATTTTATCACCGGTTACATTTTCCTTCAATCAATTTGTACTTAGCATAAACGTAATCAAATCTCTGTGGAAAAACGATATAAAATATACTTATCACTTGCTGCAGACCATGTATACTTGCATGATCTGAGTGCTCTTCGCATCTAATTTACACACACACTGAGCACGCAACAATAACACACATATTTTTCCATGGAAAAACCTGGCCGATGCTTTCCTGAAACAATACAAGCATAACATGGACATGGCTCCAGACCGCATGGATTTGCAGCGGATGGAGAAAAAAAATATAGAAAGTTTCAAGGAGTATGCACAGAGGTGGAGAGATGTCGCTGCACAGGTACAACCGCCACTAACAGACAAATAATTGTCAGCTATGTTTATGAATACTCTTAAACCTCCATTCTATGACAAAATGATTGGAAGCACTTCCACGAACTTTTATGATATAATGATGATTGGGGAAAGAATTGAATATGAAATTAAGCACGGAAAAATAGTTGATGCATCTGAATCGTCGGTAAAAAAGGGGGGTTTTGCAAAGAAAAAGAAGGGGGAGGTCCAATTGGTGGGAAGCACGAACCAATCCACTTGGAGACAACCATCGCATCCTAGCACAAGGGCGCCACAGTACTCTCCAAACTATTATACAATTTCTTATGCAAATTATCAGCCATATGTTAACAATGCAACTACGCAATATTTCGCACCATTCTCTCAAAATTCACGTCCCCAAAGGAATCAAGGTTATCAACCTCGGAGTCAACTGGCAGCTTTCTACGCTCCAGGACCACAAAATAATAGAGGAGCTCCAAAGCAAGTTCAGTTTGACCCAATTCCTATGACATATACGGAGGTTTTACCTCGATTGTTCCAGAATAATCAATTATCACCTATACCTACAGCCCCCATCCAACCGCCTTACCCCAGGTGGTATGATGCAAGTCCTCATTGTGACTACCACGCGGGAGTAGCTGGTCATTCAACAGAGAGTTGTTTCGCCCTTAAGAATAAAGTACAAGAATTGATTAAAGCTAGGTGGCTAAATCTCAAGAAGGAAAACGAACCTGACGTCAACAATAACCCCTTACCAAATCATCAGAATCCTCGAGTGAACGCAGTAGAAATCTATGAGCCAAGTTCAAGGAAGGATGTGGAGGAAATTATGACATCTATGGAGGAGTTTTTCGGGGTTTTGCTCAAAAATAGATATATCGAAGTAGAGTACGCTCAGCCTGTTCTTCCCTTTGAAGAGTATGATGATGGCTTGAAATGTTTGTACCATGCGGGAAAGAAGGGACACTCTATCGACCAATGCGGATGCTTTCGCCAAAAAGTCCAAAAACTACTAGATGCACACATGTAACCATCTCAAAAAAAGCAATGACTTATCAGGAAAGAGAGGTGAACATGATGGATGAGATCTCTCTTGCAGAAGGATCAAAGAGCTCTCTTAAACCAAGGCCTTTGACTATCTTTTACCAAGAAAAGCCAAGCATCATCAGCCCAAGGCCAATTACTATCCAGATCCCATCTCCATTCAAGTATGAAAATTCAAAAGCAGTACCTTGGAGATATGGATATGAGGTGATTGTGGAGGGCGACCCACTTCCAATAGACAACATCACTGGGATAGGAGGAATGACGCGAAGCGGAAGATGCTACACACCAGAGGAATTAATGAAGGGGAAGAGTAGGGAAAAAGGGAAGGCCAAGCTGAACGAAGATACTAATATCGAGGTAGATAAGCCTTGTGTGTTGAAAGATAAAGAAGACAAGGAGCCAATATCAGAGCAGGAGGTCCAAGAATTCTTGAAGTTGATTAAGCAAAGCGAATATAAAGTAATCGAACAACTGGGCCGAACACCTGCAAGGATATCTATATTGTCGTTATTAATGTCCTCAGAAGTGCACTGCAAGGCATTATTGAGTGTGCTCAACCAAGCATATGTTTCACAGGACATCACCATGGAAAACTTAGATGGTATCATCGGAAATATCACAACAACAAGCACGATGACTTTCTCTAGTGATGAGTTGCCTTCTGAAGGTACAAATCATACCAAAGCTCTCCACATCACGGTCAAATGTAAAAGATACGTTGTGGCAAAAGTACTTGTAGACAATGGCTCATCTCTGAATATAATGCCCAAGTCCACGTTGGAAAAGTTTCCTATCGACATGTCTCATGACAGGCCTAGCACTATGATAGTGAGGGCGTTTGATGGAGCCCGCAGTGAAGTAATTGGAGATATAGAAGTCCCTATTCAAATAGGACCTTGTACTTTCAACATAACCTTTCAGGTCATGAATATCAATTCGGCTTACAGCTGCCTATTAGGGCGTCCCTGGATCCATTCTGCTGGGGTAGTTCCGTCATCATTACATCAGAAGTTGAAATTTGTGATTGACCGCAAGTTAGTGATTGTATCTGGCCAGGAAAATATTTTGGTATCAAAGCCTTTCTCCATGCCATATGTAGAAGCCGTAGAAGAAGCTTTCGAGTCTTCATTCCAATCATTTGAGGTCGCAAGCGCCACCACCCTAACGGGAGACCTAAGGAAGGTAGAGCAACAAATAGCAAATTTCTCTCAAAAAGGGAGTAACAAACGTCTGGACGACCTGCTGAATATGCAAAGGAATACGAAAAGATTTGGTCTAGGGTATAAGTCAAATGAGAACGATATGGTCAGGACATATGGGTTAGGAGGAATAGGACGTCCGACAAGATTCAGAGATTATGAGCCCGAGCCACGATTGAAGCTTATTCCTCATATCTACGACTCATTCAAGTTTGCAGGCAAGATACATTCAGAGGATCAAGACTCTGCAATCATGGCAATAATAGAAGAACTCAAGGAGGCGGACCTGTTGGTGTACCCGTGCCCAGAGAATTGCGAGCTCAATAATTGGACTATTTTAGAATTACCATCATGTATCGATGAAATGTCGAAGTAATTGTTCAAATCATGTTTTTGTTTTGTTTTCTTTCCCTTCCGTTTATGCATTTCTTTCTAGTTTTTCTCTTTTTCACTCTTATGTCGAACTCCGTTATATTTCAGTAAAGTTGTCATTTCATTTTCTATCGTCTATTTCGTTTGGTGTTTTCCTTGTTTTTTACTTCCCATTTCGACCAATACTTGTTCTTTTAAAAAAACAGCGATATTGAAACTGAAAGCGCTATTGATCATAAGTACGGACCGGATACCCCGACATACATAGTCGAATTTGAAACAAGCGATGATGAAGAGGAATCTAATCCTACCCCTGAATTGTTAAGGATGATCGACGAAGAAGATAAAATAATGGGGTCACACGAAGAGCTAACAAAGGCCATTAACCTAGGATCTCAATTAGAGGTTAAAGAGATTACAATCTGGACCAACATGATGACCGAAAGTTGTCAGCAGTTGGTAGACTTGCTTCATGAATTCGCTGATAATTTTGCATGGTCTTATCAAGATATGTCGGGACTGGACACAAGCATCGTAGCACACCAGATACTACTAAAACCAGAGTGCAGGCCAATAAAGCAGAAGTTACGCAGAATGAAGCCGGACGTGGTGATCAAAATAAAGGAAGAAGTGAAAAAACAAATGGATGCAGGATTCTTGACAGTGGCAAAGTATCCTGAATGGGTGGCAAACATTGTTCCTGTATCAAAGAAAAATAGCCAAGTACGAATGTGCGTGGACTACAGAGATTTAAACCGAACAAGCCCGAAAGATAACTTTCCTCTTCCTCACATAGATGCGCTGGTAGATAACATCGTCGGTTTCTCCATGTTTTCCTTCATGGATGGTGTTACGTCTCCAAAAGTGACCTTTTTAGGACTTAATTGGTTTAGAAAGATGTTCACTCTTAGGTGTTTTTGATAGCATTTAGCCTAAACCTATGCTTAAATATGAGAATTAGAAAAAGGTAGCTAAATTAGGACTTATGTACAATAGGAAAGAAAATGGTTGAAAACTGAAGGAAAAGAATGAAAAACAAGCATTGCGATAGCATTGCGGAAACATTGCGGTTCCCACAATGTTTCAAGTGAAAACCGTAAGTTGACTGATCTTTTTCTGTTAATTTCCTTTATTTCAGGGATTCGTTCTTTCTCCTCCATCCATTCTGAAGTACGACGTTGAAGATTGATGGTTCTCCTTGGCCCAAATGCACCTGCAGATTACTATAAATAGGGGTCAAAGTCGAGGGTTCAAACATCATCCGAAAGCGTAGAAGTCTTCTCGCAGTCCATCTTTTCTCCTGTTTTCCTTTGCCGTCTGCTGGTTTGCGAAGCTCAGCTGTTGGAATCGATAATCTGATAGGAAGGAGAGGAGATTCTTCTTCTCTCCCGATTGGATTCATCCAAGCAAGGCTGACCTTTCTCATCCTTCATTCGAAGCGGCTGCAACGAGTCATTCGAGCTGTTTTACTGTTTTCTGTTCTTCATTTCTATTTTACAACTCTGTCTTGTGTTGTTTCTGTTCTTGTGGTTCATTCAGTTCATTTCGTTGTGTTCTGTCTTGCTGTTCTTTACTTTAAGTATCTTTTATGTTCATTCAAACAATCAATTAATCAAACGCAAAGTTCAGTATTTCACAGTCTCTCGCCTTTGCATTCTACTGCTTTCCCTTGCTGTTTTAAGCACATTTCCCTTCTAAGCATGTCTATTTTATCCTTTAGTTTTGTTCTCCTTATATCCATGAGTAACTAAGTCACTTAGGGGCATGCTAATGACAACACTATAGGCTAAAAAACGTGAATCAAGCATGTAGGATAGCTCTCGAAGCACTGATTGTATGTAAGCTTCATTCCACGGGCAATTTCGATTGGCCATCCATTTTGTCCAAAGAACTCCTAACCTCTGGAAGGAGTAAGAGTTCAAAGTCATATTATCATGCTAGCCTTTCAAGGTAACCAGGAAACGGCCTAGGAATAGGCGTTTCCCTAGTACAAACCATATCTTTCTGCCTTAACAAGATGCTTAAGACCTTACTTTGAGTTGAGTAAACTAAAGAATCTAATGCATGGAATCGGACGATACATGAGATTGAGATAGTTTGATGCATAGAGAGTAGATCCAGTGTTTGAGAATCGTATAAAAATGCCTATAGGATAGTCATTAGTAGCCCTTAATTCACCCATTTACACACTTTCGCTGCTATTTAATTGCGGTAGAATTGCTGTCTCCGCAATTCTGCTTAAGTTACAATTCTGTCTAGCTGTTTTTATCTTCATTTATTAATCTCGTCTCTTTCCATTTGAGCTTAGCTTTAACTTGTTCTTGTTTATGTTACTACCCTTTACACATTCAGCAAAAATTAGTTAATTAAAAACCAATTTTACCCCATCAAATCCACCCCTTCTTTCTTAACAAAACACTTCGCGAATAGCTAAAAATAAATCTCTGTGGGAAAACGAATGAAATATACTTACTACTTGCTATAAGATCATGTATGCTTGCATGTTCTGAGTGCTCTATCTCTTTTATTGCCTAATTATTTCAACACATTGAGCACGCAACAAGTTTTTGGCGCCGCTGCCGGGGATTTATTTAAGTGAAAACGAAGTTAGTTAAGTTTGAAACACCAAGTTTATTGCCTATTGAAGCTGGTCTGTTTCATTTCTTTTGCAGGTACTATTGGGGTAGTTTATGAGTGAGCCTTCAAGTAGAGATCTAGCGTTCAATCCTGAGCCTGAGAGACTACTTAGAGCTAGAAACAAAGCAAAGAAAAGACTCTTTAAACAACCTCCTATACCTCAAATCATACCTGAAATCGAAGAAATGGACGAGATAGTTCCAAATCAGGTACCTATCATTCGCAACCCCATCGAAATAGCGAATGACAAGAATAGTGCCATTCTTTCATATTTAGTACCTATGCCTGGGGAGCTGAACCCCAGCATAATCCGTCCTGAAATCACTGCCAACTCATTCGAGTTAAAGCCAGTGATGTTCCAAATGTTGTCCACTGTGGGGCAATTCTTTGGAGTGGAAAATGAGGACCCCCACAACCATCTTAAGAACTTCTTAGGAGTTAGTGATACCTTCATCATCCCTGGAGTGTCCCAAGAAGCTTTGAGGCTATACTTGTTCCCTTACTCTTTGAGGGACAAAGCCAAAACATGGTTGAACTCATTACCCTCTAGATCTGTCCGCAACTGGACAGACTTAGCAGAGAAATTCCTAGTCAAATACTTCCCACCTGATAGGAATTCTACCTTTCGTGATGATATAGTTAAGTTCAAACAAGCTGATAATGAATCTTTTCACGAAGCTTGGACAAGGTTCAAGGACCTTCTTCTCAAATGTCCACATCATGGCATCCCATGGTGTATCCAAATAGAGGTCTTTTTCAAAGGATGCAACCCCAGCACTAGGCAAGTCTTAAATTCATCTGCTGGTGGTTCCATGTTGTCCAAGAGTTACAACGAGGCTTATGAGATCTTGGAGAAGATTTCAGCATCTCACTGTAGGTGGTCAGATGATCCAGTTGAGCCAACTAGAGCTCAAGACAAGGATGCTCTAAGTGCGATGAGCAGCCAAATAAATGCCCTGACCAACCTAGTTAAGCAAATGGCTCAAGCCAATCTCCAAACAAGTGCCAACACCGCTACCGCCATGTCAATGGGCACCCAACCAAGTCAAGGTGAGACACTTGTATGTGGATTCTGTGGGGAAGGGCATCTGTATGAATATTGCCCTGGGAATCCAGCCTCAGTCTGCTACATTGGAAGCCAGCAGCAGCCTAGGAACAACCCCTATTCCAATACTTACAACCCTGGTTGGAGGAACCACCCAAACCTGTCATGGGGTGGCCAACAAAATGCTAACCAAAATCCTAACCAGCCTAGACCGAGTGGAACACCTGGTTTCACTCCCCAACATAACCAATCCATGTATCAAAAACCATACAACCAACCTGTAGGATCTTCTGTAGAAAACTTACTCAAGGAATACATAGCCAAGAATGATGCTACTCTTCAAAGCCAGCAAGCTACTCTTAGGAGCCTAGAGAACCAAATAGGCCAATTAGCCAATGAACTCAAGAGTAGGCCCCAGGGTAGACTCCCTGCCGACACCGAGGTGCCAAGGAGAGATGGTAAAGAACAAGTTCAAGCAATTGAACTTAGAAGTGGTAGACCATTGGTAAGCAACACCAAGGACACACCAAAGAGAGTAGAGAACACTGAGTCTAGTGCTCCACTGGAGTCTCTGCCAAGCCAAGGTCCACCACCAACTAGCACATCAGGAGCCAGGCTAGAGCCAATTATTGAGGAGATAGAAGAAATTCCAAGGCCTCCACCTATCCTAAGGCGCCCTGACGTGCCTGCATATGTGCCACCACCTCCATATCCTCGAAGGCTTAAGAAGAAGCAGGAACAGGAAGTGCATTTTAATAAATTCTTAGAAATTCTTAAGCAAGTGCATGTCAACATTCCTTTTGTAGAAGTTTTACAGTCTATGCCTTCCTATGTGAAGTTTTTGAAAGATATTATTACTAACAAAAAAATAATTGGTGAGTTTGAAACAGTAAACCTCACTGAGGAGTGCAGTGCCATACTCCAAAACAAGCTGCCCAAGAAGGAGAAGGATCCTGGTTCCTTTACCTTACCTGTGGAACTTGGAGGCAAGCACGTGGGCAGAGCGCTTTGTGACCTGGGCGCCAGCATAAACCTCATGCCCCTATCACTATTCCGCCAGCTTGGAATAGGAGAAGCACGTCCAACCACTGTCACTTTACAATTAGCAGACAGATCCATTGCATACCCAGAAGGTAAGATTGAGGATATTTTAGTAAAGGTTGACAAGTTTATTTTCCTTGCAGATTTCATTATCCTGGATTATGAAGCAGACAAGGAGGTCCCCATCCTGTTAGGCAGACCATTTCTAGCCACAGGTAGGGCATTGATAGACGTCCAAAAAGGTGAGCTCACTATGAGGGTTCATGATGAAGAGGTGAAATTTAGTGTGTATAAAGCTTTAAGGTACCCCTCTGACCTTGAATCCTGTGCTAGCATGGACGTAGTAGACTCCTTAATGGAAGAACAATTGGAGCATGTATTACTAACCAAGCATGCTAATGAATATGTAGGTTTAGAATTAACAGACTTAAACATAGCTGAGATAATGGACATATCTGTAAATAACCCTCAGCATGTATGTATGAATATAGAATTAACTGATAGATCCTTAAATCCTTTAAAGCCATCCATTGAGCATCCACCTGTATTAGAATTAAAGCCACTCCCCACTCACCTCAAGTATGCATATTTAGGAAATAATGATACACTGCCTGTAATTATTTCTTCTAAGTTAAGTGAACAGCATGAGGTTGATTTAATTTTACTACTTAAGCAACATAGGAAGGCTATTGCATGGACTATTGCTGATATTAGAGGCATTAGCCCTTCTTATTGCATGCATAAGATTATACTAGAGGAAGAGCACACACCTAGAGTAGATCATCAACGTAGGCTGAATCCCTCTATGAAAGAGGTAGTTAAGAAAAAAATAATAAAATGGTTAGATGCTGGTGTGATCTTCCCCATAGCTAGTAGTCAGTGGGTGAGCCCTATACAATGTGTACCTAAGAAGGGGGGGATGACTGTGGTAGTCAATGAGAACAACGAACTGATTCCAACTAGGACTGTCACAGGGTGGAGAGTATGTATGGATTATAGGAAACTAAATAAAGAAACTAAAAAAGACCACTTCCCTCTACCATTCATTGACCAAATGTTAGACAGAATAGCTGGTAGAGCATATTACTGTTTTCTAGACGGTTATTCAGGATATAACCAGATCACTATAGACCCCAAAGACCAGGAAAAGACTCCCTTTACTTGTCCCTTTGGAACATTTGCCTTTCGCAGAATGCCTTTTGGCTTATGCAATGCACCGGCAACATTCCAAAGGTGCATGTTGGCAATCTTTTCTGACTTGGATGAGTCCATGATAGAAATATTCATGGATGATTTCTCAGTCTTTGGGGATTCCTTTACCAACTGTCTAGAGAATTTAGGACAAGTCCTGGCTAGATGTGAAGAGACTAACTTAGTCCTTAATTGGGAAAAGTGTCACTTCATGGTAGATGAGGGGATTGTCTTAGGTCATAGAGTGTCAAGGGCAGGTGTAGAAGTTGACAGGGCAAAGATAGAAATCATAGAGAAATTGGTAGAGCCTCAGAATGTCAAGGCCATTAGGAGTTTCTTAGGGCATGCTGGTTTCTACAGAAGGTTCATTAAGGACTTTTCTAAAATAGCCAAGCCTCTGTGTGAGCTGCTAGAACTAAATAGGCCATTCATCTTCTCTAAGGAATGTGTAGTAGCTTGGACCACCCTTAAGAAAGCACTAGTCACCGCACCTGTTATTATAGGGCCAGATTGGGATCTCCCATTTAAGATGTTATGTGATGCTAGTGACTATGCTGTAGGGGTTATGTTAGGACAGAAGATTGACAAGCTAACACACCCTGTCTATTATGCTAGTAAAACCTTGAATGAGGCTCAATGTAATTATACAACTACTGAGAAAGAGATGCTTGCTGTAGTGTTTGCTTGTGAGAAATTCAGGAACTATATTGTAGGCACTAGGACAATTGTATACACTGACCATTCTGCCTTGAAATATCTTATGAGGAAGGCTGATGCTAAGCCTAGGTTGATTAGGTGGGTGTTATTGCTGCAGGAATTTGATTTGGACATTCGAGACAAGAAAGGATGTGAAAATGTGGTTGCGGATCACCTTTCTCGATTGCAGCACAATTGCGAAACAATTGCGGAACCCGCAATTTCTGATGCTTTTATTGATGAACATGTCTTTGTTTTGACTCATTGTGATAACGATGAGGAACCTTGGTTTGCTGACATTGCTAACTTCCTCGCATCACAGGTATTACCAGTTTTCAAGGGAGGTCAAGAGAAGAAGAGGTTCCTTCATGAAGCAAGGAAATTCATCTGGGATGACCCCACACTTTATAGAACATGTGCTGACGGCTTGCTAAGGAAGTGTGTTTCAGCTGCTGAAGCGAAGTCTGTGCTACAGCATTGTCACACAGCTCCTTATGGTGGACACTTTGGTGGCCAAAGAACAGCTGCAAAGGTATTTCAGAGTGGCTACTATTGGCCAACGATCTTCAAGGATGCCCACAACTATGCCCACAGCTGTGATGAATGCCAAAGAACAGGTAACCTCAGTCGAAAGGATGAGATGCCCCTCACCTACATCTTAGAGTTGGAGCTCTTTGATGTGTGGGGCATTGACTTCATGGGGCCATTCCCTCCATCATCAGGTAACCTTTACATATTAGTGGCAGTAGACTATGTATCCAAGTGGGTAGAAGCCAAAGCATGTCCCAATAATGGATGGTGTTACGTCTCCAAAAGTGACCTTTTTAGGACTTAATTGGTTTAGAAAGATGTTCACTCTTAGGTGTTTTTGATAGCATTTAGCCTAAACCTATGCTTAAATATGAGAATTAGAAGAAGGTAGCTAAATTAGAACTTATGTACAATAGGAAAGAAAAGGGTTGAAAACCGAAGGAAAAGAATGAAAAACAAGCATTGCGATAGCATTGCGGAAACATTGCGGTTCCCGCAATGTTTCAAGTGAAAACCGTAAGTTGACTGATCTTTTTCTGTTAATTTCCTTTATTTCAGGGATTCGTTCTTTCTCCTCCATCCATTCTGAAGTACGACGTTGAAGATTGATGGTTCTCCTTGGCCCAAATGCACCTGCAGATTACTATAAATAGGGGTCAAAGTCGAGGGTTCAAACATCATCCGAAAGCGTAGAAGTCTTCTCGCAGTCCATCTTTTCTCCTGTTTTCCTTTGCCGTCTGCTGGTTTGCGAAGCTCAGCTGTTGGAATCGATAATCTGATAGGAAGGAGAGGAGATTCTTCTTCTCTCCCGATTGGATTCATCCAAGCAAGGCTGACCTTTCTCATCCTTCATTCGAAGCGGCTGCAACGAGTCATTCGAGCTGTTTTACTGTTTTCTGTTCTTCATTTCTATTTTACAACTCTGTCTTGTGTTGTTTCTGTTCTTGTGGTTCATTCAGTTCATTTCGTTGTGTTCTGTCTTGCTGTTCTTTACTTTAAGTATCTTTTATGTTCATTCAAACAATCAATTAATCAAACGCAAAGTTCAGTATTTCACAGTCTCTCGCCTTTGCATTCTACTGCTTTCCCTTGCTGTTTTAAGCACATTTCCCTTCTAAGCATGTCTATTTTATCCTTTAGTTTTGTTCTCCTTATATCCATGAGTAACTAAGTCACTTAGGGGCATGCTAATGACAACACTATAGGCTAAAAAACGTGAATCAAGCATGTAGGATAGCTCTCGAAGCATTGATTGTATGTAAGCTTCATTCCACGGGCAATTTCGATTGGCCATCCATTTTGTCCAAAGAACTCCTAACCTCTGGAAGGAGTAAGAGTTCAGAGTCATATTATCATGCTAGCCTTTCAAGGTAACCAGGAAACGGCCTAGGAATAGGCGTTTCCCTAGTACAAACCATATCTTTCTGCCTTAACAAGATGCTTAAGACCTTACTTTGAGTTGAGTAAACTAAAGAATCTAATGCATGGAATCAGACGATACATGAGATTGAGATAGTTTGATGCATAGAGAGTAGATCCAGTGTTTGAGAATCGTATAAAAATGCCTATAGGATAGTCATTAGTAGCCCTTAATTCACCCATTTACACACTTTCGCTGCTATTTAATTGCGGTAGAATTGCTGTCTCCGCAATTCTGCTTAAGTTACAATTCTGTCTAGCTGTTTTTATCTTCATTTATTAATCTCGTCTCTTTCCATTTGAGCTTAGCTTTAACTTGTTCTTGTTTATGTTACTACCCTTTACACATTCAGCAAAAATTAGTTAATTAAAAACCAATTTTACCCCATCAAATCCACCCCTTCTTTCTTAACAAAACACTTCGCGAATAGCTAAAAATAAATCTCTGTGGGAAAACGAATGAAATATACTTACTACTTGCTATAAGATCATGTATGCTTGCATGTTCTGAGTGCTCTATCTCTTTTATTGCCTAATTATTTCAACACATTGAGCACGCAACAGATGGTTTCTCTGGTTATAACCAAATAAAAATGGCACAGGAAGATCAGGAAAAAACTACGTTTATCACCCTATGGGGAACCTTTTGTTATAAAGTCATGCCATTTGGATTAAGAAATGCTGGAGCAACCTATCAACGAGCTATGGTTGCTCTTTTTCACGACTTGATGCATAAAGAAATAGAGATTTATGTGGACGATATGATTGCCAAGTCAAAGAAAGGGGAAAAACATACGGTCATCCTGCGAAGACTTTTCGAGCGATTGAGGAAATTTAAATTAAAATTAAATCCCAATAAATGCACATTCGAAGTAAACTCTGGGAAGTTATTAGGTTTCGTCGTAAGTCAAGAGGGAATTAAAGTTGACCCAGACAAGGTCAAAGCCATCATGGAGATGCCACCACCGCGCACGCAAAAGGAAGTTAGAGGTTTCCTTGGAAGATTAAACTATATCGCCAGATTCATTTCCCACTTGACAACAACGTGTGAGCCGATTTTCAAATTACTCCGCAAGAGCAATGCCGGGGTTTGGAACGAGTATTGCCAAAAAGCTTTCGAAAGGATCAAACATTATTTACAAAGTCCTCTCGTCCTTGTACCCCCAACTCCGGGACGCCCGCTCATCTTATACATCACTGTAATGGAGAATTCAATGGGTTGTGTGTTGGGACAACATGATAAGTCAGGCAGAAAAGAGCAGGCCATATATTATCTGAGTAAGAAATTCTCTAGCTGCGAAGCTAAATACTCCCTGTTGGAAAAAAAACATGTTTGCACTAGCCTGGGCAGCTCGTCGATTGAGACCATACATGTTATACTACACGACATGGCTCATCTAAAAAATGGATCCCATCAAGTACATCTGCGAAAGACCATTCTTGTCAGGAAGGATCGCAAGATGGCAGGTTCTTCTATCGGAGTACGACATCATGTACGTCACACGTAAAGCTATAAAAGAAAATGCGTTAGCCGACTATTTGGCCGAACTACCAATGGAAGATTATGAGCCTATGAAATTTGACTTCCCAGATGAACTTGTCTCTCACATATTAAAGGAGGAGAAAATTCAAAATTCGGAAACATGGACTATTGGTAATAGGATTTTTGAATATCCTATAAATTTCGGGATGTCGAGTCCCGCCAAAATAACATTTATAATACCGCTACAACTGAGCTTTGCAGCTAGTGGTAGTCGGGTCGATCCGCAGGGAACCTAAATTATTTTCTCCTAATTAATTTCTATTTGCTTGTTAATTAACTAAAATAAAAACGATAAAGTAAAACATTAAAATAAAGGGGGGATTTGCTAACGGTAAAATAAAAGAAAAGCATAAAAGTAGCTAACGGAAAATTAAAACTAATTACATGTGCTCCTAATTTTAAGGGTCGGGGTTGACCTTCATGCGACTCGATTCATTGGGATTCAAACATACTTAGCAAAAGCATAATTAAACACATAATTTACTTGCACGAAACTACTAATACAAGTAACCCAAATAATTAATTAGAAACGTGGAGTTCTAAGTGGACTATTCTTTAATTACTCTAAGGTGATCAATCCTAAATTAAATAAAGAACAGAGACGAATGTTCGATTCTAATTAAACGTGGCAATGAATCAACAGGGGGCCAACGCCGCCCATATTGATTAATTGACAGTAACGGGAGCACTACGACGGATGTTTAACCTGGAAGCCTAAGTTAATATTCCGATTTATCTATTTCTTCAAGATAAGTTACAACCAAGATCAACAAGGAAGCCTATGTTATCTATGGCTCAACTTATCCATGTTACTTGGCGATTAAGAGAGGCAAGGCATCATAATCTTTAACTATAAAACATGCCGGAAATCAAGGTCGTCTACTCCTATCAATCAAACATGCTTATGTGATATGCTTAGAAGAAATAAAATTGCCCAATCAGTCATGCTAAGCTCGAAATTAAAAATCTAAAACCCTCATGAATCACATCAAATTTAACCCCTAACCTCAAATTAGAGCGCTTACCTTGCTCGGGATGAAAACCAAGCTAATCCAACCAAGTCTTTGCTTTGATATAGAAGAAAACGGTAGAAAACTCCAAAATTCTAGAGAGAAAACGCTAAAAAAATGTCCAAACCCGAGAGAGTGACCTAAAAATGGGTTTTTATCATCGTAGGAGCGAAGTCGCTCCTGACGGAATTTTACAGCGCTGAAGTCGTCGTAGCGTCGAGACCCTACAGGCAGCGTCTCGACGCTGCGGTCTGTGCCTGAGAAAAATAATTAGAATTCTATTCTCCTTTGGACTTAAACCCAGGCCTATCGACTTGTCAGATTCCTCCTGCACCACTAGACCACTTATCACAATTGAGATATCATTTGATTAATTAATATACATAGTATAAACACTCAGAACGATTAATCAAAATTATCCTCTAAACGTTCTTTTAAGCTCTTAATTAATGCAATGGTCTGATTTACCCCTAAGCAATTAATTTTCACAAAATATAAACATTAAGCATAATTAATTCCTTAATTTACAACACTTAGGAGATAAATATTAGCACTTTTGGAGTGCTATCAACTATGTTATTTGATGGAGCCTCCAATGAGCTAGGAAATGGAATTGGAGTAGTGCTAATATCCCCGGAGGGGGAAATCTTTCCCCTCACCGCCAGTTTAGGCTTTGATTGTACGCATAATATGGCTGAATACGAAGCGTGCTCCATGGGTATACAAACGGCCGTTGACATGAAGATAAAGAAGCTCCGAGTCATGGGAGATTCAATGTTGGTAATTCATCAGTTAAGAGGAGAATGGGAGACAAGGGACGACAAGTTATTACCTTACAAGAAACTCATATTAGGATTGTCTCGACATTTTGAGGAAATCACTTTCGACTATCTCCCCAGAGAAAGCAACCAGGTTGCGGATGCTTTAGCAACATTGGCAGTCATGCTCAACCTAGGTCCTGGTCAGGAAATTGAACCCATCAAACTCGGGAAAAGAAATGTTCCAACCGCCTGTATGAATGTTGAAAAAGAGCCCGATAATATGCCTTGGTACCATGACATAAAACATTATATAAAAGAAAAGAAGTACCCACTGAACATCTCAGAGAATGACAAACGCATGCTGAGGAGATTGGCCATGAACTTCTTTCTGAATGGAGAGGTGCTTTATAAAATAAATCAAGATATGGTACTTTTAAGGTGTGTGGATGCTGATGAAGCTAATGCAATTATGAAAGAAATCCACGAAGGGGTCTGCGGTACTCACGCTAGCGGGCACATGATGGCTAGGCAAACACTTAGAGCTGAATATTACTAGTTAACTGTTGCGCGCTCAGTGTGTATATAAAATGTAAATGCGAAGAGCGCTAAGATCATGCAAGCATACATGGTCTGCAGCAAGTGATAAGTATAATTTAATTCGTTTTCCCACAGAGATTAAGTTTAGTGACTAACGATTTGGTGTGTTAGATTAGATAAGGTAACTCAAATTGGATAGATTTTGGGTTGAGGTACAGGAATATAAAAGATGCAAGAAGAATGTAAATATAAATGCAAAGCTAGCAAAGAGGTAAAGTCATAATGTGGAAAAGTAGAATTGCGGTTCTTGCAATAATCTAGCAATAAATTAGCAACGATTTTAATGTAAAGTAAGGCAGCAAGGTCGACTTAAGAATCCTCTATAGGCATTTAACTATGATCATTCAACAGTAGATTAACATATCATGCATCGTCTTAGCTAGTTCTTATGCATCTTCCGATTACATGCATTAGTTTCTTAGATTACTTCTGTCCAAGTAAAGCTAACAACCTAATCATAAACACATGCTAATAAACGTGCTAGGAGAACGCCTATTCCTAGGTCATTTTCTGATTACCATAAACGGCTAACATGAATGGATGACTCTGAATTCTTACTCCTTCCGGAGGTTAGGAATTCTTTAGACAAAATGGATGGCCGGTCGAAATTGCCCGTGGGATGAAGATCACATACATTCAATGCAATCATGCTACTCTACATGTTCAATTCTCATGCTTCTAGCCTACAGATTCCTCTTTAGCAGACCTCTCTTAGATTAGTTACTCATGGTTTTCGAAGAACTGAGGGAGATGGATTGATTGAACATGAATTGAAGAACTCAACAAACCTAGTTGATTGATATATAATTAAATGAAGAACTCAACAAAACAACAAATTAATTAAGGGATGAAATAATGAAGAACTCAATAAACCAATTGATTACTCTTTTAAGAAAGCAATTCATATAATAATTCGTAAACAAACATATGTCAATCCGGAAGCAACAATGAAAGGGAAAAGCAATAAATGATTCAGAACAACATTTAGAGGAAGCAGAAATTAAATTGGAAGGCGATAAAGGAAAGCAGTAAAGGAAAGCTGTTAATTGCGTGAGGATCTTCCAAGTCGTGAATCGCCTCGGATGAAGGGGAAGATTAGCTGATCTTGGGGATAAATTCAATCAGAAGATAAGATGGATCTTCTCTTCTTCCTCTCGAATTATCACGCCAAGGGCTTTGTTTCTTCGATCCAACAACCGGGGGAGAAAGATTTCGTCTTCGAGTTCTTCACTATTGAGTTGTGTTTGAATTGAGGGGAATTCAATTGCTTTGATCCTTCATTTAATTCTCTTTATATAGCCTCTAGGTGGTTGCAAAAGGCTGCTCAATAATTGTGGATCACCATTCAATTTTGTGAGGTAGTCAAGCTTGACATGTGGCAGCAGTAGGGAGAGTTGACTACTGGAAAAACTCAGTCAACAAAGACTGTTGACTGGAAAAAAATGCAGCAGCAAAGACTGTTTTATTGCGAGGGCCACAATTTTTCAGCAATGTACCTGCAATGTACATTTTAGCTTGTTTTTCATCATTTTTCATTCTTTTTCGTTCTTTTTCCAAATAAGTCCTATTTTAGCATCATTTCTCAAATTCTCGCATTTAAGCACACATTAAGCTAACTCTTAACAAAAACACTCAAGAATGTACAAGATTTTAAGGTAAATATAGCCCTAAATAATGTACTTTTGGCGAGGTAACACACCCCCAAACTTGAGTTATTGCTCGTCCTCGAGCAATATAAAGGCTTACTTTGGCTGCTAAATCTTGTCTTTCACACTCTACCTAGCTGACTTGCTGACTTCCTTAGGCTTACTATCAAAGGCACTGCTGTCCTGTGACACTCTTCTAAGTTCAAACTAGCTTCATATTTTGCCTATTCTTATTTCCCTTGCCTTTAAAACCTTCTGTTTTTACTAACTTCCTACCTTACGGCTTATCTGCCTACGTCATTGGGCTCATTGTGCAGTTATCCCTAAGCTTTCAAATTCTCCCTAGTTTTAACTTAGACTTAGTACATGCTTCTAATGTTTTTATTTTTGAATTACCTAGGATTCCTTAAAGTCATGCCAGGCTTAGCACACACGAGTATCAGAGTTCAGTATCCATAAAACAAACTAAGCCCTGACATCATTGTGTTGGATAGACACTCATCTCCCTTGACATACCTTCAAGCTACAGCCCTGTGTTTAGCAAACTAAGGATCAAAGTTCAATTTCACAGGACATCTAAACACTTAGGCCGTAGCTCTTTGGCACACATTCTTCTTCCTTGGTTTTACTTTTCCTTTTTTCTCTTTTGGCAAAGTCTTCTCTTTGAATTGCCTTTTGATGCAGTGCCACTTGTGGGTTACACAAATGGTCCTGATTAGTCAGCATCCTTAGAGAGAGACAGTACCCTTTACTTTTCTTTTGCTTTCTTATTCATTTTTTTTTTAGAAGAAGAATGTCTATTTTTCAAAGGAGAGAGGAGTGTTCCTAGGCCTAGAGGTTGCCTCCCCCAAACTTAAACTTCTCATTGTCCCCAATGAGAGTCTGAGATGGCACACCCCCAAACTTATCTTAGAAGCATCTAGTCTAAATAAAAACCAGACAGACTTAAAACTTCTAGGGATAGAATGACCCTCATAGTGCAGATAACTCAACAGCAGAAATTTACTAAAACCAACATGGTAAGGTCTAACAGAGGGACATGCTCAGCAATTCAGGAAGCTAATTAGAACTAACAAAGGTATACTTGACACTCATCCAACATGCTCAATAGACAGACTACCTATGGACATCAGTAAAGCAGCCAAATCATGAGATTTAAAGACAGACAACCCATCAGAAAGTCATACACCAGCATGCTTAAACTAACAAAATATTGCGGTCTCCGCAAAGAATTCGCAATGATTCCAATAGAGCAGTTTTAATTGTGATCAAGGCTCCTAGCATGCGATATTCGTTCATAAACAACTACAGAAAATAGCAAAATTATCTAAGCTACCTAATCATACGACATTAAACTAGACTAAGCTACTCTACTTAGGCAAATTAAGAATTTAAAACAGAACAAACAGTTGATATTGGTGGGGTAACAGGTCACAGAAAAGCAGATTTTTTTCTTGTTTTTGAGAGGGATCAGAAATACTCCCTCGAATGCCGTTTAAAAATCTCCAATTGCCACGTTATTAAATCACAAAAAATAAACTTAATTAAAGCTAGCAATAACAATACTGTAATCAATCTACAAGAAAAACAATAACGAAAGACTATCTATTCCATATTCCTCTGATGATTGAGCATAATGAACATTCCATTGAACGCCCTTGCTCATCATTTCTTGACTTGCTTTTTAGGCTTCGGATAAGAGGAAGGCTGAGAGTGTTTTCACATCTCCTTCCTCATAGTAGTGTTTCAATCTAGCACCATTCACCATGAACGGCTGACCTTGTTCCAGATTTCGAATTTCAATTGCACCATGAACAAACACATTAGTAATCACAAAAGGACCAGACCAACGAGACTTTAATTTGCCAGGAAACAATTTCAATCGTGAGTTAAACAATAGAACATGTTGGCCCTTTTTAAAGTCCTTAATCCTAAGTCTACTATCATGCCAAATTTTAGTCTTTTCCTTATACATTTTAGCATTTTCATATGACATGTGTCTTAGTTCATCCAACTCATACAATTGTAGAGACCGCAATGTTCCCGCATCGGTTATGCAAAAATTCAACTCTTTTAAAGCCCAAAAAGCTTTGTTTTCTAATTCAAGGGGAAGATGACATGCTTTTCCATAAACTAGCCTATAGGGGGACATTCCTAAAGGTGTTTTATATGCAGTTCTATATGCCCACAGTGCATCATCAATTCATGCTAAACGACTATGATTGTTGGTACATAATAAATATTTCATTCCCAAAATAAACTACTCCTAACATACGAAATCTAAGCAAAGCATGATAAAATCCTAATTTAAGAGTTTAGGGATCAGAAATCTCCCTTGTCAATCTGCCTCATATGTATATTTTTCAATGTTTCGAGGCATCACTTCTGCTCCTTTAAGATACTTAAGTCTTGATTTACGGGGTCGGACATTCTGCCACACCTTGAAATTGTTGATTCTTTCAAAGAGACTGCATGTTATCACATCCCAAGGTTTGTACTTTATGTGCGTTGATACAACATAGGTTTGATGCGATGAGACTTCTTTTTCTGGCACATCTCTTTCTAACTCCTTCAGCTGGAGCATTTGTGGTGGTGGTGGCTCAACTCTTTCATTGGTGGAGAAGCTTGCTGCAACCTCAAACATTTCAAATTCTTGTTCCTCAAGCAGCGCATTAGTCTCTTTGGCCTCATCCAGCACAATTTCATTTTTCTCAACTTTCACCAACTCCCCCAATTCATATGGAGATTCCATTGGATCACTCCTCTTAGATTCGAAGGTAACAAATGAGTCATCATCATAAAAATCAAACATTTGAGGGTATGGTGGTGGTGACACATAGGTAGGCAAATCAGGTTGCCTAGGGGGAGGCCTAGAAATTTCTTCTGGTTCCTCAATGATAGGTTCCAGCCTCACCCTTGTTGTGCTTGGTTGTATTTGATCAAGGTTAGGCAGAGAGTCCAGTGGAGCACTAGACTCTTCATTCTCTACTCTCTTTGGTGTTTCTCTGCTACTCATCACCAATGGCCTTCCACTCCGTAGTTCAATAGCTTGAACTTGTTCCTTACCATCCATTATTGGAGTTTCTGTGTCTGCATGCAGTCTGCCTTGGGGCCTATTCTTCAGCTCGTTTGCCAACTGCCCGATTTGAGTCTCTAAGCTTCTCAAGGTTGCTTGCTGGCTCTGCAAAGTTGCATCATTCTTTGCTATGTATTCCTTCAGCAAGTTCTCCACTGATGTTCCCATCAGTTGATTGTTGACATATTGTTCCTGATATGGGGGTTGACTAGTTTGTTGGTGTTGAGTGAAACCAGGTGGTCCACTCGGTCTTGATTGATTTTGCGTTTGGCTTGTGCTTTGTTGTCCACCCCAAGAGAGATTTGGGTGGTTTCTCCAACTAGGGTTATATGTATTTGAATAGGGGTTGTTCCTTGGTTGTTGTTGACTTCCAACATAGCACACCGAAGATGGATTAGCAGGGCAATAGTCATACATATGCCCTTCCCCACAGAATCCACAAACTAGTGCCTCACCTTGGTTGGTTATTGTTTTGCTTGTTGAAACAGTTGCCACTGTGTTGACACTTTGTTGAATATTGGGTTGAGTCATTTGCTTCACCAGGTTGGTCAGAGCATTGATCTGGCTGCTCATTGCGCTGAGTGCATCCATGTCTTGAGCCTTCCTTCTGTTTGGCTCCATAGGATCGTCTGACCATTGACAATGTGATGTTGAGATTTTCTCCAAAATCTCATAGGCTTCGTTATAGCTCTTTGATAGCATCGAACCTCCAGCTGAGGAATTCAAGACTTGCCTCGTGCTGGGGTTGCATCCTTTGAAGAATACTTCAATCTGGATACACCATGGAATGCCATGGCGTGGACATTTGAGTAGAAGATCTTTGAATCTGGTCCAAGCTTCATGTAGAGATTCATTCTCAGCTTGCTTGAACTTGATGATGTCAACACGAAAGTTAGAGTTCCTATCTGGAGGGAAATACTTTACCAGGAACTTCTCAGCTAGGTCTGTCCAATTGACAATTGATCCAGAAGGGAAGGAATTCAACCATGTCTTGGCTTTGTCTCTCAATGAATAAGGGAACAGGTACAATCGCAAAGCCTCTTGAGATACTCCTGGAATGACAAAGGTGTCACTCACTCTCAGGAAGTTCCTCAAGTGATTGTGGGGGTCTTCATTCTCCACTCCGAATTGTCCAACTGTGGACAGCATCTGAAACATGACGGGTTTTAATTCGAATGAGTGAGCTGTAATCTCGGGGCGTATGATGCTCGGATTAAGCTCCTCACGCATTGGTACAAGGTATGATAGAATAACACTGTCCTTATCATTCACAATTTCAATGGGATTGCGAATGTTAAGTGCTCGATTTGGTGCTTCTTCTGTTCTTTCCATTTCAGCTTGTTGTGGTTCAAATTGTACTGACTTTGCGTGGTCAACAATGTGCTGAACTACAGGTTTCTTTTGCTGTTTAAAAAGGCGTTTCTTAATTTTATTTATTGGTCCTTAGAGTTCTTTCAGGCTCATGATCAAATTCTAGATTGTGATTTGGAAACTCATTCATAAACCAGCTTTGTTGGTACCTGTAAATGCAAAAGATTAGCTCCAATATATTAAGATCTTCTAAAATAACAAAAATCGTGTTTACTAAACAAAATCCCCGACAGCGGCGCCAAAAACTTGTTGCGCGCTCAGTGTGTATATAAAATGTAAATGCGAAGAGCGCTAAGATCATGCAAGCATACATGGTCTGCAACAAGTGATAAGTATAATTTAATTCGTTTTCCCACAGAGATTAAGTTTAGTGACTAACGATTTGGTGTGTTAGATTAGATAAGGTAACTCAAATTAGATAGATTTTGGGTTGAGGTACAGGAATATAAAAGATGCAAGAAGAATGTAAACATAAATGCAAAGCTAGCAAAGAGGTAAAGTCATAATGTGGAAAAGTAGAATTGCGGTTCTTGCAATAATCTAGCAATAAATTAGCAACGATTTTAATGTAAAGTAAGGCAGCAAGGTCGACTTAAGAATCCTCTATAGGCATTTAACTATGATCATTCAACAGTCGATTAACATCTCATGCATCGTCTTAGCTAGTTCTCATGCATCTTCCGATTATATGCATTAGTTTCTTAGATTACTTCTGTCCAAGTAAAGCTAACAACCTAATCATAAACACATGCTAATAAACGTGCTAGGAGAACGCCTATTCCTAGGTCATTTTCTGATTACCATAAAAGGCTAACATGAATGGATGACTCTGAATTCTTACTCCTTCCGGAGGTTAGGAATTCTTTAGACAAAATGGATGGCCGGTCGAAATTGCCCGTGGGATGAAGATCACATACATTCAATGCAATCATGCTACTCTACATGCTGAATTCTCATGCTTCTAGCCTACAGATTCCTCTTTAGCAGACCTCTCTTAGATTAGTTACTCATGGTTTTCGAAGAACTGAGGGAGATGGGTTGATTGAACATGAATTGAAGAACTCAACAAACCTAGTTGATTGATATATAATTAAATGAAGAACTCAACAAAACAACAAATTAATTAAGGGATGACAGAATGAAGAACTCAATAAACCAATTGATTACTCTTTTAAGAAAGCAATTCATATAATAATTCGTAAACAAACATATGTCAATCCAGAAGCAACAATGAAAGGGAAAAGCAATAAATGATTCAGAACAACATTTAGAGGAAGCAGAAATTAAATTGGAAGGCGATAAAGGAAAGCAGTAAAGGAAAGCTGTTAATTGCGTGAGGATCTTCCAAGTCGTGAATCGCCTCGGATGAAGGGGAAGATTAGCTGATCTTGGGGATAAATTCAATCAGAAGAGAAGATGGATCTTCTCTTCTTCCTCTCGAATTATCACGCCAAGGGCTTTGTTTCTTCGATCCAACAACCGGGGGAGAAGGATTTCGTCGTCGAGTTCTTCACTATTGAGTTGTGTTTGAATTGAGGGGAATTCAATTGCTTTGATCCTTCATTTAACTCTCTTTATATAGCCTCTAGGTGGTTGCAAAAGGTTGTTCAATAATTGTGGATCACCATTCAATTTTGTGAGGTAGTCAAGCTTGACATGTGGCAGCAGCAGGGAGAGTTGACTACTGGAAAAACTCAGTCAACAAAGACTGTTGACTGGAAAAAAATGCAGCAGCAAAGACTGTTTTATTGCGAGGGCCGCAATTTTTCAGCAATGTACCTGCAATGTACATTTTAGCTTGTTTTTCATCATTTTTCATTCTTTTTCGTTCCTTTTCCAAATAAGTCCTATTTTAGCATCATTTCTCAAATTCTCGCATTTAAGCACACATTAAGCTAACTCTTAACAAAAACACTCAAGAATGTACAAGATTTTAAGGTAAATATAACCCTAAATAATGTACTTTTGGCGAGGTAACATTGACCATGGAAACAGATTGTATCAGATATACAAGGGAATGCCACAAATGTCAAATATATGCAGATAGAGCCCACGCGCCCTCATCTCAGTTAAGTGTAATGACGGCCCCATGGCCGTTTTCAATGTGGGGAATGGACGTCATAGGTCCTATTGAACCCAAGGCTTTGAATGGACATCGTTTTATTCTGGTAGTTATAGATTACTTCACCGAATGGGTAAAAGCGATGACATACCGAGAAATAACAAAGAAGGTCGTGGTCAAGTTCATAAAAAAGGAAATCATATGCCGTTATGGTCTTCCCGAGGCTATAATATCTGATAATGCAAAGAATTTGAATAGTAAATTGATGAAGGAGTTATGCGAGCAATTCCAGATTAAACACATGAACTCTACCCCGTACAGACCAAAGATAAACGAGGCAGTAGAAGCAGCCAACAAAAACATAAAAATAATCGTGCAGAAAATGACGTCAACTTATATAGACTGGCATGACATGCTTCCATTCGCATTACATGGTTATCGCACATCTGTTCGTACTTCGACTGGGGCGACCCCATTTTCACTGGTCTACGGCATGGAGGTTGTTCTTCCAATAGAGGTAAAAATCCTGTCACTGAGATTTCTCTTAGAGGCCGAATTAGAAGAAGCTGAATGGATTCAAAATCGTTATGAGCAACTGAACTTTGTGGAGGAAAAAAGATTAACAGAACTATGCAAGGGCCAACTTTATCAACGAAGAATGATGAGAGCTTATGATAAGAAGGTGCGTTCGAGGATTTTCAGCGAGGGAGACTTAGTGCTAAAACGAATTCTCCCGTTTCAAAAGGATCATCGGGGAAAATGGACTCCTAATTACGAAGGGCCATTTTTCGTAAAAAAAACTTTCTCTGGGGAGCGTTAATCTTAACTAACATGGATGACGACGACTTGCCGAACCCGACCAGTGCAGATTATGTAAGGAGATACTTTGCTTAAAGCACTATTGAAGTCTTGTTAAGAAGGGGATATCTTGCTAGGTATTCAGAGAAATCGCACTACAGTCTCAATACCGTACCTAAAGGGGTTTTCTCGATTTCCTTTTTGTTTTCTCTTGAACACTAAAAGCGTTTTTGTAACACTTCCCTTTTGAATAAAGAATCTCTTACAGGTAGCAGGTTTTTTACCCAGCTTTACTCATCAGAGTCCTTTTTGCGACCTCTCGTTGCTGCATTTCAAAAATCAAAATAACAAAGATACTTCACATAGCTGATGGTAATAAAAGCATAACAATCATGACATCGCAAGCATAACAACCATTTGTTGCATCATATTGTTTCATCTTGCACGACAAGCCAAAAATCAAAATCAAAATCAGTTGCATGCATTATCGCACTTCGCATGAAAAATCATTCAAAATTTTGTTTGTTCTTAATTGCATAAAATTGCATGTAACATTTATTTCATGCATCGTCTCATTTTGCATATCAAGCCATAAAATAAAATTAAAAAAAATCGTGTCTCTCAATATTTGCATCTCGTGCACATTTTAAAATTAAAAATCTCATCACTTGCATTTCAAAAAAACAAAACAAAAAGCAAATCACAAAAGGTCTTTGGTGTGTTTACTTGATCATCCTTGTGATTGCTTTAATCGATCTTATTAGTTGAAACACTAGCGAGAATTAATGACAAAATCATGGTATTTCGTCATTAAAAAAAAAAAAAAAAAATCAAAAGAAGGAAAAATGGTTGCTTTCACTGCTATTTTATTGGAAAATTTGTCAAGTCTCATCCATTTCATTATCCTTTCAAATACTCCTCTCAAGCTTTTTAAGTTGAACTTCATTTTCAAGAGGAGCGTTATTTTGACATTCATTATCCCTCATGTGCTAAAATTCATACAATCATACCCCACTGAGCATTGTTTTAATTATCACACTGGGGAAAACCCATCTTGCAGCGAGAGTTCAAAATTACTCACTGTGAAACATTGTACCTGCATGTCGCACATAATTTTGAGGCAATTGTTGCGTGCTCAATGTGTAAAGATAAATAAGCAATAAGGTAGAGAGAGCACTTAGAACATGCAAGCATACATGGTCTCACAGCAAGTAGTAAGTATATTTCATTCGTTTTTTCCACAGAGACTCATTTTTAGCTATTCGCGAAGTGTAATTGTTAAGAAAGATGGGGTGAATTTGATGGAGTAAAATTGGTTTTTAATTATCTACTTTTTGCTGAATGCGTAAAGGGATATAACATAAACAAATGCAAGTTGAAATGAGACTTAAAAGACAAGAGATGGAATTAATAAACGAAGAAGAAAACAGCTAAACAGAATGATAAAATGGCAGAATTGCGAGGACCGCAATGTTACCGCAATTAAATAACAGCGAAAGTGTGTAAATGGGTGAATTAAGGGCCACTAATGACTATCCTATAGGCATTTTATTACGATTCTCAAGCATTGGATCAACTCTCTATACATCAAACTCACTCTATCTCAAGTATCGTCCGATTCCATGCATTAGAGTCTTAAGTTTACTCGACTTCAAAGTAAGGACTTAAGCATCTTGTTTAAGCAGGAGTGTTTAGTTTGTACTAGGGAAACGCCTATTCCTAGGCCGTTTCCTGATTACCATGAAAGGCTAGCATGCTTATATGACTCTGAACTCTTACTCCTTCCAGAGGTTAGGAGTTCTTTGGACAAAATGGATGGCCAATCGAAATTGCCCGTGGGATGAAGCTCACATACAAACAATGCTTCGAAAGCTATCCTACATGCTTGGTTTACGTTTTTTAGCCTATAGTTCTGTCATTAGCATGCCCCTAAGTGACTTAGCTACTCATGGATATATGGAGAACAGAAAGGGTAGATAAAACAGACATGCTTAGAAGAGAAATGTGCTTAAAACAGCAAGACAAAACCGTAGCAGAAGAAGGTGGAAACTGTGAAATGCAGAATTGTACTTTGATTACTTTGAATGTTTGAACGACAAAGGAAAGCTTTAAAAGAAATGATTCAAAGACAGACAACAACGAAATGCAGTAAGTAAACACTAAACTAGAACAACAACTAATCAAAGCTGGAAGTGAGAAGAAAAAGACAGAAAAGCAGTAAGGGTGGCTTTGAAAGCTTCGTTGCAGTCGCCTCGAATGAAGGGGATGAAAGGTCAGCCTTGCTTGGATGAATCCAATCGAGAGAGAAGAAGAATCTTCTCTCCTTCCTATCAGATTATCGATTCCAACAGCTGAGACTCTCACTCCAACAGCCGGCAAAGGAAAACAGAGAGAAATGATGGACTGCGAGAAGACTTCTGCGCTTCGAATGATGATCAAACCTCCGACTTTGGCCCCCTTTTATAGTAGTTTGCAGGTGCGTTTGGGCCAAGGAGAACCATTAATCTTCAACGTCACATATCAGAATGGATGGAGGAGAAAGAACGAATCCCTGAAAATACGGAAATTAAAAGAAAAAGATCAGTCAACTTACGGTTTTCACTTGAATAATTGCGGTCACCGCAATGTTTTCGCAACTCATTCGCAATGCTCATTTTTTCATTCTTTTCCTTCGGTTTTCAACCCTTTTTCTACCTATTGTGCATAAGTCCTAAATTAGCTACCTTTTTCTAATTCTCATATTAAAGCATAGGTTTAGGCTAAATGCTATCAAAAACACCTAAAAGTGTACATCTTCTTAAGCTAAATGGGTCCTAAATAAGTCACTTTCAGAGACTTAACACACCCCCAAACTTAAGGTTTTGCTTGTCCTCAATCATACTAAGGACTTACCTAGGCTGCTGTTTTACTTTCTTTAACCACTTGCTAACTTCCACATATTTTTATCTATGGCATTGCTGTCCTGTGACATACCTCCAAGCTTAAAACTACCCTCTTATCTAGCTTCTTCTGAACTTGCCTGCCTAACACTTATCTGTTTTCATTAACTCCCTACAACTGATCTATTTGCTTTTGCCATATCATGCCACTATCCCTAAGGTTTCAAATTCTGCCTAGCTTTACCTCAGACTCAGTACATGCTTCTAGCTTTATTTTTAATGTGTCTAGGATTCCTTAGAGTCATGCCAGTCTTAGTATTAACGGTGACAGTAGTACTTTAAAGAACAACCTAAACCCTGGCATCACTACATTGGATAAACACTCATCTCCCTAAACAACCCTACAAGTTACAACTTTGTGCTTAGCTACTTGAGGATCAGAGTTCTTTTTAAATAGGACATCTAAGCCACAAAGTTATAACTCCTAGGTATACATTCTTCTTTCCTATTTCTTCCTTTTTCTTACTTAGGTGGGGCCTATCCTTTGGTTGCCTTTTGATGCAATGCCACTTGTGGGTCACACACTTGGCACTGATTACTTAGCAACCTAAGAGAGACCCCCCTCTTTATTCTATTTTTCATTTTTTTTTTTTTTCAGTTCATCATTTTTTGTAAAGGAGAAGAAGAATGCTTATGTTTCTAAGGGAGAGAGGAATGTTCCTAGGCCTAGGGTGGCCTCCCCCAAACTTCAACTACTCATTGTCCCCAATGAGTGTCGGAGGTGGCACACCCCCAAACTATCCTAGAAGCATCTAGTCTAAAGTAAAACAAAGAGAATCTAAAGCCCTAGGCATAGACAAAACATTTAAAAGAAAATATCACAGCAGCAGAATTTAAAAAAAAAAAACAGACAGTTAAGGGCTTAAAGCTGGGCATGCTGAGCTATTGAGAGGCTAATTAAAACTATCAAAGGACGTCCTATGACACTCATCCAGCATGCGTTCAGATAAGCTTATATAAGTAGTCATGCTAGCAGCAAAAGATGGTATTTAAACAGATTACAGCCTAGCTAAACAGACAGTCCAAAACATGCTTTCAGTCATGAAAATTGCGGATACCGCAATTATTTCGCAATTCAATCAGGGCAGATATAACATCGATTCAGGCCCCTAAACATGCTTTTTCCAGTCACTTTAAGCTCGACAAAAATAAAACTAAACTAACCTACCTAAGCAGCTAACATCAGACTATACTAAGCAAAAGAAAAAACATAAAACTAAACATCACAAACAGATCAAAAATTGAACAAAAAACAGCATAATTCACATTGTCTATCAGAAAGCAGAAAATTGTTTTTGTTTTTCTAAGGGAACAGTAATACTCCCTTTAGTGCACTTCAAACCAGCACTCAATCCTCGTCATCCTCATCAGGTTGCCTTGGTCTTGGGGGCACCCATGGAGTTAGGAGATTGCTAGGGAACTCAGGGAAGAGGCACCCCAGCTGGTCTGCAACTTCCTTGTCCCTCGCCTGCGCATAAGTGGCCCATTGAGCCATTCTTCTCTGCATATCCATCAAGCAGGCCATGGATAGGGACTGTTCAGCAGCCAGCCTATCCAGTTCAAACTCCATATTCCCCTTTCTTCTCAACCTCAGGTTCGCAGGCAGTTCCAAATGGCCTGTGTAAGGCATCTGCTGCTCCAAGCGCTCGGTGGGGACTCCTGCAAGCAAACATAGCTTGGTTATAGTATTAGGGAAAAACAAGGGTCCCTTACCTTTCTTTGCGCATTCAGCAATAGCAGCAGAGATGACTTCTCCCACGTTAATCGTGAGACCTCTCATGATCGCATATACCAGCAGCGATCGGCTCTGGTTTATTGTAGTCTCGTGAGTCACGGGGGACAATCTCCTTCGCACAAATGAAAACCAAACAGCCGCCTTAGCCGTGAGGTTGGCACTCATGAGAGTGTGCCTCCCATTGCGTGATACGGTCCAAGAAGCTTCAGGCTGGCCAATTGTCCGAATGGCCTCTTCCAGAACTGCCTCAGTAGGCTCATCAACTATCCGTGCGTAATCTGTATGAGTTTGGCCCTTGAGACCAAAGGCTTCATTGATGGCCTTGGCTGAGAAATCTACTTCTACCCCTCTGACCACAGACAGGCCATCCTCAGGGCTGAGCACATTGGCGTAGAACTCATACACCATGCTCGTGTATGCTGGATTAGGCGGTCTGCAGAATTCCTCCCAGCCGTGGTTGATCACCCCTGCGCGCAAGAACTGCGGCAGGTCAGCAGGTCGGTCGAGGAAGCCTTTCTCGTGCAGCAACTCCCTCTTTCTTAGCTCAGCACCCCTGGATTCAGCATCAGATGAGACATACCTCACTGACTGAGGTTCGTCTTCAGGGTAGAGTTTAGCCTTCCCCTTATCTGATGGCTTGGCTGACTCGGCAGCCTCGACCTTGAGTCGTTTGAGCGAAGGCTCAGTGCTCTCTTTGTCTGCTGAAGGCACCCTCTTGGCCTTCTTCTTCTTCTTGGATCGCTTAGCCTTGACAATCTTGGCTTTCTTCTTCTTCTTGATCTTAATGTTGATCTGCTGGAGGCATGCCCCCAACGTCTCTTCCATAGAATCGTCCTGCTGTGCAGGCTCGGCAGGGCTATCTTCCCTCATAGGAGAGAAGACTTCGTCTTCCCCAGCATCTCCACTGCCCTGAGTGGACTCTTGATAATCCCCATAAGGGAATTCCGGATCAGGCCGTGGAGAATTGTGCTCTGCTGATGGTGTCCGCGCAGAACTCAGTGGCGAAGATGGCAGTTCAGGACTCTGCACTGCTGCAGGTGTCGGGTCAGAACTCTGAGGTGCTGGAGACAACTCGGAGCTCTGTGCAGGTGGTGACGACTCTGCGCTTGGCACTGGTTCAGATGGTAAAGGGCTGTGCGCAGGTGATGCTGATGGCGACGAACCCTCTTTGGCTGACTCGTGGGATGCACGATCAGTTTCTTGACTCTCCACAGAGGGAGTCTTTGCTGTGCTTGGTTCGGCGGCCGTCTTGACGCTCCACCGGCGTTTCTTGGGCGTGCCCACTGGCTCAGATGGTCCAGCAGGGATCTCAGTGACCACCCTCCACTTCTTCCTACGGATAGGAAGCTTGGGAAGAGGGCCGGTGCGAACGGCACCATCGTCTGCAAGGGTAAGAAGTGCTTTCCTCGCAGCCGCTTCAGCTGCGTCATCAGCCTTCTTCTTGGCTGCAGATCTTTCCGCTCGTGTGAACACCATCGTTGAGTCTTGGAGATCTTGAGAGAAGAATCAAAGATGAAGAGAATCTCAGAGTTCTTGGAAATCAGAAACTGAGAGAATCGTATCGATCGAGCGTTTCCCAACGGATATAAAGGCAACGGATAAATCCCAACGGCTATTTTTTTGCGGATCCAGCAATTCCAGCGCAATTCCAGGGATTGTTTTTTATCTAAATGTCAATCTTTGATCGCCCGTATCTTTTATTTGGCTCAACCGTTTCTTGATTTTTAAAGCTGGATTTACTCTCCTTGATCCCCTCTTTCGAATCCTTGCAAAAACAAATAAAACAAACATTAAATACGCAATTAAAATTACACCACAAAACATACAAACGATAATCGGAAAAACAGAAAAAATAAACTAAGGCATTGGCCTTGACTAAACGAGCACAGTAACCACTCGTTCTCTCTCGTTCTTTTTGTCATGCTTCAGTCAAGAGGAAGGCCGAGAGAGTCTTCACATCTCCTTCCTCATAGTAGTGCTTCAACCTAGCACCATTGACCATAAATGGCTGGCCTTGCTGCAAGTTCTTTATCTCTATTGCACCATGAACAAAGACATTAGTAATAACAAATGGACCCGACCATCTAGACTTTAGTTTGCCTGGAAATAACTTTAATCGTGAGTTAAATAATAGTACAAGTTGGCCTTTCCTAAAGTCTTTGATCCTGAGTCTACTGTCGTGCCATATTTTTGTCTTTTCTTTATACATTTTGGCATTCTCGTAGGCCATATGCCTAAGCTCATCAAGTTCATGTAGCTGCAAAGATCTCAATGTCCCCGCATCCTTTACACAAAAATTCAATTCCTTCATGGCCCAAAATGCTTTGTTTTCTAACTCAAGTGGCAAGTGGCAAGCCTTGCCATACACCAACCTATAGGGAGACATGCCTAGGGGTGTCTTATATGCTGTTCTATAAGCCCAAAGTGCATCCTCAAGCTTAAATGACCAGTCTTTCCTATTAGGTTTGACCACCTTTTCTAGGATGTTCTTTATCTCCCTATTGGAAATTTCAGCTTGGCCATTCGAGTGTGGGTGATAGGGGGTAGCTACTCTATGTCTAATGTTATATTTAGCCAATATCTTCTCCATGGCCTTATTAATGAAATGTGACCCCTCATCACTAATGATAGCACGAGGAGTCCCAAATCTAGTGAAAATGTGCCTATGCAAGAAGCTAGTGACTGTTTTAGCATCATTATTAGGACATGCTTTGGCTTCTACCCACTTGGACACGTAGTCTACTGCTACCAAAATGTAAAGGTTACCTGATGATGGAGGGAATGGTCCCATGAAGTCAATGCCCCACACATCAAAGAGCTCCAACTCTAAAATGTAGGTGAGGGGCATCTCATCCTTGCGACTGAGGTTACCTGTCCTTTGGCAGTCATCACAGCTGTGGGCGTAGTTGTGGGCATCCTTGAAGATTGTTGGCCAATAGTAGCCACTCTGAAATACCTTCGCAGCTGTTCTTTGACCACCAAAGTGTCCGCCATAAGGAGATGAGTGGCAGTGCTGCAGCACAGACTTCGCTTCAGCAGCTGAAACACACTTCCTCAACAACCCATCAGCACAGGTTCTGTAAAGTGTGGGGTCATCCCAGATGAATTTCCTTGCTTCATGCAGGAACCTCTTCTTCTCTTGTCCTCCCTTGAACACTGGTAATACATGTGATGCACGGAAGTTAGCAATATCAGCAAACCACGGTTCCTCATCGTTATCACGATGAGCCAAAGCAAATACATGTTCATCGATAAAAGCATCAGAAATTGCGGTCTCCGCAATTTTTTCGCAATTGTGCTGCAATCGAGACAGGTGATCCGCAACCACGTTTTCACATCCCTTCTTGTCCCGAATGTCCAAATCAAATTCCTGCAGCAATAACACCCATCTAATCAATCTAGGCTTAGCATCAGCCTTCCTCATAAGATATTTCAAAGCAGAATGGTCAGTGTATACAATTGTCCTAGTGCCTACAATATAGTTTCTGAATTTTTCACAAGCAAATACTACAGCAAGCATCTCTTTCTCAGTAGTTGTATAATTACATTGAGCCTCATTCAAGGTCTTACTAGCATAATAGACAGGGTGTGTGAGCTTGTCAATCTTCTGTCCTAACATGACTCCTACAGCATAGTCACTGGCATCACATAGCATCTCAAATGGGAGATCCCAATTTGGTCCTACTATGATTGGTGCTGTGACCAGTGCTTCCTTAAGGGTTTTCCAAGCTACTACACATTCTTTAGAGAAGATAAATGGTCTATTTAGCTCTAGAAGCTCGCACAGAGGCTTGGCTATCTTAGAAAAGTCCTTGATGAACCTTCTGTAGAAGCCAGCGTGCCCAAAGAAGCTTCTAATGGCTTTGACATTTTGGGGCTCTACCAACTTCTCTATGATCTCTATTTTTGCCCTATCCACTTCTACACCTGCCCTTGACACTCTATGTCCTAAAACAATCCCTTCATCTACCATAAAATGGCACTTTTCCCAATTTAGGACTAGGTTGGTCTCTTCACACCTAGCCAGGACTTGTCCTAGGTTTTCTAGACAGGTTTTGAATGAATCCCCAAAGACTGAGAAGTCATCCATGAATATTTCTATCATGGACTCATCCAACTCAGAGAAGATTGCCATCATGCACCTTTGGAAAGTTGCCGGTGCATTGCATAAGCCAAAAGGCATTCTGCGGAAGGCAAACGTTCCAAAAGGACAAGTGAAGGTGGTCTTCTCTTGATCCTTAGGGTCTATAGTAATTTGATTATAGCCTGAATAGCCATCTAAGAAACAATAGTAGGCTCTACCAGCTATTCTGTCTAGCATCTGGTCAATGAACGGTATAGGGAAATGGTCTTTTTTAGTTTCTTTATTTAGTTTTCTGTAATCCATACACACTCTCCACCCTGTGACAGTCCTTGTTGGAATCAGTTCGTTGTTCTCATTGACTACCACAGTTATTCCCCCCTTTTTAGGTACACATTGGATGGGGCTCACCCACTGGCTACTAGCTATGGGGAAAATCACTCCTGCATCTAACCACTTTATTATTTCTTTCTTCACTACCTCTTTCATAGAGGGGTTTAACCTACGCTGGTGATCTACCCTAGGTGTGTGCTCTTCCTCTAGTATAATTTTGTGCATGCAATAAGAAGGGCTAATGCCTCGAATATCAGCAATAGTCCATGCTATAGCCTTCCTATGTTGCTTAAGCAGTAAAATTAAATCAACCTCATGCTGTTCACTTAGCTTAGAAGAAATAATTACAGGCAGCGTATCATTATCTCCTAGATATGCATATTTGAGGTGAGTGGGTAGTGGTTTCAGTTCTAAAACAGGTGGATGCTCAATGGAGGGTTTTAACGGATTTACAGTTCTATCAGTTAAATCTATATTCATACATACATGTTGAGGTTTATCTACAGGCATATTCATTATGTCAGATACATTCAAGTCAGCTACATCTACTTGTACATATTCACTAGCATGCTTGGTTAATAGTACATGCTCTAATTGTTCTTCCATTAGTGAGTCAACAACATCCATGCTAGCACAAGACTCAGAATCAGAGGGATACCTTAAAGCTTTATAAACACTAAATTTTACCTCTTCATCATGAACCCTCATAGTTAACTCACCTTTTTGAACATCTATTAGTGCCCTACCTGTGGCTAGAAATGGTCTACCTAGCAGGATGGGGACCTTCTTGTCTGCCTCATAGTCCAGGACAATGAAATCTGCAAGGAAAATGAATTTGTCAACTTTAACTAGAATATCCTCAATCTTACCTTCTGGATATGCGATGGATCTGTCTGCTAGTTGTAAAGTGACAGTAGTTGGACGTGCTTCTCCTATTCCCAACTGGCGGAATAGGGACAAGGGCATGAGATTGATGCTGGCGCCCAGGTCACAAAGCGCTCTGCCCACGTGCTTGCCTCCAAGTTCTACAGGTAAGGTGAAGGAACCAGGATCCTTCTCCTTCTTGGGCAGCTTGTTCTGGAGGATGGCACTGCACTCCTCGGTGAGGTTTACTGTTTCAAACTCACCAATTATTTTTTTGTTAGTAATAATGTCCTTCAAAAACTTTACATAAGAAGGCATCGATTGTAAAACCTCTACAAAAGGAATGTTAACATGCACTTGCTTAAGTATTTCTAAAAATTTATTAAAATGAACTTCCTGTTCCTGCTTCTTCTTCAGCCTTCGAGGATATGGAGGTGGTGGCACATAAGCAGGCACGTCAGGGCGCTTTAGGATAGGTGGAGGCCTTGGAATTTCTTCTATGTCCTCAACGATTGGCTCTAGCCCTGGTGTGCTGGTTGGTGATGGTCCTTGGTTTGGCAGAGATCCCAGTGGAGCACTAGACTCAGTGTTCTCTACTCTCTTTGGTGTGTCCTTTGTGTTGCTCACCAATGGCCTACCACTTCTAAGTTCAATTGCTTGAACTTGTTCCTTGCCATCTCTCCTTGGTACCTCGGTGTCAGCAGGGAGTCTACCTTGGGGCCTACTTTTAAGTTCATTGGCTAATTGGCCTATTTGGTTTTCCAGGCTCCTAAGAGTAGCTTGCTGGCTCTGAAGAGTAGCATCATTCTTAGCTATATATTCCTTGAGTAGGTTTTCTACAGAAGATCCTACAGGTTGATTGTAAGGTTTTTGGTACATTGACTGGTTATGTTGGGGAGTGAAACCAGGTGTTCCACTCGGTCTAGGTTGGTTAGAATTTTGGTTAGTGTTTTGTTGGCCACCCCATGACAGGTTAGGGTGGTTTCTCCAACCAGGGTTATAGGTGTTGGAGTAGGGGTTATTCCTAGGCTGCTGCTGGCTTCCTACATAGCAGACTGAGGATGGATTCCCAGGGCAGTATTCATAAGGGTGCCCTTCCCCACAGAATCCACAGACTAGTGCCTCGCCTTGGCTTGGTTGGGTGCCCATTGACATGGCTGTGGCGGTATTGGCACTGGTTTGGAGATTGGCCTGAGCCATTTGCTTGACTAAGTTGGTCAGGGCATTTATTTGGGTGCTCATGGCGCTTAGAGCATCCTTGTCTTGAGCCCTAGTTGGCTCTACTGGATCGTCTGACCACCTACAGTGAGATGTTGAGATCTTCTCCAAGATCTCATAAGCTTCGTTGTAACTCTTGGACAACATGGAACCTCCAACAGATGAATTTAAAACTTGTCTGGTGCTGGGGTTGCATCCTTTAAAGAAGACTTCTATTTGGATACACCATGGAATGCCATGGTGTGGACATTTAATGAGAAGGTCTTTGAATCTTGTCCAAGCTTCGTGAAGAGACTCACTTGGAGCTTGTTTGAATTTTATGATATCATCACGAAAGGTCGAATTCCTATCTGGTGGGAAATATTTGACTAGGAATTTTTCTGCTAAATCTGTCCAATTGAGGACAGATCCTGAGGGTAAAGAATTTAACCATGTTTTGGCTTTGTCCCTCAAAGAGTAAGGGAAAAGATATAGCCTCAGGGCTTCTTGGGAAACTCCAGGGATTAGGAATGTGTCACTAACTCCTAGGAAGTTCCTAAGGTGGTTATGGGGGTCCTCATTTTCTATTCCAAAGAATTGTCCCACAGTGGACAACATTTGGAACATCACTGGCTTTAACTCGAATGAGTTGGCAGTGATTTCAGGACGGATTATGCTGGGGTTCAGCTCCCCAGGCATAGGTACTAAATATGAAAGGATGGCGCTATCCTTGTCATTCGCTATTTCAATGGGGTTGCGAGTGACAGGCACCAGGTTTTGATTTACTCCAGCCATTTCTTCTTGAGGTAATTGCGGAGGAATTGTAGTCTCTGCAATGATTGGAGGTAAAAGGGTTTGTTTGAAGAGACGTTTCTTGGCTCTATTCCTAGCTCTAAGTAATCTCTCGGGCTCAGGGTTGAACTCTAGATCACTACTTGGAGTCTCATTCATAAACTACCCTAAATGGTACCTGAAAAAGAAATGAAGATGGATCAAATTCAATGGAAAATAACTTGGTGTTTCAGACTTAACAAACTTCGTTTTTACTTAAAATAAGTCCCCGGCAGCGGCGCCAAAAACTTGTTGCGTGCTCAATGTGTAAAGATAAATAAGCAATAAGGTAGAGAGAGCACTTAGAACATGCAAGCATACATGGTCTCACAGCAAGTAGTAAGTATATTTCATTCGTTTTTTCCACAGAGACTCATTTTTAGCTATTCGCGAAGTGTAATTGTTAAGAAAGATGGGGTGAATTTGATGGAGTAAAATTGGTTTTTAATTATCTACTTTTTGCTGAATGCGTAAAGGGATATAACATAAACAAATGCAAGTTGAAATGAGACTTAAAAGACAAGAGATGGAATTAATAAACGAAGAAGAAAACAGCTAAACAGAATGATAAAATGGCAGAATTGCGAGGACCGCAATGTTACCGCAATTAAATAACAGCGAAAGTGTGTAAATGGGTGAATTAAGGGCCACTAATGACTATCCTATAGGCATTTTATTACGATTCTCAAGCATTGGATCAACTCTCTATACATCAAACTCACTCTATCTCAAGTATCGTCCGATTCCATGCATTAGAGTCTTAAGTTTACTCGACTTCAAAGTAAGGACTTAAGCATCTTGTTTAAGCAGGAGTGTTTAGTTTGTACTAGGGAAACGCCTATTCCTAGGCCGTTTCCTGATTACCATGAAAGGCTAGCATGCTTATATGACTCTGAACTCTTACTCCTTCCAGAGGTTAGGAGTTCTTTGGACAAAATGGATGGCCAATCGAAATTGCCCGTGGGATGAAGCTCACATACAAACAATGCTTCGAAAGCTATCCTACATGCTTGGTTTACGTTTTTTAGCCTATAGTTCTGTCATTAGCATGCCCCTAAGTGACTTAGCTACTCATGGATATATGGAGAACAGAAAGGGTAGATAAAACAGACATGCGTAGAAGAGAAATGTGCTTAAAACAGCAAGACAAAACCGTAGCAGAAGAAGGTGGAAACTGTGAAATGCAGAATTGTACTTTGATTACTTTGAATGTTTGAACGACAAAGGAAAGCTTTAAAAGAAATGATTCAAAGACAGACAACAACGAAATGCAGTAAGTAAACACTAAACTAGAACAACAACTAATCAAAGCTGGAAGTGAGAAGAAAAAGACAGAAAAGCAGTAAGGGTGGCTTTGAAAGCTTCGTTGCAGTCGCCTCGAATGAAGGGGATGAAAGGTCAGCCTTGCTTGGATGAATCCAATCGAGAGAGAAGAAGAATCTTCTCTCCTTCCTATCAGATTATCGATTCCAACAGCTGAGACTCTCACTCCAACAGCCGGCAAAGGAAAAAAGAGAGAAATGATGGACTGCGAGAAGACTTCTGCGCTTCGAATGATGATCAAACCTCCGACTTTGGCCCCCTTTTATAGTAGTTTGCAGGTGCGTTTGGGCCAAGGAGAACCATCAATCTTCAACGTCACATATCAGAATGGATGGAGGAGAAAGAACGAATCCCTGAAAATACGGAAATTAACAGAAAAAGATCAGTCAACTTACGGTTTTCACTTGAATAATTGCGGTCACCGCAATGTTTTCGCAACTCATTCGCAATGCTCATTTTTTCATTCTTTTCCTTCGGTTTTCAACCCTTTTTCTACCTATTGTGCATAAGTCCTAAATTAGCTACCTTTTTCTAATTCTCATATTAAAGCATAGGTTTAGGCTAAATGCTATCAAAAACACCTAAAAGTGTACATCTTCTTAAGCTAAATGGGTCCTAAATAAGTCACTTTCAGAGACTTAACAGCAATCTACTCAATTTGAAGATCCACCGCAAAATAGCTGGTCCATTTACATTTATACGGTGTATCTCTACATTTATCTATCTATCGAGCCTTTTGCAAAGCATGTCACACTTGTGATTTACTGCTTCATAATTAAAACTTGTAATTTCTCATATACTTCTTTATTCCAGCTTCATCTGTTATAAATTCATTCTTCTTTTCCCTATCCTTTGATCCATCTCTTTCCCCGATTAGAAATTGATTCCAAGACTAAGGATGTTGGTTTTGAGAGCTGGATAGTAGTAACTTTCGAGATTATCTCAAGGTCTTAAAAGAATTTTTGCTCGGGGTTAACATCATCACGATTCCAAGGAGCATGGATAAAGAAATCATATGGAATGTCTGCTAGTGTAGCATTAGGGTCTGGTTGCGCCATGTTTAAAAAAAAAAACGCGAGGATGGTGCAATAAAAGCTACATCTTAAAGATGCTGAAAGGTCTCCGCGATAAATCAATAAGTTGGGGCAAAGTCTACGTCTTTGCCACATCAGGATAAAGCCTATGTCTGAGCCACGCATGATCTCATCTTCGCAACACTGGGGCAAAGCTTGTGCCTTTGCCACACACTGGAGCAACATCATAGACTAGGCAAAGCCTTCGTCTTTGGAACACTGGGGCAAAGCCTTCTTCTTTGCAACAATAGGGCAAAGCCTTCGTCTCTGCCACAATAGAGCGAAATCGCCATCAACAAGCTTGAGCATTTTATTGCACCTTTCCTTGCTAAAAAAATAAAAAAATAAATAAAAAAAAAAAAACCGCAAGGTTAAGTGCTATCAGTTGTTGCAAAAATTATATCTCAAAGAGCTTGGAAAGTCTCATCGCCACGTCGTCACAAACTGGGGCGAAACACATCAACAATGGGGCAAAGCTTTCACCTTTGCAAAACTAAGGCAAAACCTTCACCTTTGCAAAGCTGGAGCAAAGCCTTCGCCTTTGCCACACTAGATCAATATCATTAGACTAGGGCAAAGCCTTCGTCTTTGCAACACTGGGGCAAAGCCTTCACCTTTGCCACATTTGAGCGAAATCATAAGGATAAAGCTTTGCCACATCAAGATTAAGTCAAGATGGAAAATCTCGAGCTTGCTCAAAGAAAAGAGAATATGTACATTGAGATGTTCTCTTAAGAAGCTACTTCTAGCTCTCAATATTTTTGTCCGAAGAAATGGAGTCATATCACTCATCTTTTCATCTAACCAGTTTTCAATTTCCTACTTAAATGTGAAGAAACATTTTCAATCTCTTATTGTCCAAGAGATCTTCTTAAAGCATGCGAGTATTACATCTTCCTTCGCATTCCTTACCTCATTTCTTCAAAAAAAAAAAATAATAAAATAAATTGACTGGTTGTCATCCCATAAGCTAAATCTAAATTCACTTTCTTGTAATCCAACATTCTTGTTCATTACAAGGTTAAGTTATGAAGCAATTTAATCAGTTAAGATGTTCAACATTATCAATTACTTTTGATAAGTTCTCTAAGCTGACACATGAGAATCTACCCAAAAGCCCACAATGTCCAATATGGTTGAGTGATCTAGGACCGACACGCATATTTTCTCTTAAGTGAAAGCATTAAAAAAAAAAAAAAAAAATCTCTCATGATGACATTATTATTTTCATTTGATTCTCGGCTAAAGATTGGCTGATGAGATCGATGAACTTAAGCAAGAATGATCATTTCGCTAACACAAAAGTCATTCTTGATATCCCATTTGTTTTCACAAATCATGCATTTCCTCATGCAAGTTGGTATCATTTACATCATGATTTCTTCAAAAAAAAAAAAAAAATGCATTCGATCATTTTTCTTACCTTAGCATGTTGCATTCAATCATTCATTACCTTTAACATATTACGCACACATGTTGCATTAAATCAATCTTCTACTCTCGACATGCATCAGTATCATGCATACATGTTGCATTCATGACTTTCGTTATTCTACTCCTAGCATGCTCATACATACATGCTACATTTTTGACATTTTGATAATGGACATGTTGCATTCATGACATCCATTACCTTTAACATATTATGCACACATTTTGCATTCATACACATTCGTCTTCCACCATTAGCATGCATTGGCATCATTACGTCATGCTTTCAAAAGTCAAGTCTATTGGTCAAGCAAAGCAAATAAAGGCATATCTTCATCAAATTGTCAAATTACATTGCCATTTCCCACAATTAATGAAAATATTTTCATTCATGCCATCGAATAAGTACACATCAACGCATGCACTCATGTTTTGCGCGACATTCGAGTCAAACGCATTTTCCAACTTGCATTTGCATCACATTCTCTTTCGAGGGTCAGTCATAAACTCATGTTGATTTCCACATCATACAAAAAAAAAATGCATTTAGAACTTCTTCATGTCCATGAGAGTTTCTAATACTTTCCAAAGAGTCTCCTTCAAGTTTTATTTTGACAACTAAGTTTTGAAATAAAAACCGTTGTCTTTCATTTTGCAGCTAAGTTTTGAAATAAAAACTGCTGCCGTTTGTTTTGCCAACTAAGTTTTGAAATAAAAATCGTTGTCTAAAAAAGAAAAAAAATCACTCTGCGTTTAAATTCCTGTTGGTTCGAACCCTATGTCTGTGGGTAAGTCCCGGTAGCTGGTCGAAGCCTGGAAAAACCAATTCCGTTTAAATTCCTGTTGGTTAAATCGAACCCTATGTCTGCGGGTAAGTCCCGGTAGCTGGTCGAAGCCTGACAAACCCAGGTCCGTTTAAATTCATGTTGGTTAAATCGAACCCTATGTCTGCGGGTAAGTCCCGGTAGCTGGTTGAAGCCTGGCAAAACCAGGTCCGTTTAAATTCCTATTGGTTAAATCAAACCCTATGTCTGCGAGTAAGACCCGGTAGTGGGTCGAAGCCTGGCAAAACAAGGTCCATTTAAATTCCTGTTGGTTAAATCGAACCCTATTTCTACAGGTAAGTCCCGATAGCTGGTCGAAGCCTGGCAAAACCAGGTCCATTTAAATTCTTGTTGGTTAAATCGAACCCTATGTCTGCGGGTAAGTCCCGGTAGCTGGTCGAAGCCTGGCAAAACTAGGTCCGTTTAAATTTATGTTGGTTAAATCGAACCCTATGTCTGCGTGTAAGTCCCGATAGGTGGTCGAAGCCTGGAAAAACCAGGTTCGTTTAAGTTTCTGTTGGTTAAATCGAACCCTATGTCTGCGGGTAAGTCCCGGTAGCTGGTCGAAGCCTGAAAAAACCAGGCCCGTTTAAATTTATGTTGGTTAAATCGAACCGTATGTATGCGGGTAAGTCCCGGTAGCTTGTCGAACCCTAGCAAAACCAGGTCCGTTTAAATTCCAGTTGGATAAATTGAACCCTATGCCAGCGGGTAAGTCCTGATAGCTGGTCGAAGCCTGGAAAAACCAGATCCGTTTAAATTTCTGTTGGTTAAATTGAACCCTATGTCTGCAGGTAAGTCCCGGTAGCTGGTCGAAGCCTGGCAAAACCAGGTCCGTTTAAATTCTTGTTGGTTACATCGAACCCTATGTCTGCGTGTAAGTCCCGGTAGCTGGTCGAAGCCTGGCAAAACCAGGTCCATTTAAATTTATGTTGGTTAAATCGAACCCTATGTCTGCGAGTAAGTCCCGGTAGCTGGTCGAAGCGTGGCAAAACCAGGTCTGTTTAAATTACTGTTGGTTAAATCGAATCCTATGTCTGCGGGTAAGACTTGATAGCTGGTCGAAGCCTGGCAAAACCAGGTCCGTTTAAATTCCTGTTGGTTAAATCGAACCCTATGTCTGCGGGTAAGTCCCGGTAGCTGGTCGAAGCCTGGCAAAACCAGGTCCGTTTAAATTTCTGTTGGTTAAATCGAACCCTATGTCTGCGAGTAAGTCACGGTAGCTGGTCGAAGCCTGGCAAAATCAGGTCCGTTTAAATTTCTGTTGGTTAAATCGAACCCTATGTCTGCGGGTAAGTCCTGGTAGCTGGTCGAAGCCTGGCAAAACCAGGTCCGTTTAAATTCTTGTTGGTTAAATCGAACCCTATGTCTGCGTGTAAGTCCCGGTAGCTAGTCGAAGCCTGGCAAAACCAGGTCCGTTTAAATTTCTATTGGTTAAATCGAACCCTATGTCTGCGGGTAAGTCCCGGTAGCTGGTCGAAGCCTGGCAAAACCAGGCCCGTTTAAATTTATGTTGGTTAAATCGAACCCTATGTTTGCGGGTAAGTCCCGGTAGCTTGTCGAAGCCTGGAAAAACCAAGTCCATTTAAATTTTTGTTGGTTAAATCGAACCCTATGCTAGCGGGTAAGTCCCGGTAGCTGGTTGAAGCCTTGCAAAACCAAGTCCGTTTAAATTTTTGTTGGTTAAATCGAACCCCATGTCTGCGGGTAAGTCTTAGTAGCTGGTCGAAGCCTGGCAAAACCAGGTTCGTTTAAATTTCTGTTGGTTAAATCGAACCCTATGTCTGCGGGTAAGTCCCGATAGCTGGTCGAAGCCTGGCAAAACCAGGTCCGTTTAAATTTCTGTTGGTAAAATCGAACCCTATATCTGCGGGTAAGTCCCAGTAGTTGGTCGAAGCCTGGCAAAACCAGGTTCGTTTAAATTTTTGTTTGTTAAATCGAACTCTATGTCTGCGGGTAAGTCCCGGTAGGTGGTCGAAGCCTTGCAAAACCAAGTCCGTTTAAATTTATGTTGGTTAAATCGAACCCTATGTCTGCGGGTAAGTCCTAGTAGTTGGTCGAAGCCTGGCAAAACCAGGTTCGTTTAAATTTCTATTGGTTAAATCGAACCCTATATCTGCGGGTAAGTCCTAGTAGCTGGTCGAAGCCTAGCAAAACCAGGTCCGTTTAAATTTATGTTGGTTAAATCGAACTGTATTTCTGCGGGTAAGTCCCGGTAGCTGTTCGAAGCCTGGCAAAACCAGGTCCGTTTAAATTTCTGTTGGTTAAATCGAACCCTATGTGTGCGGGTAAGTCCCGATAGCAGGTCGAAGCCTGGCAAAACCAGGTCCGTTTAAATTTCTGTTGGTTAAATTGAACCCTATGTCTGCGGGTAAGTCCCGATAGCTGGTCGAAGCCTGGAAAAACCAGGTCCGTTTAAATTCCTGTTGGTTAAATCGAATCCTATGTCTGCGTGTAAGTCCCGGTAGCTGGTCGAAGCCTGGCAAAACTAGGTCCGTTTAAATTTTTGTTGGTTAAATCGAACCCTATGTCTGCGAGTAAGTCCAGGTAGCTGGTCGAAGCGTGGCAAAACCAGGTCCGTTTAAATTCTGTTGGTTAAATCGAACCCTATGTCTGCGGGTAAGTCTCGATAGCTGGTCGAAGCCTGGCAAAACCAGGTCCGTTTAAATTCTTATTGGTTAAATTGAACCCTATGTCTGCGGGTAAGTCCCGGTAGCTGGTCGAAGCCTGGCAAAACCAGGTCCGTTTAAATTCTTGTTGGTTAAATCGAACCGTATGTCTGAGGGTAAGTCCCGGTAGCTGGTCGAAGCCTGGTGTTGCGTGCTCAATGTGTAAAGATAAATAAGCAAGAAAGTAGAGAGAGCACTCAGAACATGCAAGCATACATGGTCTCACAGCAAGTAGTAAGTATATTTCATTCGTTTTTTCCACAGAGACTTATGTTTAGCTATTCGCGAAGTGTATTTGTTAAGAAAGATGGGGTGGATTTGATGGGGTAAAATTGGTTTTTAATTATCTAAGTTTTGCTGAATGTATAAAGGAATGCAACATAAACAAATGAAAGTTGAAATCAGACTCAAAGGACAAGAGATGGAATTGATAAACGAAAAAGAAAACAGCTAAACAAAATGAAAACTTAGTAGAATTGCGGGGACCGCAATGTTACCGCAATTAAACAGCAGCGAAAGTGTGTAAATGGGTGAATTAAGGGCCACTAATGACTATCCTATAGGCATTTTTATACGATTCTCAAGCACTGGATCTACTCTCTATGCATCAAACTCACTCTATCTCATGTATCGTCCGATTCCATGCATTAGATTCTTAAGTTTACTCAACTCAAAGTAAGGTCTTAAGCATCTTGTTAAAACAGAAGTGTTCAGTTTGTACTAGGGAAACGCCTATTCCTAGGCCGTTTCCTGGTTACCATGAAAGGCTAGCATGATTATATGACTCTGAACTCTTACTCCTTCCAGAGGTTAGGAGTTCTTTGGACCAAATGGATGGCCAATCGAAATTGCCCGTGGGATGAAGCTTACATACAATCAATGCTTCGAAGGCTATCCTACATGCTTGGTTCACGTTTTTTAGCCTATAGTTCTGTCATTAGCATGCCCCTAAGTGACTTAGCTACTCATGGATATATAGAGAACAGAAATATAAGATGAAACAGACATGCTTAGAAGGGAAATGTACTCAAAACAGTAAGACAAAACCGTAGCAGCAGAAGATGGAAACTGTGAAATGAAATCTTGCAATTTGATTACTTTGACTGTTTGAACGAACAAAGGGAAACTTAAAGGCAGTAATTCAAAGACAGACAACAACGAAATGCAGTAACTAAAGCACTAAACTAGAAATAACAATTGATCAAAGCTGGAAATTAGAAAGGAAAGACAGAAAGCAGTAAACTGGTGCTTGAAAGCCTCGTTGCAGTCGCCTCGAATGAAGGGGATGAAAGGTCAGCCTTGCTTGGATGAATCCAATCGAGAGAGAAGAAGAATCTCCTCTCCTTCCTATCAGATTATCGATTCCAACAGCTGAGACTCTCACTCCAACAGACGGCAAAGGAAAACAGGGAGAAAAGGTGGACTGCGAGAAGGCTTCTACGCTTTCGGATGATGATCAAACCTCCGACTTTGACCCCCTTTTATAGTAGTTTGCAGGTGCGTTTGGGCCAAGGAGAACCATCAATCTTCAACGTCATATATCAGAATGGATGGAGGAGAAAGAACGAATCCCTGAAATTACGGAAATTAACAGAAAAAGATCAGTCAACTTACGGTTTTCACTTGAATAATTGCGGCTTCAGCAATGTTTTCGCAATGCTGTCGCAATGCGATTTTTTCATTCTTTTCCTTCGGTTTTCAACCCTTTTCTTTCCTATTGTACAAAAGTCCTAATTTAGCTACCTTCTTCTCATTCTCATATTTAAGCATAGGTCTAGGCTAAATGCTATCAAAAACACCTAAAAGTGCACATCTTCTTAAGCTAAATGGGTCCTAAATAAGTCACTTTCAGAGACTTAACACACCCCCAAACTTAAGGTTTTGCTTGTCCTCAAGCATACTAAGGACTTCCCTAGGCTGCTGTTTCACCTTCTTTAACCACCTACTGACTCCCTTATATCCCTACCTATAGCATTGCTGTCCTGTGACACACTTCTCAGTTTAAAACTCCCCTAGCTTCTTCTGACTTTGCCTGCCTAACACTCACCTGCTTTTATTAACTTCCTACAACTGATCTATTTGCTTTTGTCATATCATGCCACTATCCCTAAGGTTTCAAATTCTGCCTAGCTTTACCTCAGACTCAGTACATGCTTCTAGCTCTATTTTTAATGTGCCTAGGATTCCTTAGAGTCATGCCAGTCTTAGTATTAACGGTGACAGTAGTACTTTAAAGAACAACCTAAACCCTGGCATCACTACATTGGATAAACACTCATCTCCCTAAACAACCCTACAAGTTACAACTTTGTGCTTAGCTAATTGAGGATCAGAGTTCTTTTTAAATAGGACACCTAAGCCACAAAGTTATAACTCCTAGGTATACATTCTTCTTCCCTATTCTTTTCCCTTTTTTCTTACTTAGGTGGGGCCTCTCCTTTGGTTGCCTTTTGATGCAATGCCACTTGTGGGTCACACACTTGGCACTGATTACTTAGCAACCTCAGAGAGACCCCCCTCTTTATTCTATTTTCATTTTTTTTTCAGTTCATCATTTTTTTATAAAGGAGAAGAAGAATGCTTATGTTTCTAAGGGAGAGAGGAATGTTCCTAGGCCTAGGGTGGCCTCCCCCAAACTTCAACTACTCATTGTCCCCAATGAGTGTCTGAGGTGGCACACCCCCAAACTTGTCCTAGAAGCATCTAGTCTAAAGTAAAACAAAGAGAATCTAAAAGCCCTAGGCATAGACAGAACATTTAAAAGAAAATATCACAGCAGCAGTAATTAAAAAAAACAGACAGTTAAGGGCTTAAAGCTGTGCATGCTGAGCTTTTTAGAGGTCGATTTAAACTATCAAAGGGGGTCCTATGACACTCATCCAGCATGCATTTAGATAAGCTATATAAGGCAGTCATGTTAGCAGCAAAAGATAGAATTTAAACAGACCACAGCCTAGCTAAACAGACAGTCCAAAACATGCTTTCAGTCATGAAAATTGCGGGTACCGCAATTATTTCGCAATTAGATCAGGGCAGATATAACATTGATTAAGGCCCCTAAGCATGCTTTTTCCAGTCACTCAGCTTCCTAAAAATAAAACTAAACTATCCTACCTAGTCAGCTAACATCAGACTATACTGAACAAAGGAAAAAACATAAAACTAAACATTTAAAACAAATCAAAAGTATACTAAAAGACAGCATAATTCACATAATCTATCAGAAAACAGAAAATTGTTTTTTTTTTCTAAGGGAACAGCAATACTCCCTTCAGTTCAATTCAAACCAGCACTCAATCGTCTTCATCTTCATCTGGTTGCCGTGGTCGTGGGGGCACCCATGGAGTCAGGAGGTTTGTGGGGAAGTCAGGGAAGATGCACCCCAGTTGGTCTGCAACTTCCTTGTCCCTCGCCTGCGCATAAGTGGCCCATTGAGCCATTCTCCTCTGCATATCCATCAAGCAGGCCATGGATAGGGACTGTTCAGCAGCCAGCCTATCCAGTTCAAACTCCATATTCCCCTTCCTCCTCAGCCTCAGGCTAGCAGGCAGCTCCAAGTGGCCTGTGTAAGCCATCTGCTGCTCCATGCGTTCGGTTGGGACTCCTGCAAGCAAACATAGCTTGGTTATGGTGTTAGGGAAAAACAGTGGTCCCTTACCTTTCTTGGCGCACTCAGCAATCGCAGCAGTGATGACTTCTCCCACATTGATCGTGAGACCTCTCATTATCGCATACACCAGCAGTGATCGGCTCTGGTTGATTGTAGTCTCGTGAGTCACTGGGGACAATCTCCTTCGCACGAACGAAAACCAAACAGCCGCCTTAGCCGTGAGGTTGGCACTCATGAGAGTGTGCCTCCCATTGCGCGACACGGTCCAAGAAGCTTCAGGCTGGCCAATGGTGCAAATGGCCTCTTCCAGCACTGCCTCAGTAGGCTCATCAACGATCCGTGCATAATCTGTATGTGTTTGGCCCTTGAGACCATAGGCTTCGTTGATGGCCTTGGCTGAGAAATCCACCTCTACCCCTCTGACCACAGACAGGCCATCCTCAGGGCTGAGCACATTGGCGTAGAAATCATACACCATGCTCGTGTAGGCTGGATTGGGCGGTCTGCAAAATTCTTCACAGCCGTGGTTGATCACTCCTGCGCGCAAGAACTTTGGCAGGTCAGCAGGTCGGTCGAGGAAGCCTTTCTCGTGCAGCAACTCCCTCTTCCTTAGCTCAGCACCCCTGGACTCAGCATCAGATGAAACATACCTCACTGACTGAGGCTCGTCTTCAGGGTAGAGCTTTGCCTTCCCTTTATCTGATGGCTTGGCTGACTCGGCAGCCTCAACCTTGAGTCGTTTGAGCGATGGCTCAGTGCTCTCCTTCTCTGATGAAGGCACCCTCTTGGCCTTCTTCTTCTTCAGCTTCTTGGCGCGCTTGGCCTTAAGAATCTTGGCCTTCTTCTTCTTCTTGAGCTGTGCCTTGATGTTGATCTGTTGGAGGCATGCCCCCAACGTCTCCTCCATGGAATCATCCTGCTGTGCAGGACTCTCTGGGCTAGCTTCCCTTGCAGGCGAGAAGACCTCGTCTTCACCACCTTCCCCACTGCCCTGAGTGGATTCCTGGTACTCCCCATAGGGGAATTCAGGATCAGGCCGTGGAGGCGTGTGCGAAGGTGTGGCACTCTGCTCTGCTGTAGGCGTCTGCACGGAATTCAGTGGTGAAGACGGCGTTTCAGGGCTCTGTGCAGGCGGTGACGATGAAAGCTCTGGGCTGTGCACTGGTTCAGATGATGAGGGGTTGTGCGCAGGTGAGGCAGATGGCGTCGAACCCTTCTTGGTCGACTCGTGGGACGCACGATCTGTTTCTTGACTCTCCACAGAGAGAGTCTTGGCTCTGCTTGGTTCGGCGGCCGTCTCAACACTCCACCGGCGCTTCTTGGGTGTACCTGCTGGATCAGAGGGTCCAGCAGGGATCTCAGTGACAACCCTCCACTTCTTCCTACGGATCGGAAGCTTGGGAAGAGGTCCCGTGCGAACAGCACCATCATCTGCAAGGGTCAGAAGTGCTTCCCTCGCAGCCGCTTCAGCTGCGTCATCAGCCTTCTTCTTGGCTGCAGATCTTTCAGCCCTTGTGGACACCATTGTCGAATCTTGGAGGTTTGGAGAGAAGGATCAAAGATGAAGAGAATCGCAGTTTTCTTGGAAATCAGAGAATGAGAGAATCGTATCGATCGAGCGCCTTCTAACGGATATAAAGGCAACGGCTAAATCCCAACGGCTCTATTTTGCGGATCCTGCAATTCCAGCGCAATTGTAGGGATTTCTTTTTATCTAAATGGCAAACTTTGCTCGTCCGTATCTTTTATTTGGCTCGAACGTTTTTTGATTTTTAAAGCTGGGATTACTCTCCTTGATTCCCTCTTTCGATTCCCTATAAAAACAAATAAAACAAACATTAAATACTTAATTAAAATCACACCACAAAACACACAAACGATAACCGGAAAAAGTGAAAAAATAAACTAAGGCATTAGCCTTGACTAAACGAGCACAGTGACCACTCGTTCTCTCTCGTTTTTAGTTTCATGCTTCAGTCAAGAGGAAGGCCGAGAGAGTCTTCACATCTCCTTCCTCATAGTAGTGCTTCAGCCTCGCCCCATTGACCATAAATGGCTGACCTTGCTGCAAGTTCTTTATCTCTATTGCACCATGAACAAACACATTAGTAATGACAAATGGACCCGACCATCTAGACTTAAGTTTCCCTGGAAATAGTTTCAACCGTGAGTTAAACAACAAAACCAGTTGTCCCTTCTTAAAGTCCTTAACTCTAAGTCTACTATCGTGCCAAATCTTGGTCTTCTCCTTGTACATCTTAGCATTTTCATAGGCCATATGCCTAAGCTCATCAAGCTCATGTAATTGCAAAGATCTCAGTGTCCCCGCATCCTTTACACAAAAATTCAATTCCTTCATGGCCCAAAATGCTTTGTTTTCTAACTCAAGTGGTAAGTGACAAGCCTTGCCGTATACCAGCCTATAAGGGGACATACCTAGGGGTGTCTTATATGCTGTCCTATAAGCCCAAAGTGCATCCTCAAGCTTGAAGGACCAGTCTTTCCTATTAGGTTTGACCACTTTTTCTAGGATGTTCTTAATTTCCCTATTTGAGATTTCAGCTTGTCCATTTGAGTGTGGGTGATAGGGAGTGGCTACTCTATGTCTAATGTTATATTTAGCCAACACTCTTTCCATAGCCTTGTTAATGAAATGTGACCCCTCATCACTAATGATGGCACGAGGTGTCCCAAACCTAGTAAAAATGTGCCTATGCAGAAAGTTGGTGACTGTTTTAGCATCATTATTAGGACATGCTTTGGCTTCTACCCACTTGGACACATAATCCACTGCTACTAATATGTAAAGGTTACCTGATGATGGAGGGAATGGCCCCATGAAGTCAATGCCCCACACACCAAAGAGCTCCAACTCTAAGATGTAGGTGAGGGGCATCTCATCCTTTCGACTAAGGTTACCTGTTCTTTGGCATTCATCACAGCTGTGGGCATAGTTGTGGGCATCTTTGAAGATCGTTGGCCAGTAGTAGCCACTCTGAAATACCTTTGCAGCTGTTCTTTGGCCACCAAAGTGTCCACCATAAGGAGATGCGTGACAGTGCTGCAGCACAGACTTCGCTTCAGCAGCTGAAACACACTTCCTTAGCAAGCCATCAGCACAGGTTCTGTAAAGTGTGGGGTCATCCCAGATGAATTTCCTTGCTTCATGAAGGAACCTCTTCTTCTCTTGTCCTCCCTTGAAAACTGGTAATACCTGTGATGCACGGAAGTTAGCAATGTCAGCAAACCAAGGTTCCTCATCGTTATCACGATGAGTCAAAACAAAGACATGTTCATCAATAAAAGCATCAGAAATTGCGGGCTCCGCAATTTTTTCGCAATTGTGCTGCAATCGAGACAGGTGATTGATAACTCCATTTTGGAGCTATTAAATACGTCCTAATTATAGCTAAAGACCGCTTCCAATTGATTAAATGTATCTCTTTTGTAGGAGAAAAGCGGCAAAGAGCTCGTGCGTCCATTGGGCATGTTCGAGCGCTTAAAGCAGAGTTTTAGCGCCCCGGGATTGCATCGGGAAGAGGGGAATTTGTTCCGTGAAGAAACGGGCCAAAACAGCCGTGGAGAGGCAAAGCATCAGCCCCAAACCCGAGAGCCAGCGTCGTGCTACAGCGTCGAGACGCTGGCTCGACGCTGGAAAAACCCGAGAGCAAGCGTCGAGTGATAGCGTCGAGACGCTAGCTCGACGCTGCCCTGGCGTCGAGACCCTGCTTGGCGTCGAGACGCTCCGGAGGAGGCGCGCGCAGGAAATTCATCGGGGCAGCGTCGCGACGCTGGCCTTGCGTCGCGACGCCAGCGCGCGCGCGCGCGGATCACTTAGGGCACAGCGTCGAGACGCTGGCCTAGCGTCTCGACGCTACGACGATTACAGCAGCTTAAGGACGATTTTTCTGCACATTTTGGAGAATCTTCTCCAAGCTTTTTCTTCTTCTTCTTCCAACGGATTTGGACGATTCTTCTTCCCTTCTTCCCCATTTTCTCTCTACTTTTCGTGGAGCTCCGCCATTGTTGGCATGCGAGTGAGCTCCACTTCCCTTTTGTAATAGACAGATGAACTCCTCCATGGTCGTTGTTGGAGCGGGATTGACAAACCGCGCCATGAGCGGCTAAGGTAAGGGTGAACGGTTTGGGAGTGGTTTAGGAGGATTTTGTTAGATGATTTGGTTCTGATAATCTGAGTTTTGAATTATGCATATTGGGTTCTGTTTATTTGCATTTGTCTACTTTGCTTAATCCAACGCGCATGTTTAATTTCGACGATTGACACTCGAGTAATTATGCATGTTGTGTATGTTAAAGAGTAGCGATGTCGTGCCTCTCACTGCTCGACTAAGTAACACAGGTAGATGAAATTAAATCGAAGTATTAAGCCGTGTAGGATAGTTGTTGAATGCATACAGCGTTTGCGGGCAATCTACTAGCAATTAGAATTCACGCTTAAATGTTCGTCGCGGTTAGCTAGTG